>CM040428.1:144031327-145231327 GCA_022702705.1 Papilionanthe hookeriana x Papilionanthe teres
AAGATAAAATTCACCGCCACAACATTCAAAATATAAAACAACTAAAAATTTAATCATAAACAGAACACAAAAACTACAACTATAACTAAATTAAAACATCTTGTTGGATGATCGGGAATACCTCGGATGATGTAACATGCGTGTTGCTAACGGGATTTCCCACGGTCTAAATGAAAGTGTGGAACTCATTCAGTTGAGTTTAGCAAATTCATTTGGACTAAGTGAATCCGATAAAAATAACAGTACCGGAATGATGGAACCGTGGGATCTTAACCGGTGTTGTTATAATCAACTTTAAGATTCCCCTTAACAAAATATTAAATCACCTTAACCTTAAAACTCTTCTAAACCAAAACACTTCTCTCATCTCCTGATTTTCACTTTCTAAAACTAAACCTCTGCAACAATAAGGAGCTTGGAGCATAGTGGGCAGCACGACCATCGTCGTCAGCAAAACTAGTGTTTACTTCAGCTGAACCCCTCTTAAGCATTAAATAACCAAGCCATAGGATTTCGAGGTAGTTTGCCTAGTGCAACATAAATCCTCAACTTTTCGTTAGGCAATTTTATAATCACGTTATGCAAATTAAGCCTTAACTGGTTTTAGGATTCCGAGGTAGTTGTTTGGTACGACATAAACCCTCACATCTTCGAAGTTATTTATATGATCATGTCATATAAATATAAGTCCTAATTAACTAAAACTGGTATGATTACAACATTAAATAAACTCTTAAATTGAAGCCAAATAATAGGATAGTTTGGGAAGTTGCCAAGATTCTTCTTGGATCCTCGACTTCTCCTCGCTTCTCTTCCTTCGGACTCCTAAAATTAATCGTTCCAAATTCGAGCTAATCCCTTTTGAAATTCCAAAATTCAATCCTTTGAAAACCTTAAACTTTGAAATTCTTGAGAGCAAAACCACTGATCATTATCGAGAGTTTTCTTAAATGATTCCCATCATTTAAGATGTAATTAACAATAGGGGCTTGCCCTTATAAGGAACTTCAAGAACCCAGGTAATATAAACCCTGCTTAATTCCTTTATAATAAGCAGGGGAACTTGTCGGCTTATAAAATTGGTTTGCAGACCAAAAAGATGTCACAAATCTTCTAGTTTATTTTATCGAGCCCCATCATCAAGCAGTGTGTCTATTTTTTGGGATAGATACGCTGTTTGTGGTGTAGTGCTCATTTATATAAACTATTTGGGATGTGAGATCGGTTTGATTTCATATCTTAAAATTTTTTAAACTTAAAACAATTTTCAAAATCAAATGCTTCTTTCTAAAATTATATATATATAAATTAAATTTAAAATTTAAAATTCGCCGACAACTTCTGTAGGCGACCCCTTTTCTAAAATACAACACAACCTAAAAATATGCCGACAACATCCTATTGGTGCCAAAATTAAATTAAATTACTCTTGAATGGATGCATTTCCTGGAGGACTCATTGACTCTGGACATAATTTGAAGTGACATGAAAGCACCGGTTAGAAAATTATAGATAGAAGAGTTGAAGATCAGAAAATGGTTGTTGTTGGAGGGTGTGTGGTTTATGTTTATTGTGTAGGAGAGTTCTTCACCATTTCTACTTACTTTAATATATTTTGTATTAGGATTAGAAGAAATAATTGGAGTCCTTAGAGTTGGGAACCACCCTCTAAGGAAGATTGTAAGGTGAAGCAAAGTTTTTAAAGGAACTTCAAGAGTTTGGTGGAGAGAATTTTCAGATAAGTCTTTATCTTTGTTACTACATTTGGTTTTTAATTAAGACTTCTTGTGTTCTCACTATGATATCTACTTTTAAACCAAGTTGTGATTCTATTTTTTTCATGAATTTTGAGTAGTTTTCTTTATCCTTTTCCTTAAAATGATAAAGTAATTAAGTTATGGATGGAATTTGTGTGAAGTATCGGAAATCAATGTTGATAGAAGTTGTGATGATTCAAAACCTCTCACTTCATTTTCCTCTTGATTTGGCCAATTAAGATGATAATATATGTTGTGAGAACATGTAAGAGCTGATATTGTATTGTCTCAGTCAACAATTGGTAAGAATCACATGAGTTTATATGGGTGAGAATTTAGTCCATATGGTTGAATACAAATAAATAGGGAGATATACTTTGATAAGTGTAGAATTAGAGGATTTTAGAGTGGCAGGATAAAGACCCCAATATGATTTATTGTTTTATGTATTGATATGTGATGTTAGCCCCTAGATGGAGGGAGAAGAGGAAACTCTAGAGTGAGAGCTAGTATCTTTCCTGCCTAGCTCATCTTCAAGTTTACTAAAACATTAGATTAACATGTGCTCTTTATAGCATCTCTAGTAAGAGTAAAGAATATAATTACTCCTATTTGGCACAACACATTTTAGATTCTTCCACAACAGAATTCCATGACTTGTTACTGATTCATAGTAGGGAAAAAGATATTCTATTTACATTTTTTTAATCATATAAAAATAGTTATAGTAGTTGTTTGCTTTCATTTCAAATTATAAAATTACTAAAAATAATCAAATTTTCTTTCCTAGAATATTATCTTTAGGTTTGGTAAGATCTTTCTTAAAAAGTAAAAAAAAAAATTTTATTTTCTTTCTTTTAAAAAATTTAACATTTTCCCTGTAGGTTCGATATCTCGGGGCTTAATCAGAAAGTCTTATATTACTTGATAACAATACGTATACTTACGTAGTCCAGCTAGGAGCATATGTCTAGAAAAGTCAGGTCAAATTTTACTTCTCAGTGAAAACTGAGGTATACAAGACTCATTTTATCTTTTTACATTTTGTTTGATATTTCTACCCATATTGAAAGATCTTACTTTAATTTTTTTAAAGAATTAGATTGTTTCTCATTTGCTACAAATTAGGTTCTCATATCAAAAAAATTTTCATATCTTGTACTATTTGAATATAAGTCTTAATTACCAAAAAGAAGGAAAAGTGAAAAAAAAAAGAGTTACAATTTCAAATATAAAGCTCAACTAAAAAATAAATTAAAGTGTAATTGAGTATTTCAGTATTCATTATTTCATACTCCTTTTCTTTTGGCTTCTGATAAAAAATGTATTAAAATTTGATCACATCCCAATTCAATTCACATAATGATAAGCCTAAATCATAAACTTTAAAATCAATATAAATCAATTTCAATCAAGTGTTTTCTTAGAAGATGATATCTTATAGAATATAGGTAATTATAGGGTTTGCCCTACAAAGAATGTGCATCATATAATAAAAAAAATTATATATTACCAAAATTAGATAGATGAAAGATATTTAGTTCGCATAGACTCGTACTTTTTGAAACCTCTCATTTAGTGAATAAATCAATTTTATAATAGTAGCTCTAATTTTTAAGGTTGTATCATATACTTAATATCATATTCAATTATCTAATTAGAACATCAAAATTTATTGGGGCATTGTGTTCCATAACCCTTAAATCTGATTGATGCATATCAAGAGTGATAAATACTTAAAATATCTTAACGGTGAGAACATAGATGTTATAGCTAAAAAATATGATGAATTAGAGGTTGCAAGTGGTGAGATTGGGAAGCTAGGTAAGGATTAATGTGTCGACGAAATACTAGACGGTGTTCTTTTTTTGTCAAGTTTGTCACTAATAGATATCAAAACATTTTTATCTAGATGATTAGATACTACTTTTGAAGAAATGATCTAGAACTCTTTCTAAATTTACTTAGCCAAGGCACTAGCTCTTGTTGAGGCCAGTATTAAAATTAACAAAAAATGACAAACTTAAGAGAGGGAAAACAATATGTCTTTGGTGTGTGATGAGCTAAACTAAATAAAGGAACCAAATAGATACTTTCCTTAACTCAAAATTACTAACTAAAAGCATTAACTACTTCAATAGACGTAACTGTTGCAAAGTTAATGAACCTCATCACATCGTGCTCGTGCTACGATGGTGTACTTCAAATTTCGATCGACTCTGAGATAGGCCTATAGAAAAGAATGGTCAAGGTCAAACCCTGTTTAAACGCCTTGACCCTAAGGTGTTCAGTGACCATACTAAAGAATAGTCATGCTGACCATACTCTAGATTTACTTAGTCATGGTGTAGGCCTGCATAGTCAACCATTGTTAACTAGAGGTATATAAACCCAGAAAAAGAAAATATTATTCGTACATAGGACTGTTAGTAACCAAATGGAATGTTTTTGGAAGTTTTAGTTTAGTATATATATAATTTTCTAACTTTAAAATATTATTTTAATTTCAAGGAATATGACCAAATGGATCACATATACTTAATGGCTTAAGCAATTAAGTAGGAAATTATGAGCAATAAACTGTCTCGCAAGACGGGTGTATTACTTGACAACAGACTCGATTATATAAACTATAAAATTTATGACATTTGTTTAGTCCGTTATTTTTTTTATAACCTGCATTTACTCTATCTAATATAAAGATAAGATAGGGTTTATATTAATGGGTTCCTAATTCTCTATAAGGGTAAGCCTCTATAATTAATACATCTTAAATGACTGAAATCACTTTAAAAAACTCTGAATAATGATCAGAGGTTTTGTTTTCAAGAATTTAAAGTTTAGTTTTCATGATTTTACATAGGGAAATTAAATCAGAAAATCTTAAGTAGGAACATTTACTTTGGAGAAGGAAGGATCGAAAGTTAGGGTATGTCATAGACCTTGAGGGCAACCTCAGTGACTTCCCAAACAATCATAGTATTTGGCTTTACATTTTTGAAGTGATATTATTTAATGTTTACTTCTGCCATCTTTATTTGAAATTAGGGCTTACACTTGCATAACATATTATCATGAAAATAGTTTAGGAATGTATGAGGATTTGCATCGTACTGAACGCACAACCTCATAATCATAAAAAAGTTAGGACTTATACTACACAACATGATTGTGCAAAATGCCTAGAGATAACATGAGGATTTACGTCATACTAGATGAGCAACCTTGAATTCCAAAGGATTTGTGTTATTTTAGACTATGGACTTGTTAAGCCTTGACCATCATCTGAAGTCATCCTCCATTTTCTTGCAGCTTGCTCCAATCACTCTAGGTTTAAGGTTTATGTTTGAACTTGTGATTATTGTTAGGTCTTAGGTCTTATAGTAAGGTTCCTCTTAAACAGGTGACCTGCTATTCTCTACCCTAGAGGTCATTGCAAGAATATTGAATTATGCAAAAATAAAACACGTGATAAAGTACGGTAAATGGAAAGTGTAGTAAAAGAAAAAGTAACAGTGCGTACCTGCCACCTCTGAAATTTTTGCTAAAGGGTTAGCATTATAAGTAAAGTATGAAGATGTCCATGAATAAACAAAAAATGAGGAAACACAAGCATGCATAATGAGTTAGATGGCACATATAGAATATCAAGGCTAGGTGTAAGAATTTTAGGTAAAGGGGGAGCTCATAATCAGTATCAAAGCCTAACAATTCTCGAGGGACACTCGTAGGCAACCATCAACATCATGTACATGATACCCAACATAAGGTAAAAGACTACGGGCAAAACAATCACAAAAGGGTAACCCTCAGTCCGGTCTATGTGGCTGACTCATGAACTTGCCAAAAGTAACACTCAAAAAATCTTAATTTATCATACTTCCAAATAAGAATAAGCAAGACTTATCCAAACTCCAATTTATTAACTCAAAGGATTTGCTGAAAAAGTTATGCCTTGTATAATATGAGGCTGATCAACCAAGTCACATTATAATTGTACCATACAAGTTGTGCTACAACTTCCAATGAACTTAAGAAAGGTTTAATTATATTTCTTGTGGTGTGCGATGGACTATATTCAAAAATGAACTGACAAAGATTGATTGTATCTCATGTTTACTAATCCAAATGATTGACTTAAAAAATTAACCGCAATTTATTTGAAGTTAATCAACTTGATCACATTGTGATGGTGCCATGAGGGGCATGCTCCAATTTTTAATGATTCAATACTATACTTCTTTTGGTGTGCGATGGGATAAAATAAGAAGAAGAATTATCAAGAGACCTTGCTCTATTGAGGATTACCAACCTAAGTAATCGACCCACAAAACCTATTCTGACTGATTTGAGATCAATCAAGCTGATCCCATCATTATGGAACCACAAAGGGCATGCTCCAACTTCTGATAGACCTAAAGAAGTGTAGAATCTTTTTTTTTTTTTTTTGCAATTTATATGTTTGTATTATGATATCTTCATGTGTTAAAATGTACATGTTTTGAATTGTTGGTTTTGTTGATTTGTTGTTCTTTGTTTGTGTTTGTGTTTTAGAGTTTATTGTTTTTGATGTTTTAAGTTGAAGATTCTAAGGATGTTGTAATTACGATTTATATCATATAACTGAAAAAGTTTTGAATTTGTGTTTTAAGTTTTGGGTGTTCAATAACTATACTAAGATAGGAAGCAGAATGACTCACATCCATGTCAAATTTACTAATCAAGGTGTTAGCCTACTAAGCATGTCTGGGAACAGTACGAATAATGAGCCAAAATATGAAAATGTCAAGATTTGATTTGGTGTTTGATGACTTTACTAAGACTAGAAGCCCTCAAACTCACACCCATCTCAGATTTATTAGTCATGACATTTGCCTATTGGGCTTATCAGGGTGCAGTACGATTAATGAACCGAAACGTAAAGATGTCAAGATTTGATTTGGCTCTCAATGGCTATATTGAGATAGGAAGCATGGGGGTTCACACCCATCTCAAATTGACTATTCAAGGAATTGACCTATTGATCATATTGGGCGTAGTAGAGCCAATGAACCAAAATGTGAAAATGTCAATATTCAAATTCAGACATCTGATCACATTGGGATGCAATGGATCATGTCTAACCCAGGAAAAAAATAGAGTGATTAGATCAATTTAGATAGTGTAAGGACTCGTATCTAACTTGAGAGCTAATCAAAGGGAATAACAACTCGAGGGGACAAAATGCTAGACCCAAAGGAGATTAATTTATGGTTATTTGTTTTAAAGTTTTTGTAATTTTGTTTGAAAGCTCTTGTTGTATTTGTTTGAAAATATCTGCTTTTTTTCAATATTTTTAATATTTTATTAAATGAGTTTCAATTTTAAGTTCATTTAAAGTTTCAAGCTTAGTTTCAATTTTAATAGTCTCAACCATAGAAGTTTCTATCATAAGAGTCATTGAAACATCATCTTGATGAAATAAAAGCTCCATTTAAAACACTCATTTTGAAAAGATTTTGCTTCTTTAAACTAAAGATTAAAAATTTATATAAAGACTTCCACAATAGTGATACATTCATGATAACCGAGAAATAAAAAAACACACTTCATACAAGTGATCTATAACAAACAATAACAGTCATAAATATGCATACATGAAAATTATAATCGTCATCTACATATGATCATTAAAGATCAAGTGGTATGTATTGTATGGTTGTATCTGAAATATAATTGTGTGATCACTTTAAACTTCACATCATTTTGAAAGTGATGGAAAGTTGATGATATACAATGTTTAGCTAGATCAGCACCATTCCCATTTTTGACCAAAGCTGATCTTATAGGTAGAGTGATAGAATGTGACCCCACAAATTCTTATGGGCCAATTAACTTGGGCTTCTTACCAAAAACTATATTACACCTAATTGGAAAAGAGTTTGTATGTAAAGATCTTTCAAAATTGGGGGGATCAATTTGTGTTGGGATGTAATTATCTTCTTCATAAATGTTGTATACACAACTATCTGGTATACATGAAAGAAGTAAAATGTGGCAGGACACCAATCTCTTATTCATAAATCTGAGTACCAAAGGAATATCATCTACTTCTTTACTTCATAAAATCCCTATCATTAATATAGTTGTAACAACATTAGTAATGAAGAGCTGCTCTACCCTTCCCATTCATCCATTTATTAAAATAAGTACACTTCTTAAGTTATCCCCTGCTACCCTTTTCATAAAAACTATGAACATTATGAACAATTTTTTGCTACTCTATATCAAGGAAAACTCTAGTATAAAACATTATTCCTTTTAAGATGTTAACTGGTTTTCCCTTAACTCGTTCAAAGTATTCAAAATTATGTAATCCCATCTATTTGCAAATGGCTAGAAAATCATTTGCTTCAATCTCTGGATATGGATATGGTGATTATTCCGATTTCACTAAGGTTGTCTCAAAAGATAGGGAGGATGTTACATACTTGAACCAACAAATTATCTTAGATGACTCCACAAGTATATATTCTTTAAAACTGAGTGATTTTTTAGCCTATGTCTCTCTGTCAATCCTGGCGTGCATACTTTTCATCTTTTTGTTCTTGTTTCTTCATTGTTTCTTGGTGAGTACAGGCCTTAAAATTACATATTCGACTAGAAGTTCAATAGGTATCTCAGTGGACTTGTCGCATATTAGGAATGTAACAGTCTCTTTCTACTTCTTTTTTAATGATGATCTGTTATATGTTTTCCTCATAAAAAATATGCTTAATGGCTTTACTTTAGGAATTCATTCAGGCTTAGCCATAGTTATCATCAAACTGTTACTGAACATATCCAGATCTTTGAATCCCATGTCAAATTTGATGACTAGATTATTTGTTAAGTAGGTTTCTTAACCACCAAACTGACATTGTTTCTGGAGGTTCAAATGAATCTTCTAGATGACATTTTCTTGCAATAAAAAAATGAAATTTATATGTTATCTAAAACTCTAAAATACACCTTTTGAAATATTAATTGAATAAATTTTATTATTATGGAATTCAAATTAGTTTTGTTATTGAATATAATTTTAATGGAGCAAAATATTTTGATTTTAAGAGTTTGAAAATGACAGCATGATGTCGGCATATTTTTAGGTTGTGTATTGTATTTTGAAAAGGGGTCGCCAAATAGAAGTTGTCGGCGAATTTTTATTTTAATTTAAATAAATAATTTTAAAAGTAGTATTTGATTTTTTTGAAAATAATTTTGAGTTTGAAAATTCTAAGATATGAAAAATCAAACCGATCTCACATCCCAAATAGTTTATATAAACGAGCACCACATCACAAACCGTGTATCCATCCCGAAGAATAGACATACTGCTTGATGATAGGGCTCGATTAAATAAACTAGAAGATTTGTGACATCTGTTTGGTCTGTGAACTAATTTTTATAAGCCGACAAGTTCCCCTGCTTAAGGCAAAGAAATTAAGCAGGGTTTATATTACCTGGGTTCTTAAAGTTCCTTATAAGGGCAAGCCCCTATAGTTAATTACATCCTAAGTGACGGGAATCACTTAAGAAAACTCTCGATAATGATCAGTGGTTTTGCTCTCAAGAATTTCAAAGTTTATTTCAAAGGATTGAATTTTGGGATTTCAATAGGGAATGGATCAAATTTAGGACAATTTATTTTGGGAATTCAAGGGAAGAGAAGTAGGAGAAGCTGAGGATCCAAGAAGAAATCTTGGCAACTTCCCAAACTATCCTATTATTTGGCTTCAATTTAAGGATTTATTTAATATTGCAATCTTGCCAATTTTAATTAATTAGGACTTACATTTGTATGACATGATCTTACAAATAACCTGGGAGATATGAGGGTTTATGTCGTATCAAACTACTACCTCTGAGTCTTAAGACCAGTTAGGGCTTAATTTACATGACATGATCATGCAAATGCCTAACGAAGAGTTGAGGATTTATGTTGCACTAGGCAAACTACCTCGAAGTCCTATGGCTTGGTTATTTAATTCTAGGAAAGTTTTGTCAAGTAGATCCGAGTTTTCGTCGATGACGATGGCTAAGTCGTCCACCATGCTCCGAGCTTCTTGTTGTTGCAGAGGTTTAGTTTTAGAGGTCATAAATCAAAGGATGAGAGAAGTGTTTTGGTTTAGAGAAAATCTT
Organism: Papilionanthe hookeriana x Papilionanthe teres; assembly: GCA_022702705.1. Lineage (NCBI taxonomy): Eukaryota > Viridiplantae > Streptophyta > Magnoliopsida > Asparagales > Orchidaceae > Papilionanthe > Papilionanthe hookeriana x Papilionanthe teres. The sequence goes on from CM040428.1 coordinate 144,041,245, forward strand.
AAAATCCAAGTGTTTTTTAATATTTTAATTAAAACAAATCTTAAAGTTATTTAAACAGAACCGATTAAGATCCCACAGTTCTGTCATCCCGGCACCGTTATTTTCATCGAATTCACTTAGTCCAGATAAATTTGCTAAACTCAACTGAATGAGTTCCACACTTTCATTTAGACCGTGGGAAATCCCGTTAGCAACACGTGGGTTACATCATCCGAGGTATTCCGGATCATTCAATGAGACGTTTTAATTTAGTTGTAATTGTAGTTTTGTTGTTCTATTTGTGATTAAATTTTGAGTTATTTTATATTTTGGAATGTTGTGGTGGTGAATTTTATCTTGCAATGATTTTTAATTTAGTTTTGGTTTCAGTTCAGGGACTACCCTAAAGGTTTTGGTTTTCATGCAACATTCTTGTTTAACATGCAAGAAAAGTAAAGTACAGTGCATGTAAGTAAATTGCAATAAAGTAAATTGCAATAAAATAAAAGCGTACTCTGAGGATCTTCCCGTCATCCCAAGCTACACATAAAACACATGTTAAGGCATTTAAATATTTTAACAGATACCTAGGTAAAGCTAAGGGAAGGGTTTTGGTTGTCTACCAAATTCCTAATCCTATAACTAGTCATCTCCTATGATGTCTAGGTTCTTGGTTTGGTTTAAGGATGATTTTCTTCATCAAAGAACAATTAAATTCAATTGTTCTTCTAAAACATCCCGTCATATTGAGGAAGTGCTTAGGACGAATCCTAAACATCCTTTCAATACTTCTGGGATTATTTTGAGTCCAAATGAATTTTTATTGTACGGATGAATTAATCATCTAAGGATTTGTATTTTTGTTTTGTTTCTTGCTCAGTGAACTAGGACATTTGAATATCCTATAAGTGAAGTAACAATTCACTTGATACTTCATTTAAGACTTATAATAATAAGAGCTTTAAGAGGGCAAATCAACTTATTAAGTATTTTAATGATTTAAACTTAATAATTTAATTTAATTTTGACTTAATTGTAAAAAATTAGTTTAAGTTTGGAATAGTGTTCAAATCATTCATGTTTTAAGTTTACTTTAAGTGTTTGGTTTAACTCTTAATGATTTCATTTAGGTGTGTTGTTAAATGATTTTAATTCAATTTAATTTTAATTTAATTTAATTTAATTTAATTTGATTTGATTTGATTTAATTTTAATTTAATTTAATTTAATTTTTTTATTTTTAATGTAATTTAATTTAATTTAATTTCAATTTAATTTAATTTAGTTTAATTTTTAATCTAATGTTTTAGATATGATTAAATTTAATTGTTAAAGTGTTAATTTAATTTAAATTTTGATTTAATTTAGTTTAAATTTAATTTAATTTAATAGTTAAGTCTTTTAGCATTTTAAATTTTAAATTGGGTTATCATTTAAATCGGGAATTAAATATTATTGCAGTGATTAATTTAGGGATTTTTAAATTAAAGAATAAATATCTTCTTAATAATATCCCTATTTTTAATAATTCAAATTTCCATTACTCTTCCAAAATTTTAATTAATTAATTAATTAAAGTTTATTTTAATTATTCTGAAATGATTAGTAGGTTTCTACTCTTCAATTATTTAAATTTCAATCATCCAAAATCAGTCTAGGATCAAATATTTTACCCTCCCCTTTTGATTAATCCTAAAATTTTAATTAAGGGTTGAAATTTTTAATTACTCTTTTGCCCTTCAAGCTTAATAATTCTATAACTCACTAAACTAAGCTCAAATGACCTTGAAATTTTTATGTAACCTCACTCATATGTCAATTAAGACATTAGAGAAGAAAATGTGATTTTTCTGTATTTAATTTATTTATGTAATTATTTTTAATGGAAAATAGGGGTTTTCAAGGAAAATTCAATAACAAGACCAAGGAAATATTTCTATCCTTAAGAAAATTATGAGATGTTCCTAATGACCAGAGGACCATTTGGGCCAATTTTGGTGATTTTTTGAATTATATTTTATTTATTAGAATTATTTTGAGTTTTGGAGTGTTAATTAATTTTAAAAAAAAATAAAAGTTGAAAAATGGATTTTATATTTTTCAAAAATCTCTCTAACCTCAGAAAAATCAGAGAACCAAATTTTATATTTTCCTGATTTTCCTTTGATTTATTAGAATTATTTTAGTGGAAATGTTAAAGAAAATCATTTTTTTAATTCAAAAATTGTTTTAAGCCTTTAAAAATCAATATCTTACCCTATAGACTTAGGAAAAATATTTAGTTTGTTCCTAGGTAATTAGAATTCAAAATGTGATATTTTGGTGATTTTTAGAATTTTTATGATTTTTATTATTTTTTAATTATTAAAAATATTAAAATAATGATAAAAATCAACTTTTTTAGAAAATTACAATTTTAATTTTTCTAAATTCCTCTGATATCAGAGAAGCCCCAAAACCATTTTTGTGAATTTTTGAAAAGTACTTTGTAAGTTATGAATTTTTAAAGTTTAATTTTGGTTATATAACTTAATTAATCCATTTAGTGGGGTTAAACATTTCCAATTGATTTCAAATTTTTATGTAATGTTCCTCTAATCCTAAAGATCAGTGGAAAATTTTTTTGAAGTTAATTTGATGTGTAATTAACCCTAATTAATTAAAGTTCAATTTTGGGTGTTTAGGTCAATTATGGTTGTTCCATGTGAATTAACTCAAAAACTCTTTTTTCTAAGTTCCTCTAGTCATAAGAAACATCACCAAATTTTCCTAGAATTTATTTCTCAACATGCGAATTATTGGAATTAAAATACTCAAAACAGTAACATGAACTTGAAAAATCAATAACTTCTCATAGGGATGGCCTCTGACCTTGAAAAATTCAGGGAATGTTCCCAAGTTAAGAGGCTTCAAAAGACCTATGGTCTCATACCATGGTGAATTGTCTATGCAAATGGAGAATTAAAATACCACAGAGAGTAAATAAATCATTAAAAATAAAATACTTAATGAAATGACTTGATTTCTTTTCCACATTATTCTCCTCTGTTCACTGAGCAAGTGGGTATTTTTATTTTATTTTTATGATTTTTCTACACAAAGTTATGAATTTTCAAAGTTTCTGATATTTAATAAATACATTAAATACCCTATTTATCTACTTATCCACGCGGCGCCAGTGAAACATCGGCAGCTCCGAACACCATGCTTCACCATTTGATTCGTCGTCGCTGTCTGACTCAGCGCCACGCGGCGCACTGTTCATGCTCCATCTCCCGGTCCGACTCATTCTGGGTCATCCATTTGCGCGTGTATTGAATGGACGGCATCCGCTCATCGTCCCCAATCGACCTCACCTGAGAGCCGTCCACACTAAGACCTTAATATCTCACTTGATTCTCAATGGATTTTTGTGTTCTTATGCTCTATGGACTCGTCTTAAAGAGACGAACACACTATACCGTAATCATGCATTGAAATTAAGGCAATAGGAATGGAGAATTCATGGAAGCTCGGGAGGAGGAGAGAGCTCATACCTTTGCTCGTAGAAGTGTGGCTTCAATCCGAGAGTTGTGTCACCTTCGATCGAGTCCAAGTAAGCTCCGGATGAAGTCTCCGGCCCCGAGGAATCGCTCGGACTCGATTTCCACCAGACCCGATTTCAACCTTTGGAGGCTAGAACAAATGGGTGGCCTGGAGAGGGGGCTTTCACTGAGAACTCCTTCTCTTAGTCTTTTGCAGGTGTGGGTGAGTTTAATTTGAGTTTGGTGGAGAATTGGAAAGTGTCCTGGTTTTGGGTGGAATTTTGGCTGAGAAATTGGGCTCTGTGGATGGGGATTAGGGCAAATTATCACTGGGGATCAATTGCTCTAAGTGTGGAGGATGGTCTGGAACAATTTTGGTAGAGTTTCTGTATGGTTGAGTGCCACTCTCTTCTTGTTCGAGAGGGGGAGGGGTTTAAATAGGAGTGGCTGGAGGGCCTCCCACGGGGAGTTAATGGCTGGGATCAGCTGCTCTGGGCAAGGGAAGAACAACTCCAATGGCCATTGGGCATGGGGCAGCTCAGCAAGACAGAATTTCAATGTTGGGCTCCTCCCAAGGTCTCGGCCATGGGGTTTTCTCGACGGCCGTGGTGGTCGGCCGGCCAGGGTCAGGTCACCATCTCGACCAGCTGAGGTCGAGCTCGGCAATGGTGAAGTCAATCGGAGTCGGCCATGTGTAAAGGTGGTGAATCGAAATGGAATGGGAAAGGGGTGATTTTGTCTTGGTTTGGGTCAACCCATGGTTTTGGGCTAGGTTCACCTCCCCATGGCCTCGCTTGGGTCGAAGAGAAAGCTATTTGGCTCAGCTTAATTAGTGGGGAGAAGTCACCATCCAAGTACAATTAAGCTTAAGCATGGTTTAGGGGAATCATGGGAGTGGTTAATCACTTTAAGGGAATATGGAAAGAACCTCCTCCTTTTTCCCAAGACAGCATGGTGACATGTAAAGGGGCTTTCATGGCTCCCATGTGGCTCATGCATGGCTTCATGGCTTCGCTTATGGCTTAGGATGGCTTGGCTTGGTTTCATAGAAATGGGTTTTAGGCATTTTTGATGAATTTTAAGGAGATTGTCATGTGGCTAAAATTGGAATGATTTGATGATAAATTAGGGCTTTAGAGATGATTTTAAATTGAATGTATGATGAGGGAGAGTGTCATATGGGCTTTGGATGAATTTTTGGGCTTTTGAGTTTGGTTAGGAATGGGCTTTTAAATGACTTAAATGGGTGGGCTTTTATGTTTCAAAATGGGCATTTAGATGAAAACTTTTGCAAAGGGCCATGCTAAATAAATGTTGGGTTTGGTTTAGGGATGTGTCATGAGTGATTTGAAACAAATTTGAGGTAATTTGGAATTGAATTGAGTCTAATTTGGGTCCCCTTGGTGATAGGGTCAAAATAGGTCAAAATGGACCAACTTGGGCTAAGTTTGGGCTAATGTTGAAATTGATGTAAATTCAATGTTTAGAAATGTTTATGGGAGTGTTACAAGGAGGTTTCAACTTTTATTGGGCTTTAGTTTTGGGATTTGGGCCCATTTGGGTTAGGTTTTAGGTTTAGGTCAATTTAAGGAATTTTGGTTTTGGGTTCTTTTTAGGTCTAGCTGGGTTCCAAATTTTGGGCAAACTATGTTAGTGTTTTGTTTGTGGAGATGTTAAGGAAGATTTAAAGAACGTTTGGGGTCAATTGGGGTTGAGTTGGGTTGGTTTGGGCTAAGTTTGAGTCATGGGTCACAATTGGGCTTTAAGCTTAAAAATGAAATTGGTTTCAAATTTCAATCAAATTGGGCTTGGATTTGGTCTAGATTGATATTGGGGATATTTAATTGAAGTTTAGAATTGAATTGGACCAAAATTGAGGTCAATTGGGGTGGTTTGGTTTGACATTGGGTTCACTTTGGGTTAAAATGGGTCAAATTGGGGGTTATGGTAAAAGTGGGGTAAATTGGCTAAATTGGCCCATGGTGTAGTTGAACAAAATGAAATTGAGAGTATTTGGGATTTTTTGAAATTTTTTGAGAATTTTTGGAATTTTTGGATTTTTGGGTCAAGAGGGGTATTTTGGTAATTTGGAGGGTATTGGGGGTATTTTTGGAAATTTTGGTATTTTTTGCTGTAAATGATCAATTTGATTGGTGGGGAAATGTTCAAGGTTGATTTTGGAAAAGTTTTGGGTGATTTGGAATTTTTGGTGGTTTGAGGTAGTTCAAGGGCTTTTAGTAGGTTTGGTGGGTCCGGGGCCCCGGGGGTCAAAAATTGAAATTTTGAAAAAATGAAAATTGATCAAATTTGAGTAGAATGGAACCACTTTGGTTGAGCCATGAATCCATATTAAGCCCATATGATCCATGAGAGGACTCATTTGAGGCATTCACTATGTTGTTCCTAACCCTCTTACCAGAGCTTAGGGGTTAAGGACCATCCATATGAATTTCCTATAGGAGTCAGGAAGTCAAGTTGGGTGAGAGTGTGGTTTTAGGACTTGGAATGTGTGTGTGAGAGTGTAGTGTATGTGTAAGTCGGTCCTCACTGCACTGGTGCCACCTGGGGTGATCCTAAGGCCAAAGAGTCCTATAGGGAACTCATCTTTTAAACCTCCACATTTGATCTCGACCCTCAAGGTGATTAGGGGTTTACAATCAAGCTTGTGGGGTTTGCAGGGAGTTAAGAAGTGGTTGAGTTTCTAAAGGGGTAGGTTCCATCTCTAGTCCTCTAAGATAGTCAAAGGAAAAGCCAAAGGCTAGATCCTAAATACTAAAGAGGGAAGAGAAGACCTCATCAAAAATGAGGTCAACACATGATTTAACATTTTATCAGAACATCGTTGAAATAAATTCAACATAAATCATATTTCAAATTAAGTAGTTTGACAATTTAGATTTTCATTGAGATTTCAAAGATTCAATGATAACTTAACTCCCAATAAAGTCCTAAATATCTTTGGACACATTTTACACAGTATTTCTTCAGTTAACGCCCATTGATTGGAAGCATGGGATGTTCACCCTTGCAATATACTAATTATTTAGGGACCTTCATGATATAATTTCTCTACCACAAATAGACCTTCCTGTGTTGGTTAAACTTATTGTCAATCATTCAGTGGGCTAAAATTAGTCTCTTAATGACTAGCACCACCCACCCACACAAAAGTTTTGGGGTCTAAATAATTTGTCATGCACTTTAACCATTTGTGCTTGGTATAGTTTGAGATTTTAATTGGCTATTAAATGGGCTTCTTTTAATCCATCAAGTTCTTCTTACCATAACTGATTTTTTTGTTCTAGAGGATTCATCAGGCAGGTTGCAATTCTTAATAAGGGAAGTTGAACTTCTAGAGGAAGCATAACTTCAAACCAGTAGACTATCTCAAATGGAGTAGTGAGTTGAGATTTTATGCATAGTTTTGTAAGCACACAGAGCTTCTACGAACTTTTCATACTACTTTCATTTATCCTGGTCAAGTATCTTCTTCAAAATTTGGACTATAATTTTATTAAAAGCCTCAGCCAATTCATTTGTCAGGGGATAGTAGATTGTTGAGTGTTGTCAATCAATATAGTGTCACCTTACAAATTATTGATCTTACTACTTATGAAGGCAGAACCATTATAAGATATGATCAACGAAGAATACCAAACCTATATATGATATAGTCCTTAAGGAGTTTAAGTACGTGATGTGCTTTCAGATCTCTATGAGGAAAAACTTTTACCCATTTGGGAATTAGTTTATTACTGCTAATATAAACGAGTCCTTTAGATGAAGGAGGATCAAAAAATTCAATAATATATTGGCCTCATTATTTGAATAGCTAGGAAGAACTTAAATATAATTGTCTATACTTGCAAGCACCACATATTTATATATTTGCTCAAGGAGAACCTATATATGATAGGTTCTCTTTCTCCCTTTTTTATTTATTATTTTATTATTTGTATATATTTTTTTATTATTTCACATGCTTGAATATAAGGAAATACCACATGAAAAAATTACACAAAAGAATGATAAACCATAAGAAAATTACATGGGATAGGCTACACACTACAAAATGCTAAACCATAAGAAAATCACATTGAATAAGTTACGAATAAACTTGCTCACTCATAAGTATATATATACATGGGATAGGTACATAATAAAACTTGCTAAACTATAGGAAATTACATGGAATAGTTTACAAATAAATAAGCTAAGCAATAAGCAGATTACATGAGTCTAAATGCAAATTACATGGAGGATTTACAAAAATATTCAAAGAGGATCAACGTTCACAGAACATTACTATTCATATATAAACAAATAAACAGTGAGAAGAAACATAGAAGAATAATAGAGAGAGTGAAGACAGATGGAGATGACAAACATAGTAGACCGGTGAAGAAAAAGAGAGATGGAGAAGACAAACAAAGAAGTAAACCAGTGAAGAAGAAGAGAGACAAAGAAAACAAAGAGAGGAGTAGTACTACATCAGAAGGAGGTTGGAGAATCTTAAACAAAGAGGAATAAGCCAATTAACCGACTAATTGTAAACACACATGAGCAAGAGAGGGAGAGGGAGATGGAGAGGGGGTGTCCAAGAGTGTGAATGGCCAAGAGAGTCCAAGAGTCATGTGCGTGTATGTGTGTGAATAGGGGAAAAATATAAGGGTTGAAGAGTCAGTGACTGAAGAGGTGAATCGTTTCGCTCCCAAAAATGAGCGGGAGTCCTAAAGTATGTTGGCCATGTTGGATTGCCGCTAGGAGGTGGAGGGGTGCCACCTGCTTTGTTGGGTGGTGCATGACCAGTTTAGCTGAAGAAGCCAAGCAGCCAACTTTCTTAGAAAATTTTGATAAGCAAAAGACAATAAATATCTTTAAAAAGAAGTTAGGGAATGTATCCAATGTAGATAAAGGTAAACAGTCGATGCAAATACAATCTAAACAACAACAAAAAAAGAACTTTTACCTCCAAAGCCATAATGGGAAATGTTATTATGTGTAGTCTATCCCATATAATGCTTTTATGACTTAGTTTCTGATAATCATCAAAATGTATTTCATGTTATTCATACATAAAAAATGAATCATAACATCAAATTCTAAGCACTATATGATGTGTAGAGAAGAGTTTCAAGGCATAAAAATAATAATTTGAGAATATTCTTTCGTGAGGCTGCATTTTGGTCCAATTTTATGATTTGATTGAAGTTAATTATATTTGATTTTCGTTTTATGTGTTTTATCCAAGAGTCCAAAATTAAGGTCAATGCTATAGAGTTTCTCTTGCTATTAGACTTGGAGAGGAAGTAAGAAGGCATCATCTTCACAACCATTCCATGTTTTGATGATTTGAGGAAGTGAGAATATAGAAGATTGAGACTTCCAAGATGAAGAACATTAGGGTTAACCAAAAATAATCTTCTATATAGGATGTGGTGGGTTTATAGCATTGAAATATGTGCTCTAAAAACACTATATAAATATTTTACTTTTTTATTGTTTAAAAAAATACAATTCCATTTTAAAATCAAATAATAAAGAAATGTAAACAAATATATGTTTCTTTTATTTTCTTGAAAATAAAGAAATGATTTCATATAGCTTCTATTTTTTGTTTTCTATTTCCTATTTTCTATTTTTTTATGTGTTTTGTTTATGTTTTGATTTGAATTAAATTATTAAAGTATGTTTAAAAAACACTCAAAACAACTTTTAGGTATTTTTAGTGTTTTTTGAAAAAGGTAATTTGTTTTTATATATACATCGATGTGTGTGTGTGTGTGTGTGTGTGTGTCTGTGTGTGTGTAGCATCATGTTGGCGGCTGAGGATAGAGAAGCTCTGCTAGGGTTTTAATGGAGTACTGGCTGGCGGCTAGGGCTTGGATTGGGGTGGTGGAAGGTTTGTTGTTACTCCTGCTTTTGTTGTTGTGGTCTGCTTTGGTGGTTGTTAGACTTGTTTTGGTCTTCTCGGGCTTATTCTTTTTTGAATTTGGGTGCTACTGTTCCATTGGCTGGTGGAGTAGTGGAGGTTTTGTTCTGTTTTCCTTTCCCTGGGTGGCTATAGCTTCTCAACCCCTTCTTTTCTGTTGGTTTTCTGATCTTGCGATTTAGTTTTGGGTTTGAGTCTTCTTTAATTGGTTTGCTGTGGAAGTTTGGGCTCTCTAGTCTTTCTAGGTGAGCTGCCACTTCTGGTTTTTTCTACCTCTGGTGGGGGGCATTCTTTTGTCTCCTTATGGTTTGTTCTTATCATGGCACATCTATTTCCTATTGATTCCAGCACTAATGCTATGTGGGCCAAGGCCACATATGCAGGTGTGGTTGGTAGTGGACTAACTCCTCACAAAAGTTATGATCACCTGGTCTTCCCCCAGGCCTTGCATGATACTGCTGCAGGGAAGGGCTGCAGCTCTTTTATTAAACCTGTGGGAGTTAAGGAAGGACAGCGAGCTGTCCTTTTCTCCAAGCATGACATGAAGACACTCTCTGATGCCTTTAAATTCAGCTTGATTGGGAAATTCTAGATGGGGCATCCTAAGATGGAATATGTGAGAAAATTTTTTGAAGAACTCAATTTGGTGGGTTCCTGGAAGTTAGGCTTACTTGATGGGAGACATTTGCTCATAAGGTTGTCCAATGAGGAGGACTATGTCGGGCTATTTGGCAAGCAATCAGTGTTAATAATAGCCGGAACATATATGAAATTAATTAAATGGACACCTGATTTTGATCCTTTAAAAGTTCCCCCTATCATACCAATGTGGTTTAAATTTCCCAATTTGACAATACAACTTTATCATCAAAATGCTTTGTATAACATTAGCCAGGCATTGGGCACCCCTCTTAAAACTGATACCCACACTTATGACATGGTCAGGCCTGCAGCAGCTAGGGTGTTAGTGGAGAGAGACATTACCCTCCCTGATGTAAATAAAATTTGGGTTAGAACTGATGAGGACATCCCTGAGGAGGGCTTCTGGCAGGAGACTGAGGTGGAGTTCAAACCCTTGTATTGCAAACATTGTAGAATGTTTGAGCATATACAAGATAAATGCTATAGATTACATCCACCCACTAGAAAGAGAACAACTGGTATTAATAAGGAGACAGGGACTATTGTTAAAAGTGTTGTTGTGGGGCAAACAGATCCACCTTTGACAGCTGGGCCTGATATAGATATGTCTATACCAGACACTACTTCATCAAAAGAGATGCATGAAGTTTATGCTTCAATGTTGCTTAAAGGGGACAATATAAATCCTGTATCGCTCGCCGGTGATTTGGCTACGACCTTGCTCAGTGCCGATTTGGTTCGACCGGATGCTGAACAGGAGCTGCCAATAGAGAACTCTAAAAATTCTGCCTTCACTAGCCCTTTGGCCCAAAAGAAGGTTAATCAGAATTCTGAAGATGAGCAGGATTTTTCAGATGCCAATATTGGTAAGGTGGAAACTGGACTTACCAATGAATGGCAAACTCAGAAAAACAATAAGAGAAGGAAGAACAAGACTGAATTACAAGGACCGTTAGAATTTCAGCCTCCTGGTGATCCCACTGACAGTCCCCCTTTCACTACTCTCCCCAAGACAAGGGGGAAAGGAAAACATCTTTCTCAATGATCAATTTAATGTTCTGGAATATTAGGGGGATTGCTCATCCCTCTTCTCTTAGTAGAATTAAACACCTTGTTCATTTTCACAAGCTGTGGTGCTTTGCTATTTTGGAGCCCATGGTTAAAAAGAACATAAACCTTATCACTAAATCCTTTGCTAACTTCTCTTATCATATTAATGTCTTCAATAAAATTTGGGTGTTTGCTAGAAAAGAGCTGAATTGGTCTGTGCTGCTGGATCATATTCAATTTATTCATTTGCAATTTTCAATTGGTAACCAGATTGGTTTTGCAACATTCATTTATGCAAGCAGTAACTATAGGCAACAACAGCTTTTATGGAATGATTTGCTGCACATTGGTCATCGAGTGAACTCCTTCTGGATACTGGGGGGGAGATTTCAATTGTCTTACTGCTACTTCTGAGAAAAGAGGAGGCAGTCCTCCTTCAGCCTCTTACATGTACTCTTTCAATCAATTCATAACTGATGATGCGCTGTTTGATTTGGGCTTTCAGGGCCTTCTTTCACATGGAGGAGAGGTAATACGTGGGAAAGATTGGATAGGATGCTAGGGAATTCTCTTTGGCTGCAGACCTTTCCTTATACCAACATCACCCACCTCTCTATGGCAGGTTCAAATCACAGACCCATTCTTTGCTCTATAAGGAATGTGGAAGGAGGGAAAGGGGGAAGCTTTAGATTTCAAAACATGTGGCTCCTCCACCCAGACTTCCTGACTGAATTGAAAAACTACTGGAAGCCTCTTATGGGGCACTCTCCCTGGGGCAACCTCTGGACTTTGCACAAGAAGACTACTAAGCACTTCATTCACTGGAATTGGACAAAATTTGGAAATATCCATGATAACATCCATAAAGCTGAGGAGAAAGTAGCTCAGGTGTAAGCTGACCTGTTAAGGGGGATCAGGACTGAGGTGGATCTGCAATTGGCACATGATGAATTATTGTCACAAATCAAATACCAGGAAGCCTTTTTTCACCAAAAAGCTGCATCTTCTAAATTCATTGAAGGAGATAGGAACACCAAATATTTCCATACTTATATCAACTTCAAAAGGAAATGTAACATGATTCTCTCTATTAATAAATCAGATGGATGCAAATTAATGGAAGCTGATTCCATTGCTAAGGATGTTGTACATCACTTTCAAAAGCTCTTTACTCAGGTTCCTATCCAACCCACACCAATGCATTTTTTTTTATTTCATGATAATATTAACTATGTGCAGGGACTCCAATTAACTCAAATTCCTTTGGAAGCTGAAATTAAAATTGCATTAGACTCCATTGAAGGTTCTAAGGCTGCTGGACCTGATGGGTTCTCAGCCTCCTTTTAGAAAGAGGGTTGGTCTATCATTGGCAATGATGTAGTGTAGGCAGTGCAGACATTTTTCCAAGGGCTGGATCCACCTAAGTATTTTACTTCCTCCACCATTGTTCTAATACCTAAGAACAAGTTAAGACATTCCTGGGGAGATTTCAGACCCATTAGCTTAACATCTGTGTTGTCCAAGTTACTAAGCAAAATTCTGGTCACCAGGTTGCAGCCCTATCTGCAATTACCGATTATTGTTAACCAGGCAGCCTTTGTGAAGGAAGGAGCATCTCTGATAATATATTACTTGCTCAGGATTTGCTCCTGTACTTGGATAGGAAGTGTAGAGGTCACAATATAATCTTCAAGTTAGACATCAAGAAGGCTTATGATACTATAAGCTAGGATTTGATTCTAAATTGTCTATCTGTTAGAGGATTCACTCCTGAGTTTGTGCAACTGATTGGGAGGTGGCTACATTGTAATGCTCATTCAGTTTTAGTTAATGTTCAAAGTTGTGGTTTCTTCAGTGCCACTAGAGGGATTAAGCAGGGAGATCCCCTCTCCCCTACCCTCTTTATTCTGGCTTTTGACTATCTTTCTAGACTCCTTAATGATCTTATGACCAAATCTCCCCAGCTTCAATATCACCACAGGTCCAACTTAATGGTTAGTCATTTGTCTTATGTAGATGACATTATTATCTTCTCCAGAGCTTCTAAGGCTGCTGTTAAAGGAGTCTATAAAGTACTACATCACTTCAGCTTAGTTTCTGGTTTGGATCTAAATCTCCAAAAATGCCAATTTTTTGTCAGCTCTCATGTTAGCCCTCTTGTGAAGACATGGATTGCAAATCACACTGGATTCAGGTTCTCTCAACTTCCCATCAGCTATCTGGGAGTGCAGCTTCTGAAGGGCAGAACTAAACAAACTCAATTTCAAGATGTAATTAAGAAAATCAGGGCTCAAATCCAATGCTGGACTAACTCCTTCCTTTCTAATGGTGGCAGAATTACCCTATTAAAAAGCATTCTTCTTGCTCTACCCTCATATGTCTTGCAAATGTTTTCTATGAAGAAAAGCACTCAGGAATATCTAGGAAGAATGTTTTACAAATTCTTATGTGTAGGACAACATAAGAAAATCCATTGGATGCCTTGACATAAACTATGCAAACCTCTTCAGTCAGGGGGGCTAGGTTTCAAAAGCTTAGAAAACATGAGCTTCATTAATCTTTGTAAGATTTGGATTAGATTCAGGGCTCAAGACAACCTCTGGGCTAAGTTTCTTAAAGGAAAATATTACAAGCAGGAGCACCCAGCAATGGTACAACCCAAACTGGGAGATTCTAGGCTTTGTCATAAGCTTCTGAGAATCAGGGAGAAGGCTGAAATGCTTTTCATCTGGGAGCTAGGTGAAGGTAATATCAACTTCTGGTTGGATCAATGGTGCTGGGGTGGAGAAAAACTTTCTCCCACCAACACTAACTTCTCTTTGCATAGCTGTGTTAAAGATTTTTGGCAGGATGACCATTGGAATTGCCAAGCCTTTAACAACATACTGAATTGTGAGCAGTTACAGCAGATTCAGCAATCTGCTCTCAAACCTGATCAAAAGGACAGGTTGATTACTAAGAATAATCATTCTCAGAAGCTAGCTTCCTTCATTTATCACAAACACTTCATTTGGGAGGATATTCAATGGGGTGATGAGTTTTGGGGGAAGATGCTGACACCATCTATGTCCTTCTTCTGCTGGAGAACAAGGCATAAATTGCTACCTACTGATGATATCTTAAAGATGAAAGGATTGAGAGGGCCTTCAGTCTTTCTTCTCTATCATGCAATGAGGAATCATTAGACCATTTGTTCTTTACCTGCCATTTCTCTCAAAGGGTGTGGCTGGAGTTGCTTTGCAAACTAAAAATTAACACACCGAATTTGAGATCGGTTAGAATTTATCCCCGACTCGAAGGATCGGCAACAGTGGACCTATTGGTAATCCCTTGCTTGGTGGCTTGGTTTGTTTGGATGTGGAGGAATTAGGCTAAATTTGAGGAGAGACCTCCCTCCTATTTGCTGGTGGCTGCAAACTATTTGGCTTACATTCAGAAGCTCTGTAAGTATCACCATCTGAGGGATATCTGCTTGGTCAGTTTACCTGATAAAGTCCCTGTGCACCTTCCTTTGCTGGTTAAGTGGTCTCCACCCTCCAGCCCATGGCTTAAGGCTAATACTGATGGGAGCTACTGCAAGATGAAAGCTGGCTTTGGTGGCCTGTTTAGGGATCACTTGGGGAAATGTCTGCTGTTTTTTCAATCCCCAACCTGGGCATTGGATGCCTTGGAAGCCAAGATTATTGCCATTTGCTGGGCAATAAGGATTGCTTTACAATGCAAGGTGAAGCAGTTGTTGGTGGAATCCGACTCTTCAAGTTGCATTATGTACCTTCAGAATATTACACTTGCCCCATGGAATATTAGAAGGTGGATTGGTAGTTTGCCTAGATTCCAAGAGGTCATGCATATTGGTTTTCTCTATGCACCCAGGGAAGCCAATGCTCCAACTCATTGGCTTGCTTCTCAAGGTTGTTTGAATGAAGAAGTCATTATTGATGTAACATCCCCACCCCCCTAGCCTTTTTGCTTCATGGAGACATTTTGGGTCTACCACATATTAGGCCTTAGTTTGTAATCTCTTTTATTAAATAGATTGCTTGCCATTGGCAAGTTTTTGGTTATATATATATATATATATATATATATATATATATATATATATATATATATATATATATATATATAAGAGAAAAGCATTCTATTAATGAGAATCAAAGTACAACCTCGAGATGTGGGGGATCCAGAAGGTCCCCACAAAGCAAAAAGTGTAAAGGGGGAGGAGGGTTAGAAGAAATAACAGCAGAAGAGGGGTACCTTCCATATCTTGCTAACCAATTGGCAGGTTTGCTACCTTCCCTAAAGATGAAATAGAAGCTGACATTAATCTGGGATCTGAGGGAGTTTATCTTCTAAACCCATTGAGAGTGATTCCAAGAGAAGGATTGCTCAAGGTCTAATAGTTGTAACATCACTTTGAAGTCTCCTTCCACCATAAAAGCAAACCACTGATTCAACATAGCAAGTTGGATTGCCCAAAAGACTGCAATCAGTTCGGATTCTAATGCATTAGAAGGAATAACAGGAGCATGGAAGAACAACAAACATTTCCAAGATGATCTCTAAAAACCCCACCCACCCCAACACCCAACTCAGAGAAGCTCCCATCAACATTAACCTTGATAAAGTGGGGGGCATGGGGTTTCCAAACAACCTTAATGAACCTTGGAAGGTCCAACCTTTTTGAAGATGGGGAGAGGCAGATATTGGGAAATTTCTTGTATTTGATCAACTTCTGTAGGAAGGAGATGCAATTTCTGACCACCTGATCCACCAAAGAAATAGCCTGATTTCTAGCCATTCAAATAAACCAGGCAGTGAAAAGGGGGGATGACACCAACTTTTGTTACCTTCCAAGTAGACCAACATGACTGAAGTTGGGCCCAATGAAGGTGAAGGGAGTCCAAGATTAAATGCCTTGTAAGAGAAATTCAGACCTGCTGAGAAAGCCTACATACAAAAAACAAATGTGTGATAGGTTCTTCTGCCTCTAGGGACAACCTGCAGAAAGAAGGGCCCCTCAGGGCTTTCAGTTTTAGGATATCATCAATAGGAAGGAGTTTGTGGAAAACTCTCCAACAGAAAAAGGCCATATAAGGGGATAGTTGGCTACTCAATAAAGCCCCCCCCCCCCCACCATGGAACCTGAACTCAGTTAATCAGCTTGGAGTAGATGGCTTTGGAAAGACTTTTGTTATGGTAGGCTTGCCAAACAATTCTATCAGCTCCATTTCTGTCAAATTACAACTTAGAAACAAGGGTAGCTGAGGAATCTTGTAACAAATGCTTGAGAGTGGGCAAAGACCAACTATCCCCATCCCAACAGTCAGCCACCAATAGGCTAGTATTGACGTGGTCAGTGCAAGGGAGCAGCCATTCTTTGGGACACCAATGATCAAGCCAGAAATTGACTTCCCCCTTACCAAGGTCCCAAAGATACAAATTCTCTGCTAGGTGCCTGACTTTTATCATTCCCACCCACAGTTTGGAATCCCCCAACTTTTGAAAGCCTGGGAGTTTTACAGTTCCCTGCAGTATTTCCCTTTTATAAATTTAGCCCACGGGGAATCTTGTGATCTGAATTTGATCCAGAGTTAAAAAGTGATGCTAAATGAGGCATTCATTATTGACCTCTTTTTGTATTTTTTTCTTCTAATTTAAATTCTATTTTTAGTTTATATAAAAAATTTATTTGTGTTGTTCGAAGAAAAAGGGAATGGCACCAAGCCAAACAAATTACATAAATACAACTCAATTCATGTGCATTTACATGCCAACGCCAAAATTTTGATTTTTCCATACAAAAATCTTATCTTTGCAAGAAAAAAAATTTTTATTTTTTTAACTTAAAATAATAATAATTTTGATGTGATAGAAAACATTTTGGGCGATATAATTATAAGAAGTTAAATTTAGATGGTAGACATGCAATATATCGAAGTTGGGTGGTATTGATGTAAATCTCCCTGAACAAATTTAATCCTAGCTTATCAAATTCAGTCGATGACGGTACATCTTACACCATTATGGACGGGGGATGGAAGACCACAATATCCCTAAATATTTACGTACGGAGTATGCACGTAGTTCTATGTGAGTATGAATGTTATTCAGAGGGTATTGGGGGGTTATGTCAGTGTTATTGGAGTTAATACCCTCAATAACCTCACAAAACTCCAGAATAACATAAAAAATGTGAAATTAGAACCGTCAAAATTATTAATAGATTATTACAAAGTATTGAGATGTGTAAATACATGCCCATTGGGTGGTATTGTACATGTTAGAGATTTTGGTTAGATAGTTTTTGTCGGCATCAAATTTGTGGACAAGGAAGTTCAGTATAACGATTGCCTAATAAATTTTTTGAAAGAAAGACTAGCAGTTTATCCCCCCTCCTTAATAACCAATCAATTATTCACAAAAGATCTTACTCGAGAAAACATTATCATTTCAAAATAACACATAAAAGCTTTAAGTGCCAAGAAATACAAATAAAATATACAATTTTAGTAGGAATCCCTACCATAATTATGTTCCTGCAATAAGTAAATACTTCATTTATTCACACTAAAGATACTTTCAAATCTTCCATTTCTCAGAAGCAAAGCACGATATGGATTTCACATGGTTAAAATGCAACTTTGGTCAAATTTGATTTCTTGGGGACAAGTATTGGTATAGAAAGGTACTACGGCACCAGATTCATGAAGTTTAAGAAATGGATACAGCAACCATATATTTTCCATTTTTTAAGCGAAATAAAATTACAATCTGGAAAAGAAATATCCAAAATATAATTGTTCAAAAAATAATAATAAAAAAAATACATACACGAAATAGCTTGACAACGAATTGATGAAATGGAAGCCAGAGCAGAATTGAGAGGGAAAACCAAATGCCTTCAGGAAATTTAGTATGCTAGCCGATAAAAACAAGGAGTAGGCATAATAAAATCTGCTTAATCCAATCAGCAAGGCGTAGCGACTTTCCAAGCCATAACAACTTTCCAAGCCATGGAATTGATCTATACAGATTTATTGTGAGGAGAACTCACAATAAAACATCTGGGTTGTTGAGCAACTTTTCTCAGCAACTTCTGCATCAGAAAGCTAATGCTATGAAACAACAACCATTGTGTGCTAAGGTAAGACTGCAATGTAGGATACTTCCACGGTCTTTCATGTGATGCTCAATGTATTAAGCCCCACCCAACAATACAAAAAAAATGACTTAACAATGGCTAAAACCAATAAAATAGATAACAACCACTTACCCGTTCAACCCCAATAAAATAGATAACAAGCACTTATACCTCTACTGAACAAAGAACAATAAATGACAGCAACTTGGGATGGCAAAAAAAATAAAATGCAGATAAAAGAGACAAAATTATGGAAATACATAATAGTTTAGTGTCATGTAAACGTCAGAACATTATGAAATACATAAAAATTTTAAAAAGAAAATACATATAGTCATAATTGCTCTATCGCATTCGCTATTTGCTCTCACAACTCAGGAGTCTCAGATACACCTTCACCTTCTCGAGTGTAGGCATCCTGTGAGTTAATTTCTTCTATAGTCATCGTAGGCTCGATATCCTCCTTAAAAGCTTCATGTGGGATATCAACTGATTCATTTTCCAAGACATTGAATTCTGCATCTGAGCCGGAGGTGTGACGACGAATGTAATTATGCAGTGTCATAGTTGCCACAACTATATGCACCTGCTTCTCAAATGGGTAGATCGGCATGTCACGTAAAATAACCCATTTCTTCTTCCATACTCCGAAAGTTCTCTCGATCACGCCTCGCAAAGACGAATGTCTTTTGCTAAACAATTCTTTCTTGCCCCGTGCCACAATACTTGCTCATTCAAAATCGGGGATGTGATAATTTGTTTCTGGATATGGTTTCAGATACCCTCTCTGTAAAGGATATCCAACATCGACTAAATAGTACTTACCTGTACCATCATTGTACTTAGAGATTGCCGAAAATATGAAAAATTGATAAATATATTTACCTGGAGGTGGATATGGGAAGCCATGGCTAAAGTTTCGAGTTGCAAAATTGAAAACACGGCTGTCGTGTGCGCTCCCTTCCCAGCCAGCCATGACAAAGGTAAATCACATGTTAAAATCACAAACGTCCGTAACATCTTGTGTTGGAGAGCCACAACGTCCAATATATGCCACCTTCTCTGAACTGAAAACATGTGCATCGACATGTGTTCCGTCAATTGCACCGATACAGTCCCTGAAGAACGGCATGTATCGAGGGTCATTGGCAATTTGTGGTGGGACAGACTCGAATGTTGGATCCTCAGGCTTAACTACCTTACTAGCCAAACTCACTACAGCATTCAAACCAACAAAGAAATATCTTCTGATGGTTTCTGATGAATATTGAAATCGCTCCATTGCTCCTCTAATAGATCGATTCTGAGATAAGATGTATATGGTTATTGTAAGAACTTCTATTGTTGTCGTTCTTCTAGAGCCATGCAACCCATGATTGTTTCGTAGTTCATTGAGCAGGTCATTGAAAGTCTCTTGCAACATGTGGAACATGTTGAAGAACCGGGTCGAGTGGCCCCGTAATAACTCACCAACCCATTTATCC
This sequence comes from Papilionanthe hookeriana x Papilionanthe teres, assembly GCA_022702705.1. NCBI lineage: Eukaryota > Viridiplantae > Streptophyta > Magnoliopsida > Asparagales > Orchidaceae > Papilionanthe > Papilionanthe hookeriana x Papilionanthe teres. The sequence continues at coordinate 144,061,000 of CM040428.1, forward strand.
CCGATTTGATTTGATGTCATGCACAGAGTTCGGTCAACATACGTAATGTAGTAATAATACAATAATATTAAGGCTGCTGCGACTTTGCGATTATGGTGAAGTTGTTCGTCATCCTCGTTAAACTGATCATCATTCATTCTACACAATAAAGGGCATAATAATTTTTCAACTTGTTTGATAGAAAGTTAGGACAACAAATGCATTAATGAAAATAGAAAGTGCACTAATGAAAATACATAACAATTGAAAAAGACAATTATATGGTGTCCAACAGGTATGGGAAAACTACACTGTCCAGCAACATGAAGATTATAAATGACACTTCAGGTGAGACACTCAATCATTCAAGCAAACACGCAAAAATTCAAGCCGGTATTTCGGGTCCATCTTTCCGAACATCTGTCATGTGATTGGGTCTCGTAGCAATTTCATATACTTTGCATAGAGAGTTGCATCTGCTGAAATTTCAGGATATGAACGTAGGAGATCCATACAATCATCAATTGTGTTATCAGTTGATGCTGCGTCTTAGCTTTGCAGCTTTCTACGAGTATATCAATGGAGCCTTTGATGTATGCCACTCCTTTTTTCTTTTTCTCTACTCTTGGGCGCTTAGGAACGCTTGTTGATTGCACATCAGTGTGAGCTTTGTTGGGACCTCCCTTTGAGTCACCTAAGTGCACAGAAGGTATTGTATCTACTTCCTCTGGGAAGCCTTCAAACCCATGCTGATTTGGGGTGAATGCATAGTCCCTGCAGCGATAATTCCGTTGAACATTCCATCAAGCTTCTCTTCCAAAATTGGATCACTACCACATGATTTAAATTTTTTTGTTGAAGGGACTGCCTGCAGTACAATAAATTTTTATTAGTGAGAACAACTCGATGTAAAAATTTATATAAGCAATGGTAGACATTGACTAACCACTAGTTTCTCAGCCCACCACTTCTCTGATGCATCGATAGTCCGCTTGATTGGGTCCCAACCCAATCCCGTTGATCCCCTCTTTAGTTCCTTCCATACTTTCCAATCTTTCTTGAGTTGATCCCATTTATTTTTTAGTTTCGTTCGATCGTAATCCCTGCCAGTCAATTCTTTGAATTTCACCACTACATTGTTTACTAAAGAAGGTGGTGGGCCTATTTCCCAATTCAATCTCCTGCAAACAGAGATCACATAATATAATTGTGACCTGCCTATCCCACATAGCTGATGTTCCTGCCTCTTTGACTTTGCTCATTTGAAACTGTCGGTTAAACATATTAGAAAAAAATATCGCTTGTCATAACAAGACATAAATAGGGCATTTGTCATAACAAGAAAATTAGACCCTTTAGTGAAATGAAACAAATAAAGACCCTTTTATATTGTATTTCTTTAAATTAACAATAAGATAACCAATTTTCTATTCTCATTCTGACACCCTAATGTGTATACAATTATGCTCCCAAAACACCTCAAGGCATTACTTGTACACCATATTAGCATAACCTTTTGTCGGCGAATTTTTTTAGATTTTAAATTTAATTTAAATATATATATAATTTAGAAAGTAGTATTTGATTTTGAAAATAATTTTGAGTTTCAAAATTTTAAGATATGAAATGAAACCGATCTCACATCCCGAATAGTTTATATAAACGAGCACCGCACCACAAACCGTATATCTATCCCGGAGAATAGACACACTGCTTGATGATGGGGCTCGATTAAATAAACTAGAAGATTTGTGACATCCGTTTGGTTTGCGAACCAATTTTATAAGCTGATAATTTCCCCTGCTTAATATAAAGGAATTAAGCAGGGTTTATATTACCTGGGTTCTTAAAGTTCCCTATAAGGGCAAGCCCCTATAGTTAATTACATCTTAAATGACGGGAATCATTTAAGAAAACTCTCGATAATGATCAGTGGTTTTCCTCTCAAGAATTTTAAAGTTTAAGGTTTTCAAAGGATTTGAGTTTTGGAGATTTCAATTGGGAATATATCAAATTTGGAACATTTTATTTTAGGAGTCCAATGGAAGAGAAGTAGGAGAAGCTGAGGATCCAAGAGGAATCTTGGCAACTTTCCGACTATCCTATTGTTTGGCTTAGATTTGAGAAAATCCTAATATTATCTTATATTTCAATCTTGCCAATTTTAGTTAATTAGGACTTATATTCGTATGACACATTCATGCAAATAGCCTCGAAGATGTGAGGGTTTATGTCGTACCGAACGACTACCTCGGAGTCCTAAGACCGGTTAGGGCTTAACTTACATAACATGATTATGCAAATGCCTAACGAAAAGTTGAGGATTTATTTTGCACTTGGCAAACTACCTCGAAGTCCTATGGCTTGGTTATTTAATTCTAAGAAAGTTTCTACTGAGTAGACTCGGGTTTTCATTGATGACGATGGTCGTGTCGCCCACCATGCTCTGAGCTCCTTATTGTTGCAGAGGTTTAGTTTTAGAAGTCATAAATCAGGAGATGAGAGAAGTGTTTTGGTTTAGAGAAAATCTTAAAATCCAGGTATTTTTAATATGTTAATTAAAACAAATCTAAAATTTATTTAAACAGAACCGATTAAGATCCCACGGTTTCGTCATCCCAGCACCGTTATTTTCATCGAATTCACTTAGTCCAGATGAATTTGCTAAACTCAACTGAATGAGTTCCACACTTTCATTTAGACCGTGGGAAATCCCATTAGCAACACATGGGTTACATCATCCGAGGTATTCCCGATCATTCAACGATACGTTTTAATTTAGTTGCAATTGTAGTTTTGTGTTCTATTTGTGATTAAATTTTGAGTTGTTTTATATTTTGAAATGTTGTGGTGGTGAATTTTATCTTGTAATGATTTTTAATTTAATTTTGGTTTCAGTTTAGGGACTATCCTAAAGGTTTTGGTTTTCATGCAACAGTTGTTTATCATGCAAGAAAAGTAAAATGCATTTGCAATAAAGTAAATTGTAATAAAATAAAAGCGTACCTGGAGAGTCTTCCCGTCATCCCAAGCTACACTTAAAACACATGTTAAGGCATTTAGATATTCCAACAAGTACCTAGGTAAAGCTAAGGGAAAGGTTTTGGTTTTCTACCAAGATTCTAATCCTATAGCTAGTCATCTCCTATGACGTCTAGGTTCTTGTGTTTTGGTTTAAGGACGATTTTCTTCATCAAAGAACAATTAAGTTCAATTGTTCTTATAAACATCCTATCATATTGAGGAAGTGCTTAAGACGAGTCTTAAACATCTTTTCAATATCTCTATGATTGTTTTAAGTCCAAGAGAATTTAATTATACAAGCGAATTAATCATCCAGGAGTTTAGTTAAGTTTTGTTCTTTTGCTCAGTGAACTAGGACATTTGAATATCCTATAAGTGAAGTAACTTCACTTAATACTCTGTTTAGAAGTTATGACAAGAAGAGCTTTTGAGGGCAAATTGATGTTTAAGTGATTTGTGATTTAATTTAATTTTAATTAATGGTTTTAAGTTTGGAATAGTGTTCAAGTTGTTTTAGATTTACTTTGAATTCTTTATGTCTTAGGTGATGTTATATTTAATTCAATTTAATTTAATTTAATTTAGTTTAATTTGGTTTAGTTTTAATTTTAATTTAATTTTATTTTTTAATTTTAATTTAATTTTATTTTTTAATTTTAATTTAATTTAGATTTTATTTTAAGTTGATTTTATTTTTTAATTTAATTTAATTTAATATGTTTTAATTTAACTTTAATTTAGTTTAATTTAATTTAATTTAATTTAATTTATTTTAATTTAATTTTAATTTTAATTTAATATTTTATTTTTTATGTTTTAAAGATGATTTAATTTAATTTTTAAAGTATTAATTTAATTGAAATTTTGGAAGGATTTAATTTAAATGTTTTAATTTTAATTTAATTTAATGATTAAGTCTTTTAGCATTTTAAATCTTGAGTTTGGACTATCATTTTAATTGGGAATTAAATATTATTGAAGTGGTTAATTTAGGGATTTTTAAATTAAAGAATAAATGTCTTCCTAATAATATCCCTATTTTAATAATTTCAATTTTTATTAATCTTCCAAATTTCATTAATTAAATGATTAAAGTTTACTCTAATTAATCTTAAAAATGATTGATGGGTTTCTATCCTTTAATTATTTAAATTTCAATCATCCAAATAAGATTAGGATCAAATATTTTACTCTCTCATTTTATTAAGCCAAAAGTTTTAATTAAGGGTTAAAATTTTAATTACCATTTTGCCCTTCAAGCTTAATAATTCCATAACTCACTAAATTGAGCTTAAATGAATTTGAAATTTTTATGTGGCTTCACTCACATGTCAATTAAGACATTAGAGGAGAAAATGTGATTTTTCTGTATTTAATTTATTTATATAATTATTTTTTGTAGAAAATAGGGATTTCCAAGGAAAATTCAATAAGATGACCAAGGGAATTTTTCTATTCTTAAGAAAATTATGAGATATTCCTAATGACTAGAGGACCAATTAGACTAATTTTGGTGATTTTTTGAATTATATTTTGTTTATTAGAATTATTTTGAGTTTTGGAATATTAATTAATTTAAAAATAAAATAAAGGTTGAAAAATGAATTTTATATTTTTCAAAAATCTCTCTAATATCAGGGAACCTAGAGAACCAACTTTCATAATTTTCTAATTTTTCTTTGTTTTATTAGAATTATTTTAGTGAAAATGTTGGAAAATACATTTTTTAATATTAAAAAATACATTAAGCCTTTAAAATTCAATATCTTACCCTAGGGACTTAAGAAAATTACTTGGTTTGTTCCTAAATGATTAGAATTCAAAATGTGACATTTTGGTGATTTTTATAATTTTTATGATTTTTATTATTTTTTAATTATTAAAAATATTAAAATAATGATAAAAATCAACTTTTTTAAAAAATTACAATTTTAATTTTCCTAAGTTTCTCTGATATCAGAGAATCTCCAAAACCAATTTTGTGAATTTTTTAAAAGTATTTTGTGAGTTATGAATTTTTAAAGTTTAATTCCATTTATGGGGCTTAATTAACCCATTTGGTGGAGCTAACCGAGTCCAATTGATCTCAAATTTTTATGTGGTGTTCTCCTATCCCTAGAGGATAGTGGAGAATTGTTTTTAAGTTAATTTGATGAGTGGTTAACCCTAATTAATTAAAATTCAAATTTGGGTGTTTAGGCCAATTAGGGTTGTTCAAAGTGAATTAGCTCAAAAATTATTTTTCCTAGGTCCCTCTGGTCATAAGAAACATCACCAAATTTTCCTAGAATTTATTTCTCAACATGCTAATTATTGGAATTAAAATACTCAAAACAGTAATATGAACTTGAAAAATCAATAACTTCTCATAGGGATGGCCTCTGACCTTGGAAAATACAGGGAATGTTCCCAAGTTCGGAGGCTTCAAAAGCCCTATGGTCTCATGCCATGGTGAATTTCCTATATGCATGGAGAATTGAAATAGTGCAGAGAGTAAATAAATCATTAAAAATAAAATACTTAATGAAATTACTTGATTTCTTTTCCACATTATTCTCCTCTGTTCACTGAGCAAGAGGGTATTTTTATTTTATTTTTAGGATTTTTCTACACAAAGTTATGAATTTTTGAAGTTCTGGGTATTTAATAAATAAGAAAAATCCCTATTTTCCTACTTATCCACGCGGCGCCACGCCATCCTCGGCAGCTCCGAAGGGCCACGCAGCGTCTCCTGATTCGGCGCCGCCATCTGACTCAGCGCTTCAGGGGCCTGCGGTTCATGTCCCATTGCTCCGTCCGGCGCGATCCTGGCCGTCCACTCGATACACGCGCGATCCAACGGTTCCCAGTCATCGTCTACGACTGGTGCGAACCTGTGACTCTCGACCTTCTAACCCTAATTTCTCACTCGATTCTCAAAGGATTTTTGAGTTCTTATGCTCTATGGATTCGTCTTGAAGAGACGAACACATCCATACGGTAAACATGCATTGAAATTGATTCAAATTAAATGGAGAATCTCTGTAAGCTCGGGAAGAAGAGTGAGTCCATACCTTTGCTTAGAGAAGTGAAGCTTCGATCTGAGAGTTGTGTCACCTTCGATCGGGTCCAAGCAAGCTCCGGATGAAGTCCCTCGGCACGGTGAATTGTCAGGTATGATGTCAACCACGGCTCGATCACAAAGCTTGTAGGTCGGGAGCAATGGCTGGCCCGGTGAGGGGGCTTTGCTGTGGAAACTTCTCCTCTTGGTCCGGTGAAGGTGTAGGACCAATAAATTTGGAGATCGACTCGCCGTGGTGAAGTGTCCCGGTTTTGAGCTTGGATTTCAACTCTGAAATTGAGCTCACAGAGAGGAAATGGCAGGGGGATTTCAGTGGGGATCAAGTTCTCTATGTGTAGAGAGTGGTTTAGGATGATTTTGGCAGGGTTTCAGTAAGTTTTGATTCAGCACCTCTCATGGCCGAGAGGAGGTGGTGTTTAAATAGGAGAGGGTGAAGGGCCTCCCAGGGGGGTTTAAGGCTTGGGATCAGCTGCTCCATGCAAGATAAGAACAGCCATGGTGTTCAATTGGGCTGGGACACTTCAGCAAGGCAGAATTGAAAAGTTTGGCTCCTCCCAAGGTCTCGGCCATGGTGTTTTCCGGCGATCCGAGCGGCTGGCCGTGCAGCATGGGTAACCCTCGGTGTCCAGGTGGGTCGGGGCTGGAGGTTTGTGCAGTGCAATCGAGCTTTGCCATGTGTAAAGAGGATGGCTTGAAATGGAAAGGGTAAGGGCTCATTTTGTGCTCAAATTGGTCAACCCATGATTTTGGGCTTGGTTCACCTCCCCACGACTCGGTTTTGGGCCGGGTGAATCGGCTGGGTCACTTGGTCTTAAGTGGAGAAGTCTCCATCCAAGAATATTTAGATTAAATTTGGGTTAAGGGGAATCATAAGTAAGTTTAATGGCTTTTAGGAAGTGCTTAAAGGACCTTCTCTTTTTGCCTAATGTGGTAAGGTCACATGTCAACAACTCACATGGCTTGCATGTGGCTCAAGAATGGCTTCATGGCTCACCTTTGGCTTGGGAAAAAGTTTGGTCAATTTCATGAAAAAGGGTTTTAGAAATTTTGGTAATTTGGTGTAAAATTTGGATGGTTTGTCATATGGCTTTGTTTAGAAAGATTTGATTGTTGATTTAGGACTTAGGAAGTGTTTTAAATCAAAGGGATGATGAGAGGAATTTCATGTGGGCTTTGTCATGGACTTTGGGCTTTTAGGAAGGCTTAAGGGAATGAGCCTTTAGGTTTAAGAATGAATTCATGGATGGGAATTTTGTAGAAGTTTGGGCCAAATAATTGTTGGGTTTGGTTTAGGGATGTGTCATGAGTGATTTGAAATGAATTTGAGGTGGTTTGGGTTTGAATTTGATTGGGGTTTGGGTCCAAATTTTGGACAAATTATGTTAGTGTTTTGTTTATGGGGATGTTAGGGAAGGTTTATAAAAGGTTTGGGGTCAATTGAAGTTGAATTGGTTTGGTTTGGGCTAAGTTTGGGTCATGGGTCCAAATTGGGCTTTAAGGTCAAAAGTGAAATTGGATCCAAATGTCAATCAAATTGGACTTGGATTTGGTCTAGATTGATATTTTGGATATTGAATTGGAGTTTAGAATTTAATTGGACCAAAATTGTGGTCAATTGGGTAGGTTTGGTTTGACATTGGGTTCACTTGGGTTAAGAATGGGCTAAATTGGGGGTTTTTTTGATGAAATCGGCTTAAATTGACAAAATTGGGCTGTAGTGTAGTTGAACAAAATGAAATTGGAAATATTTGGGATTTTCTGGGATTTTCTGGGAATTTTTGGAATTTTTGGAATTTTGGGTTAAAAAAGATATTTTGGGTATTTGGAGATTATTTGGAGGGTATTGGGGTATTTTGGTGGGTTTAGAGTTCAGGATGTGTGTGAGAGTGTGATGTGTGTAGGTCAACCCTCACCAGACCAGACCATCAAGGGTACTCCTAAGGCCAAAGAGTCATATATGAAACTCATCATTTAAACCTCCACATATTAGTCTTAACCCTCCAAGTGGCCTGGGGGTTTACAATCAAACATGTGGGGTTTGAAGGGAATCAAGAAGTGTTTAGAATTTCTAAGTGGTCGGTCCCATTTCTAGTCCTCTAGGATTAGTCAAAGGAAAAGCCTAAGGCTAGATCCTAAGGACTAAGAAGAGAGAAAAGACAACACCTCATCAAAAATGAGGTCAACACCTTTCAATCATGCAAAGTGCAAAGTTTATATTAAGTTTTAACCAAGGTAAAGAAGCACAAAAAGTCAATAGGCAATTGCAAACAGCATGGTCGACCAAACCAGCACAAGTGAATTTTATGGACCCAAATAGCTTGCTTTCTCAAAATAAAATGAAATAATGCACTGTGAGCCACTGTAAAGCGGAAAAAAATTAATACATCATCAGAAAACTACTAAATATTAGCATTAATATGAAATATCATAAAATGGCTTTAGACAATTTCCACTGATAAATTTTAGGACTTCTATAACAAGCACTTTACATTAAAATCACTTGTAAGGAAGGCTTTTAAACTTGAAATACAACGAACAATAAAGTTTATTAATGTGAAAAACACACCTTCATTTGATGACCAAGTGAGCATCACTAAATATTCACTAAAAGCATATCAACCTATAACTATAAAGTACTCAAAACCTTGTAAATTTGCTTTAGGATGATCGCTCAGCATCATTGAGACAACTAAAGGAACATCTTTAATTTATGTGACTTCAAATAAATGTAAGGCTTTGTGCTATCTAGCATAATCATACATATCACCACTAAACAAAAATTTGTTATTTATTTTGATTTAGAGTTTACAACAAATTTAATGTTATGATTGATTAAAACTACTCACATTTCTAACTTTATTCAAGCAGTCTTAAGTGTTGCCTTGATCAAAATTAATAAAATGTTTGCTAAAATTTTTACATCTCAAAGTAATAATACTTCGCACCAGTGTCCTCTTACACTAGGCATGCCTTCACAGATCGCATAAAAAAAGGCTAAAACATGGGCATATACACTTGTTTTATCTAAAGGAACAACGTCATCAAAATATTAACTTGAAGAAGCCTCCTGAAGAGAATTTTTTACTTGAAAGGAAGGATACCGCACAGAGGATAGTTGGGATGCCGGATGGTTGGTGTGCTGGATGGTTGGGATGCCGGAGCCGCATAGAGGAGCCGAATGAAGTACGGGATGCCGAACGAACGAAGCACGAGATGCCGAACGAAGCACGGGATGCCGAACGAAGCACGCAGAGGAAGCTCAAGATGCCGCACAGAGGAGCCGAGCGCCTAGGTTTCGTCGGAGGAGCCGAGGAGGAAGGATGAGATGAGATCAGAAGCCAGCAACAGAGAGGAGCCAAAAATGCCCTTACCGAACGCAGAGGAGGAGGAGGAGGAGAACGGGAGCGCTTAGGGTTTGCGAGACATGAGATGTGCGAATGAAGTGTCATGGGGTCACGGGGTAAGGGGGGAGGGTAATTCGAAGAAATATGAGGAAATAAGCAGCCCACGAGATTCCACCCACGAGTAATAGAAAAAAAAAACACATTCTCAAATAAGCCATCCAAACTTGAAATCCAAAAGGTCCCGTAGCATTTTCAAAAATGCTGTCGAATAACCATTGAATAACAGTAGAGCGAATCCATGTGCCTTATCGCCATTCCTTCCCCGCCTAGAGACTCACACCCAGCCATCCACTAAGTCCTCCTTCTCCGTCCTCCATCTACATGGATTCGCTCTTCTCCGCCAAACCCTATGGCCTAGTAGCATCTAGTGCCGCTTCCAGTTTCCGCCTCCTAAGCCTGTCCCGTAGAGATTTCGTTGAGTGTGGCATTCAGTTCAGATCCTCTGGCCTCCGATACCGAGTTTTACGCGGGAAGCCTGGGTTTCAGATCCTTTCCCCCCGCCGCATGACATTCCAGGATTCCGTCTTACAGAGCTCCGTTATTGTGATCGCCGCGACGTTTGCTGCCTTCGCAGAAATTGAATTGGGATGCAGCGATGAGGAAATTGACGGTGAGGTCGGTATTGTTAATTTTGCGATTTACTGACTTGGGTGCTCGCGGTTCAATATAATTGATGTCCAATGAAATTACTTGGTCACAAATTCTTGAATGGTATACCGAATAATTCATAGTAACACATTTTGTTGAAGGCAAGTGATTGAGTTTTGTTCCACAGATTGTAATTGAGCTAGGTTTTGAATTTTGATGAACTGTTTGACATTGGCTTTTGTTTCTTTGTCAGATATGTGTTTTGCCACCTTGTCACCCGTGCACCATGTCCAACTTGTGGCCTAGAAGTTCATTCTCTCGATATGTTATTTTAGAGTCTCATGATCTTTAGTGATTGCTCTCATGATTGGGTTGACAAGTTGATAAGTTGACTACTATCCTTATTGTAGAGTGGCCTTATTATTTTTTTTCATGGCTACAATGTTTGATTGAAGTTGTAAGTTTTTTAATTTGAAAGAACGAAGGAGCCTATGCGTGCCAGAACTTGATATTCTTGCAACGTGAAATTTTATTGGAAAATTTACATGCATACCCCTCAATTGTTATGTATTTATATATCTAACACCTAAAGTCCAATTTTTTCATGCATACCACCTTGCCTATGCGTTAAAAGGTGCAGGTTAAAATGGTTGTATTTTTGATGTGATATGAAAAATTTGGGTTGTATAAATGTTAACAAGCAAAGTTTAGTTAGATATGTAAATTCATAGGAATTGGGTAGCCTGTATGTTTGCCCAAATTTTTTTTTTTTGTATTAGCAATCGTGTATAATTACTTAAATTATGGATATATAATGCCCAGGACACCCAGAAATATTATTAAAGCTTTCACGACCCTTATATCTAGATGGAATCCATGAATTAGTTTCCCAAATTAGTTCTGGCACATAAATGGGCTAGCTGATGTGGTGGATGAAGGAAAACCAATATTTTTTCTCTCTTCTATGAGAAATACCTCTTCAAACAATAATAATGTTGTGATTTAGACCTTTTTTGCTATCAAGACATCCGATGAATCTTGAGCTAAGCCGCCTCTCTTCTAACAGTAATGTTTGTGCATGCGTATCAATAGGTCTTGTTGATAACACATCAATTTTTATGTAGCTTTTGAATGTCATTAGTGGTCATTCTTTGACATTCTCCCTTATACATCCCTGATGCACAAATGCTGAAACTTCACTTTTTCCAGCTGATATTTAATTTGTTGCCTTAAATGGTTACTTGCATCTTTACAGAGCTATCTACATGGTATTATGTCTGCAGAATCATTTCAGCAAATGCTTTAAGGATTTTAGTACCAACTTTGTTAGGTGATCTTTTATATACTAGTTTAATTGCACAAGCACAAATTGCAAGTTAATACAATTTGAAAATAGTAATATACTGAAAAAATGAAACAACAATTTGATACATATGTTAAAATAATAAATTTTTTTTCGATATAACTTAAACTACTTATTTCATATAATTGTAGACACACTTAATACACTATTTAGATTTAAAAATTTATTGAATGATGATGAAATGAAATATATTAAAGGTTCTATATCATAATAAGTACCTAACAGTTAAGATATCGTGTATGAAAAAAAATAAAATATTTTCGAAGTGAAGTACCAAGCTTATGAAAGTTATAAATAGTGATAAAGGTGGAATAAGAATTTTTTCAACCATATCAATTTGAAAAAAGAATGAAAAATATTATAATAAGAAATTAAGATACAAAAAATAAAATTCCCAAATAAAGCAACAATAAAAAAACATGTATTTAAGAAAATGTGTTTGAATAAACAATTACATAATAAATTATTGCATCATAATTGAAATTGTATACATAAGTGCAATAAAACATCTCTATTCATGTAAGCAATTCACATAAAACAAATGCAAAATCATTGTCTTTGGAGAATTTGTCTACCTCTACCATCACGGAGTCATTGTTGACATCTACCCACAGTGCCTTTGGTATTGGAAGTAGGGTGTACAATCCCGCGTTCTGCCTCTCATCTTCGCCAGATGGAAAGTCCTGCACTGCCTGACATGTCGTGCCGCATCTCTCATCAATCAAGGCCAAAAGAAATGCTTTCTTAGGAGGACAAGAGTCTTGTCCTTGCCGAAGTAACTTGTAATCCTCCACTATGGCTCTCCCGGACAATGACCTCTCTTAATGAACACCTGAGAATGCATAATCGACTCTGGTGGAACAAGTATTCATCTGATCGGTAATACTACCCTATTTTTTTTCTTGACATTGCTCCCGAATGTCCGTGAAGCCTCATCTTCTTCGTACAAATCCCCTACGACCTCAAAACCCATAATTTGAGCCTACATGGTTGTGATGAACCAATGTTGACCGCTCAATGCGCCTGTGATCCTTGATATTTATGCTTACGTTTTATATATGAATTTATACTTCTTTCTAATTATATCTCTTTCTTTAAAACGACTCAGAAAAATTGATGTCAATGCAAATAAGAGATTTAATTGTTATTATTTTAAAATAAGATTCTACTCAAGTATACGTATCTTTGTCAAGTAATATAGGACTTTCTGATTAAGTCTCGAGATATCGAATCCACAAGGAAGATGTTAAAAAAAATAAAATTTTTTAAAAGAAAGAAAACAGAAAAATAATTTTTTAAAAGAAAGAAAACAGAAAAATAATTTTTTTAAAGAAAGATAGCAGAAAAATAAATTTTTTACTTTTTAAGAAAGGTCTTACCCAAACTACAGATGATATTCTAGGAAAAAAGTTTGATTCTTTTTGATAATTTTTATAATTTGAAATGAAAACAAACAACTACTATAACTATTTTTGTATGATTAAAACAATTGCAAATAAAATATTTTTTTCCTTAATATGAATCAACAAGTGATAAAATTGTGTTGTGGAAGTATTTAAAATGTGTTGTGCCAAATAGGAGCAATTATATTCTTTACTTTGGCTAGAGATGCTATAAAGAGCATAGGTTAATCTAATGCTTTAGTAATCTTGAAGAAGGGCTAGGCAGGAAAGATACTAGCTCTCACTCTAAAGTTCTATTTTCTCCCTCCACCTGCGGGCTAACATCACTTATTAAGACATAAAACAATAAATCGAATTGGGGGATTTAGCCTGTCACTCTAAAGTCCTCTAATTCTACACTCATCAAAGTATCTCCCTATTTTTTTGCACTCAACCATATTGACTACATTCTCACCCATATAATCTCATGTGATTCTTACTAATTATTGACTGAGACAATACCATACCAGTTCTTACATGTTCTCACAACATATATTAACATCTTAATTGGCCAAATCAAGCAGTAAATGAAGTGTAAGGTTTTGAATCATCATAACTTCTTCCAACATTGATTTCCTATACTTCACACAACATCAATCCAAATCTTAATTATTTTATTATTTTAAGGAAAAAAGTTAAGAATACTATTCAGAATTCATGGAGAAAATACTAGCATAACTTAATTTAAAAGTAGAAATCATAGTGAAAACACAAAAAGTTTTAATTAAAAACCAAATGTAATAACAAAGATAAAGATTTATCTGAAAATCATCTCCACCAAACTCTTGAAGTTCCTTTGAAAACTTTATTTTTGCTTAAAATATTCATTACACGGTGGCAACCAACTCCAAGGACTTCAATTCTCTCTTCTAATCCTAATACAAACTATAGTAAAGTAAGTAGAAATGATGAAGAGTGGTTTGTTACTAAAAAGAACTCTCTACACAATAAACATAAAATACACACCCTCCAACAACAATCATTTTCTGAATTCCAAGTCTTCTTTTTATAATTTCCCAATTGGTGCCTTCGTGTCTCTTCAAATTATATATAGATTCAATGAATCCTCCAAGAGATGCATCCATTTAAGAGTAATTTAAATTAATTTTGGCGCAAATAGGAAGTTACCCACGTTTGTACCAAGAGATGCCTCAAACTCCCCTTAAAAAGGGCGCAAAAAATTATTTAAATCCTCTTATGTAACTGCCGTGCGTAAGCGCGGGGTCTCAGTGCTTAGCCGCGAGGCTCCTAGCATGTAAGTTCCAGGTCTGGGCGCTTAGCCGCGAGGCTCTGGCGCGTAAGCGGCGGGTCGAGGCGCTTAGCTGCCACAGAGCAATTTTGCACATTTCATCATTTTGCTCCAAATTTGATCCCTTTTCATTCATTTCATAACATTTATCCATTTAATCATACTTGCAAGAAAAATACACAAAATACCTTCCATTAAAATACAATATCATCAAAAATAGGTATAAAAATGTTTATTAAAATACTATACATTTTAGATATATCAAAATCCTCCAAACTTAAAATGCTACTTGTCCTTAAGTAATACTATAATCAAATAAAATCAAACAACTAAATTATGTGGATGAGTTCTTTAGGAGTTTCCAAAATTTTGTTCTAGAAATGTAGTAGTCAAATTTAGAAAAAAAATTTAGTAAATGAGATCAATTTAAAGTTTAAAAATCTCTTAGGTAAAAGTTTATGAAAAATATGAGTTCCTATCTTATTCAGAAATAATTGTAGATTTTTCAAAATATAGGGTTTAGTCATTTTATTTTTTTTACTTAAAAATCTTTACTAAAAATAATTATACTAACTGTATTATATTCATAAACTTCAAGATTTTTCTCAAATCTTAATACTCTAAGAAGATCAGGTGTGTAATTAATTTTTGATTAGACCCTTAAATTCTCAAGTTTCTCTTTCATTTTTCATTTTTTATTTTTATTTTCTTTTCTTCTTTTTTTATTTTTTTATTTTTTTTATTTTTTATAGACAAGAATTACTATATCTGGATAAACCTTTAATAATTTTGAATTCCACAATTCCTTTTCTAAAACATAAGGTAGATATATATCTTTTACTTAGAAATATAATAAAGGTTTTTGAAAATTATTTTCAATAAAAAAAATTTAAGATTAAAAATAAAAGTCTAATCCTTTTATTTTTCCGAAAATACAACTTTTCCTACTTGAGATGGTTACAAAATATTTATCATTTCTTTACTAAGAAATTTTTAAGTTTAAATTTTTCATCATCACTATAGGTTTTAACAAAATTCTCTTACTCATTTTTATATTCAAAAATTTACTTCCATAGTATAACTTCATACACAATTATTTTTCAATCAAAATTAAATTTATTTTTAATACATTTGAGAACAAATAAAATTTAAGTTTTTCTGAAAATTGATTTTTATACCCCCCAAATATTAAAGTTTTTGTTATGATAAAAGATTTAAGCATAGTAGAAAGATACATGGGTAGGAATTAAAAACTATAAGTATCATGCTTGCAGAAATTTTTATATCCTAAATATAAAGTATAACAATTAAAAATAGGAATAAAAACAGCTTGATCAAATTTTAACTTCACATTTTATATAAAAGAAATTCAAAAGACTTCTAAAGTAGTGGATGCAATAAAAGCAAATTCACACGTACTTAAACAAAAATTCACAACTAAAATATATGGTAGTAAATGGAAAAGTTAAGCATAAAATTAAATAGTGGATTTTAATAATGTTCTAGGCTTTCCTAATAGTTTTTGGAATAAGTTCTACACTAACAAACAAAATACACTACGAATTTATTAACACATTTACTATCACAAAACTCTAAACGTGCACATCACATAACACAAACAAACAACATCCACAAATAACATAAAAAAAAACTAAGGTAGTTCACCAACTAGTACATCAATCCCTATTACGACAGTAAAGTCTAAATAGCAAAATTTTATAATTAACGTTTTCTTCTGAAATTCTTTATTAATTGCAATAATTGGCCCCTTTTTTAACCTGTGGATGTTATCTGTTAGTATGATATAGCTATTCCTCTCCATTTTTGGCTCCTGTTAATGATTTCTAAGAAGCATTTGATTTTTTTTTGAATTTCATCTTGTGTGCCATCATCGCATTTTAACTCTCATCTAACTTTATCTGGTTTTAGAATTAAGGCATTTCTGTTAGTTATGAAGAACATTATAGCAGCAGCGTTATTCATATTCTGATACTTCTCCATCTTGTTGCTTTTCACTCTACCATGTTGATTAATAGATATTTTTGAGCTAGAGCCTAGTGGTGGTTGTTGGCTGTCTTTATATACTCCACTTGGGTGTGCTTGCCACTACTATTCTTTATTTATAATTTATTGCAATCGGTAATTGGAAATTTGAAATTAGTTCTCTAATTTTAAGTTAAACACCGTATTCTTTTCTATATCCTTAGTGTTTGCAACAGGAACTCTCTGATGTTTTGGTGCGCGGTGAGCAGCCCCATGACATTGACATTCCAGAGGAGGAATGCATTCGGAAACAGGTTTTGTCAAGTGAAGCCTTTTGTAAATTGCCTTCTATTTGTAATAGAATGAACGTTGCTTGTAGATATCCCGATGAAATTTCTACGACAAAGGACCATGCCTTTGTTTGTAAAGATGATGAACTCTTGAACTCTCAGACAACAGGGTTACCTCTAGATGTGTTAAATAAAGAATTGCATCGAGTTGGTCAACCTGTTGCTTTCTTCCCAACTGCTAGTATGTTGGCCCAAACCAAAGTTCTATCAAGGGAGACAT
This sequence comes from Papilionanthe hookeriana x Papilionanthe teres, assembly GCA_022702705.1. Taxonomy (NCBI): domain Eukaryota; kingdom Viridiplantae; phylum Streptophyta; class Magnoliopsida; order Asparagales; family Orchidaceae; genus Papilionanthe; species Papilionanthe hookeriana x Papilionanthe teres. The sequence goes on from CM040428.1 coordinate 144,077,663, forward strand.
GTAGTCTTGTTTTGGATAAGCTAGATATCTTGCCAGGAAAGCAAGAAAAAGCTCTTTCAGGAAGCAACTTGCAGTCTTTGCAGGCTTTTCACATATCTAATTTTTTTGTGCTGCCAGTTAAGAGCAATCAGAGGGAATCCAGTCAAAATAATTGTAATGGGATGCAACAACATATTGCTAATGAAAGTGAGCTTCTGGATTCAAACCACAGTGTAGATCACCATAAATCTGCCAAAGATGCTTATGATTGTGAAAAAGAACAAATTGAGTTCAGGTCTCTATCATGCTTTAATAGCTTGAACAATAAAACTGTCAATTTCATTCTTCGGAGTGACAGTGGTTATTATGATCTAAATCACTCAGTGAAGGGGGCAGAAGTCCTTGAGAAAGATTCTTCAAGACCTGCAGGTTAAGCTCAGAACTTGCTTATTGATGCAATCTTTTATCCCTTTTTTACAAATTTAGTATACATGCTGCCTTCGGCACTTTGCTCACTTGTGTTCTGTCAAAAGGTTTTACTTTTGATCTGACTGCTTTTTTAGTAATTTATTACAGCAAATTCTGATTTTTCAGAACGACAGGTCTTTTTTTGGTGCTTTAAGAAAGCATTCAATAGTAATAAGATGGAGATAACCGATGGCCGTAGCTCCACACATGATATTGATAGAAGTCTAATATGGAAAAAAGATATAAAAGACTCATCTAGATTCTTTCAACCAAATGGAGGTCTTATAAAAGATTCAAGCAGCCTCAAAACTTGTTTAAGAACCTATGAATGTTTATTAAGGGATGCAAGGTAGTTTCTGAGCATGGTTTTGCAGATTCTTTTGTTTACACTTGCTATTTTGTAAGAAGCAGTTTCAAAATTTTCAGATTAGTTCCAACAAGAATGATCATGAGTTTATTCATTTATTGTTTTATACTTCTCTGCTTTAGTGAAACCACATCTCTAAACTACTTGAAATGCTTCATATTAGATTGAAAGATTGTTTGGATTTGTTGGAGAGTATGAAAAGGAAGGGATTTTTGGATTTGGACAAGGTATGATGTTTTTTCCTCCACCTTCGTCTTTTTATTGTCGTCCTCATCTTTAGTGCAGCTTAAGAGCTCATTTTGTTTTTTGAAGTAGGCAAATATTTTTTGAGAAATGGTGATTTTACTAGATTATGTCATTGATGTGGGAGCTTGGGTGTGAGAAATTACGAATGCGGGAGTGGGGGAATGACACGAAAATGAGCATCTGGGCATGGGATTTCACGAGTCCGACATACCATCCGCGTTCCAGAACAACTGTGCCGAGCCGGTCCAGCTTGGGAGAGCCGACCGACCCTTCCATGAGGGATTGACGCTTCCTTTCCATAGAGGGATCCAAACCTAATTATCTAGGGATTTTATATGTGTTTCCTTTGTTTTAGGTTTTTTAGTTTTCTCGCTTGTGTTTCTATCAGGACAGTCGTCGATGTCCTTTATTTTTCCTTCTAGGGTCATATCCGAGGTCAAGTGGTGCTCCGACTATATCGTTTTGATGTGGTAATTATCCTTCACAAACTTCTCCGCATCCCTCTCGCTTCGTTGCCACATATTCCTCGCTGCAGCTGCCTAAACAACCATATCCCATATGTTTCTTGCAGTTTCTGCTCTCCCACACCCCCCTCCTGCTGCCTATCACTTAGAATTCTTCCTCTTGAGTCTTTGCAGTTGTTCCAGCCACTTAGAACCACCCCTTCGCCTCATTGTTGCCTTCGACCCAAAATCATCATTCCCGCCGCCAAAACCCTCCTCCTGGCTGTTACAGTCTCTTCGGACAACCTATGACCGCTATTCGCTGTCTAGCCCACCTACCATCTTGCCGCCACCTTTCTAAGTCACTAGCAGTCATCACCAACTCTCCAGTTCTGCTCTAATCATGCGTCGTGTGTCGTATCTGTTGTTATTTTTATTTTCCATGGATTTGGTTGTAATCGCTTATTGGCTTTTGTAGTAATAGTATTTGTTTGTTTATTGTTGCTCGGGTTAACTTCGATATCATTTGGTAGCAGAGCTAACCTAACTCTAATCCTATACTTGGGTTTATAGCATCCACTAATACCTAACGCTATCTTCAACTAAAACCCTTCTCTTTATTGATTTTCCAAACTCACCACCCAAAAATTTTTTTCTCACCCTTCATTACCCCTACACACTTTTTTCCACCAACCGAAACCGAAGCCCAAACCCTAGCCACGCCACTAATGAGACAATTGTCGGAGATCTGATTGGGAGGAAATGACATTTTTTCATTTATGATAAATCTGCATACAGATGTCCAAAAACTTTTCATGAAAGTTTTCCAACTGCAACAAAGGCTTGCCACCTTTGTGAGCGACAATCCGGACAAGTCACCCTTAGCCAAAATATTGACTTACTAGATCGATGGAATGGATTTAATCTCTTCTACTATGTAGATTCTAGGGATGAAGAACCACTATCTCGAAGAGTTGGCCTGAAATATCAGAGGAGCCTGAGTCCGAAGTAAAAGTGAATTTGCCATATTTTGATGATCACTTAGATCTGGATGAGGTCATCGAGTTGCTTCAAACCATGGAGTTTGTCTTTGAGTACCAGTAAGTCCTATCAGATAAAATATTGAACTAGCCACTAGCACGTTGAAGAAAAGTCCGTTATTTTGGTAAAAAACTTTGAAGCTTAGACTAGTGTGAGGGAAAAGAGAAGATCATTACCCTATCTAAAATAAAATAGGAGATGCAGCTCCATTAGCCACTAATTTATTTCCGTCCAGATGTTCAGACGCTAACTTCAATAGTGCAACATCACCGGAACTTAGCTTTCTGTGTGTGGTGGAGGTAAATGCCAACTTCTTTTGTGTAGCTTTTATAGTTCTTTTTTGTTACCTTCTGATATATTAATGCCAAATACATTTTCATGGATGATTGCCATGCCTTATTGGTAGAGTTCAACTATAGGATCGATCAACAAAAGTATGCTCAGGGGAAAATTCTAAGCCTCTGCTTAAGGAGAAATTGATTCTGAGTGGAGAACAGGTGAAACCGATCTACATTTCTAAATTTATCCCAACCAGAAAGTGCGTCAAGTGTCACATTTTTAGGCATAGTGCAACAAATTGCCCAAACAAGGGTACGATCTATTTTTACTACGCAGAGAGAGTTGAAAAAAATGGTTAATGACACTGTAGACACGGTAGAAGATGAGGACACAAAGGAATACCATATTCTAACTAATGAGGGGAAAACAAGTAGTTTGAGGGGAGCCCATGAGAGAGATACAAACAAAAAAAAACATTGGTGGTCTTAAAAGGTCCTAATTTTGAGGAACCGACACCAAACACATGACAACACCAAAAAGAGAATTTCAAACTTTCCAGATAGATAATCTACTTCTTGATTTGTTTCTATTGAGAGAGGTCCAATATGTAAGAGATAAGACTCTTTTGTGCCACTTTTGGAATACTATATGAAGTCATTTGGGTATTAAAATCAATTCAACAGTGTACTATTTGACAACTCATTAGACATGATGGATGAACCAAAATGTTGGAAATTGTCTTAGAATCTTTGGGAAAAAATATCCTACGGTGGGATCCAGATTCTCTTAGAAAAGAGGCCTCTCATGAGTGGCTACATTTCAGCGTGGTCCAACCTGTGTCACAGCTTTCAGTCTATAGTTAGTTCCTCCTGACGAATTTGTTTATCGGTTGTGTCGAGTATGAGTGAAAGAGACACATTATAACTTTAATGCCCTAAAAGTTATAGTGTTGAAATCTACGCTTACATGCAGCTCCAGTCTAGGTCGTGCTAAAAGAGGATGAATACTTATTTCATCAGGATGCGCTTTGGAATAACATTGCCTGCAAGAGTGACTTATAAAGAAATTACGGTACATCCACCATGTTGAACGTGGCTGAATTGACACCATATTAGGAGAAGTCAGTAGCTTCGACATATGAGGTCGAATCTCACCCTTACTCCGGGAGACTGATGTGGGAGCCAGGGTACGAGAAGTCATGAAGGCGGGAGCGGGGGAATGATGCGGGAATGAGCATTTGGATGCGGGTCCCGAAATTATTGGATCGAGCCAATCTAGCCTTTGGACGGCTGATTGGCTCCTCAACGAGGGATTGCTGCCTCCTTTCTAGAAGGAACCCAATCCTAATTATCTTGGGTTTTTATATGTGTTTTTCTTATAGGTTTTCAGTATTTTCGCTTGTGTTTTTGTCAGGATAGCCAACGTCCCCGTTTTACTTTTTAGGGCTATATCTGAAGATGAGTGGTGCTTTGGCTCTATCTCGTTCCAAGGTGGTAATTCTCCTCCAAGGGTCCGGTGGCGCTCCATCTGTATCTCGCCCTTGAGATGGTATTTATCCTTCCCCATCTCCTCCGCATCCCTCCTGCGTCGCTGCCACGCATCCTTCCTCTGTACAACCACCTCGACAGCCCCTTCCCAGCTTGTTTCTGCAGTTCCTGCTCTCCTAACCGCCCCCTCCTTGCTGCCATTCACCCAGAATCCTTCCTCCCACGTCCTTGGTTCTGTTCCAGTCGCCAAAATCATATTTGCTGCTGTTTCAGTCGCCAAAATTATATTTGCTGCTGTTCTAGCCACTCAGAACCATCCCCCTTCTGCCTCCTCGCTGGCAGTAGCCCAGAATCATTACTCAGGCACCCGTGCTGTTATCCCAGTCACCTGGAACCATCCCCATTATCGCCTCTTTGCTGTCAGCTGCCCAAAATCATTCTTCCTGCTGCTCTGCTGCTGCGACAGCCTCTAGAATCCTTCTCGCTGCTGTTCCAGCTGTTCTCAACCACCTCTAACCGCTGTTACTCCGCTGTCCAACCCACCTCCCACTTTGCGCCACCTTTGTAAGTTCCTAGTTGTCACCAGCTCCACCCTAGATCCTCCATAGTTGCGTGTCGTGTGTCGTACCTGTTGTTATTTTCCATTTCCATAGTGTTGGTGTAACCGCCTATTGGCTTTTGCAGTAATAATATTTATTTGCTTATTGTTGTTTGGATTAAATTTGCAATCAGTTATTTTAATTCATTCAATTCGAAATCAATGTTGGTTTTAAACTCTACAATCCCCTTCAATATCATTCAAATATGATTTCATTTTCCTACTCAAAATATGTGAAAATGAATCATCATTTCTAATACCTGTTTTCCATTTACGAGGAAATAAATGATTACTTGTCTCTTCTTGTTTCTTAGGTCCATCACACAAGTTTTCTTAATGCTTGTAAGAGCCAGAAGGCAGTCAAAGAGGCCTTCCGCTTTTGTAAACTGATCAACAAGCCGACAGTGAGCACATTCAATATGCTTTTATCTGTCTGTGCAAACTCACAGGATTTTGATGGTAATTCATTTATCCATATCTTAGCAGACATGATTATTCATGAGTTACAATCCCTCTGAATTTTCCAATGCTTGCTCCCTGCATTCTTTTCCAGGAGCTTTTGAAGTGATGCTGCTAATGAAAGAGGCTAGCCTGAAGCCTGATTGCAAACTTTACACCACTTTGATATCAGCTTGTGGAAAATGTGGAAAAGTTGACGCCATGTTTGAAGTATGTTAACCTACTAATTTATACAACTGCAGTAGCAATAAATTTCATTAGATAAACACTACCATTTATAGTATTGAAGAAAAAATTGAGAAGGAATTCTCATAATTTTTATTTCAAATCTTCAACTATAAGGATACATATATACATACATATAAATATAGATATATATATATATATATATATATATATATATATATATACACATATATATATATATATATATATATATATAGGGAAACTGTTCCTAATTTATATTCTTACCAAATATATTTAGCCTTAATATGAAAATGAAATAATTTTAAAATAAACATAAATAAGAAGAGAAAAAACTAATCAATAACGAAAGAGTTTTGGTGACGACATCACTAATTTGTTGGTGTTTCGAAACATAGCTTAGCTGTATGATTCCACCATTGACTCTTTCAGAGATAAAACACTTATTAATTTCAATATGTTTTGTCCTGTCATGATTTACAGGGTTCTCAGCAATATTGATAGCTGTTTGACTGTCACAAAATATTTTTATAAGTCTATTAGAGGTACACCTCAATTCCTTCAATAATTTTGAATCCAAATTTCGTCATAGATTCTCAAGGCAAGTGCTTTATACATAATTCGACTGTGCATTGCTTCAGGAGGAAACAACTTGCTTCTTTCATCTCAATGTTACCAACTTTTCTCATTCGTGGATCAATAACTTGTAGTTGACATTCTATTAGCGAGTTCTCTAGCTCAACATGCATCAGTATAGACATTACCTCTTTGTTTTGAGCTCTCTCAAAATAAAATTCCATAACCAAGAGTTCTTTTGAGAAACCTCAAGATCCTGTACGCTATCTCCAAATACTCTTCATTTAGGCTGTTCATATGTTGACTCACAATACTGAGAGAATATGTAATATCTTGTCTCGTATGTGACATTTTCATGAGTTTTTCTTTCAATATCTTATATCTTCTCTTATCCATAAATATGCTTTTTGCTCCCCTAAACTTCATGTTGGGATCTATTGGAGTTTCGACATGTTATGTTTGCATTCCTTGATGTCAAATTAAGTGGCAAGCATTTCATTCATTTTAAAAATTTTTCTTTCCTCATTACCAGTAAGAATTATATCATCCACATATACTATCAGTGCAACAATCTTGCATTCATGAGTGTGTTTTATGAACAATGTATGATCTGTTTGATCTTGAGAATATCCATTATATATCATAATTTTAGAAAACTTTTCAAACCATGCCGTGATTGCTTAAGACCATAGAGTAACTTCCTGTGTTTACATACTAGATATTTGTTAGAATAGTTCTCAACTTTTGGTGGTATCTCCTCGCTTCTTCTTCCAGATACCCATTTAGAAAGGTATTTTTTACGTCAATTTGATGCAGTCTCCATTCCTTGCTAATGATTGATGAAAGAAAGCTGTTAGTGTTCAGTTTCATAATTGTTCCCATAGGCTTGAGTGAAACCTTTTGCAGCCAGTCTAGTTTTGAATCTTTCAATGTCACAATCAGCTCTGTACTTGATGTTGAATACTCATTTACATTCAAATGACTCATCCTGAGGAAGCTTAGTAAGAATTCACTTGCCATTATGTTTTATTGCCCGAATTTTCTCTTCAATTACTTTTCTCCATTCTTGAATTTTAAGAGCTTAATGAATGGATTTAGGAATCTGCACAACATCAATGTTAGATACAAAAGCTTTATAGGTGGAGGACAGCTTCTCATAAGTTACATATTCCTGAATTAGATATTTAGTACAGCTTTTCTTGTCATCAACGCCAAAAGAGGTAGGAGATGATTCATGAATTCTTACTAAAAAATTCAGGCGAGTGGACTCGATTTTTGGCTTTAGCAGTTTGACTTTGCAAGTTGTCTTCCACCTGCTCAAGGTTTTTATTCCTTATATACACAATTTTTAATATGAGTCTCAAGGTGGGTTTGTTGAACATTAGCAAGTAGGATATTTTAATGCGATGGTGTTTGGGAGATAGAAGGGCTAGGTTGATGAGGGATAGGTTGTGTACTGTCATTAAGTACATCCAAAAATTGATGTACATTTGCACTCTCCCCCTGAACATCAGATTGAGATAATAGGATTGATTTGAAAAAAATGTGATATCCATAGAGTTATTGTATCTTTGGGCAATAGATAGGTAACACTTAAACCCTTTTAGTTGGAGGCATATCCAAGGAAAGTATAATTGATGGATTTAGGGTGAAGTTTTGTACGGTTAGGAGAATGTATGTGAATAAAAGATATACACCAATCAATTTTATATGGTATAATAGAAAAGAAAATTCTAGTGTAGGGATAGGTATTCATCAAGACAAAGTGATGTTTTGAAATTAAGTACCCGACTAGGCATTTGACTTATATGATATGTTGTAAGAATTGTTTTCCCTCGAGAATATTTTGAAACTTGATGAGAAATCATATTGAGCGGGACACCTAAAAAGGATGTTTGTTTTTTCTCTTAGATATCTCATTTTGCTGTTGCATCTCGATACATGAACTCACATGGATGATTTCATTTTTTTTTATCACATAGGATTCAATATTAGAGTTAAACTATCCCTTTGAATTATCACTTTTCAAGATCTGAATTTTGCCTTGAAATTGAGTTTGAATCATGTCATGGATGGCTTGGAAGATTTAGACAATTTTAAAATTTTTCTTTAGTAGGAATACCTAAGTGGTTCTAATGTGATTGTTAACGAATGAATCAAACCATCTTGGCCCACTTAGGGTTCTTACGTTTAGAATGCCCTTAAATATCACTGTGGATAATAGAAAAATGATGTGAGAGTTTGTATTGCGTCATTAGATGAATATTTCTATTGTGTTTGACAAGTTAACAAATTTCAAATTGGTAAGTACTAGGTTTTTGCTTGATAAAGATATGATGATACAACTTTGCAACATAATTGAAATTAGGACGGACCAGGTGATAATGTCATAACATAATTTATTTTTCAACAGACCGACTCAATAAACTCAGAAACTTGAGGAAAAGATGGAGGTGAGACCACTTGTGTGCTTAGAGAAAGATTTTTCTTGAGCAAGTATTAGCCTTGATGCATTTTAACACTGTCAATCACTTTCTCCGAATCCACGACCTGAAATTCATAGGTATTTGCAGGAAATATAGTTGTACGTTTCATATCATGAGTAAGTTTATTGATTAAAATTAAGTTACAATCAAACTGTGTAACATAAAAACGGTGGAAAAAGTGATATGTTGAGAGAGTTTAACATCTCTTTTTTCAGCAATTTTTGAGTGGGATCCATCTACAAGTTTGATGAATCTAAATGTAGAAGTCTCTTGATAGTTGACTAGAGCATTGATGTCTCTAGGTTTATAATCGAAATTTCTAAATCTATGATGCAAAGGCCTAAATCACCAATTGCTGGCGAAATGAGAGAATGATATATTATCTTTGTTTGTCACGAGGCTGGTGTTCTGTTCTGAATTACCTCCAAGGAGTTTTTTTAGTATTTCAAGCTGCTGCTTGGTGAAAGAGTCAGCCAATGCTTTCGATGTGGAGCAACATTAGTGTTGCTCTCTTGATCATTTCTTCCTTGTCCAGGGTTTTAATCTGCTAGTTTCTCTCTTTGTTGGTTAGGATCAGTGAGCTCAAGAACTGTGTCCTCTCATGTGATAGTTTCTTTTTTTCCCCATAAATGTACATAAACATTGATTGGGGACATTGAAGGATGCTATGGCCATTGAGTTTATGATTATTGAATCCAATTTCGTATTGTGAGACGTGCCCAAGGATTTGGAGTGGTAGAAGCCGTGAGGAAGAGGTAGAGAGACAGAGAGGGAAAGAGGAGACTCTACATACAAACTTGCCCTGTAGAGATGAATGTTGTATACTTGAGCTCTGTGATCTATTTTATATGTTGAGCGTGATGGTTATAATAGAAGGGGAGAGAGTCATCCCTACAGAGGATGAGTCTAGAGAAGAAGAGGCAAAAGCTCTTAATACATGCTACGATCCCCTATTTATAGGAGATAAATAGACAAAGTGTTAAAAGTACATGCTTGTCCCTGCTTGAATAAGGGTGTTATAGGTTATTAGTTTTTTTGAAATATTTTCATATTCATAACCAATTTTGGCATCTTTTCGTGTGTTTGGACTTCTGATCAGTAGGTCCTAGGGTTGGCTGACTTAGTTGATTTCGTTCGGCTATCCGATCGTCCTTCACTCTGAGAAGTCAGTTGATTCTTGAGTCTGATAACCGGTCTATCTTAGGGCTGCCGGTTGGCTTTTCTGATTATTATTCCTTGATCTCTGAGATCTTTGTGGGGAGCAATTGAGAGATCTTCACGTTGATATTTATGAGATTGTTGGGGGGTTTGACCATTGAGCAGTCATTGCCGTGGATGCCTCTCTTGTTGGCCTTGATGGCCCTTTGGTCGTCGAACTGGCCTTTGGTTGGTCGACAATCCTTCGATCGACTAGCTGTCGATTGGCTGGGTGGTCTTCAGTCGGTCGGCTTTATGAGGACTTGCAGCATTTCGTCAGATGGATTCTCGTCATATCACTTCTATTATGGACTGTTAAATTATCTCGACATTTGTGTAGACCATTTTTGGGTGTATATATTAAGTTTTTCATTTTTCTTGCTCTTTGATAGCGACAATTGAAATTAGTATACAAATTTTTAATAGACATTATTTAATGCAATGATTAGACTCCTTGGATTTCTGTGCCCATAAGGCGTAGTGGACAGTTCTCTGTATCTTGAGTCTGTTTCTCCTTGCATCCGCTTGACTTTTGTGTCGCCCTTATGGAGGAAGGATCCGATTCAACGTTGAAACCCTTTGACCAGGCGAAGATGTGGGCCGCTTTGAGGTATAGAAATAATGCTAGTCAGAGGGCGAGCCAAGAAGTGGGAGAGGAAACTTGCTAAGTCGAAGCCGTCCGAGTGGAGCAGGAGTCGTTGGTTTCGATCTGGGAGGCTTTAGAGAAGGGACAACCGTGCACTGAAAAGAAGTTGGGTGGTTCTTGGATGGTCCATTAACTAGGATATTGGTGGAGGTCTTGGGTCAGATAGAGACTATGAGTGCTCCTTAACCGACTGTTGTACTAGAAATTGGTGGGTTTGATTAGCTGGTCGGAGAGAAAAGGGCGACCGACGATCTTTCATCTCTGAATGTAGGCATAATTACTTGGTCTGAGGGGAGAGGATCTCATTACGTGTGCTTATTTTTATTTAGTATTTACTTGGACTTTTTTCTTGCTTATTTTTGTTTCTTGAAGTAGGTGAGGATGCTCAGATCGGGGGTTTACATCTTGTTTGTGACGGCTGGGATCCAATTGTGATGGTGGCTAATGTGCTTTAAGGTTCTGGCTAGCTGCAAGGAGAATGTGGTTAACCGCCCGACTGACCCTGTGGAAATTCACGGGGAAGCTGTTGAGGCACACCAGATGTCCTCGAGAACCTTAACTTATCGTCCAGACGAAATGGAATTTTCTTGGGGTCGGTGAGAGGAGGATCTCCTTGCGGTGCTGATCCGACTAGGGGAGATGCGAGGGGAAATAATTGATCTTTGATAGAGGTGTCTGAACTTCAAGAACATTAACTTGTCGTCTGGACAAAAAAGAAGTTGCTTGTTCTTGGCGAGAGTAGGACCTTCGTGCAGTGCTAATCCTACTGTAGATGTGAGGGCTAACAACTGATCTTCGCCAAAAGTGTCCGAACTCTGAGAAGAAGCATTCAAGCAGAGGGCACACTTTGAGCCGACCGAGCAAATTAGTTCAAGCTTGACGGTCAGATGTTGCATAGGAGGTTAGTTAGGAAGGGTCTTGTTCTGGCCAATGACTAGTTTGTAAGATACCTCTCGTCAGACTAAGGTCCGAGTGTAATTACTTTATTATCAAAATAAAATATTCTTTCATTTTTGTTCTTGATTTATGTGCTGTGATATTTTCTCTGGAAATCTTCGTGCGACGTTCCGTCTACCGCTACGTCCCTATAAATAGGGTCTAAGGGTGTTTACTTGCACACTTGCTGTCTTTTTCTTTAGGTTATTGTCGCTTGATATTCCCTTTTTTCGGCTTATCCTATCATTCGATCTTTCCTTTGCTTTTCTGAAGTCTCTAAAGCGCAGTCCCCAAACATTTGGCCTGGTAATTGCGGTCGAGCGGCTGATTTTTTATCTTTCAGATGTAGCTTTTGTGGAGGAGGCCTTTGTTTTTGATTTGACCATTAGGTTTCGTGCCGCTTGCCCGGATGAGAGGGCGACTAATCAGTTCGGTGAGGACCTGGTCGTTCATAGAGACCAGTTGGGATATGGATTGTTGTTACCTCTATGCCAAGTACTTTGGGCGATTTTCTATTGGTATGGGGTCATGCCAATGTAGATTAAGCCAAATTCTGTTGTGGGGATAATGACTTACGTTGTCTTCTGCCGGCGGAGAGGAATCTGGCGGTCGACCGACCTATTTAGCCACATGTTCTCCTTCGGAGTAGTTGTTAACAGGTATGTGCAGTTCAGGACAGTCGACCGATTTTAGTTCTCAGGCTTGGAGAATAAGGTGAAGGACTGGAAGTTCAAGTTCTTCTTCACCTCGTCCTTGGTGAACTGATGCATCAAGATTGTGTCAACTGGGGACGCTTATAGGAGGAAGAATGGGACAGATTACTTCCGGGTCGAGGGAGTTGAAATCGATGGGCAGCTTCTATAAGTTTCCCAATACACAGATCCGGTGATCGTCAACATTTTTCTATTTCCCGGAGTGTTTGGCTGGATGATTGCGGAGTTTTGAGCCGGCTCTTAGGCAGTAGCCGAGCGGGAGGTAGCAGTCGCTGCACGGACTGTACGAAAGAAGGTGAAGGCTGAGGCCCAGGCGAAGATAGTTCCTTCTCAGGGAGTTGCGGTGACCAAAGGAAGGTCGGTCGAGGCTTGCGGCGAGAGATCCGATATAGTACGTTCTGGATTACTTTTCTCTATCTCTGCAATTACAGTGGTGGTTTAACAAATTTTCTCGGTGAACTAACCATCTTAGAAAGGAGACCCTTGGCTTATACTCATACATATCTACTACGTGTAGCTTTTTCAGATTCTGGACTGCAAGAATCTGGAGAGCCATTCGGTCGCCCAGAAGAGAGCGAAGCTGAGGAGGAATCCATTGAGGGAAGGGCGGGATTGCGGTCGGCTTTGCCTCGCCCGAATGCTATGTACATTGGGTTATTTGTTCAAAGTGAGGCCACTCAATCTACTTCTACCTCCTCGACCGAATCAGAGACAAACTCGGAGACGGTGTCTCAAGAAGAGGTGCAATATTGGGAAAGAAAGGAGCTAGTTTCTGAGTCGACTCCTCCTCCTCCCCTCTTCTATTGGAAGAAGAGGAGGGCTCCCTCTTAAAGCAAGGGATAAAGATCTAGAACACCTCTGGTGGTCGGTACAGTACCATCGACTTGGAGGTCGATTGGTACAAGGGTTTGCGCCGACCGAAGTCTACCCGTCCGTAGTCGTTGAGGTGATTTGGTCTCGAGCCTTTTCAAGGTCCCTCTAGGCGCTTGAGCGTCACAAGAAGGCGGATCAACATCATATTAAGGCATTGGAGGCTTCCCTCTTCCAGTTGATGGCGCTTGACCAAGCAGAAATGAAGCAGGAGACCGCTTCAGAGAGGGCCGAGACCTCGGCCATGCTTTTGATAAAGGCTTAGAAGCGAGCAATGATAGCCGAGAGGAAGTTGGCAGCGGTGGAGGAGATTTATACTTTGTCCGATCTTTTGTCAACCGCCCAACAAGAAAATCAAGAACTAAAGGCAAAGATGGCGACCATCATGATCGAGGAGGAATTTTTTGATGCACTTCCCTACCATCCACAATAGGAAAAGATTTTGAGCGAACAACTTAAGGTTAGCATGATTAGAGGGATCGATCGGTTCATTCGATTGGGCCGTGTTAACCCGACGTTTGCGGACTTGGATGAATTTACTACTCCTTACATCAAATTCGAGTGGTCTTTGGGAAACGACTCGAATGTTGGAGGTGATGGAGGGTCCTCCACTCTAAACTCTTGTAAGTTTCCTGAACTTGGGAGAATTTTCTAGAAAAAAATTTTTCTAAAGATTTATTGTGTAATTTGTTTAGAAAAGACTTGTACATTTTACATTTAGAAATGAAATGAAGCTTCTCAGACATTTTATGTACCTTTGCTTTTCTTTAATATTTTATCTTTATCGTGTTTTTTTTCTTGCGATAATTACTTGATGATGAACGTTGGTATTTGTTGATGACTCAAATTTTTTGAAAGATGTCAGTTGCTTTTGATATAGACGACCCGCACAAATCATACACTACCTCTCATTCGCTTGGTCGGATTGATGCCGGGGTGATTTGCGCTGTATCTTTTCCGGAGTTTATCGCTGCTGGGCACATAAAAACCTCCAATGTTTTATCCACGTTGAGCTTTGAGACGAGTTTTTTTATTCTCGGCGTTGAGAGTTGGATTTTGTGTTAAGAGGTCGATCCGACGTCTATAGCGTTGTTGTTGGTTGTTTTTATTATTTTCTATCGATTGGACATCTATGGCATCGCTGTTGGTTTATTCTATGATATTGGTGTCCAACTCGCGTCTTACACTTTTCTAAGTCTCGATTGCTTGGTCGGATTGTCGCCTTTGTTGGGCCTCACCCTTCACCATGACATAGGTTGATCTTGTCGCTACCATAGGGGGTAATTATCGAGGTTTGCTACTCTGGTGATTTGTGTCGTACTCTTCACGGGGCTTGTCGCTACTAGGTAGGGAGCAATCTCTAGAGCTTTCTCCAATTCAAGTTTAGAGACCATGGTTCATGATGCATGAGCATTGTGGGTTATTCTACCGACTGAATCTCTTTAGGGTCGCTGTTGGTGTTACTACTTGGATTCAAATTCCCAAATGTCAATCACACCTGGGAAAATATTAGAAGGACATGTATCATAACACAATTGAAGTTTTGAAATGATACTCTATTCGTTGAGTTAGGTGTCTGCCGACCAGAATCAACTGAGCGTTTTCTTATATTTTTAGTTAATTTTGACCGCTAGGAGCTGGTCATTTGTTTTGTAGTCCTCTCCTTCAAGCCAAAGTTTCTTGGATGACAATGAAAATGAGTTTTTCGGCTCTTAGATCTTTTGTTGCATGAATTTTTTGATGTGCTCCTTGTCCAGAGTAACTTTGAGATGTATTTCTTTTCGTTGGTGTCACTTTCCTTTTTGTTGGTAGCTTGCTTCACGTTTACCCCATCTTTTAGGATGTTTAATTTAGATTTGTCTTGTGAGGCATGCCCAATGATTCATTGCGATGGGAACCATGAGAGCGAGGTAGAGAGAGAAAGAGGAGAAAGTACACACAGATTTGCCCAGTAGGGGCGAATGAGATATTCTCAGGCTCTATGACCCATTTTATATATTGAATTTGACAGTTGCAAGAGAAAAGGTGGGAGTTCTCCCTACAGAGGATGAGTCTAAAGAAGAATAGTCAAAAAGCCCTTAATATGTGCTATGATCTTTCATTTTATAGGAGATAAGCGGGACAAAATGTTAAAATACATGCTTGCCCTTGCTTTAATAGGAGCATTACATAATATTGTTGTTTTTATAACACTTTTCCGTAATTATAACCGATTGCCACTTTTGTGTGCCTGGACCTTCTGGTTGGCAGGTTCTGAGGTTGGCCAATTTAGTTGATTTCAGTCGATTTTTTGTCTGGACATCGATCGATCTTCGCTCTAGGAAGCTAGTTAGTTTTTGAGTGTGGTAGCTAGTCGGCTTTTGAGTAGCCGGTTGACTTGTTTGATAATTGTTCTGTGGGGATCTTTATTGGTTTTGGGAGAGCTGTTTAGAGTGTTTCATGTTGTTACATTTAAGATTGTTGGGGGGTTAGACTTTTGTCCGACCATTGGCGTGGATGTCTATTTCTTGTTGGCCTAGGTAGCCCTGAGATCGTCTGACAATCGGTCGGTCGTCAGCCCTTTAGTCGGCTTGGTATCGGTTAGCTGATGGTCTTTAGCCGGTCAATTTCATGAGGACTTGTAGCTTTTTGTTAGAGAGTACTCGTCACATCCCTTTTAATTTGGACGGTTAGATTATCTTAAGATTTGCGCAAACTATTTCTCGGTACATATATTGCGTTCCCTAATTTTTTTTTTCTTCTTAATAGCGACAACTTCAATACAGATTAAAAATATTTAATGCAATAAATCAAATCTTAATAATCATAATTTAATGCAATTATTAGACTTCTTAGATTTCCATGCCCATGACTCTTATATATAAGACGTAGTGGACGGTTCTAAGTGTCTTGAGTCTTTTTCTCCTTACATCCACTCGACTTTTGTATCCTCTTATGGAGGAAGGATCTAATTCGACACCGAACCCCATTGATCGGGCAAAGTTGCTGGCTGCTCTTGGGGTAAAGGAATAGTGCGAGCTGTGGAAGAAGTGGGATAAGAAGCTCTCTAAGTAGCCGAAGTCGTCAGAGCGAGTGGAGCAGGAGTTCTTGAATTCGATCCAGGAGGATCCACCAATGGGCCATCCAGCATCGGGAAGGAGTTGGCTGGTTCGGCGGCTAGTTCGGCGGCTGGTTCATCGACTAAGGCTTCAATTGAGGTTCTGGGTCAGCTAGAGACTGCTGTCACTCTTCAACCGAGTGGTGTACCAGGAGATCAGCCGGTTAGAGAGAAAAGAGTGGTTGATGATCTTTCATCGTTGAATGTAGGCCGAGCTACTCAAGTTTAAGAGGATGTTGAGTATGTGTGTTTATTTCTGTCTTAGGATTTAATTGGACTTTTTTTTTCTTATTTTTGTTTCTTGATATAGGTGAGGACTCTCAGATTGAGGGTTTGCCCCTTGTTGGTGATGGCTAGGATTCAGCTGTGGTATTGGCTCCTGCGCTTCGAGTGCCAGCCAACAACAAAAAAATATGGTTAACTGCTTGAATGACCCTATGGAAATTCACGAGGAAGCAGTTAGATGTCCCCAAGAACTTGAACCTAGAAACGAAATGGAAGTTGCTTGGGCTTAGCAAGATGAGGATCTCCTTGCGGTGCTGGTCCGACTGTAGGAGATGAGAGAGGAAATAACTGATCTTCACTGAGAAGTGTCTAAACTCTGAGAAGATGCTTTCATGCTGAGGGCACACTCTAAGGTCGACTGAGCGAATGAGCTCAAGCTCTATGGACATATGTTGTATAGGAGGCTAGTTAGGAAGGGTCTTGTCCCAACCGAGGCTGCCAAGTACCAATTTGTAACGTACCTCTTCTCAATTTATAGACTTTGCACCTTTTGGTGTGCCTGGATCTTCTGATCGACATGTCATCGAGTTGGAAAACTCAGTTGATTTCGGTCGGCCATATACCTAGACACTGGTCGGTTTTTGCTCTGGGAAGTCGGTTGGTTCTTGAGTATGGTGGCCAATCGGCTCGCCTGATTATTGTTCCTTAATCTATTTGGATCTTTGAGAAAACTGTGAAGAGAACTTTACATTGATTATTATGAGATTATTGTTGGGGGGGTCAGACCTTTGAACAGTCTTCGACGTGGATGCCTGTCTCTTGTTGACGGTGTTGCTTTGGTTGTAGTACAGACTTCCGATCGGTCGGCTGGGTAGTATTCAACTGATTGATTTCACGAGAACTTATAGCTTTTTGTCAGACGGGTCCTCATCATATTTATTTTTATATTGGCCATTAAATGTCTTGAGATTCGTGCAAACCATTTTTGGTTGTATAGTGTAATGACCAAAATCTAAGAAGGTAAATTTGACAAATTTTAAAAGTTCTACAAATTTCTCTCTCCTCAAAATTTAATCGAATTGTTTCTATAGAACTCTACGCATGAAATCAATCAACTCGATATATAACACTATGCGTGAATTTTGAATTGATTGGAAGATATAAAATTTTGAAGTTATGAGCTTAGTTAAATTTAATTAAACTTAATTATTTCTAATCTCCCATACATTTATTGTAGCCACCGCCTTTAACGCCATATTTTTAGCTTGTTCAATCGAATGGGGTCTCTAGAGCCTTCAAAATTCATCCCCTTTCACAATTTCATTCTCCCTGGCTTGATTTTATTGGGCAGAAGGGATACCGCGAGAGCAGTGATTGTGGCACTGTAGCCTCGTGATCTTGGTGACCCGCATAGTGCCTCAGACGTCGATTCAGGGGCATAGGAGGAAATCTAATGGTACGAAGCCCATCTTAACGCTAATTGTAATATTCATTTCCTTCTATTTTCGTTCCGATGTTTGACATGAATTTGTGCAATTTTTCATTTTCAGTAGCCGTAAGTGGGTTGGAACTTGTGTTAGAAGCGTCAAACTTGTGTCAAAAGTGTCTATTGTTAATAGCATTTGAGGCAGGGTGATGACCCATAATATGACAGTATATGGAAATAGTTGAGGCCTTCACGTTTACAAGTGACATTGCTATGATGACATTTTTATGACTACATTATTATGAATATGCTTATGACTATATATGTTTTATACTACAATTATGCTTATGACTATATATGTTTTATACTACAATTGTATGTTTTAAAGTACAATTATGCCAGACAATTCAACCAAACTAAATTCGCTCTAACGCTTGTACTAACTTGCATAATCAGGACCCAGTGGGTAATTAATTAGTCTAATTAAATTACCGCAAACATATTTTATATATTGCTATGCATACTCGGAAGCGTGAAAAATCATATTATCAAAATGTGTAAAATATATAGTTGTTAAATCCAATATAAGTAAAATACGTACCAAAAAACTGTACAAGCTCTTAAAACTATAAAGTGCAAAAACTATACGAATCACACCTGGCTACTCACCCTAGTGTTCCTTGTTCCTTCATGAAAGGTAACAACGTAGAGTGGGAAACAATGAGCTAGTGGAATAAGATTTTAGATATGAAAAAGAGATACATGCATGCTCATATAAAACTATGCACGTTTACACACGAGTCATAACATACTTGAATTGTATACAAAATGAAAAAAACAGGTAGTGTAGAAATCGAGCTTATTGTGTAAACATGTACGCCATTTCTTAATGTATAGACAAACTTATAATCTTAAGTATATTCACGATCATAGCAATGTCATCATAACCATAGAAATCATAACATCATATTAATGTCATTTGATATCAATGTCACTTGTAAATGTGTAGACTTCAACTATTTTCATGTCCTATCATATCATGGATCGTCACCATGCCCCAAAGATCATATTAACTATTGTTAAATGTTGCCCTCCCAACATAGCAGTTATCCATGACTCCCGATACCAATAGTTTTCCTATGTTCTGTCACTGTCTAATCAAGGTTTTCAGATTTTCTTTGCCGCCTAAACCTAAGGAGTCAGAAATATCACATCTCTGCATAGCGTACCTGCAAGCACTCATATATAGCTTGCCCTTAACATTCATTGTGATATTTCTTAAAGTACCATATTTGTAGCGAATATTTATTGATATTTTCATATATTTCATGTATGATTTATAACAAATGAATATCTGCAGACAATCAATATTTTAAGCATAGTTATATGTATCATTGCATTATCATAGAATCATAACAACACGTGTCATAGAAAGCAATCAAGTTGCATTTATATATTCAGTGCAGATATTCATTAACAATGAACAAGAAATTTAAATGCATCTGTGTCAAATGAGAAATCATATGAAATCTAAATTCATGTATTCCTTGTGACATTTCTTAAAGTACCATATCTTTAGCAAAAATTTAGAGGCTAAATTTCGGCCTCTATTCAGTCTGGGATGCTAGATTCGTAGGAGGTAGAGGAAAGAAACATGCAAATAACACTACACAGAAAAGTAGAAGAAAGAATAGAAATAACATGAAGAATACCAGTGAAAACTAGTGTTGGAATGGTTTCGTTAAGGTGCAGGATTCACTGTACGTTCTAGAATTTCGGCAAGAAACAGATTCAAAACAGAAATCTATTGGAATCATAAGGGAACACATGCAGAACCAAGAGGATAAATCTCAGAAAACAACAAAAAATATGCAAAGACAGGATTCAAGAATCACAGGTCTGCGAAAAAGGGCAAAGAAACAACTCAAAGAGCAGAGGTAAGCTGTCGCCTCTCCTCCTACACAACGCCTCTCCAGCTCTTCCTCCCAACGTGTCTGCCATGAACTAATCTTGCAAGTAGCTTATGCGTTGAGTAGCAAACCAGTCTGCGATGGCACCGATCAAGGCTGACGGCCTCGTGGTGGACGAGAAAAAGGGCATCGATGGAAAAAGCCGAAGGAGAAAGCGGGGATGCGGGGTCGAATCCGCGGCCCGCTTTTTACCTAAAACGCTCCGCACTGCGCCTCCTTGCCGCCCCAAATAGTGACGAATAGCGGCTATCCACCGCGCTGCTGCCCTACTGCCCTACTGCCGCCCCAAACACAGCCATAGTGATAAAACATATAGTTCAGGTGCAGTTTGGCTATAATTCCTAGTCTATAATTCAACATTAGCCTCCGAATTAGAACTAGACGTCTTTATTCCGTACCTGGTTATCAACTCTATGCATGTTTAGGGTTGGAAAGAATTCCTGCTTGTTGTGCTGCTTGTTGCAGGATTTAAGTTTCTACTTGCTGGAGCCACGAATGACTGGATGATTGGGAAAGACCACAAGTTGAGATTATTTGGAAGGCCAACATGATTCTTGCGGCTCCTCTGTTTGCTAGAGAAGGAGCTTCCTGCGGCTGTGAGGTGGCTGTTACGTGCGATTGCTCTGGTGGAAGGCAACAGAGAGTGGATGTCTGTAGGGGGAGCCTGAAAATGTCAGGAAGCTGGCAGGGTGTCACAAATTGCCTCCAAAGGGGCCGATTATTCTATATTTCCACAGTTAATAACATGTTTATTTACATGTTTGCTTGCATGTCCATATTTGTAAAAGGTATGTGCTGTTCTCCCGTTGGCTTTCAGTGGAAGCCTGAATCAGCATGTTTACTTGATAAAGTTCCCATGCAATTCAACAATTAATAAATTAACATTTTCAAGTCTTGAGGTCTCCTTGAAAGAATAAGGTTACTTTTTTCCCGTGTCTTTAATAATAGTGACTCTGGCACAAATCATGCAATTGCACGCAACATCCAATTTGTTTAAGATTAACTGACTATGGAGATGAAACTGAGCTTTTAGACGTCTCGAACCTGGTTTGGCTTGTGATATGAATTAAATATCTCCTTGAACTCAAATTGGAGATGTCTGTATGCTAATTTATGTCAATACTGGCTGTGGCGTAGTTGAAGCTTAAATTTTAGTGTCCTTCCAAATAACTAGAAATTTATTTCTGAAAACAGTTATAGAAGTTTATTGTCAGTTTTAATTGCCTATCTATCATCTTCTATGAACTCCACGTCCACTGAACTGGTTTTTCTCATTCCACCTTAAGTATATTTATCATTTTGTTTAACTAGTTTAATTGGCTTTGAGAGTTATATTCTGAAGCTTTGGGCACATTTATTACTGCATGATGTCATTTAGTAGCATCAATCATAGTTTATGAAGAATGATCACCGGCAGATATTTATTAATTTTGTACAGTTTTTACACAATGTTCATCTAAATCTTAAACTTTCTTTTTAAAGGTCTTCCATGAAATGGTTAATGCTGGAGTTGAGCCGAATGTCAACACATATGGTGCATTGATTGATGGCTGTTCTAGAGCTGGACAAGTTGCCAAAGCATTTGGTGCGTATGGAATTATGAGATCCAAGGTCTGATGCACATATCTTATAAATTTCTGATCATATGCAAGTTATAACCAGTCTCCTTTGCTGCATTTGATTGAGTTGATGTGTTATAATATCCTCCAGCTTAACAAAGTCTTACCTGCAGTAGAATGTACAACCAGATCGAGTTATATTCAATGCACTGATCACTGCATGTGGTCGTTCAGGAGCACTTGATCGTGCTTTTGATGTCTTAGCTGAGATGAGAGTAGAACCAAAGCCAATAGACCCTGATCATGTTACTATTGGTGCCTTGGTGAAAACATGTATTCAAACTGGTCAGGTATTATTTTCTTTATTTCATAATTCATACTAGCAGTTTACGTACCCATTTTTAGGCTTTTTTATAATGTCCAGACTTGGCTATATGTTATTATTTTTTTTTATATCCGACTTTTCTCAGTATTGATTTTGCTGATCTATGATCTTTTAGGCCAAACGGGCACGTGAAGTGTACAAAATGCTTCATCTATATAACATAAAGGGCACCCCCGATGTTTACACAATTGCTGTCAATAGCTGCTGTGAGAATGGTGATTTGGAATTTGCCCTTAGCATATATGATGATATGAAAAGTAATTGCGTGTTGCCTGATGAGGTAGCTTTCAATTATTTCCATTGAATTTGTTATTTTAATTCACTTGTACATACTCTCACTTTACTGACACGAGTGAGCATGAAATCTGATTCTCTATGTTAGTTACTGTATAATCGATAATGTTCTGTCTATGTTATTCATTTTCTCTATTAACAAATCCGAGTTGTGGGTTAAATTTAATTGTTCTTTATTAAGAGGAATGTTCTAAAGAAAATTTACATATTGAAGCCCTGTTGAAGTGAATAGTCTTTAATTTGTTTATTGAATTTTCATATTTCACCAAATACTTTTTCTTAAAACCCTTTGCAGGTAATGCTGTTCTTTTGATTGTCCCGAACCTTTTCTTTTTTTAAAATGAAATGGTTACAATTTGAGCTTGAAGCTTTATTTTGAAGCTTTATAATTAAATATTATCTAAATGAGGTGGAAACTATGACTAATAAACTATAATGATAAAAGTAGCGATATAAACTACCTTTTGCTTGTGAGTGTTTTAGGAATATTGGCTCTAGCTCATGCTAGTCTTCTGCATATGATGGGTAGTCAGGACTTTAGAGGTTGACCCATTGGAGCTAGTTAGGAGATTTGATTGGACAAGTGAGGCTCATAGCATGGCTACTCTATTATGCACACATCGTTAGCTAATGATTGATTCTATCGCAATTTGGTTGAGTTTAGGATTTTTTAGTTTTTGGATTTACACTAACACTGGCGCACAGACAATTAATTATAAATGAAAATTTTGAACACAATATTTGCCAATTGAGAGTGGGCATTAAAATTCATGTTTGCAATCAATGTTCAAAATTGCGCAATTGTGTATTGAGATGTTTTCCATTCGTGCAGCAAGGCGCAAGCCTCACAATTTGAAAATAAAGTCCTCAAAATAAATGCGTAGAAAAATGTATACTAGCATCTAAATTTATTGATATATGAAAGGAAGACATAGAAAAAAATTATAATATGATAAGAAATGATAAATTGCACAAAGCTGAGCAAATCGAGCATGATAGTCTACTTGAGTGACTTAATAAAAGTATTCATTATTCAATTTTATAAGTACTTGAAATATTGTTAAGATAATTACATACAAATAACTCAAAATATTTATATTTATAAAATAGTACCCAAGTAATTTATTTGAACTAACTGACCAAAGCATTTATGCTTGCTATCATCAAACCATTAAGAATTTGATAAACATGAAAAATCTGGCTCCAATTTTTATCTTTTTTTGATATTTGAGTGAAATTTTAAAAAATGGATTGAGCAGGGTGATAGATTTGTAAATTGCAATGTTTTGAATCTATGTAAGAAATTGCCAAAAGTTTTTTATTATTTCTAATTCATGTACAAAGAAAAAAAAAGTAAATTGACACCTAATTAAATAAAAGTATTTTTTGAGTTGAATGAAGCAGCTGGTGGCCACGATGACACCGATGACATCAGTATTAGGCCGATGCGGCAGGTTGTGTGAATAGCAACGGAGTCGGTGGTGTGGCAGTAGCATGTGCAATATCGGGATACAGGTGCAACACCAAGATGTAGGTGCTGTAACAAGTTGTAGCCAAAGCTGTAAGAGGCTGCTGTGGCGCTGGTGACAATAGGATTAGGCTATGGCGACATTGGCAGCGATGTTGGCAACGACATCGAAAAAATCTCGGTGCAGCAGGTGGCAATCCTAGGCTTCTAGCATGAGTGTGAGAGGGAAACGACAGGCTTGTGAGCTTAAGTAAATACCTAATTTCAAATATGAGTGGGTTAATCGTCGAATATGAGGCGAAGGGTGTAATAAGGCCCACCATGTATCTTTTAGTCATACACCTCGTGCGATCCGCGTGAGGCGTACGCCTTAACGCACTTTATTCCATGATTGCGTAGAGGCGCGTTTGTAATTGCACAATTTTAAACAGTGTCAACGATAATGATAGAAAAACGCGTTCCATCTTAAACACATGCTATTAGATCTTTGTGCTAGGTGTTAGGATAGTCAACAATTACAACATGATGTGCACCATAGTTTATTGATCTATGATGAGGGTGATTTCCACAATGAGAGCATTTAATAGTGGTGGTGAAGGAAAGACTTGGGTTATGACCAAGTGGACATGGGCCACCAATAGATTTGATGTAGACCTTGGTTAATATATATTTGAGAGTACATAGGCTACTCAATTGTATTGGTGAACCTATCAATATTTTTTGTGATTGCTTTTTGAGTTTGCATACTTTGTTATCAATGGATGTAGTCAAATTTATGTGGTATAGTCATATAGGCTTTATCTTTAATCAAGATCTCAAATTTTGAAGGCTTTTTTGCTTAAATTTAGTAAAGTGGTATTCCATAATAGCGACTTTAGAGATAACAAATCAGATTGTTCTGATCTTAACCACCGTGCAAAAGTTTCTCCCCATGAATTGTAGTTTTAGGAATGCGATGATGATAAAAGCAATTTTATATTCATGGTACCTAAAAAACACAGATAAAATTATTTTTGTGAGTAAATTCAAGATTTTAAGATTTGAGATTTTCTTGAATAAACAAATTCTATGTGAGATAAAGTAACAAATTCTATTAAACAAACGACAAAAGATGTACTGAAAGAATCAAAAGGAAAAGTTTCTATAAATAAAAATAGTTGGTAGTGAAATAATAATGCACAAAAAAAGATAATATATAAGAAGTTATGTTATAAAAATTGATTTAATTGTAAAAACATAGAGAAATGGGAAAAATATAGTCCAACAGAACAATTTTTTACACTAAAAATTGTTCTCTTAGTGATTTTTATAATAGATTAGATACTTAAAATGGTGAAAAATTTATGTATAAACTAGTCATGCAAGAAAAGAAGAGAAGTAAAGATTTTATTCAAATAAAGTGTATTAAAGATGAAAATTAAAAAAAAAATGCTTTTCTTAAAAGAAGATCTGTAACATACTATTGTGAGATATTTTGATAAACTTTTTAATGAAGTTTCTGAAGATATGACGATTTTGATGAACATAATATCGCTAATAATTATAAAATGTTTTATTTTTATCGTTGCATTAGTAAAAAAGAAGTTGAGGAGGCTTTAAAAAAATCAAAGGTGGTAAATCAGTAGGACCTGTTGATATTCTTATCGAAGTGTCGAAATATTTAAGAGATTTGAGAGTTTCTTGGTTTACTAAATTTTTTAATATTCTTTTAAAAACTTAAAACATAACTGAGGAGTGGAGGAAGATTATTTTTGTCCCCATTTTTAAGAATAAAGGGAATGCACACGAGTGTGCAAATTATAGTGGAATTAAGTTAGTTTATCATACTTTAAAATTATGAGAGAATAATTGAACATACATTTAAGACTTGAGATAGATTTCTCATAATCTGTTTGGATTATTGCCGGGCATGTCTACCATAGAAGCTATACATTTATTGAGAGGTTTTATGGAGAAGTACAGAGATAATAAGGAGGATCTACATATGATTTTTATTGATTTAGAAAAAACTTACAACAAAGTTCCACGAGAAGTCTTTTGGAGAGTTTTAATGAAAAAAGTTGTTGAAATGACTTGTATTCATGTCCTTAAAGATATGTATACTAGAGCTGTTACTTGTGTTAAAACAGATGGAGTATTGACCCAGTTTTTCCTCTTTTAGTTGGATTACATTAGATATTGACTTTATGCCCATATCTTTTAGCTTTACTTATGAATCCTCTTACTGGACATTTACATGAAGATGGACCTTGGTGTATGCTTTTTGCTTATGATATCCTTCCTGTGGATAAAGCTAGAGAAATAGTTTAGGAAAAACTTGACTTATGGAGGTTTACATTGGAGTCTAAAGGTCATCGTTTGAGTAGAACTAAAACTGAATACGTGAAATTTAATTTTAATAGTAGCAGCTCTAGTGGCAGAGTTGTAACTATGGGTGATCAAATCACTAAAAGGTGTGAGCTTTTTGGACATCTTGTATCATTTGTTCAAAATGATGATGACATAGATGGGGATGTTATTAGTAGAATTCTAGTTGGTTGGTTGAAGTGGAGGAATGCATCGAGTGTTTTGTGTGATAGAAAATTATCGTTTACACTGAAATGAAAATTTTATAAGAGGGGGGTGGGGTGAGACTTGCAATGCTCTATGATGCAGACTATTGGCCTTTAAAAGAGATGCACAAAACAAAGTTAAGTGTTGCTGAGATGAGAATGCTTAGGTGGATGAGTGGCTTTACACTTGGAGTGAAAATGCGAAATGAATATATCCGTGATTGGGTTGGTGTAGCTGCACTTGCGGACAATATTAGAGAGAGTCGTCTTAGATGATTTGGTCACATTAAATGTTGACCACCATCTGATGACTTGGTTAGGATAATGGATGTTTGGATTCAACTTATGCTAAGAAAGGCAGAGGTAGACCTAAAAAGACTCGGGCTTATTGTATAAAAATGATATTGATCCATTAGAATTAATTGAAAATATGACGCTTAATAGGATGCAATGGTGAAAAAGGATTCATGTAGCAGAACCCATTTAGTGGGTAAAGGCTTGTTGTTGTTGTAATGTGGTTAGAATTTTTTAATCTTAAGTTAATAATATTTGTTGAAAGGCAAAGGTAGACCTAGGAAGACTTGGGCTTATTGCATAAAAATGATATTAATTTATTAGAATTAAACAAAAATTTGACACTAAATAGGACGCAATGGGGAAAAAGGATTCATGTAGCAGACCCCACTTAGTAGGAGTAAGGCTTTGTTGTTGTTGTTGTTGTTGTAGGATAATAATATTTGTATCATTTTTTTGTTTGATGAGTAGCCAATAAAAGTACATTTTATAGCTTTTTGGTTGAATTTTTTCTTTCAACAGTTAGAATGTAAAGAATGGCATAACGCCAAAGATATTGAATAGTGAAGATTAGTCTATTTTTTTGAATATATTGCATTGAGGACTTGGCAAGGGCTTTTGAATTTCAGCATTCTTGATGGCGCAGTTAAGGAGGTTTTTAACTGTTAAGGCAACCTCTCCTCAATAATATTTTGAAAGCTTTTAATGATTATAATGCATCTAGCAACTTTCAAAAGGCGTCTATTTTTCCTTTCCTCAATTTCATTTTGTTGAAGCGTTTAATTGCATGAACTTTGCTGAAGAAGATAGCCCCCAACAATGGATTGAAAGTACTCCTTTTCACTGTTACTTCCGAGGACTTAAATTTGTGCTTTAAATTGGGTTTGTATGTAGTGATGAGTGTGAACTATTTTAGCTTTGTTCTTCATTAAGAAAATTCAAGTGGTTGTATTCTGATAATCAACAGATAATATAATTTACTAGATATCCCGAGATAGTCTCCAAATTTCATGATGAATGGTAGAAGAAAATTGAAAGGCTTTATATGGTTAAATTGGATTTATGTTTTTGGCATGTTTTGATAGTTGGCCTGTTTTACTTTGAAATGATTCTTAATTTTTATTAGTAATGAGTTTTTTAAAGTCTGGGTGACTAAGATAGTGATTCATTGCATGATTGCACCTCTTTGAAAAAAGATACATCTTGAGCATATTTTATTTGCAAATCAAAATTCTCTATTCATATTTTATTTGTTGGCTAAAGTCCTTTTTTCAATACTTTTGTTTGCTCTTGGTCAAATTAGGTTATTGTAGGCGTTGGTGTCAGTTTTTTAGAATTATGCTTGGCTGTGAAGAAGCCATGACCATAATTTTCTTGTTCTCAATTAGTTTGTTTCCGATGCAATTTCCAAAAAGTTTCTTTTTTGTCTAAATATTTGATAGTGGTCACTCCCAAGTTTTTTCTTTATAAAATTATTGTTGGAGGTATATGTATACTTTGAGTGGAAGTGTTGAGCTTTGAGGGTTGGCTTGAGTATGATTTCATATCATAATCCTTTTGTGATGGTCGTCTCTATGGGCTTTCAAGGGCACATTTCGAATGGATGGAATGTTTTGATTTAGACTTCATTAAGATATTGATTTAGATTCAAAAGATTTTTTGCTATCTTATCTTTCTCAGCTATCCTGGACACTCCCAATCCAGTTCAATGACATCCAGCTTCTATCAATAAAAGACTATTGCAACATTTAGTGACAGAGATCAGTTTTCTAAGAACATGATGGAAACCTTTCATTTTAAATTCTCGATAGTATTTATCTTATCCAAGTACATTTCTTATGTGGTTGTCATAATGCTGCCCTAAAACTTGGAATATAAAGAAGGGAACTGACGGTTGGACAATAATAATATATCAGTCTAGCAATCACAATAGTCCACAATAGTGATCACCCAGATAGAAAGAGCCACTAAACTATAAAAGTATTTAACACATCTTCCAAACTTAACACAAAGACATCTAGAGTGCAATAGTGCTAATAAAATGAAACCAAACTTAAAAAAAAGTCTAATTAATATCTATTTTCTTGTGAACATTTTATGCTATAGAAATACTCTCTTATGTTCATTCTTCCTCTTGCTTTTATTTTTGCTGGCTTTTTGAATAACTATTCATTTTTCAAAGCAGTTGCAGCTTCCTGTACAGAATTTTCATTAATATAATTGGGATTAGCCCTAGCCACAGAAGAATTCAAATTAGGACAAGCAATATCTATTATGAACCCCTGATTTTCATTAAATGCATCAATATCACCATAGGAGACCAAACCACATCTCTCATCGGGTAAAGAAGAAACAGGAACAACTCTTTCTGGAAATGCCTCAGCAGGTTGGGAATCAGGAAGTGGTGGAACAAGATCAGAAGGCCTTTCAATAGGAAATGGAGCATTTATTTCATTATGAACAAGTTCATTTGTAGGATTGTTATCAGAAAGAACAGCGACCTTAGCAGTAGGATCATTTAAGGGTATCTCAACATTAGATTAGTTTTGTCACTCTTTAGGTGAGGGCGCAGTTGATAACAAAGGGTTGAAGAGTGACCAAACATACGGTAATGAGGACAGTAGGGAAGTGTGGCTCAATTTCCACATGTTGCCAGTAGCCATGATGGGCTGAACCTATCCAAATGTCATCAAGGAAAGAGAGTGATATCACACTCTACTAGAATTCTAACTTCAGAGGGTCTAGAAAGTGAGAAGGTGGGATTGTCCATCTTTAAAGGCTTTCCAAACGCAATAGCTAGGGAGAAAAGCGTCTCATAATTGAAAAGATGAAACTTGAGGCCCGAGAAGCGTATCCATACAGTTATAGGGGGTTCAGTCATAGGATCAAAATCAACGGTCCATTTAATCACTTTCATGACCTTATTATCAGTTCTAATGAGCTTCCTGGAAAATAAGCGAGTGTAATCATCATCATTAGTGAGCTGAATAAGTATATGCCTACCATCCAACAGACCAATCTTCCAGCTTGCCAAAAGTTTCATAGCCTCAGAATTTCTTCTAATAATTTAAAAGTTTAGGATGACAATGAAGAAATTTACCAACCAAAGCCAATCGACAAGCAAATGCGAAGATATTAGTTTTAACATCTGACACAATTAACTCAGGTTTGCCATTTTTCTTACCATGTTTTTTGATGGAGTAATTCTCACCATTGTGCATAGCGTCATGAAAAGATTGTGGGAAAAGGCATGAGTACATGACCGGGTAATACCCCCATCAACCACAGCTGCAGCAAAACTACGGTCAAGAGGCATACTGAAAGGGCAAAAGAGAAGCAGGAGGAATGATCTCACCAGAGAACGAGAAATCCAAAAGGAAAGCGTATTTTGCCATGACCTCCAGAGCAAAGCTTAGCAACTCTAGCCGCCATTTATATATATATATATATATATATATATATATATATATATATATATATATCCATTTAATTTTTTTGTGATTGTACAATTTTATTCTTTAATAGTATAACTACTTCAAAATAGAAGACATGAAATTTAAAAAATAACTACTAATTTTTCCTTTGACTCCCTATGTTGGAACCGCCTTCACGGTTTCTTTCGAATTGATACTGTCAGTTAATTATTTCTCTATTATTATTATTATTTTTTTCAGTTATCATAGTGGCATTACATATATCTTTAACAATCCCATATAGCATGAAAATTTGGTCAATTTCATTTTTTATAGTATTCATAAGCTATTACATAATCATTTTATTTTATGATCTTCATGTTCTAAATTTAAATTATCATTTTGAGGATGAATGGCCCCACCAATGAGGTAACTATCTTTATTTCTGCTGCTAATAAATATTAGGATATGAAAAGTTGACCTGCCATGTCAAGTCCACTAAAATTTGAGTTTTGGTTAATCTACTTAATTTCGGATTGAGTTCGGGTTTAGGATCTGAACAAGTTTACTTTTTGGTATTTTTTACATACCAACTACCTAGAACTTTAAAGATAACATTTTGACCATATAAATTTAAAATTTACATTTCGACCACCCAAAAGTTTATTTTCTTTTGAAACAAAAGTGTTTAATCTGTTATATTTAAAGTTTTGGTGGTTGATATGTGAAAACCTTTTAATTTTTTCCGATCGGATTCGGGTTCCTACAATTTAAAGTTGCCCTAAACTTGTCCACTTACATGAAATGGACCCAACTATTACCCGGATAGTTATTATGCATACGTTAAACATGTAATGTGGGTTAGGTTTGGGTCAGCCAAGTTTAAGACGGATCAATTTCATGTTAGACTATCTGACTCGTTTAATATGCAGGTTGTGTTTGGGTCAAGTTTCAAGTCGGGTCAATTTCTGGTCAGACCAGAACCCGATTTGACAACCGTAATGGATATCACTATTGACTGGGGCCAATTAAATAGTTTATTATTATTATTATCATTATTTTTTTTAGCGGATTTGTTCTGCTTAAGAACCAGCAAGTTGGAGAAGCTTCCAAGTCTTTAAATATTGCTAAGAATGATTGTTTCATCGGTAGTGGCAGGGTTAGAGGGTGTTGCGGGCGTGAGAAGGGCACAGGAGTCCCCACCCACATTCTAGTTTCTGGACCGACCGATCCAAGCAAGGGGAGAGCCGATCAGCAAATCTTAATTTTCTGGGGCTTATAGATTTGATTTATGTGTTTTAGCTTTTTAGTTTTGGTTGTGTTATTTTATCGGGATAAACATCGGCGTCTCCAAGTTTTCCCTTCTAAGGCTGTATCTAAGGGTGAGTGGTGCTCCGACTGTTTCTCATTCCGGGCATATTATCTTGACTTTTCCATCCTCCGCAACCCTCCCTCCACTGTTGTTGCATCTTCTCTTCGTTGCAGGTATCCCTAGAGAACCCACCTTGCTGTCCCCTGCATCTGTACCCTTTCATCCTTACCGCAGCCCACTTCTGTGCCCACTGCTGGTCTCCCTCACCGCCCGTCAACCCTATCCTTTTCCCTGCATGAGTGTTGACTGCCCTCCCTTTCTTCTCTGC
Organism: Papilionanthe hookeriana x Papilionanthe teres; assembly: GCA_022702705.1. NCBI lineage: Eukaryota > Viridiplantae > Streptophyta > Magnoliopsida > Asparagales > Orchidaceae > Papilionanthe > Papilionanthe hookeriana x Papilionanthe teres. Next base: position 144,108,981 of record CM040428.1, read on the forward strand.
TGCAACCTAGCCGCCAGCCTTCCTAACTTCCCTGTAAAATCCACCTTACCAACCACCAATATGCTGTCCTTCCACCATCCAACTCACCATACCCCTTTCTCCCCTTTTAGACCGCTGCACCACTCTTGATCTAAGCTCTAGTTTGAGTTTATGTTGTGTCCTTTCGTTATTTCCTATTTCCAAGTGTGTTTGTTGTAATATCTAATTGACTTCAGTAATAGAATTTGCATTTGCCGTTGATTTTTGGTTTTAACTCTGGCATCAGAGGGGAAGCTTCAATTAGATGCCATTCCAGGCATATTTATTATTTTTTTTGAGGCCAGGGAAGAAGCTAGAGATTAATGATAGGAGGAAGGTTACATCAGTGTCTCTGGTATAATATTAAAAATAAAGTAGAAAGTCATGTTGGAGCATCATAGGGAGAAAGGCTATGTTTTTTTAGTTAAATTGAAAAAACTTGTGGGCGTACTTGTAGAGTTACGAGGATCAATAATGTGAGGAAAGAACTTGAAAATAGCAACTACAACTCTTAGCCTTTTAAAGGAAATAACTAATTAGCAAAATTGTGGAGCATTAAATAGCCAACAGTCCGTCATGAAATGAACAGCCGGAAATGGTGGGTGGTGATAGTAGTTCCAAAACACAATTTACATTAGGAATTGCTTCCATATGGTGATGGGTTAGATAGCTGTTTAAGTAAATTTCCTAAACCAGTTTCTGAATTTTGCCTGTCGTTTCCTTGTGATTCCAATTTGATTTCTTGAGAATTGACTGCTATAGTAGCTTATGCAACCGTGTTTGATAGTTGCCCACAACCATCCGTGTATACAGAATTTTCACACTATTGCCATCCATGGATCATACTTTCAGATTGGTTAATGTTCTTACCTTAATGTTACAAAACTTGATGAGTCATTCCCTTTTATAAATATTAGGCGCATTTACATACGTTGCACTACATATCTCACACTTAAACTTTCATATTTACAAACAACACTTAGATCTTCAATATCACATAAAATTAGCACTTTTATTACTTTTTAAAATGAAATACACCTTTTCATGCGTAGGTTTAAAACACAACGTACTATCCACATACATATGAAAGCTTAGGTGTGATATATGTAAATTCATAAGAATTGTTTGCTATGTATGCAAATTTCCCATAATTATATTGGTGAATTATGGTGGTTATTTCACTATGTCCTTCGGGTTATTTGGTGAAGTTAATCAGGCAGTATTCTCTTCTCACGGGCCTTTGCCCTCATACTGTTGAAGAATCAATATCAATCATTAAATAATGATTTTTCACATGATGCATCTTTCATTTTCTGCTTTTGATACTTAAAATGTTTTCTCCATCTATCTTGTGTAATCTTGTTTGGCAGATGTTTCTGAGCACAATTATAGATGCTGCTGGTCATGCTCAAAATATAGATGCTGCATTTTCCATTCTAAAAGATGCCAAAAACAGAGGAATATTTGTTGGAAGCATGACATACGGCTCACTTATGGGGGCTTGTTGCAATGTAATTTTCACATCACTAGAACTTGATTTATCAATGTCCTGAATATATTTGAATATTTTAAAATCTGGACTTTTTAGGCAGAGTTTGTTTTTTATGTCATTTTGCTTCTGAATTTTGGTTCAAACGAAGAACTGAAATTCGTTTCCATGTTTTAGTATTTGCTTGACGGCCATCAATTTTTTCTTAATTATTATTTGCCTTTATTCAGATAAAGTGCTTTCCAAGATACCTATAAACCTTCATGTTTTTTAGGCAAAAAACTGGAAGAAAGCTCTGGAGTTGTATGAGGATATTAAAGCTATCAGGTTGCTTCCGACAGTTTCAATGCTAAATGCTTTGGTCACCGCATTATGTATGTCTTTCCCTACAGAGATCGCTAATTGGCTAGTTTATTTAGCTTACTGGATTACCTGCTTATTTTACACGGTTTTGCTGTTTTTACCTACTTTTTATGTTTGAAGCTACTGCTACTATTGATCTCATCCAATGTAAACTAACCTCTGAAATATCATCAATTTGCAAGTTTGGTTGGGTTGCTATTTATACAAAGCTTGAATGTTCTCTTATTTTTATTTTATTTTTCATCTTATTGTCCCATTATAAACAATAGCTTCCACATTTTGAACAGATTGCACTTTATTGCCTTCTATTTATACTTGACTAATTCCATTAGGTCTTTTACATCAGAATTTTATTTCTCTCGAAGCATTCATTTATGATATGTAACAAAAGGAGTGATTGTTTTAGATTTTTAATGCAATTCTAGTATTTGCATGCCTCATGTATTTCTTCATCAGTGCATTTGTTCCCCAATGCTGAAACCTCTTTTTAGAGGCAAATCAATTGGTTTAATAAATAAATATGTATGCGCATCTATTTCATTGAGGTTTTTGATGCTTAACGACTTTATGGCACCAACACTTCTTTTATGGATGGTTCTTGTCCACCACACTTATCATACTATTTCATTAGAAACAATTGAAACAAATATTTTGCTGCCTATCATTTATAATAGGGGCATTTACATGCATACCAACTAATTTCTATATATTTACACACCTCACACTTATACTTTAATTTTTTATTTCTATAATACTCAGGTCTTTTATATCACATAAAGATACCACCATTTTAACTTTTAAAAGGGAAATAAATCTTCTCATGCATGCATGGCTAAGATGGCATATATGTAAAAATTGAAGTTTAGAAGATATGTAAATACATAGGAATTGAGTGTTGTATGTGTAAATCTTCCTTATAATTAAACCTTGTAGCTTTGATGTATATTTTGTAGTTTCATAAATATGATTATTGGCATTTAGTGCGCTTAGACGTGCTGTCCTCCACTGACCTTTAAAAACAGTCATAGTATAGCCTGTGCTTGAGCTTAAGCTTTGCTAAAGATTGTTAGGTTTACTACTAACCTCTGCTAATTGATACTTTTTTTAACAAAGAGAATAATTTTATATTTATTTTATTCTGCAGGTTATGTTTCTTCCATGCTTCACATTGTATTAGTTTCATGGTTTAAAATTTTGCCTGATACGTGTCAGATAAATCTGATTAGATGATATTGTAGGTGATGGTGACCAGTTGCCAAAGTCTGTTGAAGTTCTTGATGAAATGAAGGAAGCAGGAGTGCTGCCTAACGTCGTCACATATTCCATTCTCACTGTGGCATGTGAAAAGTAATAGTTTAAGGCTCTGTTTGATCTGCTTTTTTTTGTTCTGGCTTCAATCTAAACTTTTTAAATTAAAGGAAGGATGAAGCTGAGCTAGGATTTGCATTTCTCTCAAAAGCAAAAACAGATGGAATTCTACCAAATCTTATTATGTGTCGGTGTCTTACTGGTAAATTTTGGTTCGTGGAAATAATATGACAACTTGAAATTCTTTTTGTTTCGTTTAGTTGTTAATTTACTGAACATTTTATCCTTTTTCAACTAATTGCTTTTATTGTTTATTGTTGAGAGCGACCTTTGAAGGAAATCTCATTCGTTGTATTTATTGTTTATGTTTTGTAAATTGTCTTACTCTCAATGTTGATAATGGATGGTCTGAATTTTTAGGTTTGTGCCTACGAAGTTATGAAAAGGATTGCTCTCGTGATGAACCTATTATTTCTTTCAACTCTGGAAAGCCACAAATTGATTCTATATGGTATGTAACAACCGCCCATGCTTTGAATGATGTGGCTGTCTATATTTTTTGAAAGACACATCCTAATTTGAAATATGCTTCCTTCACATTATTTGGGAACAAAATGTAGAATCTCAATGGGCCGAATCTGCGCTCTCGTCCTACCAGAAAAAAAAAATGCAACTTTGTGTTTAATTCTTTGGTTAGCAAGTGGTGTTTTATTTAATGTGGTACTGTGTTGTACTTTTGTTATTGAGTAAACTTCATGACTATTTGGTAAAGGTTCTATTAAAGGTTGTGTTTAACCCATTGTAAGAGTTGAAATTATTTGGAAAAAATTATTGTGGCAATAATGCTAGTTTGTTGAATAAAAGAGTAAAAGCTCAAAATAGTTCTCCGACTAGTAACAAGTGTCCAATTTAGTTTTAGAGTTTTAGAATGCTCCAATTTAGTCCTAGACTATTAAAATTCGCTCCAAATTGGTCCTAAATCATATTTTCCTTTAAATTTAACGGCGGCCTACATGAATCGAAGGTTATTTTACCTTTTATGTAATTATTTATAAATATATCCATCTTAAAAAAATTTATATGCTGTTTGGCTGGATTTAGGTTAAATCATGCTTAAAACTAATTAAATAATGCTCAAATACGATTAAGAACAAACATCACAAAATCCGAAATCCCATTATTCCACCATTTATGCTTTTAAATCCGATTAAATAATTTATTTTGCCACATATAATGCATTTTTCTTCTTCACGAATTACTCCTCTCCGCAAACTTACAATGTCACATTTACCTGACTGGATTCGCAGCTTCTCCAAGTCGAATCGATGCATGTTGAATCCCCCTTTTTTTGCAATGAACAATGGTCAAGGGGGTTGAGCAAGCGCTTGGACGGAGACGAAGCCTTGTCGTCGATGCAAGCATCGCGGATGGAGATGGAGACAGAGACTGCTCCGTTGAGTAGAGAAGCAGCAAATGAGTATTCACCTTGAGATGCTTGCTCCGTCGATGGTGAAAGAAGGGGAGAAGCCGCACTCGGATGGACACGAAGCCTTGTTGTCGACGCAAGCCATGCGTATGGAGGCAGACTGCTCTGTCAAGTGGAGAAGCAACGAATGAGTACACGCCTTGAATTGCTCGCTCCGTCGATGGTGACATAGTAGGGGATAAGCCGCACGAGTGGAGGAGTAGCTAAGATTTAGGTTTAAGGTGAGGCTTTTTTACGCATGAATTCTCTAGTGAGAATCGGTGAGCCCTTCCTGTATTTAATTTATGAATTTTGTAAATAGATGGAGTTACCCTTCAAAATGTGAATGTAGTTGTTAAATTAAACGAATAATTTTATTTAGGACCAATTTAGAATAATTTTCAATAGCCAGGGATTAAATTAGAACATTTTAAAACTCAAAGACTAAATTGAAACATTTTAAAACTCAGTGTTTAAATTGGATACTTTTTAATAGTCGGGGGACTTCTTTAGGCTTTTTCTCTTGAATAGAATGAATGAGCATTATTTTAAATTTCTATAATAATAATTTAATATTTTAACCATCAATTAATACATGATTAATTATGTCAATTTTTTTACTCTTTAGAATAAATTTAGAAAAATAATTTATTAGATACTTTATTTGACTAAGTGAATCACCTTAAATATTTTTGAATACCTAAGATTTAATCTCACCTTAAAACTTACTTTTCTAGAGAAAACTTATATTTTAAACCCTAAATCCTACACCAACTTGATCCAGCTTCTTGAGTGATATATTTCCTAGTTTCATAAAGCTGGAGCTAAGTTCTCAATTTCACATTAACCCTTTTTTTTTATAATGTGTTGATTTATTAGTTCAGTTGTTGTTTAGGCGGGTCATCATTATCATCATAATTTTCTTTTCCCGTGACATTCGGCTCTTATTGTTAAGGGCGTGCGACTGTTTTGAAACAACAATTATGAGACCTTATTGCCTACATATCCCCAAATCAGTTCACAACTATAGAACTCTATTATGTAAAAATGTATATTTAATAAATCTGTTGAAACTTTAGTCATTTCTATTTACTTTCTTGCCATTGCAGGATATCACGAGCAATAATGGTATATCGTGAAACAATTTCATCTGGTGAGATACCGACAATTGAAGTGTTTTCTCAGGTTTTGGGATGCCTGCAGTTTCCTCTCAACTCTTTATTAAGAAATAGCTTTATTGAGAACATGGGAATAAACTTTGATACATCAAGATGCTCAAATGTTTCTTCTTATTTGCATGGGTTTGGAGAATATGATACGAGGTCGTTTTCTGTGCTTGAGGTATTGTTTCTTAATCCTCTTCGTGGTGCTTTAAATGGTTGGGAGGAATACGAGAAGAATTCTTGTCATGGAGCTAACGTTTATCACCAAAATGATTTTACACTGCAGGAAGCTGCATCATTACGAATTGTACCAAGGGTTTCCTATAAAGAAAGTCCAATTGTTTTAGATGCAAGGAAGCTACTACTACATACAGTTGAGGTGAAACCACGTTGTCATTTGAATAAACTTTTCTTAGTTTAGAAGATTTTTGGGGCATTTACATACATACCACACAATTCTTATGTCTTTACATACCTAACACCCAAACTTTAATATTCACATGCATAGCACTAGGATACTTAATATCACATAAAAATTTATCACTATCATCTGCTTTTTAAAAGTTAAATACACATTTGTGCATCGGTTTATCACACTAAAGTGTTATAAATGTAAACTCTAGGTGTTAGATATGTAAATATAAAAGAATTGTGTGGTATGTATGTAAATTTCCCAAGATTTTCTAGAAGGTACCATTATGACACTTCTATACTGGAGTATCCCGTGGTAATCATTTGATCATTGTCTTGTAATCTATGGAAGTTAGCAAAGCACCACTAGATCAATAATTACCATATCTTTTATGAGCAGTTGTTGATATTTCATTCAAGTAAAGAAGGTTTTGTCTAGAAATGGTACACGAGGACAGTTTGGATCAATTTTAACTTCCTATTCTTGGTTTCTCTCCCAAATCATTGGTAAGGTAAATATTAGTACCATCCTAATGGGAAATGTGGTCTTCTAGACTCTTTATCTTTTGTGGAATTTACATGCACAACACCCAATTCTTATGGTTTTACCTATCTCACACCAAAACTCTCATTTTTACAAACCAAGCACCCCAACTTACCCATTTCACCATGTTGACCTCATTTTTGATGAGGTCTTTTCTCTTCTCTCTCCTTAAGATCTTAGGATCCAGCGCTTGAGCTTTCCGCTTCGACTATCTTGGAGGACTAGAAATGGGACCCACCATTTAGAAATTTAAACACCTCTTAACTCCCTGCAAACCCCATAAGTTTGATTGTAAACCCCTAAGTTACTTAGAGGGTTAAGATCAAATGTGGAGGTTTAAAGGATGAGTTCCCTATAGGATTCTTTTGCCTTAGGTCTACCCTAGGTGACCTGGTCTGGTGAGGGTTGACCTGCACACATTACGCTTTCACACACATTCCAAATCCTAAAACCATTCATACCTAGCTTGACTTCCTAACTCATATAGGTAATTCATATGGATGGACCTTAACTCCTAGGCCCTTGGCTAAGAGGGTTAGGAACAACGTAGTGAATCGCTCGAATGAGTCCTCTCATGGCTCTTATGGGCTTGATATGGCTTCATGGCTCAACCAAAGTGATTCTATTCTACTAAAACTTGATCAATCTTCATTTTTCCAAAATTTCAATTTTTGACCCCGAAACCCTAAACCCACTAAACCTACCAAATATCCTTGAAGCTACCAAAAAATTTGCAAAATTGCCTAAATTACCGAAAATTCCTCAAAACCAATCCTAAACATTTCCCACCATTCAAATTGATCATCCTTAGCCAAATATACCAAAAATTTCCAAAAATACCCCTCAATACCCTCCAAATACCCAAAATGCCTTTTTTAACCAAAAAATCCATAAATTCCAAAAATTCCCAGAAAATTCCAGAAAATTCTAAATATTCTCAATTTCATTTTGTTCAACTACACCATAGACCAATTTTGTCAATTTAACCCACTTTTACCAAACCCCCCAATTTGACCCATTTTTAACCTAAGTGGACCCAATGTCAAACCAAATCAACCCAATTGACCTCAATTTTGACCCAATTCAATTATAAACTTTAATTCAATATCCCCAATATCAATCTAGACCAAATCCAAGTCCAATTTGATTGACATTTGGATCCAATTCCAATTTGAAGCTTAAAGCCCAATTTTGGCCCATGACCTAAATCTAGCCCAAACCAACCCAACTCAACTCTAATTAACCCCAAATCTTTTCTAAAACCTTCCTAACATTCCCACAAACAAAACACTAACAAGATTTGCCCCAAATTTGAACCTAAACTCCACCCAAACCTAACCCAAAACCAAAATCCCCATTTTTGGCCTAAACCCAAACCTAACCCAAATGGGCCCAAATCTCAAAATCAAAGCCCAACCAAAGTTGAAAACTTTTTTGTGACACTCCCATAAACATTTCTCAACATTAATTTTACATCAAATCTAACCTTAGCCCAACCTTAGCCCAAGTTAGCCTAATTTGACCCACTTTGGCCCCTTTACCAAAAAAGCCCAAATTAAATTCAATTCCACTCTAAATGATACCAAATCTTTTCTAAAATGTTCATGACACATCCCTAAACTAAACCCAACATTTATTTGGCCCAATCCCTTACCAAATTTTCAACCAAAAGTTCTTTTCAAAATCTAAAAGCCCACTCCCTTAAAGCATTTAAAAGTCCACTTCCACCAAATCCTTAAAGCACAAAACCCATTCCAAAGCCCACATGAAATTTCCCCTCATCACCTCTTTGATTTAAATCACTCCCTAAGTTCTAATTGATCATCAAATTATTCCAATCTTGGCCTCATGACAATCTCCCTTAAAATCATCAAAAATGCCAATATCCTTCTTCATGCAAATGACTTGACTTTTCCAAAGCCAAATGAAGCCACAATGGAGTTATTCACAAGCCATAGGAAGCCATGATAGCTTGGCCTTGTCATCATTCCATTTATAGCAAGAGAAGAGAGCCCTTTAATGATTCCCTTAAAGTTGATTAAACATTTCTATGCTTCCCTTAACCTATGCTTAAACTTAATTGTACTTGGATTGTGACTTGACCCCACTAATCAAGCTGACCCAAGTGACTTTCTCTTCAGCCCAAACCAGCCTTGGGTGGTGCACCAAGCCTAAAAACTATGGGTTGACCAAATTGAACCCAAAATAAGCCTCCCCCCATTCCATTTCAATTCAACCTCTTTACACATGTCAACAGCCAATTGAGCTCACAAACATCAAGCCCTGACCTCCCTGACCCTGAGGGTGACCTGACCCTGGTCGGACCACCACCACAGCCGCCGGAAAACACCCGGCCGAAAGCACCCATTTGATTCAAAAAATTCAAACTCACTAGCTGAGCTGTCCCAACTCAATTGGACTCCATGGCTATTCTTCCCTTGCATAGAGCAGCTGATCCCAAGCCCTAACTCCCCCTGGGAGGCCCTCCAGCCATGCCTATTTAAACCCACCACCTTCTCGGCCAAACAAGGTGATGAACCAGAGCTTAATAAAACTGCGCCAAAATTGCTCCATGACCTTCTCCTAACCTTAGAGCAATTGATCCCCGGTGTCCCTTTGCCTTAATCCCCATTGACGAGCTCAATTTCTCGGCAAAATCCACCCAAAACCAGGACATCTCCCGACCCTCCACCAAAATCAAATTAAACTCACCCACACCCGCACGGGACCAAGAGAAGGAGTTCCCCAGGTGAAAGCCCCTTCACTGGACTCGACCATTCTCTCTATCGACCAAGCTTTGAAATCGGGCTTGGTGGAAGTTGTACCTAGGAAATTCCCCAGAGCCAGAGACTTCATCTGGAGCCTCCTTGGGTGCAATCGAAGGTGCCACAACTCTCCGATTGAAGCTTCACTTGTCAGAGCCAAGGTATAGAACTCTCCTTCCTCCCGAGCTTCCAGTGATTCTCTATTTTGATTGGCTTAATTTCATAGCATGTAAATCATATGGATGTGTTCGTCTCTTCAAGACGAATCCATAGAGCATAAAGAACATGAAAATTCGTTGAGAGATGAGAGAGTTCTTAGTGTTTTAGTGTGGACGGTCACAGGTGCACACCAGTCGTAGACGATGACCAGGCGCCGTCCGATCGTGCGTGTATCGAGTGGACGGTCCAGATTGCGTCGGATCGAAAGACGGTACGTGAACCGCGGGTCCCCGGAGCACTGATTCAGATGGCGGCGTCGAATAGGGAGGCGACGCGTGGGCTTTCGGAGCTGCCGAGGATGAGTCGGCGCCGCGTGGATAAGTAGAAAAATATGGATTTTTTGATTTATTTAAATACCCAAAACTTAGAAAATCCATATCTTTGTGTAGAAAAATCACAAAAATAAAATAAAAATACCCACTTGCTCAGTGAACAAAAGAGAATAATGTGGAAAAAAAATCAAGTTATTTTGATGAGTATTTTATTTTTAATTAATTATTTACTCATTTCAGTATTTTAATTCTCCATTCAGCATGACAATTCATCATGATACGAGACCATAGGAGCTTAAGCCTCCGATCTTGGAACATTCCCCGAATTTTTCGAGGTCGAGGCTATCTCTACAGCAAGTTATGTATTTTTTAAGTTTATGTCTACGTTTTGGAATTTTAATTCCATTAATTAGCATATCGTTGAAAATTTAGGAAAATTTGGTAAGTTTCTAGGATCGTATAGGACCATAGGATAATTATGTTTTGAGTTAATTCATTAAGAATAACTCTAATTGGCCTAATTACTCAAAACTGAATTTTAATTAATTAGGGTTAACCACACATCAAAAGAACTTGAAAACAATTCTCCACTGATCTTTAGGATCAGAGGGACCTTACATAAAAATTTGGAATCAATTGGAAATGTTTAACCTCACTAAATGGATTAATTAAGTCACATGAGTAAAATTAAACTTTGAAAATTCATAACTCCAAAAAAACATTTTAAAAATTCATAAAATTGGTTTTGGGGCTTCTTTGATATCAGAGGAGTCTAAGAAAATTAAAATTGGAATTTTCTAAAAATCTTCATTTTTCACCATATTTTAATATTTTAAATAATTAAAAAATAATGAAAATCATAAAAATATTAAAAATCATAAAAATATCATATTTTGACTCCTAATCACTTAGGAACAAACCAAATATTTTTCCCAAGTCTCAAAGTAAAGATATTGAATTTTAAATGCTTAAGACAATTTTTAATATTAAAAATGATTTTTTTCAACCTTCTCACTAAATTAATTCTAATAAATCAAAGAAAAATCGTAAAATTATAAAATTTGTTTTCTCGAACTCTTTGACGTCGAGATTTATGAAAAATATAAAACTTAATTTTCAACTTTTATTTTATTTTATAATTAATTAACACTCTAAAACGCAAAATAATTATAATAAATAAAATATAATTCAAAAAATCACCAAAATTGGTCCAAGTGTGTCCTTCAGTCGATGAGAACATCCCATAATTTTCCTAAGGACAAAAACCTTTCCTTGGTCATGTTATTGAATTTTCATTGAAAATCCTTATTTTTCACAAAAATAATTATATAAATTAAATTAAATTAAATTCAGAAAAATCACATTTTCTCGTTTAATGTCTTAATTGACATATGAATGAAGTGACATAAAAATTTCAAGTTCATTTGAGTTTAATTTAATGAGTTATGAAATAAATAAGCCTAAAGGGGCATAAAGGTAATTAAAGGATTTTAACCCTAATTAACATTTAGGTCTAATTAAAATGGGGGGTGAAATATCTGATTTTAAATTTTCATTAGAAGATTGAATCCTAGGGAATTAAGGGGTAGAAACTCATTAATCATCTTGAAAATATTTAAAGTAAACCTTAATTAATTAAACAATTTGAATTTTGGAAGAATAAGTTAAAATTTGGATTATTAAAATGAGGATATAATTTAGAGAGACTATAATCACTTAAACTAAAATCCCCAAATGAGTCACTTTAATAATATTTAACTCTTAATTAAACTTAAGATGATAATTGAAATTAATAAATTAATAATAAAGAAAGGTAACCCTTAATTAAATTAAAACTTAAAATATTAAATAACTTGATAATTAAATTGAAATAAATTTAAAACATTAAAAAAAAATTATTAATTTCAAAAATCACTTGAAAGCAAACTTAAAACAAATTTGAAACATTAAAAATCAGTTTCAAAAAAATAATTCTTAATTAAAAAATCAAACAAATTAAAAGTTAATTTAGAATGTTGCAATTAAATTAAAATTAAATCATTAAAGTATAAATTAAATAATTTAAACTTCTCTTTCAATTCAAATGGTTTAAAACACTTAAGAATGAAACAACCTGAACACTATTCCAAACTTAAATTTATTAAAATTTTATAACTAAATTAAATCACTTTAAATCTCCAATTCCAATTTTAAATCATTAAAATCTTTAATAAATTAATTTGCCGCTTAAAGCGCTTTCATTATTATAACTCTTAAGAGAAAGCATCGAGTCGAAATGTCACTTTACTCTTCTCGCATGTTAAACAAGATTGTTGCATTTAAAACTAAACCTTGTGATAGCCACAAAACTGAAACCAAAACTAAATTAAAAGTCACAACAAGATAAAATTCACCGCCACAACATTCAACAGATAAAACAACTCAAAATTTAATTACAAACTGAACAACAAAACTACAATTGCAATTAAATTAAAACATCTCGTTGGATGATCGGAAATACCTCGGATGATGTAACCTACGTGTTGCTAACGAGATTTCCCACGGTCTAAATGAAAGTGTGGAACTCATTCAGTTGAGTTTAGCAAATTCATTTGGACCAAGTGAATCCGATAAAAATAATCGATACGTGAATGATGGAACCGTGAGATCTTAACCTAGGTGTTGTTATAATCAACTTTAATATTCTCCTAATAAAACATTAAAGACATTTGGACTTTAAGATTTCTCTAAACCAAAACACTTTTCTCATCTCCTGAATTTCACCTTCTAAAACTAAATCTCTGCAACAACAAGGAGCTTGAAAGCATAATGGTAACGACTGCTCATCGTCATCGCAAAAACTCGTCTACTTCAAAGAAACCTTTTTAGTTTAAATAATGAGTCCATAGTGATTTCGAGGTGGTTTGCTTAGTGCGAAGATAAATCCTCGACCTTCCAGTTAAGCATTCGCATAATCATATTATGTAAATTGCTCCTAACCTGTCTTAGGATTCCGAGGTAGTCGTTTGAGTACGACATAAAACCTCACATCTTCGACGCTTATTCGTGCGATTATATCATACAAATATAAGTCTTAATTAATTAAAATTGGTAGGATTGAAACATTAAATAATTTTCCCAAATTGAAGCCAAACAATAGAATAGTTTGGGAAGTTGCCAAGATTCTTCTTGGATCCTCAGCTTTTCCTACTTCTCTTCCATTGGATTCCTAAAATAACTGTTCCAAATTTGATCCATTCCCAATTGAAATTTCCAAAATCTAATTGTTTGAAAACCTTAAACTTTCAAATTCTCGAGAGCAAAACCACCGATCATTATCGAGTAGTTTTCTTAAGTGTCTTCGGACATTTAAGATGTAATTAACTATAGGGTCATTTCTTTATAGTGAACTTTAAGAACCTATGTAATATAAACCCCGCTTAATTCATTTATATTAAGCGAGTGGAACTCATTAGCTTATAAAATTGGTTCGTAGACTAAACGGATGTCATAAATTTCCTAGTTTATTTAATCGAGCCTCATCATCGAGCGTTGTCTATTCTTTCGGGATAAATACACGGTTTGTGGTGTGGTGTTCGTTTATATAATCTATTTGGGATGTGAGATCGGTTTAATTTCATATCTTAAAATTTTCAAACTTAAAATTATTTTTAAAACCAAATGCTACTTTCAAATTATATATAATTATAAATTAAACACAACCTAAAAATATGCCGACACACCACTCCCCAACAGTGAAATCCACATTTTCATCCATAGGTAGGGTGTTGATTTTGTAAAATTAGAGTGTGGGTGTGAGATAAATAAATGCATAAGAATTGGGCGCTGTGTATGTAAATTTCGGTTATCTTTTATACTGGTAACTTACATGCGGATGCTTTAGGCCTGGCTAATGTATCAGCTAGTCCAGAGTTTGGGAAAGTTCATGGAGGGTCCTTTAGATCTTAGGTGCATTATGTTAACTCTATTTCAAGTGCATTTGACCAAATACCCTTAGCAGATTGAGCAGATTCACAGTAACATCAATAGATTCCCAAATATTGATGGACCAATTTGCTAGAATGATTTTGGAGTCATAAACTTCATTAATTTTTCCTTTGGGATTGCAGGACTTGAGTACGAAAGGGATTTGATTTTTTATTTTTTATTTTAAATAATATCTTGAAATAAAAAAAGTGTGATCTTCTACAATTTGTCATTGCTCGTGCTTCTGTACTTGGTGTCATTGCCTCGTCCATGGACAGATCTTATATTTTTGCTCTGTGCAACGAATATGGAAATTTCCATACAAGGTTTTTCTTTGTTTCCTATGCATTAGTGCAGTTTGTTTTGCTATCGAGACATCTAAATGATTTTAATTGCGATCGAGATATTTTGATATTTATTTGTACAATATCAAATTTATTATCCACCATCTTTTGTCAGATTTGATCAAATTCAATCGTAGAAGTTCTGTTTTAATTATTTTGATATTTCAAACGCATTGATGTAAGTGGTGTTTAAGCAATTTGATTACGATCTAAGCATTTTGAACCCTATTTATTATTTGGATTTTATTTGGTGTTTCGGATCCATCATGATGGTAAACTTGGCAAAATCGAGGGCAACAACAAGATTTCTAGCGCATGGTATGCCAAAAGTCTCCTTAGAGTATTTCTTAATAATGATGCATAAAGTGGAGCGCAGTTTTTTTTTTTAATTTGATTTAGATATTCTTTGAAAGTTATTTTTTTAAAAATATGTATATATATGTATATATGTATGTATTTTGGCATATATAATTTTATACATACATGTATGCCTATGTGAATAATTTATTATTATCATTATTATTTATAAAAATGTGATTCATCCGTGCAAACTCCCCCACAAAGTTCTCTCTTAATATTTTTCTCGTACTACAACTCTAATGCGATTGGTTGGGGTTGGGGATCCGCTTGGACTTTTTTGTGTTCCAAACACATCATAATGGTCTATTTAGCCAAGTGAGCAATGATTGAGGGTGGCTGGAGTTGATTTCTTGTGAAATTCATTTTGTCTTCCTTGACTGTTACCCTAATCACATATGGTGATCAACATAGAATAATCATGGTGGGGGCTAATTATTATGATGGAGGATCGGGATAACTTAAGCAAAGCTCTATGAACAGGCATTTATCATGCTGTCTTCCCTATTGGAGCCCTCCAAGTTTCGTATAATTTCACATGGAAATAATTTTTTTTTCATTAATGGAAAGCACACAAATTTATCACTCTGAAAATGAATGAGAATAGTGATGTTTTGGTCATTCAAAATATGTAATCATACAATACATAAACGGTTTTATATATAATAGTGACAATGGAATACTGAATTATGGATGAGGTGGTCCACCATTCACGAGAAAATTGAGAGAATTGAAGGCTTGTGGAGTATAAACATTTGTGTGGCTTTAATGGTTTATGGTGCTTTCATGATTAAATGCTTAATGGATAGGAGAATTCAAGTAGTTTGACGGAGGTTAAGAGATTGGAGAGAGGGGAAGGTCTAGGTAAGTGCCAATTCACGTGCTTGATTAGAAAGGAATTTATTTCCTTCAGAATATATTTGACTAATTTTGTTTCCTTTTATTAGATATTTTGTATTTTCTGTTCTTGTCTATTTTGCGAGATTCTTTTTTTTTTGTTTCCTTTCATTATTATATATATATATATGTAGTAAGATGTTATGCATTATGGAGAGTGAAATAAAATTCATTCACATATTTTTACATGGCATTAGAGTCGATAGTTTAATTCGTTTGCACAAGAGGTCCAACTTTCATCCCTTCTATTTTTTGTTGCATCAATTTTCGTTTGAGTTGCTCCGTTTGTCTCATACTCACGAGCAATAGCCGTTGTTCATACAACTGCTGTCTCTCTCGTATGCACAAGAAACAACCCTTACTCATCTCTTCTGTTTGACCATATCACAAAAGACATATCATGAGATTGCTCATCTCTTTCATTCGATCAGATCAAGGAAAGACAAATTGTGGATTGCAGGATGAATCGTCTCTTTTGTTTGAGAAGCTCCTTTTTAAATAAACCGCAAATCATAGGACTGTTCTTCTTTGCTCCACTAAAGCATCTAGCGGTTTGGCCCCTACGATCGATTCAACATACCTTAGCCGCCCTCTCATGAGCATTGGCTTACAAATCCTCTTACTCTCTGCCGAACTCGTGGAAACCGAGAGCTGCACTCCTCTTTCTAGTTCTGTTCGCTCGTTCAGTTGAGCAGTCGAACTAAGGGTCCTTCTCCCTCTAGTTTCTGTTCGTTTGTTGTGTCAAGCAATTGATTTAAGAATCCTCTCTTTCGTTCGAGTTGTAGGTGTTTTCGCTTCTTTTTTCTCTCTCTTTTTTATTTTAAAAAGAGTTGTCAACTTATCAATTATCATATACTTCTCTTATTCGAATAAATTTCCCTTCCGATTCATATCAGTGATTCAAAGAGGAGAGAAACTGAATAAGAAGAGACATACGACAAAGAGGACAAATAAGAGAAAAGAAAAACGTTGAGATTCTACGTGCGGTAAATCTCACAAGAATAGGTTATGCATGTCCTCCCAAACACGTTCAGGCGGAGGCAGCTTGGACCAATATCCTCAAAAGAATACACACTTAGGCTACTCATAACCAGAGAGTCAGGTGCATGTTTCTGTTCTGGGGTCAAGAGCACTACCAGAGGAATATATTCCTGGTTAATTGCATCTTGGGGGATACCCAAGAATACTCTCGATAAAATGAGTTTTGCTTTATATTATCAGAGACTTGGGGAAATAGGTCATCAATTGAAGGTTCCCAAAGTTCTGTGACTGTCTAATCACAACGGTTCCTGGCATTTCGTCATTGCTAAATAATGCTGGCATTGGGATAGTGATTTGGGACGAGATGGGAAGGGCTCTTGTTGTGCCTGGACAAACCCTTCTGCGTTGGGATAGCTCCCAAATGGCTGATCAGAATGGTTCCTAGCATTTGGTCACTGCTAAATAATGATGACATTGGGATAGTGATTTGGGACTAGTTGGGAAGGGTTCTTGTTGTGGCTGGACAAATTCTTCTGCATTGGGATAGCTCTCAAGTGAAGCAATTTTGTTTTTGCAGACACTTATACAACCCTGGATATTAGAGACAAATGGTATCATTATTGAAGGCGATAATGCATCCGTTATCAGATGCATGAGTTATCAAACTCATCCATGAAAGCAAAAATGTTGAAGCTCGACAACCTTCCTTGGATATTGGTTTGGACTTAGACTTTCTCTCTATTTTTCGTCAAGTTCTTTTTTATTTATTTATAGAGAATTTAACAAAGTAGCCCATTTTTTGTGCAAGGCTTGCTTTGAATTGCTTTGAATAGATATTTTTTGTGCAAGGCTCACACTTGTGAATTTGATTTTTTGAGCGTGATTGAGGAGGATGTCAATCATGCTATTTCTTTTGTGTAGCTTTTATAGCTCTCTGTTGTACTTTTGTTTTTATTTTAATACAAAATGCACACCCTTCAAGAACACTAGGATTATGAATACCACATCCTACAAAGTATACTTTAAAGCACTCATGTAAGTCCACCCATAACATCACTTGTGACTTTTAAATCATCGTTCTTGTATCATACATTTGTCACAGACATTTCATATTTTTTTCATGGATCATAAGAAATGAATATCTACAAGCAATGATTTTATAAGTATATTCATTTGTATCATAGCATTACATGTATCGTAAGAGAAATCAACTTGCATTCATACATTTAATTTAAGGGCGAATTTTTATATTTTAAAACTTTGCTAAACATCTATTTGATTCTCAAATTTTTGGGTGTTACACTGTTCCCTTCGAGTCTTTGCTGCTTGAGTGGATCTTTGTCTCGAACCACCTCGTCGGAGGGGTTGTCTG
The DNA here is from genome assembly GCA_022702705.1 of Papilionanthe hookeriana x Papilionanthe teres. Lineage (NCBI taxonomy): Eukaryota > Viridiplantae > Streptophyta > Magnoliopsida > Asparagales > Orchidaceae > Papilionanthe > Papilionanthe hookeriana x Papilionanthe teres. The sequence goes on from CM040428.1 coordinate 144,126,915, forward strand.
TTGAGACTCGGTTTTAGAGTGATTTCTCGGTACCTTTCACATAGCCAGTGAATATGGGCAAGGATCCACCTCCAGTATTTTCGTCCAACTCAAGTTTGGAGACATGTTTGGGGATTTCTTGTGTTTTGTTTTTCTTTTTCGGTTGGATTGTCGCCTCACACAGGATTAACTGCCTAGATTTGCTTCCGGTATGAATTGCTCTTTACTCTTCACAGAGCTTGTCGCTACTAGTTACAGAACCATCTACGAAGTTTTATTCATTTTGAGTTTGGGGATAGGTTTAGGATGCTTGAGTGTGGCAGGCTATTTTTCTTGTGTCTTGTTGATCGAATGTCTTGGCATTGCTGTTGACTTTTCTGTTTTGGCCTAAGTTCTCCGAGCGTTGGCTAGACATCGAGGCGCCCATACTTCTCGAGTTCTTTGAGTGGTGTTCAAACCTGGGATTACACAAACAATTAGCCAATACATATTTTTAATATTCCTTATGAAAGAAAATTACAAGTTTTTGGGAATAAAACTGCTTTTCTACTAATTTTTATATGGTGATACATAGGATTTGTCCAAGAAAAAAACAATATGAGATCATGTCTCCCTTTAATTTGTATGGTCCGAGAGCGAATCTTTGATCGACAATGTATGGGCCGATCCATGACTCGTCTAACTTGCTAATCGCCTGTCTGCTAGCCGCTAGATCGATTTTCTTCAGCACAAGATCCGCTGGGCAAATGTTTTTCTCTAGTACGTGTTTGTGGTAGTAGCAGACGGTTATCCTTTAAACATCCTCCTATCGAATAGCTGAAATGGTTCAGCTTCTTTTAGATCGAGTGCAAGCATTACTTCATTGTTCGCCTCCTCCCAATCGACCAGATTTTTGTCATTGAATGCCGAGGCTGTAACATTCCTTTGGCTATGGTGATTGTATTCTTGGCAACATCGCCTCCATTCCGTGTGACAGCATGTAGAGGTTCTTCCCGGTCGCTGCTGAAGGCATTGTTCAAACCGCCCAGAGAACTGATGGAAGGATGTCGACCTAATTCCCCTTTGCTTCTTCAAATTCTTTTCTTAGTAGATTTAAGTTTATCTTGTTGGTGGCCTTTGCTTCGCCGTTCGCTGTTGATGATGTACTATTACGAACTTTAAGCTTATTCTCTGACTTTAAAAAAATTATTTTACTTCTTTGCTCCATTGTCAGTGATGATGAGAAGTACATTTCCCAAGACGAATGAGATCTGTTAAGATGAAGTTTTGGACAACCTCACTATGATCTGGGCTAGCGCTTTGGTTTCGATCCATTTTGAAAAATAATCAACAGTGATTAAGAAGAATTTGCGTTGGCCTTTGGATGGAGGAAACAACCTAAGAATATCAAGCCCCAAGAAGACGAAAGGCCAGGGTCTCATGATTTGGTTGGAGTTTGTGGCTAGGCTGATGTTGCAGTGGGGTGTACTTCTGGCATTACTCATAACTTTTAGAGAATTCTTCCGCATCCTTCAGTAATTTCAGCCAATTGTACCACTGTCGTTGAACTCTTTGTGACAGTTTTCTGCCTCTGGAATAACTCTCACACTCTACACAGTGCATCTCTCGGAGAATATTTTCTATTTTGTTTACCCCTGTGCACCTCAAATAGAATGAATTGATTGACTTCCTAAAGAGTTTTTCCTCAATCATCAGATACTGAGCAGCTTTGTACTTGAACCTCCATGGATTGGCAACTTCTTCAGCAATTGTCCCTGTCTCCAAGTAATGAATGTATGGATCCATCCAGCTTCCCTTTTTTCTCCACTTCCATCGCTTCAAGTTTTTCAATGGTCGGTCGGATTTGCTTTTGCGGTGTTCCCTCACCCAAGAGGATACACATGGATAAGAGGTCGACCACCTGGTTCTCTTCCAGTCCATTATGTTTAATATTGAAGCTGGCAAACTTCCAGATCTCCAACTTTTGTGGAGGTACTTGTCCATCATCTCATTTTTGGCCTCAAACTCTCCATTTATCTGATTCGCCACTAACTGTAAATCCGACTTCACCAGAAGATACCTGGTGCCATCTCATAAACTAGGTGGAGGCCGTCAATCAAGGCCTCATACTCTGCATGGTTGTCTGTTACCTTGACTCCACAGTGACCAAGTGATAAAGGTGTTCTCGAGTTGGACACCTCAAAGCAACTCCAAGCCCCACTCCGGTCTGGTTGGAAGCACTATTAGTGTACTAAATTTTGGTATTGTTATCGGTTGTTGTTTTTTCGCTCAGTTCAAATTATTCGAAAAAGCTGCTATTGTTTGTGCTTTGATTGCCGTCTTGGGTACGCCAATAATATTAAACTCACTAAGCTCCACCGCTCATTTAAGGAGCTGATCGGTGTGTTCCGACAGAGCGTGCACATATTTAAGGGGATGGTTGGTATGACCCAAATCAGATCCATCTGGAAGTACGATCAGAGTTTGCATGTTGAAATAGTTAAGGCAAAAGTTAGTTTTTCCATAATTGGTTACCTTTTCTTCACTCTTCTGAGGGTCCGACTGGTATAGTGAACGGTTAATTGCTTCCACAGCTCCTTTCGGAGTACCACTAAGCTGATCGTGTCAATTCCTACTCCCAAATATATCGAGAGTTCTTCATTCGTCTTTGGGATTTGGTGTAGTACCAATGCAAAAAAGTCCTTCAAAGTTTTGAATACCTGCCGAGAGTCGGTCGTCCACTCAAAGTTATTGGCCTTCCTGAGCGTTTTGAAAAATGCACAACTTTTGTTTTACGATTTCAAGATAAAACGACTCAATATGTTTATCCGACCATTTAGTTTTTGCACTTTATTGGTGTTCTAAGAGGAACACATGTCAAGCAATGTCTGTACTCTCTCCGGCTTTTCCTTTATTCCTTTAGGGGTTTGAAGGTAGCCGAGGAATTTTCCTGTTGATGCCCCGAAGGTGCATTTTAGCGGATTAAGTCTCATATTATATTTTCTAAGGGGTTTAAAGGTTTTTTTAAGTTGTTTTTATGTAGTTCGACCAACTGACTCTTAGCAAACACATCATCCACATATATTTTAACATTTCCCTTTTTAGTAGAAAATATTACATCAAGGAGGTGCTGGTATGTAGGCCCAATTTTTCTTAGCCCAAAGGGCATTACAGTATAAATATATACTCACTAGTGATAAAAGTTATTTTCTCCGCGTTGGCCTGGTGCATTTGTTAGCCCAAGAATGCATCCAAGAGACTTATAATGGAGTGATTGACTACTGAGTTCATGAATATGTTGATCCTCGGTAGTGGGTAGTTGTCCTTTAGGCAGACAACATTCAAATTAGTGAAGTTCACAAGCATTCATTACTTGTTGTTTGCTTTTTTGCACTGTCACTATGTTTGAGACTCACATTAGGTACTGAATCTCTTGAATGTAGCCTGTCTCCTTCAGCTTCTAGACCTTTTCCTGAACCGGCCTCACTAGAGTCCTCACCGAGGATCTGATCTTCTGCTTCATTGGTTGGCTGAGTGGGTTTATATTTAGCTAATAGCAGGTTACGTCGAGCGGGATCCCTGTCATCTCCGCCACCGACCAAGTGAAAATATCTCGTTGCTCCCTTAGGATTTTGACCAGCATGTCTTTCATTCCTACATCAAAATTTTTGCTTATCAGAAAAGAAATTACCGTTCTCCTCGCCGGCTGCAAGTACTTAGAGGGTAGCCTCATTGGTCTCGAGACACCCTTCACGTCTGTTATGGAGGTCGAGCGGCTCCTACTCCTCACTTCTAATCGCTCGGAGGTAGCGGGCTCGGGACTACTCCACCCTTCCTTAGGTGGTTGGTAGCACAATCACTCCTAGTGTCTCTTTTTGTACGCTAGAGAAACCGTAAAGTTGGCCGACCGACACTACCAATCGGTTGACTTGGAGGTTCAATTTATCGGACACTGAATCGAATGAAATGTTCATTAATTTGTCAGTGTCGGTCAGAGGGCTACCTACATGGTAATTTTTTATCATCATTGTCACGATGATGACATAATTTTTTGGGGAAGGTCCGTATCAGTTAATGTTATTGGTAGATGGGAGCTGCGCCTCAGAGGGAAAACAACCACACAAAGTTTTTCTGTTCGGAGCTATTTCTTGATAGCTCTACTAGAGGATTCTCGGGTTCCTCCGAAAATGGCTAGCACAAACACAATGATATGGATGGCGTTCGCCCGAACTAGCTCATCCAAGATTTCTTCCACAGGGGCCTTCCCATGTCTCTGGATTGTGATTCCAGGTGCACAACTCCTTGAGCATTCCAGCTCTTATTAGTTCCTCGGCCAGGCTCCGGTAGTGCCTACATACCTCCATGTCGTAGCCATGGTCTCTATGATAAGCACATTACATCTTCGTGTCCCAGAGAAAAATTTCGGCTCTCATCAGTAGCGCCTTCTAGAATTATTCTTTGTTTCAGATGACCTCTACTAACTTTTCTATCGAAACTCTTAGTGGTGTGGCTTTGGGTGCTTCATGTTGTTTGACGGGCGCTCATGATAACAAGTCGGTCATTGGTCAGTTTATCTCACCTGACCTCCTATGTTCCTATTTGAATGGCCGACTATCTTCATGTTGGGGATGGATGGGAAATTATTGACTGTCTTTCGGCATACCCATTATTTTTCGTGGTTGTCTTCTGTGAGCGACGATTTAATGATTCAGCTTTGTGGTAGGCAGGCCTGGTGACATATTCCTTCGCTGCGATGTGGCTGTTGGCCATCTCCAATAGTTCGGCTAATGTCTTCGGTTGTCGCAGGCCCAGGGCATATCAAAATTGTTCTCCTTTCAACTCTGTGACAAGGCAACATTTGCTACTACTGATTCCAGATCCCATATCTCCAAGATCTCCTTCTAGAATTTAGTTATATATGAGCAGAGGCTCTCGTGTAGCCCTTGCTTGATCTGCCATAGTGCTTTTGAACTCTTCTATAGCTTCTGGGCGGTGGCGAACCGCTTCACAAACATCCTCTTGAACTCAGGGAAGGAGACAATTACCTGGTGAGCAATCCTTTGAACTACCTGAGGGCTGACTCCCTTAGCATGGTGAAAAAGATGAAACACTTCAGGGCGTTGGTGATTCTCAACAGTAAGAAAATCGTGTCGAAGGAGGCTGTGTTCGGTAGGATTAGTCTGACCTTTGTAGGAGCCGAGTGATGGTACCTTAAACTTTTCAGAGGGTTCAACACTGACATGTGCTGAGAGAACACATTCTCTGCCTGACCGGGGGGGGGGGGGGGCTTAGTGCGCCTGAACAATTTTATATCCATTAGTGCTAACCAACTCTATCTTGGTACCGGGGTCTTCTGCTCTTTATTTGGGCAACACTACCCTATGACCGTGAGCGCCGATTCCTCCTAAAGGTTTTTTTCCATTCTCTCTGCTACTTCTCTGATAGCCTCTAACATTTGGCCCTTCATCTGGTTTCTTAATTCTTGGATCTGCTGCTGCACAGAATTTCTTATGCTCCATGTTTGCTTCGCCTCTCAAGTGTGTTTCTTGTCCTTGTTGTGCTCCTCTTCTTGTTGTTGGTATGCTTCATACTTACCACACGTTTTAGGATGTTGAATCCGAATTTGTTTGGGAGGCACATCCAAGGTATAGAGTGTAAATAGGAGAGAAAGAGGGAGACCGAGTGGAAGAGAAAGTACAGTAATGAGCAGCAGTAAGACTGATTTTTTATTACTCTTTACTGTAGAAATTATTCCTCTATTTATAGTCATGGGGGTACCAATTGTGGAATTACATTCTTACACCTGCTTTGACAGAGGCTTTATAAGATATTTTATGCATTTTTATTTAGATAGGCCTACAACTCGGGTATCCCATCACTCGGTCGTTGGATGTTAAAGGACCTTGGTTCGACGAGTTTCGTCCTCCTAATCATGCGGAGTAGGGGTTGTCGATAGATTTGATTATTACCTATGATAGTCTGATCTTTGGCTCGGTAGGCTTGAATATGTTGGTGGGCTTTTGATGAACTTCGGTCGTCCGTACTTGGATTCGGTCGGTTGGGCTCGATGTCTTTTGATTCTTTTCCTCTAGATGGAGAACTCCTGTCGTTAGGATGAGACTAGGTTTTTGGGCAGAGGGTGAATCACCGTAATTCGATTGACAGCTCGTGCCTTTGCAAAAGGTTATTTTGGGGCCTTGTGAAAGGAATCAAAGTAAAACCTTCAACTTTCTGATGAAGTGCCTCGGTCACTCTTTTGAGACGGTCGACGATACTGAGGCAAAGGTTAGGGCGGAGCCTCTTCCCGATTAGATAGGTCAGGGCTATTGGTTCAAACGGCTTGTGTCCGACCGACTTTGGGCCTAGATCAGTAGGATTTTATCCTTGGTCAATGACGTCCTTTGGTGCTACGTTGAAATCTTATTTGGTCTTTTACTAATAAGCTTGCTTGACTCTATCTTTTTGTTCTTTAGTCATTTGGATTCCCTTGAGATTTGTGCTGACAAATTTCTGATGTGCAACAATGGAATTGGGACCTAAAAGAGAGATAAGCTTGACCAAAAATAGCGATGATGGCTAAGATCTAGAGCAAGGGAAAGTTAATCGAAGTGGAGAGCAGCTGTTAGTAAAGGAGTATAGGAACATAGCCTCAGATGAGCCACCAAGAACCATTATGCAACGACACAAACACCCGTGGGTGCTGGGCGATGCATCAGATGCATGAAGGCGCGGACGTTCGTGAGAGCGTGAGGATGTATGTGCATGACAAAATCTCACAGTGCATAGCAATGGCGAAGAATAGATAAATGCAGGTGGCGCTAGCACGCGCTAAGTACAAGCAATCACTGACAGCAATATGAGTGCCAATGATTGCAGCATTGGCGCCTATCAAGAAAGAACACCAATGTGAGCTTTGGATACCGATGATCAGCCTTTTTCAAAGTAATGGAAGTTGGAGATTTTGAAGGTCTAAAAGGTTGAAACCAATAGAGGAAGTGGGTGATGATGATGTGTAAGTTTCAACATGTTGTCGGCCGCTTAAAGTTGCGTCTCTTTTTTTTTTTATTTAATTTAATGGATATATGTATATTAGTTTCAAAAATAAGATTTTTAAATTTTAAAATATTAGAATGAGAAAGGACGGATCTCATTCGTTTAGCAATGCTGGATTGAATGAGCGTAATATCGCGAATAACGCATCCGTTCCGAAGAATGTACACCCTACTCGACAATATCGCTCGATCAAATAAACCACAAAATTCATGACATCCGTTTTGGTCACGAACCTTTATGTGGACCGACAAATTCCTCTATTTAATACAAAAGAATTAAATGCGCTTTATATTATCTCGTGTCTTTAAAACATACTATGTAGCAAGCCCCTTATAGTTAATTACCCCTCAAACGACCGAAGTCGCTTGAGAGAACTCTCGATTTAGATCGCGGGTTTCTATCTTCATGGATTCAAAAGGTAGGGTTTTCAACGAAATTTGGTAGTAGGAAATCCAATGGGTGAAAGGCGCAATGTGGAACAGTTATTTCTGGAGTCAAAGAGAGAAGGGTAGGGGATGTCACAGATCTCGAGGAGGACCTCGATAACGTCCTGTACTATCCTATGGTTGGGCTTTAAATTTTGGAAAGAGATTTATTTTAATTTCAATCCCGCAAATTAATTATAGGAATTACGTTTGCATAATGTCCCGATTATGCAAACTACTCGAAAGATAGGAGAGCTTACGTCGTATCGGACGACAACCTCGGAACCTAAGCGAGTTAGGGCTTATATCGCACGGGAGGATGTGCAAAAGCTCTAAAAGAACAGTGTGAGGATTTATGCCGCGCTAGTGCGAACTACCTCGAAGTCTCAGGGCTTATTATTTAAACTAAAGAATGATTTTCGTTGATGTCGACACGAGTTTTCTGAAGAAGATGGTCGTGCTGCCCACCGTGCTCCAAGCTCCACGTCGTAAGCAAGGATCGCAGTTTAGATTTAAAGTCTTAAGTTAAAGTGAAGCATGCAAGTCGTTTATTATTTTTATTTCAGTGAGTGTGCTGGCAACGTGGCATGAGTAACAAAAAGAAAGCAGAACAAGAAGCATGCTTATAGCGAAGCTAAACGATGAGACATGTCATGCTAAACAAGAGTATACTAAGCTATGCAGAAGATATACGTCTTATAACAGGTAAACATCGTCGAGCAAGAGAAAGTACGAGAATGTAAAACGTGCTGTCATGAGAAAGTACGTGAAGTGTAAAACATGCTAAGCAAGATATATGACCGAAAGTAAATGTACCGAGACTAACGAGAGTATGCTACTGAAAAGTAAAATATGCCAAGCAGGTATAACAGTAAGGGAAGTAAAGACTGTCACAGGAAGTACTGTTGCTTTCTTATCCCTGCTATATAGTTACTCGTTTATTGTTATTTTATTTTTTTCTTTATATTTTTCTTATTTCCTGCAGCAGATTTATTAGTACCAAAAGAGCAGGAGTAGAAGTAGTAAGTTGAAAACAACCTAGCTAAACGAAGTACTACAGTGTGTACAAAGAAAAGAAAGTCTGAAAACTCAACAGTAAAAACGAAGGAAAACGGCGAGAAAGCGAGGAAAATCACATAAGAAAACTAAGAAAGTCGGGAAAGAAAGAAAAGAAACGTCCGTAGAAAACTCCGAGAAAAGCCACAAACGAAAACAAAACAAAACCGTAGAAAACTGCAAAAAGCATCGTGAGAAACCCACAGACGACCCGCTAAACTCATGGCGAACCATAAGAAAGCCATGGGCCTCTGGAAAGAAAGACCCGTAAGCACGGTGGTGTTTCAGATGTGCTAATATCCGGACTTGAGTGCTGACTACTAGACCGACTTTCTGCAGAAGGCAGTCCTAATCCGACTCGAATAGCCAACCGTGGACCTTTATAAATCTTCACACATTTTATTTTTTGGTTTTCATGCAATGATAGATCAGAGTAAAGTAAAGTTGTGTAGTAGTGGAGGTAATTTTGTATTTTTCAAACATATGTATTTTTTTGTTTTTAAACATTTCAATCACGGGTCGACTATCCTAATAGGACTAGGTCTACGAACATTAGATCGTCGGCGGTAGAAACTTCGAGGACGGTCGAACGGTTCCGTGATTCCCGCTCTACTCTCTGCGCAGTCTCCGAGTCGGGCGGCCCCATTTTACGATTCTCGTAATTTTTCTCGTTTTGTCGTCTCATCCATGTCTCCATCGCACTTGCGCACTCAGCTCGATGGCCTCTATGTGCACACCTACACGTCCCCCGTAGGTGTGTGCTTTGAGCCGAGAAACGAGGTGAAAACCAGGGACGAGAGGTCGACGAAGAGAAGAGGAAAGCGGTTCACCTAACACAATTTCGAAAAAAGAGGTGAACCGATTTCCAATGATCAAAGGTAAGTAAATCACCCTACGCTTCCCGACCGTCCTCACATATCCTAGAAAAAGGACCTAATGGCACCACGACGCTCTCGAAGAGGATGTGCTAGACCCCTAGGGAACACACCCTTTTTCCCCAAACGACAGCTGTAAAAGCATGACAAACTGACAAAGACACTGACCAAGTCCTGGACTCTGGGCCACTGCTCGGGATTCCTCCAAACTCCAAGTTCCCACATTGACTTTCAATTCCTGAAACACAAACTTCCCCGGTACGTTCTCCCACGGGCTCGGGACTCAAGCTATAGTAATAGGGGAATCAGTAAACTTTTAATACATAAGAAAGGGAATGGACAAGCCATAAGCCACCAAACTAGCATAAATTCCACCAAATAAAACTTCCAAGACATATTTCAAATATCGTGCTCAATTTATTCCCCACAAGTAGTCTAGAAGCTCTTCCAAATTCATTAAATCGATTCCATAGACAAGTGAAGCAAAGAGCAAAGCCACCATCACAATAATCACCCCAATAAGGCTCTCGGCTGTGGCTAAAAACAGGAACAAAGGCTCACGGCCTAAGCTACAACAAAGGGGCAGCAAGAGGTAAGGCCCCGACAATCCAAATCACCACAATGAGGCTCACGGCCAAGCCATAACAAACCACCCATACTAATTCAAATTCACCACAAATGCATAGGAATGAACCCATAGGGCAACCAAGCAATTCAGCCCACCTACAGCCTAAAAGAAGCACAAACCCGAGCCCAGGAGAGACCTATACCCGAGCCGTTCAAAGGTTGCACGGGGGGAGGCTGCAGGAATAACAGGAACCAAAACTAAGCCCCCATATACTGTGGGGATAGCTGCTAGGCAGCAACAAAACCAAGCAACAAAAGGGCCCCTAATCCAAATGCCTTAGAGGGACGGGAACAGCAAGACAGAAGCAGCAAAAGAAAAGAAGGCCCCTCCCAAATTCAAATGCCATAGAGGGGAACGGCTACAGGAGCAGCAAAAAACACAAAACAAAAGCAATCCCCGAATTCAGATGCCAAAGGGGCAACTGCGGGGGCAGCCCAGACACAAAACCGAGCCCCTTTCAAGTGCAGTGGGGCTAGCTGCAGGAGCAGCAAAGCACAAAACCGAGCCCCCCATATCAAGTGCAAAGGGAGCAGCTGCAAGAGCAGCAAAACCAGAAAACCGAGCCCTCAAAGTAGGTGCACAGGGGCAGCCATGAGGTAAAAGAAAAGAAAAGAGAAAAGAGAAAATGACAGGCTCTCAAATGGAGCAGCCACTAGAAACAGAAACAGAGAAAAACCCGAGTCAAGCAAAACACCCAAAACAAGACCACCAAGGCTCCCAAACGTATAGGGGGGGCAGCCACCATGTAACTGAAACAGAGAAATGAAAGAAGGGGCTCCCGGACATTCATATGAACCCATACTAACATGCCACTTTGATAAAGAAAGCCATAAGGAGCGAAACCGAGCCCCCACACATGTGTGCCATAAAATTAAATAAATTCTTTTATAACTTATGCTAGAGAGAAAGTAAGAAAAAGGGGCTTAGAATGCATGCCCCAACATACTAAAGGAATGCTAATACTTTGCCTTAAACACATCTTCCATGCTTCAAATGATATAAAAGAGAGAGAGGAGCCAATGCAATGTCCTATTTCCACCTTTTCAAGCAAGTAACCAAACCTATATTTCAGAATAGGCTCACATTTTCATTCTTAGCATGTTTCAAGTGATAATAAGCTCCCAAATCTTAATACTAGCATGCAACCAGGGAGGGGAAATAAGATGTTATCATTTAAGCAAATAAATATCAAGTTCCATGGCACATAAGTGCTTAGCCGAACCACCAAGCAGGAAAGAAAACAAGCCAAAAGCCATAAACCGCAGCCATCTTAGGCCAAACCGAGAAGGAGAGAAAGGGAGGAAGGCATACCAGGTAACGTAGAGCACGTAAGAAAGAGAAAAGAAGACTAGGCTCCAATCCAACACCAATTCCTCAAAAGGAAGCAGGCAATCAACCAACCAACCTTAAATCCATCCAAAAACGGGGCCTTTATAGGCGAGGAGGAGGAGAAGAGGGCCGCTCCTTACCCGTGGAGCCGGACGCAAGTGGGGAAGGGCGGGGAAGAAGGCGACAAAGCGTCGCGACCAAGAGCCGAAGCTCGGCAGGCAGGGAGCGAGGATCGAGCAGCGGATCACGCGAGGTGACCCTCGCGCGAGGATAATACTCGAGAAGGTATGGGGAGAACCACGCGAGGCTCGAGAGAGCAACGGCTACAAGGAAGAGGCGCGCTCGAGCGCGGGAGAAGCAGGAACGGGAGCCCCATCGAACGAGCGAGAGAGAGCCGACCGATCGAATGGGTAGGGATTAGGGCTTAGGATAGAATAAATAAGTTTAAAATATATATATATATTATTAATTTTATTAAAATAAGCCCAAAATCGCAATTTCCGCTCCGGCATGCGATCCTCGCAAATTAAATATCAATTTTAGGTGGAAACGACGTTCCGGACGCAACGGCGCGGATCCGTTTCGTCATCCGAGAGTCGTTCCGGCAACCTCGTCGACGATCGCGTCGAAAGTGCGTCAAATCCGACATTTTCTCGAAATTCGACTCGACGTCGCTCGTTCCGGCATTCGACCCCGATCTCGATCCGTCGCGGAGAATTTGAAGACGTCGAGGCCGTGGCTCGGGAATTTGTGCTCGGTGGTGCGAAAAATGTGCACGAGGCTATCTTAAGGTCCAGTGGTCCTATAGGAACTCAATTTGGAGTCCTAACGCCAATTCCAACCTACCTGCTGTGAGCTAGAGGTCAGGAATTTCGTCCGGGATTCCAAAAGAGTGTCGAAGTGGTTTCGAGCATTCTAAAAACGAGGTGGGCCCATTGCTAAGAATCTAAGATCGTCGGGGAAGCTCCTAAAGCTAGAACCCTAAATCCTAGGAGAAAAAAACTAAACCTCAACAAAAGTGAGGTCAACACATGTATACATGAGCACATTTGTATGTTAAAGGCTTAATGATTTAAGTTAACAACTTTAGATGTTTTTATTAGTGACATAATCAAAGAGGATCAAAACTGGGCCATAAACTATGATCAAATTTATTAACTCAAAATCTTAAATCTTTATGTGAAGGCCAACTACTTGATATTTGGACGAGTTGTTTTTAAACTATCCGATGTGGATAAAAACAATGATGCAAGACATCTTCAAATTCATCATTAGAGAGTCCAGACATAATTGTTGAGTCTATTTTTTGTGTATTCAAGTGTAATAATTGAAAAAGTAAATAAATAATAATAATATAAAAAATAGAACCAACTGTGTCAGTTCAATGGATCCAATGAGACAGTTCCGTCAATTACGGAATGAAAGGAGGTTAGTGCGACCTGAACGAATGAACTGACCTAGCAAGCGAGTAATTCAATTTCCAGTGAATGGTGTTACAGTGCGTTCATGTAAGAAAGGAGCAATGTCATGTGCACCAATGATTGGTGAGTGAGCAGTTTCGATCGAATGATGAGCACGAGCATAGCAACGTTTAGTGTTGAGTGTAAGAGGTGGAATTGTGTGCTGAGCGAGAAGCGACGAAAAGTATAGAAATAGGTGCCTTGTGCATGAAGGAGATGAAGCTGGTGAGAGCACCTGAAGTTGGTGACGTGTTGTGCTCATGATGAGGGTGTGGATGTCGAGCAATGAAATAAAATAAAATTTTAGGGCCAAGGCTTATTTTAATTTCATTTATAGTTCAGTGTAGTTTAAAATTATTAAGTATTAATAATTTTTTTTAAGAATTAATATCTGAAATTGAAAAGGAAAGAGTATACGAATCAAAACGTTCAAATAGATTGTTGAATTTGCATTGAAGTAAGTTCAAACTTTTTTTATTAAATTTATATAAATATTTATACCTTAAAGTGAGATTAAATTTGATGGAATAGTTTGGGTTTTTATTTGAGAGGAGTAGATTTGGAAGGACACTGATTTGTAAAGAAAGAAGTCTGACTTGAGCTGTGCAGTTATATTAGGAATACTACAATTTGATTAAAGCTTATTAAAATAAATTTAAGAATGTCATTTATGTGATGAAACTAATTTTGAAATATTAATGTCCAGAAAAAATAGTATATGAAATATAGTCAATTACCTACCTAATAATGCCATATGATGTTATCTTGTAAACTTTATAATTAAAAAAAATGAATTATATAAATTGGTACCGCATTAAAGGAAGTGGAGGCTAAATTTACACTACAGATTAAAGCATTTAAAAGTCAAGACAAGTTCCTTCTTTTTCTAGTTGCACTAAACTTAATTATTTTTTATTTTAAAAAATGTATTCATGTTTTCAATGATTAACTTATGATAGTATTGACAAATTAAATGAATGTTTAATTTTTATAAATGTTTCATATGCTATATTTGTACTGACAGTTTAATAAACATATTAATGATTTAAAAATATAAAATGACAACCAAATAAAATAAATGTACAAATCAACCATAGGAGTCACCCACTTATGCTATTAGCTAAAGAAGCTATTTTACTCTTGCATGAAAATGAAAATAGAAAAGACTAGGAAAAAGCAATAAAAATTGATATATTTTAATTGGTGTAGTATTTTAGACGGTATTCCTAAGATGTCCTATTAAATGAAATGTAATTAAAATGTTAAAAAGGTTCAAGAAAATGCTAATATTTGGAAGTTTTACAACAACAACAACAACAAGCCTTTATCTTACTAAGTGCCATCGGATACAAGAATCATTTTTTTCCATTACATTCTATTGAGTGTCATATAAGTTGGAAGTCTTAATAAAATGAAAATTTAATATTTTATCATCATTTTTGAACAATGTGCATGTAACATTTTAGAGCTTATGCATTGAAGTTTAATACAAAATAGAACTGCAATTATTAGCTAAGTTGTTCTATAATTAACCTGTTTTTTAACTGCCTATTTAAATAAAAGCTTCATTAAATTAACTGGCATTTAAGAGAGAGTATGCTTACAAAAGAAGAAGGGAACATGAAAATATGTGTCAGGAAATCATTTTATCTGGTGTTAAATTTCTTTATTGAAATTATTGTATTAGTTGGATTTTTTTTTTGTTTGCAAAATGCGTTAGAAATTCTGTTGTTTAGTCTGTTTACTGTTTGGATAATTGCTATAGATTATTGTCAATGTTAGACTAATATGACACTATCATCCGATCATCTATCGTCTTGGTACTTTCAACTCCTGGCCGGGTCATGACCATTATTGATAAACTTTTCTTAGGTTGTCCAAACATGAATGGCAATTATAAATTCCTTACAAATCTACACTTGATGATTATTTGGTTGGAGTTAATTGATCATCCATACATCATTGTAAGAATATCTTCTGATCTTGACTGCACCTCCTCTTAAGCCGTACCTACTATGTCAATGATGCTTCGATGTGTATATTTAAGTCTTTTTTGCATATCCATGCATTGTAGAACCACTTATCAGGCTTGTCTAGGTAGCTTTTCCTCGGCTTTGATTATATTTTTTTCAATTATACTTTATACTTTTTGGATTTTATCTTTAGTAAATATTTTAAAGTGCATGTTGCTATTGCTCATGTTTCAAGGGCTTCCATGGTCAAAGTTTTTGTTGAAATAAATGTTACCTTCTTGTTGGAAAGACTGTGTTGATTGGCTTAGATTTTTGTTGATATTGGTAGAAATTAGGTTTTAAAGGTATTCTCTCATATTGTTCTTTTGTAAAAATATTTAGTACAAATTTTTCCATTTTTTCAGGGCTCTTCTTGACCTAATGAAATCAAACTTTAAATTGTAATATGGAAACTTAACTGTTTAGACACTTCATACTCCAATAGTAGTTGTTGCTTTTCTGTCATTAGTTCAAATTTGCACTCAGTAGTCGGAAACCAATAACTTTTCTTAGGATACTGAGAAATTGCGCCTGCCTCCGTTAACCCTACTGAAGTGGCCTCTATACCATATGCAAGGTAGATATTGAAATTTTTTTCATTGATTCTGAAAGTTCCCCCTCTTCTTTTTGTGAGTGAAAATGCAGATGACTATGATTGTTGGTGATTCTAATGAGAACATTATTAGTGATGAGATTCAGTGATGGTGATAAGTGATGATATTCCAGTGGATAGGAGAATTCATATCCTATTTACCAAATGGAGCTTTAGTAAAAAGAAATAATCACTCTTTTGTTTTCACTGGGTTTCATTCAAGGTGGCTAAATGAGTTATTTTTCCCCTTTGTTGTTTTCTAGTTCTTTTGGATGGTTCATTTTTTGGCTTTATGTTATATATATATATATATATATATATATATATATATATATATATATATTGTACTCACATCATTTTCTTGTTATATTATTTTGTATTAAAAAAATGTGGTTCATTAAGCTACCTGCGTTTTTTTTTTAATTCCATCATTGGTTCCTCTTAAACAGTTGCACAACCCGTTTACTAATTCCATGCATGCTAAGAAAACTTCAACGTCACTTTTTTTACTGGTGCTTCTTTATTCATATGCTTACTATTATGCTTAACTTAAACTTAACGTATGTTTTCTGCATGATTTTGATGATGTGTTTTCAGACAAGACATTATCTTCTGTCCAATTTCTAACTTAATCATGGAATTCTGTCAGGTTTATATCTTAACAATTTTGAAAGGTTTGAAGCATCGGTTAGCTGCTGGTAATCAGGCTTTTTTTATTTCAAATTATCATTTTGGCTCCTTCATCAAATTTAGATGTAGACATTGAAATATAAACATATGATTATTACGCTGGCTGATGATCTGTCCATTTGGTCAAACCATCTTTACAAATGATAAAGAACGTTATATCCTGAGTGGAATTCAAAATTTGGAAATAATATGTTTGTGAGAAATGTAATCTTTCAGTGTCATTTTATGTTGCATTGTAAAATTTAAGTGGACTACTTATCTTGTAATTTTATTGAATCATCATGTGAAGTTTTACACGCTTTCATTTTCTTTTAATCTTTTTATTCCCCCACTGTACAGGTGCTAGATTACCTTGTATAACTATACTCTTGCCCAGAGGAAAGACAGTAATTCAATCTCCTATAGGAGACAAAACAGTCTATATTGCTACGAGGTAAAAGACTTGTTCTTTAATTTTAAACTTTTCCGATCTATACTGCAGAAGTTTATAGATTCCTCCAATATTTTTATGATGCTATTCAATTTTATGTGGATTCTGTGATCACTTTTTTGAACTGCAATTATTATTAACGCTCCTATGGACATCATCAACTACTTGCTCTCAACTATTTGAGGACGTCTTTATGTATCTTTATTCTCCAATTCTTTCTATTCAGCTTTGCATATGGAGTTAGATATACACTACAACTTTTTTTTTTGCACAATTTCTATCCATTTTACTTATAATCTAACTCTCGCTTCACAATCCTTTGATATTATTTTTATTTTCTCATTTTATTATGGTATTTTTTACACTCTACTATATACGTCCAAATCACTAGAGCTTATTCTCAATTTTCTTACCTATAATGGGTGTTTTATAATCATCCCTCCTGTTGATCTTTCCTAGTTAGTCAATCATTCGTCATTCTCTCTTTGGATAACGCTAATTGTTCCCATGCTGTCCAATTCCTGAGTAATGGCTTTCGAACTTCTCCCAGGTTTTGTTTTACTGCAAAAGTCTTTCTCTAAACGTGATTGGGTGCTCAAGCAATGCATTCCTAATATTTAGTCCGATTCAAACAGCCTCTTCCTCTGTTAAATATATATTCAGTTAAATTTATAATTTTGCTGGTTGCAAATTATTAAGCTCTGTTGACAGTACATTCGCCTGATGCTTATTGGAATCCACTGCCTGCAGAATTTATAGTCTCAGCTGCTCACCATCCAGAATGCTACATGCCTACTCCCCGCAGCTTTTTATCTTCCTCATTTGTGACCCTTGAAAGCTACTCTGCTTCCTATGGTTGACATTTGTATCTTTTTATGGGTTCTAATTGTAAATAGGAAATACAGAAGTCTTAAGATTATTTATAAGAACGTTGTAATTCTTTATATAAGACCAGGTCATTAATGAATAGAACAAGTCCTTAGAGCAATTTTGTCTTAGGGTATTATAGTCCTAGCCTAGAACTATGAAGGGAAGAATCAGTAAGAGGAGCTTCGGCTTCGCACGTAAAGAGGCAGGAGCTGCTTCCAAAGATCTTTGTATGCAGTGATATTGTCATTGCTTTTCTCGAACAAAGGAGTGGAAGAAGGGAGTTCCGGAGGTCTTTGTCTGCACGATCCCGTCGTTGCTTTCCACCTAGCGCAGTGATTCCGTCGTTGCTTTCCAGCGAGCGCAGCGATTCCGTCGTTGCTTTCCATCGAGCACAGCGACCATCCTGTTGTTGCGTTTCCCGAACACAGGAGTGGAAGAAGGGAGTTTCGAAAGTCTCAGTATGCTGCGATCTCATATTCACAAATGAAGAGGAGACAAGGGCTGAGTTCCCGCAGTTCCTATTTTGGTGCATACAGAAGAGAAGAAACGGGGAGTTTCTAAGGTATTCATACACGACAATCCCTTCATTTTTACAAGTAGAGGGGAAGTGCAGGCTCCTGCATGCATAAAAATAGGGAGAGGGCAAAGCGTTCTGTTACTTGGTTGGGATGGGAAACAGGCAAAAGTTTCGACTGTTGTGTTGCGTGAGGGACGTAATAGGAGGGTTTCGCGTGGAACAAAAACTGGCGAGGGCTTTAGATCGGGTATACAAAATAAATAATAGTTAAATTGAGTTTTATCTTGATGATGAGATAGATCAAGACCAAGTCAAGAAAAGGAAGGAACTTGCGTTTGATCTGTGTGATGTAGACTTGGATCCTTGTGATTGAGGATGTCAAAAGATGGAGATAGGGCGGTAGGTAAAGGAGTAGAGCTTCTGGGGAGGATAGATTCTGAAGTTTTGAAAGTCTTGGTGAAGCTTGATCTCCCTCCTGTGGATCTATAGCTTGATGGACTAGCTACATATCTGAGTTAGTTGCGTCGGATCGATGCTGCTCTAGTAGGGAAGAAGCTACAAAAATATTTGATGGAGCTCGAGCCAAACCACGATCATACTGTGGGGAATGAGTGGAGGACCACACACGCCTTGCTTTACACCTTGCTATTCAACTAGATGGTTCCATCGATTGCCTCATCAGTAGATGTAATTTAAAAGGTGGGGGACTTATGGGCAAAACTGAAGTGTATCTAGGCTGGGGTTGAGAATAGTATGAGTGTGTTTCAGATTCACCGTGAGATAGAGTTAGTGGTACAAGGTGATAGATCTAGAGCGGCTGTGGGCAGACCTTGATTACTTCTCAGCGATGTCGAGCTGCGGCGATCCGGGGTGCAAAAAAGGGGAGATCTTTGCATAGATAAGAATTATGCAGTTTCTGGCCCATCTAAACCTAATCTTTGATCAGAAGAGATCAGTCCTCTTATTAAGGAGAAGATGCCTTTGCTGCGATGAATAGGAAAAGAGACGCATGAAGCTACACTCCAAGCTGAGTGGACTTCTAGGTATATGATCAACTTTGGTTATCTCGAACTCAGGTATTCTAATTGTCCAGAGGGAAACTTACAAGTGTTACAACTGCGGTAAAGTAGGCTGTCTGAAAAATATCTTAGAGTCGAAGAGGTGGAAGAGGGAGCCATATGGCAAATCTGATGGCAGTAGAAGATGAGGGCAAGAAAGGTGTGGTTTTTATCGATGAGGATCCTAGAGATGTTGAAGAGGAAGGCGAAAGCGGAAGATGATGGGCTTGGTAATGCATCAACCTCATCATCATCAAGTTGTAAGATTGATACTTATGCTCACTTTGACATATTTATTCGTGTTACACATGCTTTTATTGCTATATCCACCAAACGATCACAAGAATGGATAGTAAATTCTGGTGCATATCGACATGTTACAGGTATTGCTAAGGAGTTCTCTTCCTATACTCATCTAGCAGCTCTAGAGACCATCTAGACTACTGATGGTACAACATGCTGTAGTTGGTAAATGTACAGTGAGGTGTATCAATTCTATGAATTTTTCCAATATTTGCAGGCTTTTTATTTTCTAGTGAACCTTTTATTCTTTATCATTATTTTCCAACTAAAATGAGTTGTTTCATTTGATATTCCTAAGGCGATTTTTCAAAAAAAGGGAATGGGCTAGACACTTGAGACTGGAATATGACAGTGAATTTTGGTATTTGGGTAAAGTGGGGATGGACTCAGCTTTAACATCTATGGTAGAAAGTGTTGTAATAGGGGGTGATATGGGAGGAGTGTGGCGGACGTGTTGCCGCTACATCACTTTGTTGCTATATCACAGACGCATGGGACACTTGTTTTATTTTACCGAGCCGTTTATATCCGCCTTTGTATGAAAAGATAAATAAACAATAAAATTGTTTATGATGCTTGTGAGTTTGACAACCTTACTAGGAGCTCATATATCAGCATTAAGAATAAGAGCTCTCGTGTTTTTTATTTGATTCATTCAGGTGTTTGGGTACCTTGTTCTTTAAGTTCAATAAATGATTATTGAATTTTGTGACTTTTATTAATTGTTGTTCTCGTGTTACTTTGCTGTATCTAAAACATACATATCTCCACTTGTGTACTATCCAAATGGAGAAGACCTTTCCCCATAGCCGTCATGAGTTCTCCCACATCATCTCACAATACAATACCAATGCCAGTCTGAGCTGATAGATTTAAGGCACCATGGACGTTCTCTCACACCGAACTCAGCCAAGAGGAATGCAAATGCAGCCCAAACGGCTGGTTAGCACCCCAGTGATCCGAAAGAGGGTAAAACGTGGAATCTCTAAATGCCTCAAGCACATTTAAAGCCACAATGGTAGGTGTGCCATGCGTTCTTTCTTCTTATTTCTCTTAGCATGTGGTAAACTAAATCGCAGAAAAGCCAATCCATAGGTAAATCTTCATATTAGTATCATTGGCTTGGGGTCACAAAAAACTTTTGCCAATGTAAATTAAAGCAGAAAGAAGTTGAAATAAAAGGAGATATATTGATAACGAAAGAGGGAGACGCTTACAGAAAGACTCAACTCTAAAGAAGGAGTAGGCTTCAAGATTATTTCTTTTGTGTCTCCCTCTTCAAAATGGACTCCTATTTGTAACACTTAATGACGGGGCTAAATCGTAATTTAACCCTTACAAAGATAAGTGACATGTGTCACGACATAAAAGAAAGTTGAGATTACATTCAGATAACACGAGATTTCCTAAAATAAGATAAGGAGACTTGGTCAAAGTGATGAGAAAGTCTCAAGTCATGTCATAATTTCAGTTGGAATCCATTGAAAATTATTTTAACCATACAGGATGAATTAACAGAGACCACCATATGCCTCAAACGATAATTTCACTCCATTCTTTAGCGGATTTTGTGATTTTTGATATGATAGCATCCAAATTTTCTTCATGTAGCTTAGACAGAGGCGCCATGTCATTCCACACATTATCTCTAGTGGCTAAGCTTTTGCAGTACCCTATTTTATTCCTGAGGATCCTCCTTAACACTTTTAATTCTTAAATTACTTTTGCGACTTGTTCTTCTTCGATCCGGCGAGCATTGTGTCGTAGGTTGTCCCTTCTTTCCCAAGTGATGGTGATTCGAGCGACTCCTATAAGATACTCCAGTGTTCTTTGGCTGCATTTTCTGAGCTGATATCCTCTTCTTCTGGTGCGATGAACTCAAAATGCTACCGTCCAAAATAGTTGTCCATAGGAACCCATTTCTGTCTTCTTGTACTTCTGGGATCCATTCTGCTAGAAATTTGTTAATTTCTTTGTCTTCTGGTTCAGAACCTGCACATAAAATAAATGTTAGCCTCGAAAGATTGTCGGCGAGGGCGTTGTTCTTTCCGTTAATATGTTCGAAATTGACGGTGATCCCCAAGCCGTTGATAAAGTCCGTGAATGCGAGCCATCGTACCCTAGATGGCTTGTTATGGGCCATCTTATTATAGAATGAGATGATAGCTTGACAATCGGTGCGTAATGTGATTTCCCTTTTGTTAAGACAGTGAATTTTTAAGGCACTCAGAGTTTCCATGCATGCGTGAATTTCCGCATCGATTGTTGACTTTACGTTCGGGAATTTTCCACTTGCGTAGGCACAGACCTGTTCGGAGCTTCTGGGATCTCCCTTTTTGTTCTTCCATTTGCAGATGCCACCCCATGCTTCTATACATCCGTCTGTTTCGAGAGTTACGTAGGCCTTTTCTGGGAGCAGTTCGAGGTCTTGTAGGTTCTGGACTAGACTTTGATCTTTCGTACAATTTCCCAGTCGTGGGCCTTCATTCTTTTATCTCCGTGTGGTGACTTCTTTTGGTAGAGTTGTCCTAGCAAAACCCCTAGGTTAGGAATATAAGCTCTGACATAGTTGAGAATTCATAACCAAGAACGCAGCCCTTGCTTCTCCTTTAGTTTGTCATCAGGGAAGTCAGCGCCCTTCTTGATGATGTGTGGTTGGAGTTTTATTTTTGAGTTACGATGACAGCACCCAAAAATTCCACCTATGAGACTCCCACTTTCATTTTTGTTGCCGATAAGACTAGCCCTTTTTGTTCCACATTCCTCAAGAACTGCTCCAAGTGCTCTTTGTGCTCATATTCATTGTCACTGAAAATGAGTATGTCGTCAATGTATATTGCAATAAATTTAGAATACTTACTAAAGCAGTTATCCATCTTCCTTTGAAAGATTGCTGGTGCGTTCTTTAACCCAAAAGGCATTACAAGACATTCGTATAGGCCTGTTGGGATGACGAAAGCGGTCCATTTAATGCTCTGGGGGTATGACAACCTGATGGAAGCCACTTTTTAGATCAAATTTCGAATAGATTTTACTGGTACCTATTCGTTTGAGTAGTTTGAAGATCCCCAACAGACTGTACTGATCCTTATGCGTGTTGTCATTGAGGGATCGGTAGTTGAATACCATCCTCTCTTTTCCTATTACTGGATCAACAGTTGTTCTTGAATTTACCATTAGTGCCATTGTTCTATGGCGACTTTTGCTTGGCCTAATGACCTTCAGGGCAAGCAGACTTTCTACATGTTTCTGGAATTGTTCCTGCATTAATGGAGTTACGTGTTTGAGAGGCTTATCTTGGATGGAGAGGTCAGGATTGATTATCTCGATCTTGCAAACGACTCCATTTCTGCTCCAGTGTTTTATAGGGTCTTCACCAATGTACCCCTGCTCTTGCAATCGTTGGAGTAGTGTTCTGAATTTCTTTAAGAAAAGATTATCCTGGATCCTCTGTGTGAATATTCACTCCGATTGCATTTCAAGATAAAATTCATAGCTGATCTCCATTTCTTGTAGTTGTTTGGCTGCTACTACGTCTGATGTGGTCCTGATCTGGGTGATCTCCTTGTAGAAGGTCACCGTATTTCCTTCTATGCGCATCCCTCCGTTCATGTTTCGGATAAAGTTGCATCCCAACAGCATTTGGATGCCATCCTTCACATCCATCTCTAGGCAATAGATTAGAGGTATTCAAAAATTGTGTTCGTTAACGGTCATCGTTTCTGCCTTAATTTTTCGGTTTGCGTTGGTTGTTGAGTTGACCCCGCTAAAGGAGACTTGGTAAGTCAGTTCTTCAATGGTTTTGACGGGGATGTTCTTTGTGTTTGCACAACAAGAAGTTGCGCCAGTATCAACAATAGTCTTTAGGCTGAAGATCTCTATTCCTGGTATTTTGAATTCTACGACTAGGTTGACCAATCGGTTGAGAATTCGTTTTGGTGTCGCATGCACCTGTTCTTTCACGTATTCATTGAAGAATTTTGTCACAGTACTTCCTTCAAGTTCTTCTTCTTCATTTATGCAGAGTCCTTTCATTCTGTCATGCTCAAGGAGCTCTTTTCTTTCTTCTTCTAGTTTTTCTGCAATCATCTCCTGTAATTTTTGCTGGAGTCTTTTATTTTCTTCCTTTAGGAAGCTTAAGTAATTTAGCAATTCCTGAATCAAATTATCCTTTGATTGGTAAGTTTGCAATACGACTTCCTTTTGAATGTTTATTGTCAAGTAAAATTTCGCACACATCAAGTAAGTCGTGAGTTTGCAAGTGATGCAATGTATCCTCATTTGGGAATTGGTGGTCATACGACAATAAGAACAATGTATGAATGGCCCCTGTATGGGCTTGTTCTGTTCCCAGTTGTGAGAGCGCTTACTTTGTTCTTCTGGTAAGCAGATGAAAGAGCGCCACCCGTAGTCTTCCTCTTTCATCATGAAGATGTAGTCTTCTGGAGGTGGGTCCTCCAGTGCATGTTTAACATGCGCGATGGTATTCATACCGTCCCCTTCGGAGATGCTGCAAATGGCGTCTGACGCTTCCTCGTCAAGGTCGACTGATAATACGTCGTAATCTTCGGGCATGTCCAGATTGCTAAGGATGGCTGCTCGAGCCATATTTCCTCGTTTGCTCCTGCACTCTCTTGCAAAGTGTCATTCTTCTCGACAGATGTAGCAACGACACTTTGAAGTTCTTGGTTTGTTTTTGTTCTTTATGACACGGACATGCATTTCATGCGGCTTCCCTTTGTAGTTTCTCGATTTACAGAAACCATATTTCTTATGGTTATTGTAGTATCCCGGGATCGGATCTTTTACGGATCGACGGATCTTTTATCCCCCTCTGGATTGTAGCCTTTTTGCATAGGGGGATAAAATATCTGTCAATCTGTAAAAAGATCCCTATCCCAGGATACTACTGTCGGCGTTGTTTTGTGCGTGAAGTGCCCGTAAGCATGTCGGTTTGTGCCGCCGAATCGGATCCAGGGAGAGGAACTAGGGATGTCGAGGTCCGAAAGCGAGCCTCAATAACTTCCCGAGCTATCCTATGGTTTTGTCGACGACGATAAGCTCCATCGTCGAAGACGACCGTGCCGCCCACTATACTAGCTCCGAGCTCCTTCGCGTGAAGAGACTGAGTTTTCTAGGCGTGCAGGTCAAAATGTTCAATCAGTGGCCCTATTGGCCGAAGTTCTTCTAAACATCCTATGCAAATATATTTAAGTCATTGTATGCTTTATAACAAGTGATATGTATATAAGACAGAGTAAGAAGAGAATGACGCAACAAGATATAACGTAACGTGCTAAACATGATAACACGCAAGAAGTATGCATGAAAAGTGACGACTAAACAAGATAAAGATGCAAGAAGAGATGTACAAAGAAGGTAACACGCCACAAATGTAAACAAACCTGTATACCTGGGAGGTTCGTTATTTTCTTTTGTCTAGCCAGCAGAAGTGTGCCACATGAAAGCCAAGCAAGCAAAAGAAAAGGTCGTCGAAAAGCTCGAGAAAACAAAGTGACTGACTCACAACAGAAAAGCTCGAGAAAAAAAAGTCGCTAAAAACTCCGAGGAAATCCTAAAAAGGACCACGAGTGCTCTATCAAAAATCAAATGAAAACCCGAAGAAAACCGCAAGCACTCGGCCTGGGCTAGGCTCGGAACCGTAGTAGCATCGCTCGAAGGGTCGTCGAAGGCTACTCGGCCACACGAGTGTATAAAGCCCGCCACTCAGCAGAAGGGTGTCCAACTAAACCTGACTCAGTGAGAGTGTTCCCCTACCCAAGACTGATAATCAACGAGTGGACAATATAGTTTTGAAATTTATATTTTAGCATGCACATGGATTTCGTACATGCAAAAGAAAGTTTTATCAAATTTTAATTGTGGTGAAAATATAATTTTTTTGTTATTGCGAGATGTAGTATCGTATTTTTATCGATTTTAAAAAATATAATTGTCCACTGAGTCGATCATTTCGTAGGGTAAAGGATCGCTAACAATCCTAAGAAGGTACGGTGCCCCGCTCGTCTTAGAACGGCGAACGATACCGTCATCCTACGGCTCATCGTGGCCCCGGAGCGAGTCCCGATGTCGTAGGATGGGATATCATTCTACTCTATCACTGGCGTGCCTTTTGCATTATCGCCGTCATCGCCCCAAAACAAAACAAAACCAAAACCAACTCCGAGTGAAGCGGGGAAAACGTGTCAAGCAACGAAAAGGGGGAAAGGAAAATTAACCCACCCCGAACTCGGAGGGGTAGGACGACAGAGTGAGTTAATTTAAAATTCCCTAACACATGTAATGACAAGTGCGTTTAAAAACGAAATCCGAGTTCCTGAATCGACCCCGAGGGTGTCATTTTCTCGCTCAAGCACAATTCTATCAAAAGGAAATTTAAAATCGAAATCGTGGAAAGAAAACGATCAAAGCCTTTTTTTTTTTAAAATCAAATAAAAAAGAGAAAAATGACTCGAGACAAACACTGATTGCGAACATTTCCAAACCCATAAGAAAGTGAATGGACAAGCTTCCCAAGAACATCAATTTAACTCCAATTCATCAAATGAGGCACCTAAGAAGTGGCCCAAGCACAATGCTCAATATCTCCCTCTCAAACAAGCAAGGAGCAACTATAAGTTCATCTTTATCAATTCCCAATTCAACCATAGCGATAAACAAGGCCGCCAACACATTAATTACTAGCATAAGGCTCTCGGCCGTGACCAAAACAAAAGGGTAGTAAAGCCTCCAACTCCAAAATTCACAACTCAAGAACAAAAGGCCACCACCATAAGAATCCCGCATAAGGCTCTCGCCAAGCGCCCCTAAATCAAACCCGAGCCAACAACAGCCAAAGCATGCGCTCAATCTCAAACTGCAATGTCTCTCAAAGAAAGTCAAACCCGAGCCAAGACAAGGCCAAGAGAACCAGACCCAACCTCAAGCCACAACAAAGCAAGTCCTAAATTAACTCAAGACCCGAGCCAATCAAGTCAAGAGCCAACTCCGAGCCAACACAACAAGTCCCAAAGAAACAAAACCGTAAAAGACAAACTTCAACATATAATCAAAAAAATAATTCCATCACAAAGCTAAAGCGAAACCGCCATATTAAGCATTCAACCAAACCAACAACATCACCCAAAATTCAGGATACCACACACCCCGCTTCAAAGCCGAAACGTAAAGAGGGCTAAAAGAGCCAACCCGAGCCCATATAAGGCCGAACCCGAGCCAACCTCAATTCGAAAACAAGGATACAATAATGCCAACCGGAAACCGAGCCACATAAGGCCAAAA
The DNA here is from genome assembly GCA_022702705.1 of Papilionanthe hookeriana x Papilionanthe teres. Lineage (NCBI taxonomy): Eukaryota > Viridiplantae > Streptophyta > Magnoliopsida > Asparagales > Orchidaceae > Papilionanthe > Papilionanthe hookeriana x Papilionanthe teres. The sequence continues at coordinate 144,153,473 of CM040428.1, forward strand.
TCCGGCTAGAATCAAGCTTAAAACAAAGAGTATAACAAAACCTCAACCAAGCCCAATATAAGAGTAAATCCAGAATACCAAAGTAGGCTCTCAAATCGAAATAAATCAAGCCAACCAAGCTCCCAAACAGTGCCAAAACAAGCCTCTTAAAGCATCGAAATAAGAGTAAGCAAGTATCCGTATGTTAGAATAGCCTTTCAAGTAAGAGTTAAGCCAAGCTCAACCGAGCTTCAAGATGAGCTATAATAAAGTTAAAACCACACCTATCATGAAGCTAAAACGAACGTTTCCATATACTTAACGTATTAAAATGCAGAGCCTCAATACATTTATCATGAAAGCGAACATGAGGCTCCTTCAAGTCGAATCAAAACTTCACTTTAACATGCTATTTTTGTAAAGGAAAGCTACAAGGAGCAAGAAATGAACTCCGCATGTATATAGAATTAAATAAATACTTCCATGCCTCATGTCAAGCTAAAGTACACAGGGAGCCCTATAACATTCATCTCAAACATGCAATTAACACATTCCAAGGGATATAAGCCTTCACTCGAAACCATAAACAGGAAAGAACCGCGCCAATCAACAGTGGCTACTCGTAGCCCGGGGCCAAATCGAAGAGGAGAAAGGGGAGTCAGGAAGAGTTACCGCAGTGCGTAAAACACACGAGAGCAAACCGCAACGCAAGATAACAAAGACCTCCCCTCCTCTTCACGTAAATTTCGGGCCCACCTCAATCCCACCCCAAATGGGGTTTAAATAGGCAGAGAAGGGGAGGTGAAGGTCGTAACTCACCTCAGAGGATCGGGCGCAAGTGGGAGAGGCGCAGAGACTGGCGACAAATTGCCGCAAGGGGGAGCAGGTTGCTCGCACAGGGATAAGGATAGGATCGCGAGCGGCTCGAGGAGCAAACGGCCGCCAAGGGAGCACGCTCGAGCGCGGGAGGGACGAAGCCAATCCGTGGAGCGCGAGCGTGAGGAGAGTTAGGCGCATTTAGTTTAATTAGGTTTGTTTTTTTATTTATTCTTTTAAAAGAAGTTTTAAAATATATATATTTTTTATTTTAAAAAAAAAACTTAAATTACGAGTTTTGCCCCCGACAGGCTATCGTCGCAAGCTTAACGTCGATTTTAAGTGAAATCGACGTTCCCGACGCATCGGCGCAGTCCGTTTCGTCGTCCGAGGTCGTCCGGCAACCTCGTCGACGAGCGCGTCAAAATCGCGCCGAAATTCGTATCGTCGCAAAATTTCGACGCGAGCGCGATCGAAAGCGAGGTCAACAAAAGGACCCCCAATGTGCGTGGTGCGCAATCGAGCACACCGCGCGTATCGGCGCTGACCGACAAGATCAACCAAACCAACACGTACATCCCGAGTCAACACACTCGTAACGAAACGAGGAAAGAGTGGCGAAGGTTTCCAGCTGGGGAGTGACAGCAAATCTCCAAAACCGAAGATTCCGTAACTCTCACTGGGAAACAGGGAAGCGGGTATCGGAAGCTGAATCAAAGACCATGAACTCTCGCCGAGGATCGGAGAGTGGACTTCGAATCGCGAAATTTCAAAATATGCGAGGGAGAACGTAAATCAGCATGTGGGTACCGACCTCGAGAAATTAGTGACTAGAATATCCGTACTAGCCCCGAAAGGTGAGGGTCGGAAAATGAGAATCGGAATTTAGGTACCGATCTCGAAAAGGGTTGAGAATCAGAATTTAGGTACTGATCTCAAGGATGAGAATCAGAATTTAGGTACCGATCTCAAAAGGAAGTGAGAATCAGAATTTAGGTACTGATCTCAAGGATGAGAATCGGAATTTAGGTACCGATCTCGAAAAGGAAGTGAGAATCGAATTTGTAGACGTCGATCTCAAGGATGAGAATCGGAATTTAGGTACCGATCTCGAAAAGGAAGCTGAGAATCAGAATTTAGGTACTGATCTCAAGGATGAGAATCGAATTTAGGTACCGATCTCAAAAGGAAGTGAGAATCAGAATTTAGGTACTGATCTCAAGGATGAGAATCGAATTCGGGTATCGATCTCGAGGATGAGAATCGAATTTGGGTACCGATCTCAAGGAGTGAGAATCGAATATCGTACGATCTCAAGGATGAGAATCGGAATTTAGGTACCGATCTCAAAAGGAAGTGAGAATCAGAATTTAGGTACTGATCTCAAGGATGAGAATCGGAATTTAGGTACCGATCTCAAAAGGAAGTGAGAATCAGAATTTAGGTACTGATCTCAAGGATGAGAATCGGAATTTAGGTACCGATCTCGAAAAGGAGTGAGAATCAGAATTTAGGTACTGATCTCAAGGATGAGAATCGGAATTTGGGTACCGATCTCGAAAGGAAGTGAGAATCAGAATTTAGGTACTGATCTCAAGGATGAGAATCAGAATTTGGGTACCGATCTCGAAGGAGTCGAGAATCGACTTAGGTATCGATCTCAAGGATGAGAATCAGAATTTAGGTACCGATCTCAAAAGGAAGTGAGAATCAGAATTTAGGTACTGATCTCAAGGATGAGAATCGAAATTTAGGTACCGATCTCAAAAGGAAGTCGAGAATCGAATTTAGGCATCGATCTCACGATGAGGACTAGAATATCGGTATCGATCTCCAAGGATGAGAATCGGAATTTAGGTACCGATCTCAAAGGAGTGAGAATCAGAATTTAGGTACTGATCTCAAGGATGAGAATCGGAATTTAGGTACCGATCTCAAAAGGAGTGAGAATCAGAATTTAGGTACTGATCTCAAGGATGAGAATCGGAATTTAGGTACCGATCTCAAAAGGAAGTGAGAATCAGAATTTAGGTACTGATCTCAAGGATGAGAATCGGAATTTAGGTACCGATCTCAAAAGGAAGTGAGAATCAGAATTTAGGTACTGATCTCAAGGATGAGAATCGGAATTTAGGTACCGATCTCAAAAGGAAGTGAGAATCAGAATTTAGGTACTGATCTCAGGAGGGTAACAGGGAAAGTGCAGAAAAGATCATCACGTCAGAACGTGCAGGGAGTGTATAGTGACACTCTTGAAAAGACATGTCATAAGACAAGTACGATATCAGCGAGAAAGATGTGTGGGATCTCGTGCGTAATGTAAAAATTCCGAGAGAACGTGTAGAACATCGGTGCAGACTGGAATAGTCGCGCTATGCAAGCAGAGAGCGAGAAATCTCAAGATCGAGATAAACACACTCAACAAATTCATTTCATTTTGTTATATCATATATATATCAAAACACATTTTTCAAAATTTGATTTTAGTTGGTTGATTTTCAAAAGAGTATTTTATTCGAATTTCATTTTTTTTTATTACGTATATTTTTTTGTTTTGTTCTTCGTTCGTCGTAAATCTCAAAACCAACGTATGGTTCAATGGCTTTATCTATCGCACACAAGGGCAACAAGACAAACGTACAAGATTCTGAAAAAGATTTCATTAATCAGCCTTCGAACGTAGGTTACAAACCGACTATATGCCGAAAACATCACAAGTACAAGTATGCCGGACGCATCAAAAGTACAACCGGAAAACATCATAAGCCGAAGACACATCACAAACCGAGCATCTCCCGGTATGAGCATCATCCATATCCGGCGTGTCGAACGCAAAGGCAAGGAGTATCCTCCGAAAATCCGTCTCCGGTAAGGCGAGCTTTTGGTCGAGCCGACCCGCCGAGCCATGCTCCAGACAAGAGTCCCTTTGCATGAACTCAAAGGTCCAACTCTATCACGCTCCGTAGGTAGCAGTTCCTCCAACTCGGGTCCGGACGGAATCCATATGGCATCTCGGTGGTATCCATTCTTCTCGAAGGTCACGTAAACTTCGCGGTGTCGCACTCCCGGAATGCAGAGGCTTGGCAATATCCGCTCCGTTGCCCTCGAGAACAAGCACCGAGCCCACCGGCAGCGGAATCTCCACGCGATCCTCCGAACTCGCCGGGCCAACAATATCAATTTCTTTTCCGAACAGCATATTGCTCCCGCTCCGAAAAGAGACCGTAGAAAAAGGTCTCGACGAAATCGTGGTGATCTATGCGAGGGGGATACAGCCGCCCTTCTCGTAGATGTTGATAATACAACTTGTCGGAATGCAATCGACCGGAAGTATGCTCCATCGAACCATTCTCTTTATCATCCACTCGATCGTAGGAGGTATCGGATCCACTCGATCATGTCTCGAATCCCCGGGGATTTCCTCGTCCGTCCGTAGTGAAGTTGTAGCAGCAGCCTCGCACCGAATAGTGATTCCGCCCTTTCCACGCATCCATCTTTCTCGGTTCGAATAAGTCCTCCTTCAAAAGACCTCGCTCGACCTCCGAGTCGCAAATCCTCTATGCGCTCAAGGATGCTTCTCTCGTCGCTTTCGCAGAAGACTCGTGCATGCGCCTCCGTCCTTCAAGTATGTTAATGCATCTTCCTCGAACTTCTTCATAAAATTCAAATTCCCGCTTCTTCACTTTAACCATCTCGTCAAGCTCCGCTAAAGTGATCATCGGCAACCGTCGAGGGTACTCCCTCATCTCGCATCGCTGGGAACCCAAGCCGATGTATCCGTATCCAAGTGGGGTATATGATTCCCCCGTCGGTACTCGCCGGTCCGAAAACCGTCATCCGTAGACATGTACTCCTCCGCAGTACCGTAATGCCTCAAGTGTAGGACGTTGCAGTCCGGCATTCCACAAATGCCATTGCAGCTCGAAGAACGTGCCGGAATCTCTCGCGTTGCACGTCGGGCAACCCGGACAAAGTTCATCCGGAATCTCCGGAATCCCCGGAACCTCCGAACAAACTCGGACTCATCCTCCGTAGCAGCAGTGCCGGAAGAAGTCTCTCTCATCTCCGGATCGTAGATCCTCCCCTCCGGGATGAGCCGAGTAAATCCTCCGTCTTCGAAGATATCTCTTGTCTTCGCGTCGAACGCTCCGCGCTTTCGTCGATTGGCATTCCCGCGTATTGTGCTCGTAATGCATCTCGGTAGTCCGGCATTGCTCGGCAGCCGACTAGGCCTCCAACTTGGTGCAAGCTATCATGGATGTGCAGCGACTAGTCCCTTCCATCGGATCTTGTAATATTTTCTTCCCCTTCCGCGAGGTATCTTTTCCGTTGCCGATCTTCATTAGCGACGGTAGTCCTTCGATTTCCTGCGGCTAATCGCGTCCATCGTGGACTCTCGTAATCTACATCGATCCGACCGAAGTCCATATCAAAGTTTATAATGCCACCTCGCGGTGCCCATTCTTCGCTAGGTGCGAGATTCAAGCCATCCTTAAAAGCCAAAATCAACCTCTCGTCCCGACATTTTCTCTGCAGACAACAGGAGAAACATCAGTGGGCTGAAATCTGACAGGAACAAAGAACAAAACGAAACGCCTACGAGAGGCTTTAGTTTATGTTGTTAATTATGTGTATGTGTATTAAATTTGAAAGTGGAAAAGAAAAGAAAGCCAAAACATGCACTCTCAAAAATTTTCATTTTATCGATGTTAATTTTATTACAAAATTTTAAACCCGATCACGTGCATTCGACCAAATACATAATCACAGTAATAATCGAGATTTTGAAATTTCAACTCAAGCAGCCGTCAAGTTGCGTAATATGTCTTCAAGTATCGTCCGTTGATCGGCAACAAAGGTTTCCCGCCTGGAATCCACAAGCCGGCAGGCTCCTCCGAGTAGACTTTATCTATGACAAATGGTCCCTCCCAAGTCGGCTCAAATTTTCCGCCTCATCTCGCGACGTGCAAGAATAGTCTCTCGAGAACAAGAACAAGGTCACCAACTTTCAACGTCCTCGGCGGACTAATTTGTCATGGGCTCGTACCATCTTCGCTTGGTAAAGCTCCAAATGCTGTTGCGCTTCCAGTCGTCTTCCTTCAAGACTTTCCAATTCTTCAAGTCTGAGTTTTGCATTTTCTTCCGCTGTAAGCTGATTGGCGACGGCAACTCTGAGAGACGGCGTCTGAACTTCTAACGGAAGCACGGCCTCCGATCCGTAGACGAGTGCGTACGGTGTACATCGGTGGGAGTTCGAATGTTGTCCGCATGCCCACAAAGCTTCTAACAATTTGTTATGCCAATCTCTTTTATTCTCATCGAGAGTTTTCTTCAAAATCTGTACCAGTTGTTTTGTCGAAAGCCTCTCGCTAAACCATTTGCCTTGGGGTAGTAGATCGTCGAGTACCTCCAATCTATCTCGTGTCGTCCGACGAAGTTATCGATCTTGGTGCTTTTAAAGGCCGTTCCATTGTCGGAGATTATTCTCGCGCGGAATTCCAAAACGGTAGACTATCCGACTCTCGAAAAAGAGAAGAACGTGGTGTGTTGTAACATTTCGTAACGGCACCGCCTCCGCCCATTCGGAGAAGTAATCCGTAGCCGCGAGAATGAACCCGTGTCCCTTAGAGGATGGAGGGTCTATCTGACCTATTATGTCCGTGCCCCAACACTCGAATGGCCACGAAGCAACAACTGGGTGTAGCACATTCGGAGGTCGGTGTAAGACCACCCCATGCACTCGACACCGGTGACATTTTCTCGCCGTATCCATGCAATCGACATCATTGTCGGCCAATAATATCCGAGTCTCTTAATCTTCATTTTCATCTTCGGTCCCGACCGGTGAGCTCCACACAATCCGGCGTGTACTTCTTTCGACAATATTCTCGCGCTTCGCCTCGCTTGGCATCGCAACCACATCCGATCGAACGATCTCCCGTAGAGGACATCACCTACTAAAGCGTAGGACATAGCCCTCTTCGTAATATGATACGCTGCTGACTTGTCCTCTGGTAATTTTCCAGTTTGCAAATATTCTATCAATGGCTTACGCCAATCTTCGTTGATATCAGCCCACAACAACTGTCGCTTCTTCTTCGAACTTCGTAGATCTTCGAGGTCGATTCGGGACAAAACCTCGTCTTCTCGTACCGTAACGTCAATAGAATCCTCGCGGGGAACACGCCAATTCTTTTGCAAGTTTTGCCAAAGCATCAAGCATGGGCGTTATCCAACCGAGGAATTCTATGGAGCGTTACACTAGGAATCGCTCTAAGCAACTTTATCGCGTATCCGTGATATTCCGCTAATCTTGGTTTCAAAATCTTATATCGTCCGACAACTCGCCGAATTATAAGCCGAGAGTCACCGTAGACGACGATGTCCGTTATATCCATCGAAATTGCTAATTCCAAATCCGGTGATTAAGGCTTCGTATTCCGCTTCATTGTTCGTACACTGCTCTGTCAGGTGGTAGGAGAATCTGAGCATACCCTTATCTGGCGTGATGAAAATCAAACCGATTCCCGCTTTGCCTGGGATAACTGTTCCTGATCCTTTGTCTTTTCTGGCTGAAGAAGCTCCGTCGAAGTACATCTCCCGACCATTGTGCACCGGAGGATTCCATCTCGTAATATCCGTTCATCCGGTAACTCGTCACTAAGAGATGACCCAACTCGGAAGTGGGTGCGCGGCGAGAAAATCCGCCAAAATCCGTCCCTCGATAACGCGGAGGGGAACAAAAGTTATATCAAATTGCAATAAAATCATCGACCACCTCGCTAAGCGTCCGTAAAAGTGTTGGTCGGGTCATCAAATATCGCAACGGATTAACTTTCGAAATCGTGGTTACCCTATGAGAAAGCATGTAATGTCCGAGCTTTGGCGGCGAAAATTAAAGCTAGACAATGCTTCTCAATAGGCGGATACTTTACCTCCGTCGGGATTAGACGCCTACTCAAGTAGTATAGTGCATTCTCTTTACCCTCGTCATCGACTCGAGCCAAGCAGTGCTCCGAGAGAGTCGTCTAAAGCCGCGGTATAAAGTATCAAAGGTCTTCCCGGATAGGGCCGCCAAAACAGGAGGTGTCATCAAGTATTTCTTAACGTCCTCGAAGGCCCGCCGGCATTTCTCTTCCCAAATAAATTTGGCGTCCTTTTTAATTAATGCCGAGAAGGGCCGACACCTACCCGAGAGATTAGAAATAAAGCGTCTCGTATATGCCAACTTCCCTGGAAGGAACGTAGTTGTTTCAATGTTTTGGGAGGTGGCATTTCTAAGATAGCTTTAATCTTCTCCGGATCGATTTCGATTCCCCGATGACGGACAACGAATCCTAGAAATTTCCCGAGGTAACGCCAAAGGCGCACTTTAAGGGATTCATCTTGAGATTATATCGTCGTAATCGTTCGAACACTATCCTCAAATCGTGCAAATGGTCTATTTTCCGTTTACTTTTGATAACCAAGTCGTCCACGTAGGATTCCACTCGATTGTGAATGAGATTATCGAAAATCTTCGTCATCGCTCGTTGATAAGTCGCTCCGGCATTCTTCAATCCGAAAGGCATCACCGTATACAGTAAAATTCCAACAGTGTTCCAAGGCCGTAAGGGCCGCATCTTCCGGAGCCATTCGATCCGGTTGTATCCCGACGATCCATCCATGAAAGAGAAAACTTCATGTGTTCGAGGCAATATCCACCATCATTTCGGTATTGGTAACCGAAACTCGTCCTTTCGACATGCTTTGTTTAAATCCCCGAAGTCGACACATACACGGATCCGTCCATTCTTCTTCTTAATCGGCACAACATTAGCTAACCATGTAGGTACCGCTCTTCTCTTACAAAGTTAGCGTTTATCGCTTCTTCACCTCGCAATCACTCGTCGCTCTATTTCGAGGCGCATTCTTCTTGAGCCTCGCTTTACCGGCGGTATATCTCCGTCGATTCCAAGTTTATGGACCGCAACCTCGCCGACAGCTCCCGGCATTTCGTCGTAACTCCATGCGAAGCAATCTTTAAACTCGACAATAACTCGTATTAGCTCGTGGATTCTTCTTTATCGAGTAGAGAACTTATGAAGGTCGGGCGAGGCCGTTCCTCGCTCCCGAGGTTGATTTCCTTCAATTCATCGATCGTCGACTTAATTTCTTCTTCGAATTCCGGCGGAGCGTCTTCTAATAACTCGATCAAGCAAAGTCATCCTCCACATCGAGGCAATCCTCTTTCGACTCACCGGTAACAACCATGCAAAATTCCGAATCATCCACTCGGTCCGACCGTACCAAATCCGAGACCCTCTTTAGAGTTAGGATGTCGATTCCTAACATTCCATAATTCTTCAAAGAGTTGCAATTTATCTTTTGCATATATCTCAGCAAATGTCCCCGTTGAATTAATTTTTGTACGTAAGGCGAGAAATAACCAAAAGGCAATTCCATTAATTCATTAAGCATCCTCATCCAAATTTACATGATTTTCAAGACTCGGTAGAAGTAGAAGCACGAAGAAACTCGATCGGCTTATAACCAGCACACGGGACGTCCCTGACCTTTAAGCTCTCGACCTTTTGGGGGAGGACAGGAGTAAGGGTCATAGCGTTCACATAGTGGTTTATACGATCATACATTGTCTCGTATTCGCTTTTCTCTGTATCTTCCAACGGTATCTCGTACTGAGGTTTTTTCTCGCTTTATCATTATTATTTCTTCTTCGGAACTTTCTTCTTCGTCAATGTTGATCGTTCGGCCTAGTCCGTCCAACAACCACATTGGCTCTTCTTCGTCCACGTCCCCGCCTCGATCTCGGTGCATGAACTAAAAGAACCTTTATCATTTCGTTGTGAGGAAATGACAAGAGATTGTCGAAGCGGAGTTGAATGACCCCCTTTTTGTAATCTTTCCGAATCTTTCACCGCAGCTCGCAATCACTTCACGAGAGAAAACGCCTTCTTCGTAGGCGAGTAGTAAGTCGCGTCTTCATGAATGCCAACTTCATGAACCGAAAATGGTTGTAGATCTCCTTTCGATGCAATATTCTTGTCCTTCTTCGTAGTATTCGATGCATCGGTGTAGAGAAGACGGAACCATGTCATGTTCATGAATCCACTGGCCGACCAAGTAGAGCATTGAAAGAGGTCTCGGCGTCGATAATATGGAATTTAGCGGTTGTTACCAGTCCTCCAACCTTCATCAACAAAGTAATTGATCCAAGGGCTCTCTCTCCCTTTTGGTTGAATCCTCTTAACATCATTTTATCAGACACAAGTTTATGAGCTTCAATATCCAAATATGCCAATGTCCGTAGACTCATCGTGCCGAGGGATGCCCCAGATCAACCAAAACTCGGACAAAGACAAATCCGCTAATACCGACGGAGATATAAAGCGGACGGCTCGTGGTCGGCGGTACCGAGCAAGCAAGTCTTCATTTGTAAAAGTAACCCTGCATCGTTCCTTCAACGAGCAAACTACATCCGAGGATGTGCCGAGCTAACCGGGCTAAGCAAATATCCGGACTGCAGTAGCCGAAACCGCAGATTCCCTTATTTCTTTCGACAAGATTAGAGCGTCGTAGATGCTCGCATTTAGCCTGCAGCCTTCCTAAGATGAGCTAGCACGTTATAATCCACTTTGTTTGAATTTCTGATTTCCTCCTGGGCACGCGTTTCTTCCGTTGCTCGGGTGGTTCTTCTTGTGTAACTGTTTGCTTTCCTTTATCAATCGGAGTCGTCCCCGAGGGTATCACTTTTCCTCTTCTTAAGTAGACCTCCGTTATCTCTTCTGATACTGTAGTTGATTGTTCTGGTGCTGAATCTGAATCAGACAAATCCAAGTTGATGGCGATCGGTGTTCCTTTACATTCAAGGACCGGTTCATCACTTTCTGAATCATCGTAGGCGGTAGCGTCGATGGTTTCTTCGTTCGATCGACGGGTTCATCTGACTTAAGCACAATTCGAGGATAGGTTCGGGAATCGAAATCGAAACTAGAGTGACCGGATCGACCACACCCTCATCAGTAAACAAGCGAAAACGTAGCCGAAATCATTATCATTACATTTAAAATACTCCGCAGGAGCAAAAAGATAATCGTACAAGCTCGCAGGTTCGAGGATTTTCTCCCCCGAATCCGAGAAAACAAGTCTACCGCAGGCAACCCCTATCCTACCCCCGCGCTATCGCCTCGCGACGTCGCTCTTTCCTTTCTTCAAGAAACTTCTATCTCTCGGTCGAACGGATCGTGGACCCCGAACGTCTTCCCGAACCGAAGCAGTCCGAATCCGATTCAATATCTTTCCGGATGACTTGTTCCAAACTCGTAGTCCATTCGTCTTCTTTCGAGCACGAATCAATCGGAGTAATCGGTTCAAATTGAAATCATATTTATAGCATCCTCTTTCGAGCTCTTTCAAGTATTCTTTCGGGATCGTTATATTTCCTTCTTTAAGATTCCTCTCGAGCCAATCCTCGAAGATGAAACAATCCTCTGTGGTATGTCCGAGCATCCCGTGATATGGGCACAATTAGGCCGATCCTTCTTATCGACCTCTTCCGGTTTCCTGGATCCGGTAATTTGAACTCGCATTTCTTCATCGACTCCTGAACATCTTGGGTACCGCTTCATCTTTAAAAGAGTACACCCTCCTTTTCCGTTCCTCACGTAGACATCCGCCTACTCCGGGCCGGTATGATCCCGGTCGAGGTAGTTGTTGCTTAGGCCGAGCATACCGCTCGTATCTCGCCGCCGCTGGCTATGCCGCGACGGTGGTCGGAAATTCGACGAGAATCCTCTCGCATAAATCTTCATCGGCCGTTTTCCTTTATCGACTATCGCCATCGTCCCGTACTTCTTCTCGAACACCCCGGTCATCCCGGGTTTCTCGCCTTCTCACGAGAATCCATATGCTTGATTTCTTCGCAGATTGCCGGCTTTATCGAGTAGTTTCTCAAAAGACTTGATAGTGAGTCCTTGAGCATGAAAGCTATCGGTCCATGGATGCTTTTGAGTAAGATCTCAATTGCATGATGTTCCTGTAGCTGAGGTTCACATTTCATGCTAAGGTTTCTCCACCTCAAGATATAATCTACTAGAGTCTCGTTAGGCTTCTGTCTTTCTATCACGAGATCTCCAATAGAAACATGGTGCTGCGCTCCGCAAATCTTTTCACGAACAACTCGCTCTAACTCTGAGAATGTCTTCACCGATCCGTTAGTGCACTCCGGCATACCACTCAAACGCTATTCCCGACAAACCGCCGACAAACCGACGGCAAAGCAATGCTTCGTTACCTCCGTGTTGCCACAACCAAACTTCGGAAATGTGCTATGTGCCGTCCGGGGTTTCCGGCTCCGTTGAATATCTCGAAGTTCGGTGACACATAACCCTTGTGGTAAGGTACGGCATCGAATTCCTCCGGTAAGGTCTACCTTTTAAAATCAATGCACCACTCTTGGACGGGCTATGGCCTCCCGAACTTGTTCGACCATTTGCTTCGAACTCTTTTTCCGGTATGATGCTTCGAGCAGAATCATTCTTTGGTCGATCATCTCGTTAGCCGAGGTGACTTCTCTTCTTTCATCTATGATCCGTATAATTTCCGGTCGATCGACTTCGGAGAAGCTACTTGTCGAGACTGAGACAATCCCTGAGCTGCAACCAAGGCGGCCATGGCAGTAGCCATTTCTTCCATTCTTTTCTCCATTTGACTTATTTGCTCGTCCCTTATCGAGATGGTATTGCGCAGTTCATCTACGGCGTTCCCTTCCGTAGAAGGTTGGGCTTCGCGCGCAGATGAAGCGGCTCTGGTTTCAATAACATTGATATCCATGCCATCCTCTTCGAGGTAATCTCCGAAGTCTTCATTCTCATTATCAGTGGGAATTCCCCGTCCCTGAGCCAATTCTGAAATCTCGCTTTTGAGCCTTTCAATCTTATCTTCAATTATTGAACCTTGTATCACTTTAAGATCTGGAGATTGTTGCGGAACATTTTCTTCACTTACGAATGTTGTGGCCTTATCGGACATTTCAGCTCTTTGCTTTATCCCATAGCCGTGTCTTCCAGTGCTTGCTAGATTGTATTGGTACGACGACCTTAGGTATCCACATCCCTTTCTTCGACGGTGATGCTTCGAGACGAGGTGTCTCAACGTAAGCATCGAAATGTCGAAGAGAGGTATGCTCCCCGTGGTGAAGACCGGATACAGACACTAAGCAATCCTTTCATCCTTTTCTTTGAAGCTTTAGAAACATTTGTATGGTTGGTAACCGGCGTAACTCTAGGACCCGACCGTGACTTAACCGGTCGACGCGCCCATCGATCTGGTAGCAAGAAGATCAATAGTAGCGGTAGCAATGTCAACTTTATCTCCCAAACGGAATCTGACGGGAATGCGAGCAGGTGGAGTTTCAACATCCTTCAATATTTCTCTTCTCATGCGAGGGGATACTGCACATCCCATTCGCTCGAGCAATTCACCGACCGAACAACCTTCTTCGGCGCCTAGTCTCCGAAACACCGTATCGACTCGGTGACAGAGAGCGTACTTCTTCTCCTCCCTACCACATCCATGAGGTGTCGACAAGGCAAACGGCAATCTTTCGGATACTTTCACGTCCATCGGTGTCCGTTAAGGGATGGAACCTACTCCTCGCGTAAGCTGGAGAGATATCCACCGACCTTAATTCTTCGAGACAAAGAGTTTCATTAACATTCACTTCTTCGAAATCCGAGCTTTAGTAGCCTCGCGAACCCTTCGACCGCGATTCCTCCTTTGTGACCGGTTAATGGCACAACTTTCGAACTTGATCCAATCTCAAACATCGACGGTGGGGCAACCAATCCTTCGACCAAATCTTCAAGCAATCATAACTTCCTTCCCTTCGCGTAAACAGGTTCAGCAGACGCTATGGTAGCAGCAGTATTTTCCCTCCGGTAAGAAGGAAAATCCCGTAGGCAATTCAGTCGAATTCGGTAGACGGTTCTTGAATCTCGTGAGCGCCGACTTTCACTACAACGTACGGAGCTTTCCCAAGTAAAATCTCAAATTCATCGAATCCTGTTCCAAACTTGATAACAGGAGCAACATTGCGGGCATTGCGGCTCGTCGGCAGGTTGCAGGAAAAAGTGAGCGTCGGGAATGCCATCGCAGAAACTTCAAAAACGGAAAATTCTGGTATTAATTATTTGGCCAAAGCCTGTAGACCGGGTAAGTCTTTATTTAATTGATTAAAGATTTAAAAAGTTTTTTTTTTTTTTTTTGTGAAAATTGTGAAGATTTAATTATGTGTTTGTAAGCAAGCATAGCGCGACACCACTCGATTTGATTCGCAACATAGCAAACCAAAATCAAAAAGACACAGATAGAAAGTAAAGTCCAGACCCAACATGGACAAACTCTACAAATAAGACAACACCTAAGTGAAACTAGTCCACCAACACACCTATCGGGGTCCGACCCCAAACGGAAATCGAAGAAAGTCCTAAGTGGTCTTCCGAACTCTCCCGTTCAAGGGTGGCCGAACAAGTGGTTCGAAGTCCAAGAAAAGTCGATCGTGCTATCCCAAGGAGAAATGGGTAAAGTACGTCAACGTAAGGGTAACTCGGTCCAAAAGGGATACGGACACATCACCGATATATGAAGATAAGATTTCCCGATTCAATGAAGAGAGAAGATGTCCTCACGGAGTCGCCGGTCGTCGGCTGTTTCGAGCGTGAAGTGCCCGTAGAGGTCGGCTTGCCGCCGAATCGAATCCCGTCGCCCGCTTCGAAGGATCCTTCAACGAAAAGAAAGGAAGTCAACCGACTTCATATTTTCATAGTAATGAAAGAGCGTTACACCTCAAGTCATGCACTTATCCCGAAAGACAAACACAAGACTTAAGCGAGGCTCGATCAAATAAACTAAGAAATATATGACGTCCGTTCGTCCGCGAAACCAATTTATTTGCCGACAAATTCCCTATTTAATATGAAGAATTAAATAGGCTTATTTTAAGCCGGTTCGAAATGCTTCTATAAGGCAAGCCCCTATGCAATTACATCTTAAATGACCGAAATCATCTAAGAATACTTCGATAAAAATCGTGAATATTATCTTCAAGGAGCGTCAAAAGGATAGACTTTTCAACGAAATAAGATGGAGGTGTGCAAAAGGAGTCGCCCAAATTCGAATGCGAATCCAAAGGAGAGAACTAGGGGATGTCGAGGTCCGAAAGCGAGCCTCAATAACTTCCCGAGCTATCCTATGGTTTTGCTGACGACGACAAGCTCCATCGTTGAAGACGACCGTGCTGCCCACTATACTAGCTCCGAGCTCCTCATCGCGAAGAGGCCGAGTTTTCTAAGGCGGCAGGTCAAAATGTTCAATCAAGTGGCTCTATGGTCGAAGTTCTTCTAAACATCCTACGCAAATATGTTTAAGTTGTTGTACGCTTTATAACGTGATATGTATATATAGACATGAGTAATAATAGAAACATGCAACAAAGATATAATGTAACGTGCTAAACATGATAACATGCAAGATATGCATTATGAAAAGTGACTGCTAAACAAAGATAAAGATGCAAGAATAGTGCAGTACAAAGAAGGTAACACGCTGCAAATGTAAACAAACCTGTATACCTGGGAGGCCCGTTATTTTCTTTTGTCTAGCCAGCAGAAGTGTGCCACATGAAAGCCAAGCAAGCAAAAGAAAAGGTCGTCGAAAAGCTCGAGAAAACAAAGTGACTGACTCACAACAGAAAAAACTCGAGAAAAAAAAAAAGTCGCTAAAAACTCCGAGGAAATCCTAAAAAGGACCACGAGTGCTCTATCAAAAATCAAATGAAAACCCGAAGAAAACCGCAAGCACTCGGCTCGGGGCTAGGCTCGAACCGTGTAAGCATCGCTCGAAGGGTCGTCGAAGGCTACTCTGGTCACACGAGTGTATAAAGCCTCGCCACTCAGCAAGAAGGGTGTCCAACTAAACCTGACTCAGGAGAGTGTTCCCCTACCCAAGACTGATAATCAACGAGTGGACAATATAGTTTTGAAATTTATATTTTAGCATGCACATGGATTTCAGACATGCAAAAGAAAGTTTTATCAATTTTTAATTGTGGTGAAAATATAATTTTTTTTTATTTTTGTTGCGAGATGTAGTATCGTATTTTTATCAGATTTTAAAAAATATAATTGTCCACTAGTCGATCATTTCGTAGGGTAAAAGATCGCTAACAATCCTAAGAAGGTACGGGTGCCCCGCTTGCCTTGTAGCGGCGAATGATACCGTCATCCTACGGTTCATCAGGGCCCTGGAGCGAGTCCTGATGTCGTAGGATGGGATATCATTCTACTCTATCACTGGCGTGCCTTTTGCATCATCGCCGTCATCGCCCCAAAACAAAACAAAACCAAAACCAACTCCGAGTGAAGCGGAAAACGTGTCAAGCAACGAAAAGGGGAAAGGAAAATTAACCCACCCCCGAACTTGGAGGGGTAGGACGACAGGTGAGTTAATTTAAAATTCCCCTAACACATGTAATAACAAGGCGTTTAAAAACGAAATCCGAGTTCCCAGAATCGACCCCGAGGGTGTCATTTTCTCGCTCAAGCACAATTCTATCAAAAGGAAATTTAAAATCGAAATCGTGGAAAGAAAACGATCAAAGCTTTTTTTTTTTTTTAAATCAAATAATAAAAAAAAAGAAAATGACTCGAGGCAAACCCCGATTGCGAACATTTCCAAACCCATAAGAAAGTGAATGGACAAGCTTCCCAAGAACATCAATTTAACTCCAATTCATCAAATGAGGCACCTAAGAAGTGGCCCAAGCACAATGCTCAATATCTCCCTCTCAAACAAGCAAGGAGCAACTATAGGTTCATCTTTATCAATTCCCAATTCAGCCATAGCGATAAACAAGGCCGCCAACACATTAATTACTAGCATAAGGCTCTCGGCTAGGGCCAAAACAAAAGGGTAGTAAAGCCTCCAACTCCAAAAACAGAACAACCCCCAAATAAAATCAAACCCGAGCCAACAACAGGCCAAAGAAGGCAGTTCAATCTCAAACCAGAACAGCTCTCAAAGAAAGTCAAACCCGAGCCAAGACAAGGCCAAGAGAACCAGCCCAACCTCAAGCCACAACAGCAAGTCCTAAATTAACTCAAGACCGGGCCAATCAAGCAGGCCAACCCGAGCCAAAACAACAGTCCAATTAAAGTCAAACCGAGCCAACATGAGACTAACCCGAGCCAACACAACAGTCCCAAAAGAAAACAAAACATACCCAACATATAATCAAAAAATAATTCCATCACAAAGCTAAAGGGAAACCGCCATATTAAGCATTCAACCAAACCAATAACATCAGCCCAAAATTCAGGATACCACACTCCCTGCTCAAAGCTGAAACAAAAGGAGGGCTAAAAGAGCCAACCCGAGCCCACATAAGGCCGAACCCGAGCCAACCTCAATTCGAAAACAAGGATACAATAATGCCAACTGGAAGCCGAGCCACATAAGGCCAAAATCTGGCTAGAATCAAGCTTAAAACAAAGAGTATAGCAAAACCTCAACCAAGCCCAATATAAGAGTAAATCCGTAATATCAAAGTAGGCTTTCAAATCGAAATAAATCAAGCCAACCAAGCTCCCAAACAAGTGCCAAAACAAGCCTCTTAAAGCATCGAAATAAGAGTAGCAAGTATCCGTATGTTAAAATAGCCTTTCAAGTAAGAGTTAAGCCAAGCCAACCGAGCTTCAAGATGTGCTATAATAAAGCTAAAACCACACCTATCATGAAGCTAAAAAAATACGAACGTTTCCATATACTTAACGATTAAAATGCGAGCCTCAATACATTTATCATGAAAGCGAACATAGGGCTCCTTCAAGTTGAATCAAAACTTCACTTTAACATGCTATTTTTGTAAAGGAAAGCTACAAGGAGCAAGAAATGAACTCCGCATGTATATAGAATTAAATAAATACTTCCATGCCTCATGTCAAGCTAAAGTACGCAGGGAGCCCTATAACATTCATCTCAGCATGCAATTAACACATTCCAGGGCATATAAGCCTTCAGCCGAAACCATAAACAGGAAAGAACCGCGCCAATCAACAGGGCTACGGTAGCCTGGGGCCAAATCGAAGAGGAGAAAGGGGAGTCAGGAAGAGTTACCAGAGTGCGTAAAACACACAGGAGCAAACCGCAACGCAAAGACAACAAAGCACCTCCTCCTCTTCACAGAAATTTCGGGCCAACCCCAATCCCACCCCAAATGGGGTTTAAATAGGCAGAGAAGGGGAAGCGGAGGTCGTAGAGCTCAACCTCGTAGGATCGAGCGCAAGTGGGAGAGGCGCGAGACCGGCGACAAATTGCCGCAAGGGGGAGCAGAGTTGCTCGCACGGGGATAAGGATAGGATCGCGAGCGGCTCGAGGAGCAAACGGCCGCCAAGGAGCACGCTCGAGCGCGGGAGGGACGAAGCTCCATGGAGCTCGCGCGGAGAGACGAAGCCAACCGGTCGAGCGTGAGGAGAGTTAGGGCAGATTTAGTTTAATTAGGTTTTTTTTTTATTTATTCTTTTAAAAGAAGTTTTAAAATATATATTTTTTTTATTTAAAAAAAAAAAAACTTAAATTACGAGTTTTGCCCCCGACAGGCTATCGTCGCAAGCTTAACGTCGATTTTAAGTGAAATCGACGTTCCGACGCATCGGCAGCAGTCCGTTTCGTCGTCCGAGGTCGTCTGGGCAACCTCGTCGACGAGCGCGTCAAAATTGCGTCGAAATTTGGTATCGTCGCAAAATTTTGACGCGAGCGCGATCGAAAGCGAGATCAACAACTACAATAACCATAAGAAATATGGTTTGCGTAAATCGAAAACTACAAAGGGAAGCCGCATGACACGCATGTCTGTGTCATAAAGAACAAAAACAAACGAAGAACTTCAAAGTGTCGTGCTACATCTGTGGGGAAGAATGACACTTTGCAAGAGCAAACGAGGAAATATGGCTCGAGCAGCCATCAATAGCAATCTGGACCTGCCCGAAGATTACGACGTATTATCGGTCGACCTTGACGAGGAAGCGTCAGACGCCATTTGCAACATCTCCGAAGGGGAAGGTATGAATACTCCCGCACATGTTAAACATGCACTGGAGGACCTACCTCCAGAAGACTACATCTTCATGATGAAAGAGGAAGACTACGGGTGGTGCTCTTTCATCCGCTTACCGGAAGAACAAAGAAATGCTCTCACAACTGGGAACAGAACAAGTCCATACAGGGGCCGTTCATACATTGTTCCTCTTGTCGTATGACCATCAATTCCCAAATGAGGATATATTGCATCACTTGCAAACTCACAGCTTGCCCAATGTGTGCAAAATTTTACCTGACAAATAACATTCAAAAGGAAGTCGTATTGCAAACTTACCAATCAAAGGATACTTTGATTCAGGAATTGCTAAATTACTTAAGCTTCCTAAATGAAGAAAATAAAAGGCTCCAGCAAAAATTACAGGAGATGATTGCAGAAAAACTTGAAGAAGAAAGAAAAGAGCTCCTCGAGCATGACAAAATGAAAAGACTCTACATAAATGAAGAATAACTTGAAGGAAGTACTGTGGAAAAATTCTTTAATGAATACTCGAAAGAACAGGTGCATGCGACACCAAAACGAATTCTCAACCGATTGTTCTACCTGGTCGTAGAATTCAAAATACCGGGAATAGAGATCTTCAGCCTAAAGGCTATTGTCGATACTGGTGCAACTTCTTGTTATGCAAACACAAAGAACATCCCCGCCGAAGCCATTGAAGAACTGACTTACCAAGTCTCCTTTAGCGGGGTCAACTCAACAACCAACGCAAACCGAAAAATTAAGGCAGGAACGATGACCCTTAACGAACATAATTTTCGAATACCTCTAATCTACTGCCTCAAGATTGATGTGAAGGATGACATCTAAATGCTGTTGGGATGTAACTTCATCCGAAGCCTGAACGGAGGGATGCGCATAGAAGGAAATACGGTGACCTTCTACAAGGAGATCACCCAGATCAGGACCACATCAGATGTAGAAGTTGCAGCCAAACAACTATAAGAAATGAACATCAGCTACGAATTTTATCTTGAACTGCAACCGGAGGGGATATTCACACAGAGGATCCAGGATATAATCCTTTCTTAAAGAAATTCAGAACACTACTCCAACGATCGTAAGAGTAGTGGTACATTGGTGAAGACCCTATAAAACATTGGAGCAGAAATCGAGTCGTTTGCAAGATCGAGATAATCAATCCTGACCTCACCATCCAAGATAAGCCTCTCAAACACGTAACTCCATTAATGCAGGAACAATTCCGGAAACATGTAGAAAGCCTGCTTGCTCTGAAGGTCATTAGGCCAAGCAAAAGTAGCCATAGAACAATGACACTAATGGTAAATTCAGGAACAACTGTTGATCCAGTAACAGGAAAAGAGACGAAAGGAAAAGAGAGGATGGTATTCAACTACCGATCCCTCAATGAAAACATGCATTAGGATCAGTACAGTCTGCCGAAGATCAGAACACCACTCAAACGAATAGGTATCAGTAAAATCTAGTCGAAATTTGATCTAAAAAGTGGCTTCCATCAGGTTACCATGCACCCGGAGTCTATAGAATGGACCACTTTCGTCATCCCAACAGGCCTATACGAATGACTTGTAATGCCTTTTGGGTTAAAAAATGCACCAGCAATTTTTCAGAGGAAGATGGATAATTGCTTTAGTAAGTATTCTAAATTTATTGCAGTATACATTGACGCGTACTCATTTTTAGTGACAATGAATATGAGCACAAAGAGCACTTGGAGCAGTTCTTGAGGATTGTGGAACAAGAAGAGCTAGTCTTATCGGTAACAAAAATGAAAGTGGGGGTCTCACAGATGGAATTTTTGGGTCCTGTGATCGGTAACTCAAAAATAAAACTCCAACCACACATCATCAAGAAGATCGTTGACTTCCCTGATGACAAACTGAAGAAGAAGCAAGGGCTGCGTTCTTGTTTAGGAATTCTCAACTATGTCAGAGCTTATATTCCTAACCTAGGGGTTTTACTAGGACCACTCTACCAAAAGACGTCACCACACGGAGATGAAAGAATGAAGGCCCACGACTGAGAAATTGTACAAAAGATCAAAGTTCTAGTCCAGATCCTACCAGACCTCGAACTGCCCCCAGAAAGGCCTACGTAATTCTCGAAACAGACGGATGTATGGAAGGGTGGGGTGACATCTGTAAATGGAAGAACAAAAAGGGAGATCCCAGAAGCTCCAAACGGGTCTGTGCCTACTCAAGTGGAAAGTTCCCGAAAGTAAAGTCAACAATCAATGCGGAAATTCACGCATGCATGGAAACTCTGAGTGCCTTACAAATCCACTATCTCGACAAAAGCGAAATCACATTACGCACCGATTGTCAAGCTATCATCTCATTGTACAATAAAATGACCCATAACAAGTCATCTAGGGTGCGATGGCTCGCATTCATGGACTTCATCAACGGCTTGGGGATCACCGTCAATTTCAAACATATTGACGGAAAGAACAACGCTCTCGCCGACAAACTTTCGAGGAATCTGTCTTATATTTAATCAAAACTTAAAAATTTTACTTATTCCGTGATCGTAGGTATTAGATATACAAGACGTCTGCTATAAGAAAATATAATTTCAAAGATATCGGTTAGTCATGAAGGGCAGACGGATTATATGAGCTAAAACATCACAGATTGTTGAATATTGATCCTGAGATAGTTCTTTTTTATTTAACGTACCCCTTCAAAGTTTCATATGAACGATTGCAACATCGCAGCAGGCAGTACCGATTATAAAGCAGCTTTAAAGGGTACAGAATCATTAGATCCACCATCTGTTGGTTTCCTTATCCTGCAGAAGCAAAGCAAGGAACCTCAGCCTTGCCTTGTTTAATCAAACAAAATAATACTATTATACAACTTTTACTAACAATCGCAGACAAATTAAAGACGGTGGAAGATAAGCTGCAGCAAATTTTCAATAAAGCCCTCTTTGAAGCAGAATCCATTGAGTCCTCCATCTCAGGCTTACAAAAGCAACTGAAAGCACTATCGCTAGGGGATCAGAAGAGCAATCTGCCCTGAAGATCGCCAAGCCAGGAGGACCACTATTCGTATTCAAAGATCCTAAAGAAATTTTTCGGGAGGAAAAGCGAAAAACTATCTAGATGGTCTCCTCATCCAGGAGTACCACTTCTCTTATCCGCAACCAATCCACCAAAAATTCTAGCATCACATCCGCACCTACGCCAACCATTGACGATCAATTTCGGGGGTATAGAATGAGATCTAGGTTGGCTCACGAACTGCAAAAACGTCTTCAAAAGCGTAATACACATAGAAGAACTCTGAGTCAAGAATAAACCCAGAATCAGAACTCTGGATCTCGCAGCAAAGGATAGCTAATCTAGTGTCTGCTGAGATCCTCTATGAAGACGGCTGGTCTAATACAAAACACAAAGTATACTAGCACTACTCAGAAGAAATGATACTTGCTATGGATGGAGAGCAGGTTAACCTTCCTTTTATCCAACAACAGTCGTACCAACAACTGTTGCAGGAAGGACTCGAGCACATACACTTAGGTCTTATAATGGTAAGGGTTCATGCCTTACACAGAAGAGACGCAGGGACAATAGCCCTTATTGTCCTGCGAGATACACGGTGGAGGTCCGATGTTTCAATAATTGGAACTATAGAGATTGACTTATCGGCTGACACTCAGTTGGTGTACATTACACCAAACACGATGATGTCAATCCACGATTTTATGAACCATATAGAATTGACTTACTCATGGCTACGAAGAATGACAATGAGGGGAATCAAACCTATTAATCACAAGAGCCTTAGTCTCAAGAGTCACTAACGCGAGCCATATTGGATTCCGATACAACGTATCAGGAATCTCAGATTACTTGGCATCTCATGGTATTACAGCAATTCTCGGAAATCGACATACCATAAATCAACTTCAAAGCCTTACCTGGAACCTTAAACCTTCCTCCCAACAAACAATTCAAGTTCAACAAAAACTCCATACATCCCGAAGGATTGATGGTACTCTCCATCTCTCTTTTGCCGATTATTCAGCTAAACCATCTCTACCCCCATCATCCACTAGAAAGGAAACCTCAACACCCTCAGAACAAGAAGATGAGCTTATCTTCGTCATCCTTGAAAATGAGCCTATTTGGGACGAAGAACCCCATTGGGATACTTCTTACTCTGAAAAAGAAGAAGAGTTCCCCCAAACTGCAAGCAAGGAAGATGCATCCGATAGAGAAGATGATGATGAATTCTCTCTCTTCCTATATCTACATGCGCATAATAATGAACAAAGTTCATTCACGGAAGGCGGTGGGATTGAAGGAGGACCACAAGAGACAGAAGAGGGATCACATACCACATATCCTAAAACCGAAAGGTTGTTCAACAGAGCTACGGAAGAAAATGACGGCTATACTAAGAAGGTTTCGAATAGCTATCAACAAACCTTGTGGGAACGATATCAGAATGGTGATCCTACAATAGGACCACTAGGACATCCAAGTGGAAGATATGATTATCTAGTTGAATGTTCCATCATAAAGAATGATGCACCAATCATCACTACAGGATAGGGTGATGAAGATGATCGGCCACAACTCCCTGAAAAGGTAAACCTATATTCAACTCCACCACAGCCAGAGCCAAATTCCGTTTCCGAAACACTACGTATCTCAAAAGGCCTTTCTAAGCCTATAGCCCCACCTTTCAAAAAGCCAATTTACCTGACAAATGAAATCGCATTACCCAGCATCGAAAGTCAGCTTTCTGACTTAGATTACCCGAAATTGCGAAAACCTGCTGACAAAGTTGAAAACCTATACGCCTCAGTATCATCATCTTACCTCCCCCCAATGAACCTGTCATGGGACCAGTCTCTTATCTTCCAGCCACTGTCCGACCACAAACTGAACCTTCATTTGTGCAATCTAATTCATCACACCAATTCAGAAGTCGATCTTCGGACTTCAGAAGAAGCTATCAGCAAAACATGTGGACCTTCCCATCAGCCCACAATTCACAAGGAGTCTTGCTGATACTACTAGAGGACTTCTCGCTCTATGACGACGTCATCTCACGATGGGAATCCATCACCTTAAACCTAGTAAACGATAAATAATTCCAGGATAATAAGGCAAAGGTGATGTTCATTGAGAATCTACTTGGAGAAGTAGAAAAGAAAATCTGGATCCAATGAAAAATCTTGTATGAAGATGAATATGAGGCCCTTGTCAACATAGCAGATGACCCTCAAAATGTCATCTCCCAGATAAGGCGCATTATACTTCTCGAAGATCCGTATCAAGGATCAACGGAAGAACAAAATAGGGTTTTTCTGGATCTAGAAAGGCTATCATGCCATGAAATAAAGGATATGTTCGAGTACATGAACGACTACAAAGTACTTGCTGCAAAATCAGGTAGAATGTACATAAATTCTGAACTATCCGAAAAATTCTTCAAGAAAATGCCTCCAATCATTGGCAATGAAGTCGAAGCCGCCTTCAAAGCCAAGCACTCGTTCAATACCATAGGCGTTCTGCCCAGAATTAGATTTACATATCAATATCTGGCTGACCTATGCAAAAAGGCTGCAATCCAGAGGGGGATAAAAGATCTGTCAATCTGTAAAAAGATCCCTGTCCCAGGATACTACAATAACCATAAGAAATATGGTTTGCGTAAATCGAGAAACTACAAAGGGAAGCCGCATGACACACATGTCCGTGTCATAAAGAACAAAAACAAACCAAGAACTTCAAAGTGTCGTTGCTACATCTGTGGGGAAGGACACTTTGCAAGAGAGTGTAGGAGCAAACAAGGAAATATGGCTCGAGCAGCCATCCTTAGCAATCTGGACCTGCCCGAAGATTACGACGTATTATCAGTCGACCTTGACGAGGAAGCGTCAGATGCCATTTGCAGCATCTCCGAAGGGGAAGGTATGAATACTCTCGCGCATGTTAAACATACACTGGAGGACCTACCTCCAGATGACTACATCTTCATGATGAAAGAGGAAGACTACGGTTGGCACTCTTTCATCCGCTTACCAGAAGAACAAAGTAAATGCTCTCACAACTGGGAACAGAACAAGCCCATATAGGGGCCGTTCATACATTGTTCCTATTGTCGTATGACCACCAATTCCCAAATGAGGATACATTGCATCACTTACAAACTCACAGCTTGCCCAATGTCTGCAAAATTTTACTTGACAATTAACATTCAAAAGGAAGTCGTATTGCAAACTTACCAATCAAAGGATACTTTGATTCAGGAATTGCTAAATTACTTAAGCTTCCTAAAGGAAGAAAATAAAAGACTCCAGCAAAAATTACAGGAGATGATTGCAGAAAAACTTGAAGAAGAAAGAAAAGAGCTCCTCGAGCATGACAAAATGAAAGGACTCTACATAAATGAAGAAGAAAAACTTTAAGGAAGTACTGTGGCAAAATTCTTCAATGAATACGCGAAAGAACAGGTGCATGCGACACCAAAACGAATTCTCAACCGATTGTTCAACCTGGTCGTAGAATTCAAAATACCGGGAATAGAGATCTTCAGCCTAAAGGCTATTGTCGATACTGTCGCAACTTCTTGTTGTGCAAACACAAAGAACATCCTCGCCGAAGCCATTGAAGAACTGACTTACCAAGTCTCCTTTAGCGGGGTCAACTCAACAACCAACGTAAACCGAAAAATTAAGGCAGGAACGATGACCCTTAACGAACATAATTTTCGAATACCTCTAATCTAATGCTTAGAGATGGATGTGAAGGATGACATCCAAATGCTGTTGGGATGTAACTTCATCCAAAGCCTGAACGGAGGGATGCGCATAGAAGAAAATACGGTGACCTTCTACAAGGAGATCACCCAGATCAGGACCACATCAGACGTAGAAGTAGCAGCCAAACAACTACCAGAAATGGAGATCAGCTACGAATTTTATCTTGAACTGCAACCGGAGTGAATATTCACACAGAGGATCCAGGATAATCCTTTCTTAAATAAATTCAGAACACTACTTCAACGATTGCAAGAGCAGGGGTACATTGGTGAAGACCCTATAAAACACTGGAGCAGAAATGGAGTCGTTTGCAAGATCGAGATAATCTATCCTGACCTCACCATCCAAGATAAGCCTCTCAAACACGTAACTCCATTAGTGCAGGAACAGTTCCAGAAACATGTAGAAAGCTTGCTTGTTCTGAAGGTCATTAGGCCAAGCAAAAGTCTCCATAGAACAATGACACTAATGGTAAATTCAGGAACAATTGTTGATCCAGTAATAGGAAAAAAGACGATAGGAAAAGAGAGGATGATATTCAACTACCGATCCCTCAATGACAACACGCATAAGTATCAATACAGTCTGTCGGGGATCAGCACATCGAAATTTGATCTAAAAAGTGGCTTCCATTAGGTTGCCATGCACCCGGAGTTTATAGAATGGACCGTTTTCGTCATCCCAACAGGCTTATACGAATGACTTGTAATGCCTTTTGGGTTAAAGAACGCACCAGCAATCTTTCAAAGGAAGATGGATAACTGCTTTAGTAAGTATTCTAAATTTATTGCAGTATACATTGACGACGTACTGATTTTCAGTGACAATGAATATGAGCACAAAGAGCACTTGGAGCAGTTCTTGAGGATTGTGGAACAAGAAAGGCTAGTCTTATCGGTAACAAAAATGAAAGTGAGGGTCTCACAGGTGGAATTTTTGGGTGCTGTGATCGGTAACTCAAAAATAAAACTCCAACCACACATCATCAAGAAGATCGTTGACTTCTCTGATGACAAACTGAAGGAGAAGCAAGGGCTGCGTTCTTGTTTAGGAATTCTCAACTATGCCAGAGCTTATATTCCTAACCTAGGGGTTTTGCTAGGACCACTCTACCAAAAGACGTCACCACACGGAGATAAAAGAATGAAGGCCCGCAACTGGGAAATTGTACGAAAGATCAAATTTCTAGTCCAAAACCTACCAGACCTCGAACTGCCCTTAGAAAAGGCCTACGTAATTCTCGAAACAGACGGATGTATGGAAGGGTGGGGTGACATCTGCAAATGAAGGAACAAAAAGGGAGATCCCAGAAGCTCCGAACGGGTCTGTGTCTACGCAAGTGGAAAGTTCCCGAACGTAAAGTCAACAATTGATGCGGAACTTCACACATGCATGGAAACTCCGAGTTCTTTAAAAATCCACTATCTCGACAAAAGCGAAATCATATTACGCACTGATTGTCAAGCTATCATCTCATTCTACAATAAGATGACCCATAACAAGTCATCTAGACTACGATGGTTCGCATTCAAAGACTTCATCAACAGCTTGGGGATCACCGTCAATTTCAAACATATTGACGGAAAGAACAGCGCCCTCGCCGACAATCTTTCGAGGCTAACATTTATTTTATGTGTAGGTTCTGAACTCGAAGAGAAGAAAATTAACAAATTTCTTGCAGAATGGATCCCAAAAGTACAAGAAAACAGAAATGGGTTCCTATCGACTACTCTTTTGGACGACAACATTTTAAGTTCCTCGCACTAGGAGAAGAGGATATCAGCTCAGAAAATGCAGCTAACGAACACTAGAGTATCTTATGGGTGTCGCTCGAATCACCCATCACTTGGGAAAGAAGGGACAACCTACGACACAACGCTCGCCGGATCGAAGGAGAACAAGTCGCAAAAGTAATTCAAGAATTAAAAGTGCTAAGGAGGATCCTCAGGAATAAAACAGGGTATTGCAAAAGCTTAGCCACTAGAGACAATGTGTGGAATGACATGGCGCCTCTGTCTAAGCTACATGAAGAAAATTTGGATGCTATCATATCAAAAATCACAAAATCCGCTAAAGAATGGAGTGAAATTATCGTTTGAAGCATATGGTGGGCCCTGTTAATTTATCCTGTATGGTTAAAATAATTTTCAGTGGATTCCAGCTGAAGTTATGACATGACTTGAGACTGTCATCCTAATATGAAAATTAGTATCTGGTATCAGAGCTAGATTTGGGGAACTTTGTCTAGCTAAACTCCCTTTACTATCTCAGATGATCTGATTAGACTCTGTGCTTGATTTTGTTCATATTTTCGCTAATCCCTGATTCCTATTCATAGGGTACTGGTATATTTTTGGATTATATTTTTTGAGGCCGAAAAATTGACTGTGTTTATTACGGTAGATCTGTTATAAGTTCTATTTTGAGGTTCTGGTTAAATATGAGTCAGTATGCTGTGTCCAATCAGTTCAGTTAGTAAGCCTGAGTACCACGAAGAGACCCTGAGATAAGGGCACTGTGGAATTGTAGGGCCGAAAAGCAATTGACTGGGTTACATTCAGGAACCTGTCTTACATTTAATCAAAACTTAAAAATGTTATTTATTTCGTGATCTTAGGTAATAGATATACAAGACGTCTTTTGGATGCTATCATATCAAAAATCACAAAATCCGCTAAAGAATGGAGTGAAATTGTCGTTTGAAGCATATGGTGGACCCTGTTAATTTATCCTGTATGGTTAAAATAATTTTCAGTGAATTCCAGCTGAAATTATGACATGACTTGAGACTTTGTCATCACTTTGACCAAGTCTCCTTATCTTATTTTAGGAAATCTCGTATTATCTCAATGTAATTTCAACTTTCTTTTATGTCGTGACACATGTCACTTATCTTATCTTTGTAAGGGTTAAATTACGATTTAGCCCCGTCATGAAGTGCTATAAATAGGAGTCCATTTTGAAGGAGGAGACAACAAAAGAAATAATCTTGTAGCCTACTCCTTCTTTAGAGTTGAGTCTTTCTGTAAGCGTCTCTCTCTTTCGTTATCAACATATCTCGTTTTATTTCAACTTCTTTCTGCTTTAATTTACATTGACAAAAGTTCTTTGTGACCCCAAGCCAACGATCCTAATATGAAGATTTAGCTAGACAGAAACGGTCATTTCCGAATGGTGATCCTACAATCAACGATCGTCAATAATATCAGAATGGTGATCCTACAATCAATTTTTCGGCAAAGTACAGGGCCATGACCTTAAGATGATGTGGCTGAGAGCCCTATTGGTAGAGCTGAAGGTAGACTAAGGAGCTCAAATGAAGTTATAGTGCGACAAACAAGTCAACAATCAGCATTGTCAACAACCATTTGCAACATGATAGAACCAAGCATGTGGAGATTGATAGGTTCTTCAGAAAGGAAAAGCTGATTAACGGTCTACTGGAGCTAGGTTATGTAGCTACGGGAGAGAGTGGCTGAGAACCTCGCCAAAGGACTTAGCTCATTAGATTTGTCTAGATTATGTGATAAGATGGACTTAAAGAATATCTTTTGCCTATGTTGTAGAGGAGTGTTTAAATTTGTATCTTGTATCTTTTTGAGGGTTCTAATTGTAAATAGGAAATATCAAAGAAGTCTAGGGGTTATTTGTAAGAACGTTATAAGGCTCTATATAACCCTGGGTCATTAATGAATAAAGCAAATCTCTTAGAGCAATTATGTCTTTACCTATGTGATCGTGGTTTGCGATGGAATTAAGCTTCAGCATCCTTTCTCAAACATCTAATTTAATATCTACTATTTCTGTTCAGATACGTTGGGCCAATATTAAGAATGAGAAGGAATATAGTACATAAAAAAAGATCAATGCAAAAATTCACACAAGAATCTTATATAGATTCACCCAATTGATTGTTACAATCGTTACTTTCGCTGCAAGTTTCATTATGATTTTATTGTGGAGACTTACAGCCTTATTCTTTTGACAGACATAAAATGTCCCCTCCACTTACAAAGAGAAAACAACTAGAAAAACTGAAAATTTAATAAAATTTAACCGACTAAATTTGTGTAAGAAAAATTTAGGGTCCATAGCTTAACAGGATAATATTCTGCTCACTATATATATTAGCTTCTTGGTAACTTCCGACTGAGTTTTATTAGATTGGGTGCTTATACCTATGGTCACGGGCTCATTGGCTAGAGTATTTATTGCTCTGTGCTTACTTTCTAGTGGAAGACATCTTAAGATCTAGGGTTTCGTAATAGGAGGGCAGCTGGGTGACTTGAAAGACTTATGTTGTACAATTGCTATTTGATAAAGTAGCGGACTTGGTCAACGAGGAATGTCAAAAGTTAAGCCTTATTTTGTACAGGTGGCTATAGCTATGGTGGTCGTCCCACTAAGGCTCTTAATCAATTTCAATATGATATTTCTGTATTATAGTTTGAGGAGTATCTTTTGGAAGTTTTGGATCGTAATCATATTCCAAATTGAAAGGTGTGGTGGCTACTAGATATAGAAAGTGGACGGCAAGGAGATGTTTACTAAGCTCCTATCAATCAGGGTTTGTTCCTACAAATGAAAGAACAAATCAATGTTTTAAACGGAAACTAAAATTGTAGGATAATGCTGCCAATCCTGTGATTCCCTACAGCTATGAATCCAGGGAAGAAACTACCTAAAGCTAGATCAAGAGGCTGAGTTCCTAGTTAGGAAGATTGATATTTTGAATTTACTACTAAATAGTATTTTCTTATTGCTTTTTCATTACCATGGATGTTTTTCGTTGTACCATGCACTATTCTTACGTGCTTTGTATGTTCAATTTAAATGGCCTTTGGCTTTCTTAGTGACGAAGAACTAAGGGCCTCTCCTCTGTCATTTGTACAAGTTTCTTCTAGAATTTGTACCGTGATGTTAAAAAATTAAGATTTTACTTATTTATAATAAATTTTTGGCGGATTTACATAAATAACACATAATTCTTATGCATTTCATATTTAACACTTTTTAAGGAGCTGACCTGAAAGGTTGAAGATTTCTAGGCAGGGATGGACGATCATACTTTAGTGATACACTGTTTTAATATACATAACAATCCAAAATAAATTCTAAATAGTCAAGAGCCACTAAACCATAGGAGTTTATTGTCGGCCGCTTTAAGGGCTGCGTCTTTTGTCTTTTTAAATTTAATGGATATATGCATATTAGTTTTGAAAATAAGATTTTTTAAATTTTAAAATATTAGAATGAGAAAGCGACGGATCTCATTCGTTTAGCTAGCTTGAATGAACGAGCGCGATATCGCGAGTAACGCATCTATTCCGAAGAATGACACCCTACTCGACAATATCGTTCGATCAAATAAACCACAAAATTCATGACATCCGTTCTGGTCCGCGAACCTTTATGTGACCGACAAATTCCCTATTTAATACAAGCGAATTAAATAGTGTTTATATTATCCAGTGTCTTTAAAACTCCCTATGAGTGCAGTTCTCATAGCTTAATTACCTCTCAAACGACCAAGTCACTCGAGAGAACTCTCGATTTAGATCGCGGGTTTATCTTCACGAATTCAAAAGGTAGGGTTTTCAACGAAATGAGGTAGTAGGAATCCAATAGGTGAAAGGCGCAAGGAGGAACAGTTATTTCTGAGTCAAAGAGAGAAGGGTAGGGGATGTCACAGATCTCGAGGAGGACCTCGATAACGTCCCAGACTATCCTATGGTTGGGCTTTAAATTTTGGAAAGAGATTTATTTTAATTTCAATCCCGCAAATTAATTATAGAATTACGTTTCGCATAACGTCCGATTATCGCAAACTACTCCGAAAGATAGGAGGGCTTACGTCGTATCGGACGACAACCTCGGAAACCTAAGCGAGTTAGGACTATATCGCATACGGAGGGCTGTGCAAAGCGCTAAAAGAAAAGGTGAGGGTTTATGTCGCGCTGAGCGAACTACCTCAGCTCCTGGGCTCATTATTTAAACTAAAGAATGGTTTTCATTGATGTCGACACAGTGTTTATTGAAGAAGATGGCCGTGCTCGCCCACCGTGCTCCAAGCTCCATCGTCGCTGCGAGAACCGCAGTTTAGATTTCAAGTCTTAAGTTAAAGTGAGCATGCAAGTCGTTTATTTATTTTTATTCCAAGTGAGTGTGTCAGACCGTGGCATGAGTAAGCAAAAGAAGCAAGAACGGGAGCATGCTGTAGCTATGCTAAACGAGAAGTAACATGCTATAACGAGTAAAACATCGTTGAGCAGGAGAAAGATGCGAAGCGTAAAACATGCTTAAGCAAGTATATGTATCGAGAGTAAACGAATTTCAGACATGAGAGTATGAGTGCTTGAAAAGTAAAATATAATGATGCAGTATAATAAGAAAGAAAGTAAAGATCATCACAGAAGTATCAGTATGCTTTGCTTATCCTCATGCAATTATTAATTCGTTTATTATCATTTTCATATTTTTCTTATTTCCCTGTGAAGAGTCATTAGCGCAGAAAAAGCAAGAGTACAAGTAGTGGGCAAACACTGCTCAACAGAGTATCTAAGGTACGTACGAAAGTAGGAAAGTACGAAAACCCAACGGTAGAAACGAAGGAAAACGGCGAGAAAGCGATGAAAATCGCGAAGAAAACTAAGAAAGTCGAGAAAGAAAGAAAAGAAATGTCCGTGGAAAACTCCGGAAAAGCCACAAACGCAAGACAAAAACAAAACCGTAGAAAACCGCAAAAAGCACCGCGAGAAACCCACAGACGACCCGCTAAACTCATGGCGAACCATAAGAAAGCCATGCGCCTCCGGAAAGAAAGACCAGTAAGCACGGTGGTGTTTCGGACTCGGAGCCGTGCTAATGTCCGGACTCGAGTGCCGACTACTGCGACCGACTTTCACGCGGCGTGCGCCTAACCCGACTCGAATAACTAACCGTGGACCTTTATAAATTTTCATACATTTCATTTTTGGTTTTCATGCAAGCAAAGATCAGTAGGTAAGTAGGGCTGTGTAGTAGTGGAGGTAATTTTGTATTTTCAAACATATGTATTTTTTTGTTTTAAAGTATTTTAATCACTGCGGGTCGACTATCCTAATCGGACTAGGTCTACGAACATTGGACCTGTCGGCAGATAGAAACCCCGATGACGGTCGAACGGTTCCGTGATTCCCGCTCTACTCTGCTGCAGTCTCCGAGTCGGCGGCCCCATTCCATGGATCTCGTAATTTTTCTCGTTTTGCAGCCTCATCAATGTCCCCACCGCACTTACGACTCGCTGATGACCCCATATATAACCCAAGGAGGTTATATATGCACACCTACACGTCCCCCGTAGTGTGTGCTTTGAGCAGTAAACAAGCGTGAAAACTAGGGACGAGGGGTCGAGGAAAGGAGGATGGAAAGCGGCTCACGCAACACGATTTCGAAAGAAGTGAGTCGATTTCCAATAATCAGAAAACACGTAAGTCACCCTGGACTCCCGACCGACCTCACACATCCTAAGAAAAGGACTAAAGGCACATCGACGCTCTCGGAGAAGGTGAAGACTAGACCCCTAAGAACGCACTCCCTTTTCCCAAATAACGATGAAATCATAAATAAAGATAAAATAAAAAGAAAAAACTCGCTGCCCGGTGTCTGGTCCCGAGTCACTAAACCGAGAGTCGTCTACCACAAAACTCCAAGGCTTAACCCACATTGATTTTTCAATTCCTGAAACACAAACTTCCCCGGTACGTTCTCCTACGGGCTCAGGACTCAAGCTATAGTAATAGGAGAATCAATTAATCCTTTGATACATAAGAAAGGGAATGGACAAGCCATAAGCCACCAAACTAAGCATCAATTTCACCAAATAAATCCTCCAAGAAGTATTCCAGATATCGTGCTCAATTTATTTCCCACAAGTAAGCTAGGAAGCGCTTCCAAATTTCATTAAATCAATTCCATAGACAAGGGTAGCAAGGAACAAAGCCTCCATCACAAAAACCATCCAAATGAGGCTCTCGGCCAAGGCTAAAAACAGGAGCAAAGGCCCACAGCCCAAGCTACAACAAAGGGGCAGCAATAGGTGAAGTTCCCACAATCCAAATTACCACAACGAGGCTCACGGCCAAGCCCTCAACAAACAATCCACATTGATCTAAATTCATCACAAATGCACGGGGATAAATCCACCATATTATCAAAATAATTCAGCATACCAACAGCTTGAAAGAAGCACAAACCCGAGTCCAAAGGAGATCTAAAGCCGAGCCATTAAAAGGCTGCACCGGGGGAGGCTGCAGGAACAACAGGAACCAAAAAACCGAGCCCCTACATCAAACACAAGGGAGCAGCTGCAGGAGCAGCAAACGAAACGAGAAAGAAACCGAGCCCCCTACATCAAACACAAAGGGAGCACTGCAGGAGCAACGAAACGAAATGAAAGAAACCGAGCCCCCTACATAGTGCAAAGGGGCAGTCATAAGGCACTCAGAAAGCAGAAAAACCGAGCCCCACACATAGTGCAAAGGGGCAGCCATAAGGCACACAGAAACAGAGAAAACCGAGCCCCAAATAGAGTGCAAAGGGGCAGCCATAAGGCACACGAAGCGTAAAAACCGAGCCCCAAATAGAATGCAAAGGGGCAGCCATAAGGCACACGAAAGCGAGAAAAACCGAGCCCCACACATAATGCAAAGGGGCAGCCATAAGGCACACAGAAACAAAGAAAACCGAGCCCCAAATAGAGTGCAAAGGGGCAGCCATAAGGCACACAGAAACAGAGAAAACCGAGCCCCAAATAGAGTGCAAAGGGCGACCAAACTTTCCATAGTTCCTGCTAAAAGAAAATAAGGAAGGGGCTTAGAATACTTGCCCCCACATGCCAAAAGAGGATCACCACTTTGCTTTAAATACATCCAACATGCCTCAAATGATACAAGAGAGAAAGAGAAGCTAAAGCTATGCCTCGTTTATATTCTTTTAAGCCAATGACCAAAGATAAACATCAAAACATGCTCATATAGATGCCTTGCACAAGCTTCAATTGATAAAAACATCTCCAAACCCCTAGATAGAGCCATACTAGCATGCTTTTAGAAAAAGGAAGTAGAGAACCACCATTTTAACATTCCAGCATATAAAGTGTACAGCCGTAGCATAGAGACACGAAAGGCCGACCCGACGGCAAGGCCGCGAGGTCTCTTGGGCTAAACCGAGAGAAGGAGAGGAGGAGGAGAAGTTACCAAGTAGCTTAAGACACCCCAAAGAACAAGAAGCCTCGAAGAACGCCTCTCCACCTTCACCAAAAGAATCGGCCGGCCCTAGGAAAGCCCAAAACGGGGCTCTAAATAGGCGAGGAGAGGGAGGAGAGGGCCGAGACTTACCGCGGAACCCAAGAAGATCGAGGAAGTGACGGGGGATGGGGGGAAAAATGCCGCGAGAAGATCGGCAGGGAGGCGGAGACGCGCGCGGAGATCACGCGAGGTGACTCTCGCGCGGTGGATAACACTCGAGGAGGCATGGGGAGAACCACGCGGGGCTCGAGGGAGCAACGGTCACTGGGGAAAGGCGCGCGCGAGCGCGGGAGAAGGAAGGAACGGGAGCTCGATCGAACGAGCGAGAGAGAGAGCCGACCGATCGAATGGGAGGGATTAGGGCTTAGGATAGAAAATAGGTTTTAAAATATAACATATATATATATATAATTAATTTTAT
Organism: Papilionanthe hookeriana x Papilionanthe teres; assembly: GCA_022702705.1. Lineage (NCBI taxonomy): Eukaryota > Viridiplantae > Streptophyta > Magnoliopsida > Asparagales > Orchidaceae > Papilionanthe > Papilionanthe hookeriana x Papilionanthe teres. The sequence continues at coordinate 144,188,892 of CM040428.1, forward strand.
TAAAAATAATAAGCCCAAAACCGCAATTTTCGTCCCGGCGAGCGATCGTCGCAAATTAAATATCAATTTTAGGTGGAAACGACGTTCTGGACGCAATGGCGAAGTCCGTTTCGTCATCCGAGGTCGTTCGAGCAACCTCGTCGACGATCGCGTCGAAAGCGCGTCAAATCTGGCATCAATCTCGATCCGTCACGGAGTAACTCGAAGCGTCGAGGCCGTGGCTCGAGGAATTTGTGCTCGGTAGTGCAGAAAATGTGCACGAGGCTATCCTAAGGTCCGGTGGTCTTATAGGAACTCAATTTGGAATCCTAACGCTAATTCCAACCTACCTGCTGTGAGCTAGAGGTCAAGAACTACGTCCGGGACTCTAAAAGAGTGTCGAAGTGGTTTCGAGCATTCTAAAGCGAGGTGGGCCCAGTGCTAGGAATCTAAGATCGTCGGGGAAGCTCCTAAAGCTAGAACCTTAAATCCTAGGAGGAAAACTAAACCTCGACAAAAACGAGGTCAACATTTATATACATCATTAAAACACATGTTGATCTCAAGTTTGTAACAGTACAAGAAAATAAAATAGATTAAACACCGAAATAATGTTGTCTTGTACATATTTTTTGCTCCCCTTCTATATAAACATATTATCCCTTGTCAACTATTTTAATTCATATGATTTTTTCTTGAAATAAGCAACTGAATAATAATTTAAGTTGTACAATAATTTTGTGAATATGTATAGTTCTATTGTATACTAAGTATGTAAATGTTTAATGTGAATGCTAAGAAAATAATGATTGAACATTCTTATTTCATTTTAAAGTTTTTAAACACTTGTATTTTCAAGTTCATTTTTGAACACTCTTTCAAGTATTTTTAATTTCATTTCATTTAGGAAATGATTTAGATGAATCATCTACAATTTTAATACCAATTAAGGTATAATTTTTTTCATTTTATTATTTATTTTATTTTATTCAATTTTCATGCACGGGTATGATACTTTTCTCAATTAGTATTATAAGGTGGTGACTAATGTGATTGATTTGTACATTTATTTCATTTTATGTTTGTTTACATGCTTTCAATTAATTGAAATATATGTTAATTTATTAGTGCAAATGCAATGCATAAAAAAACATGTTACTTTGTTTATATGAACAATACCAACAGCAAGCCTTTACTCCACCAAATGGGATCGGCTGAATTATTCTTTTTTCTCCATTGTCCCATTGAGTGCAATATTTGAACATTATTGTATTGAATTTGAACGTTTAATATTTTTTTTTACTGACAAATAATTTGAATAATTCAATATGATTCTAATTAATTTAAGAAATATTTTTATGGTTAAAAAAATTACATTTAGTACAAGTAGAATATACTCTCTTGTGTAACTTGAGATTCAAGCTTCGCCTCTTTTATTATAATATCTCATCACATAAATCATTTTTTTAATAATCTCTTTAAACTTGTTGAATTTAAAATTTATGATCTGTAAGTTAATTATATAATTTGAAGACAATCTTCATTTTAATCTCATTAAATTATAATATTTGTGATTAAGTTGCATCTCCCATCCTTTTTAAATCCCTTTGCACTACCTTCAAATGATCAATTCTCCAATTATTTTTATCAATATATTATTGTTCTTTAATCAAGATTCTTAAATACATATTTCTTTAGGAACAAGTATTTATACAAAATAAAAGAGTTACAAATTAAAACAATTACTCAATTATTTTCTTCCTTCTTATAAACTCAACAATCCCTTTTCTTTTTAATCTTTCACCTACCTTATTCAATACACTTATGTTATTAACAATTTATCACGTCTAGAAATTCAATTATTATTTATTAATTTAAAATAATCTTTATCCTAATTTAGCTAGCTCACATCTCTGCCTTCTTCTCTGACTCGCACACGCAAAGTCTATTCTCACGCACTTTCCTCTACAAGACGTCTCTCTCGCCTCGTATGTGCATTGCTCGCTGTCGCTTCTGTACACGATTTCACCTTCCAATATAGGTGCCACCGCCTTTCTTCTTCAGCGTCACTTGCATGTGAACCCCGACAGTCGCTTTCCCCTTTTCTTTTGCAGGGCTCAATTTTAAGTGTTTCCGCATGAAACACTTACTACTGTTTTTCATTGCTCATGCGCACAATGTCGTCACCCTCACACAAGTTGTTCTGCCCGCTAGGCTTGCTCCCGTGTTCGATTCGTCTCCCATTCTGTCTCATAATCAATGTAAACTTTGTTGGTTTTGTCGAACTGTCGCTCAGTTAAATTTTCTCCTTTTTTGTTAATGCAGGCTTAAACTTTAATATTTAATTAAAAACTTGGTGTCACAGTATGATATGACCTGGGATAAAAAACAGCGAACAAACAACAAATGAATTTAACTAGAGAGGTAGAGAAATTCAAATGAGGTCTGCCTTTACCAAAACTAATGAAAACAATTAATGCAACGATAATCTACTGTTCGAGAGGTGGATCATCTCTCCACAAACTCTAGACGCTATTGGGAACATCATCGAAAGGAAAAATAACTACAGCCAAGCAAATACATAAAAACAAACCCTTGTTTTTTTGCCCCAATATAGCCCCATCACAAAACACTTCAAACCCCCCCCCCCCCCCCAAAACCACGAATTCCTTTAATTCTCCTCCTTGCATTTCTGATTAAATCTTTCCCATATGCTTGATGAACTCTTTTGTTCCTGCTCCACGTAGCGCCTCCCTTTCTTGTTGAGCCGTTCGACCTTTAGACATTTGCGGCAGGTCGGGCCGGTAGACTGCTTTCCGACTGCTCTCGCTTGGACCGGTTTAGTATTACAATACTCTCCTCCCAAAGATTCTCTTTGTCCTCAAGATGGAATGTGGAAACTGCTTTCAGATTATCTCATAAGGTTCCCAAGTTGCTCATACTTTGACATGCCCTACCACATAATAAGTATCTCCTTTGCTCTCGCCTCTCCTCGGCCCAATCTTTCATCCTCCAAGGATTCTAGTATCACCTCGAGGTCCTCTGACATCATCTGTGGTAGTGAAGAAGAGGGTGTATGATCTCCAATCGCATGTATCAATTATGGAACATGAAATATTGGATGTAGTGCTGATGATGGTAGTAACCTCAAAAGGTAAGCCACTGCTCCGATGTGTGTCGTCACCTCGCAGGGTCCAAAATATTGGGGTGAGTTTCTTGCTCCTTGGCCTGGCCAATGTCTTCTGCCTTTAGGGTCTTAGCTTCAAGTAAACTATGTCCTTTAGTTCGAACCTGCACCTCTCTCCTATGTCTATATGCGTTCCTCTTCATGATATGTTGAGCTCTCAGTAGATGGCACTGGAGCTCTGCCAATATTTCATCTCTTTCCTCAAATACTGGTCGACACTGGATACCCTTGTAGTATTATGCCTATAGTGTATCAAGTGAGGTAGATCTTACCCATTGAAAATCTTGAAAGGAGTGGTTTGCGCTGTAGTATGGCACGAAGTATTATACCAGTATTTGGCTCACGCAATCCACTTGGCCCAAAGCTTCAGCCTATCTGATACAAAAGAACGCAGGTATATCTCCACAATTGGCTGGGGAACACATTGTTCCTTTCTGATACAATCGTTTCTGGCACTCCATGCAAACAGACCGCTTCCTATATGAAGACCATAGTGATTGAGATCGTAGGGGTTTCATAATGGAATGAAATGTGCATATTTGCTCCGATGATCCACTACCACCAAGATCACCGTAAACCCTTCTGATCGTGGCAGCTTTTCTATAAAATCCATTGTCACTTCTTCCCAAACCTTCTCCGGTAATGCTAAGGGCTATAACAACCCTCCCTACGCCATGGTCAAGTATTTGTATCGCCGGCACATGTCTCACTGCACCACTATGTCTTCTACGTCTCTGGGTATCCCCACTTAGTAATGTTCTATCGATAGATGATTGTATGTCTTTTGCACTACGAAATGCCTCGTGATTGCATTGTTGTGAAACTTTTGCAATTATTTGGGAATGTACTCCGATGCCCTTGCTAACACAAACCAGCCCTGGTAGAATAGTTATTGTCCCTTCAATGCATATCTCGTATGTTTATTCAGATCCATAGCAACTCTGCCCATAGTTTCCTCAACTTGTCTACTCGCTCTGCCTCCTTAAGCCTTTCCAATTTAGGACCAAATGTACCGATAAGACTGTCAGCTGAGGCTCCATCTTTCTCGACAGGGCATTTGCGGCCTTATTCTCCAATTATGGTCGGTACCAAATCTCGAAATCATATTCCAACAACTTGGATAGCCACCTCTGATGCTTGCATTCACCATCCTCTGCTCCAACAGATACTTCAAGCTCCTTTGATCAGTCTTGAAAAGTGTCATCCCATAAGGTAGGGCTGCCACTTTTGAATGGCTAAGACAATAGGCATTAACTCTCGCTCGTACACTGATTTGTGATTTGCCCTAGCAGTGAGCACTTGGCTAAAGCAACCGGTCGCCGGTCCTGCATGAGTACTGCTCTCAATATGCACCTTGGCGCATCTATCTCTCCCACAAATGGTCCACTGAAATCTGAAAGTGCTAATACTGGTACATTGATCATGACTCCCTTTTGGTTTTCAAAGGTCTGTGTTGTGTTTTCCCACTTAAATTTTTCTTTATCTAGTTGCTCTATCAGTGGTCATGCTATTGTGTCGTACCCCTTCGCAAATTTTCTGTAGTATTCGGTGAGACTGAGAAATCCCTTCAACACCTTCAAGTTTCTGTGTAGAGGCCAGTTCATCATAGCCTCAATCTTGGATGAGTAGGCTGCTACTCCTGCCCTAGTCACAACATACCCTGGGTACTTCATCTATAGCTGTGCAAAGGAACATTTCTTCAAATTGGTGTACAACTGGTGCTATCTGAACTTATTCAGGACTATTCTCAGGTTCTCCACATGTTCTGTCTCTATATGATTGTAAATCAAAATGTCATCCGGTGAGACTGAGAAATCCCTTCAACACCTTCAAGTTTCTGTGTAGAGGCCAGTTCATCATAGCCTCAATCTTGGATGAGTAGGCTGCTACTCCTGCCCTAGTCAGAACATACCCTGGTTACTTCATCTATAGCTGTGCAAAGGAACATTTCTTCAAATTGGTGTACAACTGGTGCTTTCTGAACTTATTCAGGACTATTCTCAGGTTCTCCTCATGTTCTGTCTCTATATGATTGTAAATCAGAATGTCATCGAAGATCAAGACGAATTTTTCTAGGTAAGGCTGAAAAAACTTATTCATGAGGGACTGAAATGTGGTTGGGGCTGTGGTAAGGCTAAATGACATCACCAAGAACTCGTAATGTCTTTCATGTGTCTTGATCTTCGTCTTGTGAACATCCTCTAGATTCATCCTGATCTGGCGGTATCCCGACTTATTACCAATTTTCGAGAAACTTACCCATAATGCTCATCTAGTAGCTCATCAGCCACAAGGATAAGAAATTGACCCAATACCATCTCCTTATTCAAAGCCCGATAGTCCACGCAAAACCTTCAACTACCATCTTTTTTTTTCATCAATAGGAATGGGATGGAGAAGGGGCTCACACTGGGTCTGATAATCTCCACCTCAAGTAGCTATCGTATCAACTTCTCTATCTCATCATTCTGAATTTGATGATATCGAAGTTGTCTGACACTGATAGAGGGCACCATCCTTTAATTTATTAGCGTGCTTCTGCTCCCTCGAAGGTGGTAACCACCTCGGTTGTTGAATGTTGCCAGTAAACTACTTTAGGAGCTTCAGGACCCCCTCAAGAAACACCTCTGACTTGGGATCTCTGATCTCCTCAATGCTCTACAACACCAATTGGCCTATCCCTACTCCCCTATCGACTTGACCACGATTTTATGCGAGACCAAGGTTTTTCATATGTTAGCATTTTCTCTTAGCATCACCTTTCTACCTCCACTTGAAACTCCATCGTCAGTGATTTCCACTTCATCTTCATCTCCCCAAGCATTTGCAATTGCTTCATTCCCATAATCACACATGTGCTGCTCAAATCCTTGGGAAGGAAGTCCTCCATCACCTAGAGGCCATGTGCTAAAACCAATCATTTGCAAATCTCCGAACTTTTGTCCAATTTCCCTGTCTCTATCATGACACTAAAGCTCCATGTTGCTACTAGCTCTAACTTTAACTGATCCACGACCTGATTTGAGATGAAGTTATTTATGACCCCAATATCCACCAAAACCACCAGCTGTTGTTCCTCGATCCATCCCCTTACTTTTATAACGTGATTCAAAGTAAATCCTACATTGAGTTATGGGACACCTCGACTATATCCTCCTCCACCGCGCCTTTCTCTGATTCCCCCACATTTTGTGCCCTCTTCCTGAACTAAAAGGATCTGAAGGGAACACCCTTGCAACGATGGCCTGGGGCATACCTCTCGTCATATCAGTAATATAATTCTTTTGCTCTTTTATCCTGAACATTTGCATCGATGAGGGGTCTGAAATTGCCCGAGATGGGGCCACGTATTCTTCTTCTTTGGCGTTTTTTTTTTTAACGACACTGTCTGGTTCCTCAGTGTCATGACCGTCAGAATCCTTTAGTGTTACCACATTTGCTTTTTTTCTTAACTTGTTTCTTGTCTTCCATCATTTGGGTAAGCTCCATCGTTTCCCTCAATCCATGCGGTCTCGATGGTCAAATGATCGTTTGGATGTTGGGCTTCAGAATCTTCAAAAGGTTCCCCTCCTATCATGTGGCAGACATACCCCTCAGACTTTCCGACAAGAGCTTGTACCTCTCCCTATATTATGTGACCGTCCCCTCTAAAGTCAGCACATAGAATTGCTTGTATAAGTCTCATTCCTGGATAGCTCAGAAACATTCGAGAAAGCAATCCTTAAACTCCTCACATGAATGTATTGGATACTTAACCTCCATCCACTAAAACCACACTAGAGCCTTTCCCTCTGAACTTAATTTTGTCGTAATGAGCTTCTCATCCTTAGTTAACCCATATACACTCACCCATGTGCATCTTTTACTTTGATGATTGACATCTTTAATTTTTTTGACCCTTGCATTGCCATTCCCAACTTCCTCTTCCTCTTCTTGAAGTGTTTTCCTTTATTTTTTTAAGGTGAAACTCCCTCATTTGGTAATAGGCATTCCCCACTTTCGATTCCCTCCTTCCTTTTTCGTGCTCTTATGCAGTTCTTGCATTATCCCTCTAATTTTTGACCTAGCCCCCTCCATTGAAAGTCTCCACTCTCCCTCCTCTCGAAGTCTTATTAGGACTTTCTTGGTGGTACATGATGTGCTCCTCGTCGTCTGCTCGTTCGATCTCCTTCCTTTTGATATGACCAAAGATTCTCTGATCAACCTATGGTCAGGGTTAGCAACTTTACTAGTCGGTAGGGTCTTGGATTGCATCTACATGAGCCTCTTTATCTTGTCCCGTATTTCTTCTGAGCTATCGAATCCATCTTCCGTTCGACTCTCTATGAAAGAAAATCTGTCCTCTTTGGTGACAAACCTTTCTTCCATTCCTGATCTGATTCACCCTACTTCTTCTTCCAGTACATTTACTTTCTTTGCGGCCATCCCTCCAAGTTCTTGGTCCGATACCAATTTGATAAGATCTAGAATCAAAAACAACGAATAATCAACGAATAGATTGTAGTAGAAAGGTAGTGAAACTCAAATGAGGGTTGCCTTTACCAAAACAAATGAAAACAAACAAGATACAATGATGATCTACTATTCGCGAGGTAGATCATCTCTCCACAAACCCTAGACCCTAGACAACGCTAAGAACACCATTGGAAAGAAAAACAGCTGTGGCCAAGCAAAACATAAAAACAAACACTAGGTTCTTAGCCCTAATATAGCCCTATCACAAAACACTTCTAACCTAACCCCATCCCCCCTTTCCTCAACACTCCTTTAATTTTTCCTCCGTGCATACTTGATTAAAACTTTCTTGGTCTCCATCTGTTCGCTAGACTATCCTTCTGCGCCTCCCATCCTGCTGAGCCATTCAGCCTTAAACAGCTATGATGGGACAGTCGACTGCTTCCTGTTCGGTCTCGCCTGGACTGGTTTAGTAACTGGCATAACACTATCATGTCAAAAAATACGCTTAAAAATGTGCATTATACTTCATAAAAAAAGAAAAAAATATTGGTGGTATTTTTAATGTTTTGTTAAAGATGAGTGTTGTCTATGTCAAAGTCTAGGAATTACAAATATAAATAAATAAGAACTATGTGGTCTGTATGTCAACCCTCCTAAGTTTTTAAGTAGTCCTCTACCTTTAGATATGATATTAGCAGAATCATGAAGCAAGGTTGAAACCTCCCCTTCAAATTTTTACTTAAATGGGAATAAGAAATACTTAACATCTGTAAAACATGAAAAGATCTACAGCGATGTCCCTTGTATGCTGGTGAGTAGAACGAGCATGGTTCACAAAAGGTCGTCGTAGCACTTTTTTTTTTTTTCTTTGGCGCAATTAAATTTTCTTGGCTTTGAACTTTTCTTCACTTTCTATGCTTCTTGCAAACCTCCATCCGTTTTATTTTTTGAATTGAAAGTAATATTCGTCAATAGGCTTCCTGTTTTTACTGTTGTAGGCAAAGATGGTGCACTGACACATCTTGCCGCAGCGAATTACCATACATCCAGTGGCAGAAATAAAACTTAAATTGAAGGGTGGTGAAATAAAAAATTAAATGGTGGTGAGTATTTCACCTTAAAACTTCAATACAAATAAAACAACAAGGCCTTAATCCCACCAAATGGGGTCAGTTACATGAATTTTTTCCTCCATTGCGTCCTATTTAGTGTCATATTTTCATTTAATTCTAAAAACTTAAGATCATTTTTATACAATAAGCCCAAATCTTCTTAGATCTATCCGTCTTTCTTAACATAAGACGAATCTAAAACATCTACTCTCCTAATCGGTTCACCTTATAACTTCAATCTCTTCAAAATTTTCAACTCTATTTTAACTATGATTTTTAAATCAAATGTATAATTAATATTAAATTATTATTAAGTATTTATTTTAGGAGGGCAAATTTTTATTAATTATATGATATTAAAGGGTTTAGTAAAATTTGTGTTGGCGAGTGCCTCCCACAGCTACTCTCTTGATTCCACCACTACATACATCTATTATTTGTATAAATCTCTGTAAACCAGAAACTTGCTGGAGATCCCACAGCTATTCTATCTAATTTTCACAAGTTATTTTTAAAACCTTCTATACGTATTAGATTTTCATTAGCCATTCTAGAGGATAGTGAACCTCAACACTCATTCCTTGCTTCTGCTTCCGATCTATTGGTTGTAAAAGTTGAAGGAAAACGAAGAAATAATTTTGCATTGATGTTTTTCATTTCAGAACTAGCCCCGTATTCTAACATCATAAATGGCAGATTTTTAGTTTTCTTCAAAACCTTTCTCAGCCATCCTGAACTTTCCTGTTGTAAAACAAACTTTATCCATGCAGGGTCGGTCAAGCAGTTGGATCTTTACTGAGGCGATTGGGGCTACGATATCAGGGAGATGAATCCCATGGTAAAATAAGAATAAATGGCCTCACTTTAAAAAGGTGGTTCAAGCCTAAACTTGCCAGCAGTTCTATAAATGCAAGACCTGGAGATATGATTCTGGGATCCAACCGACTTGCCAAAGGCATAGCCGACCAACAGCGCAAAATACGGAGCAAAAACTTGTCGCTGGAGTAATTCTGCATATTTCATGGTATCATTTTGATTTTTTTAATTTATCCCAGTATGATTATTTCACTTTGCATATGCATTTTCTGATGCTGTAATTTTGGAAATAAATTGATTTCCGATATCCTGAGTAAATTTTTATCTAACTGGATCGTAAAACTGTTAGATTTGTTTTAAGATGAATGCGGTTTGATTGATTTTCAAAGAAAATGCAACGGCTATGAGGCTTCTATTGACCAAAGTAAATCAGGTTTTATGTAGTTAATGTTTAAGCTTCAGCTTGAACTTGAAAATACTGATGGTTTCCTGAGCCACTTCCTTTAGCTTGTTAATGGTGTTATCATAGTAAAGTCTACAACACGCGCTGAGCCATTCACATAACCAATGATCAAAGAAATATTTCTCAAATATTTTTTGAAAGATTTACATACATACCACTCAATTTCTATGTATTTAAATGTCACACCAACTTCAAGTTTTACATGTGCCACTTTATGTATGGAAATGTGTCACTTTTTAAAAATAAGTGGTATTTTATGTGTTAAGAAAGATTTGGGGGTATAAATGGAGAAAGTTAAGGTGTTCGATATGTAAATATATAGGAATTGGGCGGTATGTATGTAAATGCCCCCATTTTTTTATAAATATGAGCTAAGCTATTTGTTTATTTGAAAAGTTATCTCTATACAACTTAGGGCCTGTGAGGTAGCGTTTTGAAAATGCACTGGGCCTATTTGGGTAATCTGTGTTTTGGCTGTTTATGCGTTTTCAAAACGCTCAATATAATGTTTTCTCACCGCACTTGTCTAGGTGTGCGTGACGACACTATTCGATCATGGCTCTGCTTTTCCAAAAAATAAAAATTTATAATAACCATCGCATCTAAACTTTACCAGCATATTATTTTTAATCGCCTTATCGATCAGATTATTCAATAAACTGCAGCTGCCCCAAACAGACCTCTAGCCTATTGTGGAATATCTGTTGCAGGCTAATTTGACTGCCCAATTGTCTGCTCGAAAGCTTGTAACGATATGAAAATGAAATGAAAATCAAGTATCTTTCATTATAGCTATTTTATGTTCTCTTCTCCTGTTATGTGGGCTCTCCAAGATAGAAAAAAATTATTAATTAAAATTATTTCAGGAGTCTAATCACTGTCTGTTAAGTGTACAGCTCAACCTCATCATGTATTAAATGATTAGGATTTTTTACTAGGGGGACGACTGTACATGTGGCAGGCAGTGATTGGTTTGTATCAAGACTTCTGATGTAGCATTTTTTCCTCGAGATGAGAGAACAAAGAAAGCTGCAGTGTCGAACTCACATGCTGAACGCTTTATGATTCTGTTTTTTACTATTTCTAGTATTAATAAATTGGGGGCAATTACTTATATGCCACAGTTTTTATATATTTATGTATCTAACGCCTAAATTTTCATATTTACTTGCAAACACTCTTTGACAATATATAAAAATTACCAATATTACAAAATTTTAAAAGTTAAATATGCATTTTCGTGCATAAATTTTAACAGCAAACTATTAAAAATTGGAATATCACAATTTAGTTGTTAGCTTGTAAATACGTCAGAATTATTTAGTATGAATTAAAAGTTTCCTAACAAATTTTTAAATTAGTTAAAATTTTTTGTGCAAGTCTAGTCTTCTAGCATCAAGTTTTTAATTTATTTTTAGTTTTATTTATTTTTTATTTTTTTTAGGACAACTGTTTGTGCTCTTGAAATGCCACTCAAAATCATTTTTAATCTTATGAATTATAATGCATATTGACCATAAATTGAGAGTTCATCTCCTTTAAATCAAATAATACTCTTTTTTTGGTACAAGATCAGATCGTATTACGTTGAACTTTCTCAATCGAGCAATAAAAGTTTGTTAAAATAATATAAGTTATGCTTGAATACCTAAGAACATTGATTGAAAATAATATGAAGAATTTTATGGTGTTATGTTTGATATTTCAGGAAAAAAAAAACAAATATAAGTTAATTTTAAAAGCAAAAAAGTGTTGTAGTTATTCATCTTATTAAAGCAAAAAAATGCCCTTTAATAGTTTGATTACTAAAGTCTGAAAATATGTCTAATAGAGGTGACTTGGTAGTGTTCTTTTTTCTTTGATTTTAAAAATTGGACTGAACTAGTTAGTTCAACCAATTTAATACTGCTTATGTATAGAATTGAGAGAATCGGGGTTGAAAAGGTAAATCGATATGAATTGGTTTAATTTAAAGAAATTGTTGGTTCAAATACTGTTTAATCTTAAAGTTTATCAGATGATTAGAAATAAAATATTTAAATTTAAAATGGAGAAAATGTTGTCTCAGTGATGCTGATGATGATGATATATATATACATACATACATACATACATACATACATACTTAGAGAGAGAGAGAGAAAACGATGGATATTGCTCTGTTAGGGTTTGCTTGAATCGCAATTCCATGGTTTTGTCATTGTGTTTTGTTTTGTCGTTTTGTGTTTTATTTTGTTTCTTTGTGTTTTGTTATTTTATTTTGTCGTTACGTTTTGTCATTTTCTTTTGTCATTGTGTTTTATTTTTTTTGTCATGTTTTGTTGTTATGTTATTTCATTTTGTTTTATCATTGTTTCATGTCATTATGTCATTGTTTTGTAGTTTTTATTGTTTTGCTTCATTTCATGTCGTTATGTTGTTGTATTGCAATTTTGTTTTTGTTGTGGTTGTTTTGTTGATGTTGTTTGGTTTTGTTGATGTCATTTTGTTGTTTTGTTTTGTTGTCATTGTTTTGTTGATGTTGTTATGTTTTGTCATTTCATTTGTTATTGTGTTTTATTTTTTTGTTAAAATTTAATTTTAGATAACCCGGCCAAGATGTCTATGGCTCAGTCGTCCCGGGGTCGTCGGGGTAGTCAGATCTACTTAGTCCGAAATGTATTTAAACCAAGACTAGAAGATTATTGTTAGCAACCACAGATTGTGTCGTCCAAGTGTTCTTCGTATGTCTGAACACTAGGGTTTAAGTTGCATTCGGTGATCTTTGTTCATTAAGATTTCATTTAAGTTTTAGTGTCTTTTTCGGATTTTAGGGGTTGGAAAATTTTAGGTTGTTTACGATTTATTAACCGATTAGATTTCATGTCATTTTGTTATTATTATTTTTTTTGGATGACCGAATCAAGATCCCATGGTTCTGTCGTCTTGGGTCATTAGGCTTGCAGTTTGATTAAGATGAGTGACTGGAATATATTTTGTTAGCAATCATGGGTTATGATACACCTAAAATATATAGTATTTTTATGCACATTTTTATACCTATGTTTGATGATATTTCACTTTAATGGAAGATATTTTTATATTTTTCTTGCAGATATGATTAAAATGACCGATTATGATGAAATGTCCAAAAAATGATCAAATTTGGAGCAAAAATATGAAGTGTGAAAAAATTGGCCTCTGGCGCCTAAGCGCCGATGGCCGGCGCATAGGCGCCACAGTTAAAAGTGACGAATTTAATTAATTTTGGCGCAAATTTGAAGGGATTTTTGAAGCACCATTTGGTTTAAACTTCCTTAACTTCTCATTGGCACCAAAATTCATTTAAAATTCGAATGTATGGATGCATCTCTTGGTAGATTCATTGAATCTAGACATAATTTGAAGAGGCACAAAAACACATTTTGGAGAATTATTAAAAATGAAGACTTAAAGATAAAAAAGAGAGAAGAGTTTTAAAAGAAAATTTTGGCGGGAGAAGCTGGAGAAAAGCTTGAAGTGGTTAAAGGGAAAGAAGAGAAAGAGGGACTTCTTCTCGCCATATTTTCTTTACTTTTCCACTTTACTTTATCATTGTTTGTATTAGAATTTAGGAGGGTCAATCCTTAGAGTTGGGCGCCAACTTCTAAGGAGTTATCTAGTACAAAGCAAAGTTTCAGAGGAACTTCAAGAGTCTTGTGGTAAGAATTTTCAGATAAGATTTTATCTTTGTTTTTACATTTGGTTTTTAAGTAAGACTTGTTGTGTTTTCACTATGATTTCTACTTTCAAATTAAATTGTGTTTGTGTCTTCTCCATGAGTTCTGAGTAGTTTTCTTTATCTTTTTCCTTTTAAATGTTGAAGTAATTAAATTATGGAAGGAAGTTGTGTGAAGTATATGTGTTTAATGTTGGAAGTTGTGATGATTTACTACATTGCATTTCATTTACTTCTTGATTTGGCAAATTGAAATGTTAAAATTTATTGTGAGAACATGTAAGAACCAATGCGGTATTATCTCATTAAACAATTGGATAGAATCACATGAAATTGTATGGGTGAGAATTGTAGTCCATATGGTTGAGTGCAAATAAATATGAAGATATGCTTTTTAATGGGGAGTAAAATTAGAAGACTTTCGAGTGATAGACTAAAGCCCCCAATATGGTTTTATGTTTTAAATTTTGTTATGAGATGTTAGCCTCCAGGTGGAGGAAGAAGAGGAAACTCTAGAGTGAGAGCTAGTATCTTCCCTGCCTAACCCGTCTACAAGATTTCAAAACTTCAGATTAACTTATGTTCTTTATAGAACCAAGTAAGGGTAAAGAATATAATTGCTCATATTTGGTACAACACATTTAGATACTTCCACAACGAAATTCCATAATTATTACTAATTCATTGAAAGAGGAAAAAAATATTTCATTCTCATTTGCTTTCATATAGTTTTATAGTCTTGTTAATTTTAGTTGCTTGCTTTACTTTTTCTTAAAAGAAAATATCAAAAACAAATTTAAAACTTTCTATCTTAAAACATACTTTACAAAATCATTTCAAAAAGTAAAAAGTTGTTTTTCTGTTTTCTTTAAAATTTTAGACATTTTCCTGTGGGTTCGATCTCTCGTGGCATAATCAGAAAGTCCTATATTACTTGATAAACGATACTTATACTTGCGTATAATCCTATATTATAAAATAATAAAGTTGTCTTTTATTTGCTTTGGAATTAAGTTTTTGACACCGTTGTAAAGAAAGAGATAATATCATTGAGAAGAAATATAAAGTGTAAAACGTAAGCATAAATATTCGGTGATCAAGTTTTTGGCGCTGTTGCCGGAGAGATTAATTAAAATAACATTTAAAGAAAATTTGAGAAAAATCAATTTTTTTTACTTTTCCTTATTTTTGTTAGTGTGTTTTATTTTATTTTATTTCAATTTTGTGTATTCGTAGTTCAGGTTTTGAGGGACTTGTGCTTTACGATTCTGAATTAGAGAGAACTATCAGAAAAATAAAAAAAATTAAAAATACAGGAAAAGATAAAAATAATCAAGAAATGGCGAATCAAAATAATCATAATGTTGAAATTCATCAAGAAGTTAGATCTTTAAGAGATTATGCTAATCTTACAAAAAGAAGAAAAAAGTTTGCTTGAAATTTTAAAGAAATATAAGAAATCATTTGGATGAACAATCACTAATATTAAAGGAATCAGTCCTTAAATTTGTATTCATAAAATCTTTATGGAAGATAACTGCAAACCTCGGGCTGATCCTTAAAGGAGACTAAATCATATCATGAAAGAAGTTGTTAAGAAAGAAATTTTAAAGTGTTTGGATGTGGAAATTATCTACCTTACTTCAGATAGTGCATGTGTTAGTACTATTCACTGTGTTCCTAAGAAAAGAGTTAATGTGACTGTTAATGAAAAGAATGAAATTATTCCAACAAGACAAGTTACAGGGTGGTGAATATGCATTGATTATAGAAAATTAAACCTTGCCACAAGTAAAGAACATTTTACACTACCATTTCTAGATCAGATATTGGATAGCCTGGCTGGGCATAAATACTTTTGTTTTCTGGATGGATATACTGGTTACCACAAAATAAAAATTGCTCCTGAGGATCAAGAGAAAACAGCGTTTACTAGTCCTTATGGTACATTTACTTTTAGAAGAATGCCCTTTGGTTTATGTAATGTGTCTGCTACATTTCTGAGATGTATGATGGCAATTTTCCGTGATTTAATTGAAAAAGGGATTGAAGTTTTATGGATGACTTTTTAGTGTTTGGAATTTCATTTGAATCATATTTCGAAAATTTATCAAGAGTTCTAAAACACTGTGAAGAAACTAATTTGGTCCTTAACTTGGAAAAATGCCAATTTATGGCTGCAGGATGAATTGTATTGGGAAATCGTATATTAGAAAATGGTATGGAGGTAGATCCTGCAAAAATTCAAGTTATCTCTAATTTACCTTGCCCAACAAATGTAAGGGAAATTAAAAGCTTGCTAAGACATGCTGGATTCTATAGGCGTTAAAGACTTCTAAAAAATTTAAAAGCCTTTATGCCGTTTACTAGAAAAGGATCTGATTTTTTTTTATGATGAATGCATAAAAGCTTTTGAAACAATAAAAAAAATTAATCACTGCATCTGTTATAGTTTCACAAAACTGGGAAAAACCTTTTGAATTAATGTGTGATACTAGTGATTATGCTATTGGAACTATTTTAGGTCAGAGATATGATAAAATTTTCAAAGTGATTTACTATGCTAGTAAAACTCTTAATGAAGCTCAAACTAATTATATCACAACTGAGAAAGAGTTATTAGCTATAATATTTGCCTTTGATAAATTCGGATCATATTTAATTGAAATAAAATGTATGGTGCATTCTAATCATTCTGCTATTAAATATTTAATCAAGAAGAAGGATGCAAAACCGAGACTTATAAGATGGATTCTTGTTTTGCACGAATTTGATTTTGAAATAGTAGATAGGAAGGGTGCTGGTAGTCAAATTGTTGATCATCAGTCCAGGCTTGAAACTGAAAAATCTCTCTGTGATGATGAAGAAATTAATGAACATTTTCCTAATGAAAAACTGTTCACTATTAATGAGTGGCATGTTCTATGGTATGCTGCCATTGTAAACTTTATTGTCAGTGATATTATACCTTATGGTTTGACATACCAAGAGAGGAAGAAATTTTTATCTGAAGCTAAGATTTATTTTTGGAATGACCCATTTTTATATAAACAAGAAAATGATCTGATCATTCGAAGATGTGTGCCTTTAGAAGAAACTTATGAAATTATTCAAAAATGTCATAATTCTGATTATGAGAGACATTTTGGAGTTGATAAAACTGCATATAAAATCTCACAAGTTGGATTTTATTGGCCTACAAATTTTAAGGTTGTTAACGCATATATTAAAAAATGTGATCGATGTCAACGTGTAGACAATATTTCTAGAAGAAATGAGATGCCCCTCAATTATATGTTGGAAGTTGAAATATTTGACGTTTGGGGATTAGATTTCATGGGATCGTTTATACCATCTTTTGGAAATAGATACATTTTGATAGCAGTAAAATGTGTATCTAAATGGATAGAACTTATTGCTTTACCTCGATGTGATGCTCAAAGTGTTGCAAGGTTTTTAAGAAAGATTATATTTTACAGATTTGGAATACCAAAAGTGATTATAACTGATGAGGGAAGTCATTTTAGAAATGCGATTATGGAAAAGCTAGCAAAGAAGTATCATATTAACCATCGCATTGCTGCTGCTTATCATCCGTAAACAAGTGGTTTGGTTTAATTATCAAATCGTGAAATTAAAAAAAATATTAGAAAAGACTGTTAATCCAAACAGAAAGGATTGGTCAATTAAACTGGATTATGCTTTGTGGACCTATAGGACTACCTACATAACTCATATAAGAATGTCCCCATATAGGCTAATTTTTGGGAAAGCTTGTCATTTACCAGTTGAAATTGAATATAAAGCATATTAGGCTATTAAAGAGGTCAATTATAATTTGAAAGATGCTGATGAAAAGAGATCGTTGCAATTAAATGAGCTTGAAGAGATAAACAATGAATCTTATGAAAATACAAGATTTATAAAGAAAAGATGAAGTTATGGCATGATCGGAAGATTCTTACTAAAAATCTTGAGCCAGGATAACAAGTTTTGTTATATAATGCGAGATTGAAAATATTTGCTAGAAAACTTAAGTCCAGGTGGATGGGTCCATTTATTGTAATGAAAGTTTATTCCTATGGAGCTGTGGATATTAAAGATCCTAAGATTGAAAAATATTTAAAGTTAATGGTCATAGACCTAAACCTTATTTTTCAGTAAATTAATCTAAACCTGATGAGAATCTGATGTTGGGTCACTCAGAATAAACTCTGGATATGTTCGGTTGAAGACATTAAACCAAACACTTTGTGGGAGACAACCCATAGTTATCAGTGTGCTTTGCTTTATGTTTGTTTTGTTTGTTTTGTTTGGTTTAATTTGAGATTATGTGGTAGCATTTTGGAGTTTTTTATGTTATAGTGGTGTTTATTTGACCTTATTTGATGACTTAGAGGAGTCAGAATGAAGATATGGACGTTTAGCAGACCTGTGCTAAAATGAGCACCGACCGCAATGCACCGCAAGTTGGCGCTTAGACGCCGGAGTTAGAAAAGTGTGGAGAATGATATTCTAGAAGCCTAAATCATGGGTAAGTAGTTTTGGGAGTTATTTGAGATGTTTTAGCACGTCTAGGACTGGTTTTAAGACTTACTAAGTCTATAAAAAGGCCCAGAATTAAAGCAATACTTGCACCAATCTTATTTTTATTCCTGAGTCTTAACAAGAGTATTTTGAGTGCAATAATGTCTACTTGGGAGAGCGAAGTTAAGAAGAAAGAGGAAGCCAACAAGAAGAAGTTCATTAGTGAAAGTGTGCAAAAGTTATTTAACGGATCTCTTGTCGTTAGTATTCAAGGAATTACAGAGAAGCTTGTGAAGATCGAGGCTGACGTGGCTTCAATCGAAGCAAAGGTTAATGAAACTAACGTACATTTAGCGCACATGTAATGATAACTCAAAATGCAACTCAGTCATACAAGTCATGTAGAAGCAGTAGATAAATCGATGTTTCTGAAGAACAAATGGATAGAAGAAGATGTGAGAGTTTTTAACAATCATCCATTTTATCTGGTTTACATTCCAGATGGTTCAAATAGAACTAATGGTGATTCTGGATATATTCATCCTACATGAGATTAGAATTAAATTAAGTGTGATTTTGTGGTTTAGTTATTTATGTTTAGTGTTTTGTGTTTGTGATTATTATAATGTTTATGTTTTGTTGCATTTTAATTTTGTTTGTTACATCTTACTGATGTAAACTTGAGTCTAAGATATGCGTTATGAATCTATGTATTGGAAAATTTCATCCAAGGTGTTTGGATAGAAATTTATAGTTTGTATTAAGTGTGCTTTGTTATTAATGAAATATAAGTTTGTGTTTGTGTGAAATTTGTGTTTAATCGATGAAAATTAGAGTGTAATTTTGGAGTATTAGAAGTGTTATGGGGTATAATTAATTATTTGAAGTGATTAAGGGTGATTAACTAGGTGTTTTAGTGCGATTAACATAAATTTTCAAAATCTGGGCATTGGCTACTAAGCGCCAGACCTTCTGCGCTTAAGCGCCAGATTTTGCGGCTATGCGTTGTCGCTTTGGGCATAGGTGCCGATTAGCGAAAACTGGTTTTCAGACAATAAAAACCCGAAATTTGTCATTTTTAACCCCATCATCAACTTCAATCTCTCGAATTCGCGAAAAAGAAGCCTAGGGTATCACTGATTTGGATCATTTTAGAGCCGATTTCAACGAAATTTGTTGGATTTGAACTCGTTAAGGTATAAGCACTTATCTTAAGCAAAAATTTTTTGATTTTCACTATGTATTTTGAGTACATTGTTGAGAGAAATCCGAAAATCACTAGTCATGGTGAAAATTTGAGGAAAAACATGAGAAATTGCTTGGATTTAGTGGATTTTGCCTTTAGAAGTTAAGTTAGCTAGTTTAGTTTGATTTTGGAATTTAGGGTGAATTTTTTGTGAATTTTAGAAATGGCTCCAAATTTGAAGCGCTCGAAAGAGAAAGCGAGATTTGATTCAGACAAATTTGTTAGTTATAGAGCGGAGAATCATTACGTTGATGCACTATCCATTGCAATACTTCGATGACTCGTCCAACGCTTCCTGCATCACAGATGACACGATATTATCGCAATTCGATACAACTTTAAAGGCTCTTCGTGCCGTAAAGGGACAAGTCTTGCGTACTTCGCAAAGACACCTTGCCGACAGACCTCTCACAACGATTTTCCATGAAAATAATGAGCCTAAGACCCCGATGATCGACGGAATTATATTTCGACGGGAGCATCTTTCAAAGACACAAAATTAAGAATCGCGAGTGATAGTGCCCGAGAAGGCAGGGATCGGATTAATCTTTATAACACCTGAGCGGGGATGTTAAGATACTCCTACCACTTGACAGAGCCGTACAACACCGCGGTAATACGAAGCCCTCATAACAGATTCCGGAATTAACTATTCAAACGCGGTGGGATGGCCGTACATCAACATCTATGGGATTCGCAGCTTAATCATTCAACATCGCGGACAAGACAAAAATTTTAAAAACCAAGACTCGAGCAATACTTCCGCATATCATACGCCTGTTGAAATGTATTCCAAATGTGACAATTCACAAAAATTCCCGTAAAAGAAAAATGCTTTAATAGACAAAAAAATTTCGCCTCGCAAAGAATTTTCCCCGTTTACAAGATGACAAGAGAAGTGCCGCTCACGGACGTCAGGTCCTATCACGTTCGACATAGACACAATACAATAACCGAAAAGAAGAAGAATCGCTTGCAACAAGACGAAAACATGTATATGATCGGCGACAAACATACGACTACCCCGCAAACAGAAACTACCGTGACGATAGTCGCTAAAATTTCCATCGATCAGAAGAAACCGTCCTACTCATTAATTTAAACACGTTATACAGAAGGTCTTTCGATCAAATGTGGCTAAGGTGTCAAGCGGGTCTTTAGAAATGGCGTAAGCCTTGCACTCGATGAAAAGAGGGTGAAAGATGGAGCGATAATCGAGATTGACTCGGACTTCGCACCGAGCAGGCCTACAAGTATGAGGAAAGTGACCGGATCCCGGCCGACCAAGAGGAACCGCCCGGGCGACAGTGATGAAAGTGGGTGGCCCAAGCCACCAATCCAACAGCAAGAAAAGAAAGACAAACACCGAAGAAGACAAGAAAATCAAGTCTGTAGTCGCTACAGCAGAGGGCAGGCTTGTCAGCGCCGCGCCCACAAAAACTCAGGAAGTTCGAATAGCTACTCTCATAGCAACGCAACGAAGAAATAAGAATCGCCGTATCCGTAAGATGTTAACCAAACTAGCAGCAGACCAACGCGACGAGGCAGCTTGCCACGCGCATGCATATACCTCAAGGACGTCGGCTCACTGTGTACCGAAGAAAGGAGGCCAACTCCTAGGATAACGTAAAAACTGGGGAAATCTCACGGAGATCGAAGAATGAAGGCTACCACGCCACCGGATAGAACCACCGCAATGCATGACCTTGTTGCAGAAGCAACCCCGGAGGATGTCCCGACGGACATCATCCCCGAGGAGCTGAGGTATGCAGGACAACGTGAAGGGATTGAGCTGTATATCCCACAATATGTCATCAGGCCCCGCCATTTGCAGATTATTCCAGAATACGAGCTGGAAAGAATGCAGAATGTCGAAAAGAAAACTTTTGAATACTTCAAGAGAATCAGAGGCAGAAGGATCAATATACTAGAAGGCCTCGAGCTACATACAGACATATTCTCAGAATATGAATAACAACAAATCGTGGATTGCATCCGGGATTTGAAAAGAATGGGCCGAGCGGGCCGCCTAAGGGAAAACACCTACTCAGAACCCCGGAGATGGATGCCGTGGAAAGGAAGAATTACAATACAATGTGGATGTCGTTACAACTTTGCGGAAGACAGGAAGGGAAACCCTCCAGGAATACTCCGTCATGGCCGAGTGGATCCAATGCCATTAGTCATCAAGAGAATGGTAAAGAGATTGATAACATGGAGGGTAACGCCAGCAGATTACATACCCAATAGCTACATTATTAACATCTACAAGCGGGGTGATCGCATACCCTCGCACATAGATCACCACGACTTTGTCGGACCTTTCGCACGGTCTCTTTCCCGAACAAGTGTAACATCATGTTCGGATCCGACCTCCGGATAGCAGGCCCGTGTGAGTTCCGAGGGCCGGTGAAGATACCATTACCGGTAGGTTCCGTCATGATACCGAAAGGCAACGGAGCGGATATCGCTAAACATTGCATACCGAGAGTACCAGATGAAGTGGATCTCAGCTACTTTCGAAGGATGGACGACAGGAAGACACCTTACCATTTCCAGCTGCGACCGGGAGCTAGAGAGCCTCCGACCTTACGAGCCGTGAGCTACATGGAAAATATCACACCTCCAATGTACATCCATACGACATCCTTGCCAAGGATGGCTTGGAAGGTGATGTTATTGACCATGTACCCCACTATTCAGACATGGATTTTTGACAGATGCTTCTTTAGATGGATCGACAAAGATCATACATAGTCCATTTTGAGTCTACATGGATTGTATGAGATGTATTCCAGATCGAGTTGTATGATGTATCTTCGACGTGATTGGAATGAAAGTGACCATGTCACATTTTTGGCTTTCACCTCTTTTGTGCAAATTGACTGGGAAACACCATTAAAGTTAAATGAACTTCGAACAAAGAACAGAAAAGAAATAAAAAAAAGAGAATAAAAGAAAAAAAAAACTTTCTGTAAAAAATCTAAAAATGATGAACACCAAATTCACATGGACATTAAATAAATAAAATAAATTCGAACCGTTAAAGACAAACAAAATGAACATAAATTTTAAATCAAATTTCAAATTCAATCCTTCCAAATCTCAAACCAGATCTCAAATCAAATCTCAATCAAATTCAAACTCAATCTTCCAAATCTGAATTCCAATCCATTCTATTCTCTCCCTTGTCTGGGATGGAAGCGGTTGATTCCATTGACACGGATCGAATCTGATGGCGAGGAATTATATCCAATCCAAATCAGTGACTTCCGATCAACTCTTTTGAACGGGGTATGTAACATCTACATATTCCCTCCTAATCCATTTCCTTCCATGAAAGTCTTTTACCACTTTCATGAAATTCTCGAAACACCAAAATTCCACACTTTTCAAATCAACACTACAAATCTTTGCAAAATCAATGACTATTCAAAAATCAAATTCTTGGGGTCGAGGATTTTACATCCGAGACTGCATTGCTTTAGGATTCTTTCCCTATCGCAATGAAATACATCAAAATCAAATTCTTGGGGTCGAGGATTTTACATCCAAGACTGCATTGCTTTAGGATTATTTCCCTATTGTAATGAAATACATCAAAATCAAATTCTTGGGGTCGAGGATTTTACGTCCGAGACTGCATTGCTTTAGTATCCTTTCCCTATCGCAATGAAACACATCAAAATCAAACTTTTGGGGTTGAGGATTTTACATCCGAGACTGCATTGCTTTAGGATCCTTTCCCTATCGCAATGAAACACATCAAAATCAAACTTTTGGGGTTGAGGATTTTACATCCGAGACTGCATTGATTTAGGATTCTTTCCCTATCGCAATGAAATACATCGAAATTAAACTTTTGGGGTTGAGGATTTTACATCCGAGACTACATTGCTTTAGGATGATTTCCCTATCGCAATGAAATACATCAAAATTAAACTTTTGGGGTTGAGGATTTTACATCCGAGACTGCATTGCTTTAGGATTCTTTCCCTATCACAATGAAATACATCAAAATTAAACTTTTGGGGTCGAGGATTTTACATCCGAGACTCGCATTGCTTTAGGATTCTTTCCCTATCGCAATGAAATACATCGAAATTAAACTTTTGGGGTCGAGGATTTTACATTCGAGACCGCATTGCTTTAGGATCCTTTCCCTATCGCAATGAAATACATCAAAATTAAACTTTTGGGGTTGAGGATTTTACATCCGAGACCGCATTGCTTTAGGATCCTTTCCCTATCGCAATGAAATACATCGAATTAAACTTTTGGGGTCGAGGATTTTACATCCGAAACCGCATCGCTTTAGGATTCTTTCCCTATTGCAATGAAATACATCAAAACAAAATTCTTGGGGTTGAGGATTTTACATCCGAAACTGCATTGCTTTAGGATTCTTTCCCTATTGCAATGAAATACATCAAAACCAAATTCTTGGTGTTGAGGATTTTACATACGAGACTGCATTGCTTTAGGATTCTTTCCCTATTGCAATGAAGTACATTAAAGATCAAACTCTCGAGGTTAAGGATTTTACATCCAATACCGCATTGCTCTGAGATCTCTCCTCATTGTAATGATTCAATCCAATCAATTCAATTTTCTTTTGAGGTTGAAGATGTTACATCTAAAACCATAAAATACCAATTTTCACTTCCAGTTCAGATCCCTTCAAATTAATTTTGACAAAACATCAATCTAAATTGAAACTCAAACTAAAATCTAAGTTCACACATCAAAACTTAAATTGAAACAAAATAAAATCTAAATTGAAATTCCCCCAGGTCATGTGATTTGGGATTCACCTCCTTTTCCTTTCCCCAGCGAGAGTTCAGGAATCTCCAGTCTCAGAGATATACTTGACACTCCCCAGCGAAAACTCTTCTACTTTGTCCTAAGTTTGTCACTTGGACATCTGTGTTGGTTTTGTTGATCTCTTCGGTCAACGCCAATACGCGCGGTGTGCTTGGTTAGCTCACCACACCTATCGGGAGTCCATTTGTTGACCTCATTTTTCATGAGGTCTTCTCTTCTTCTTTTTAGTACTTAGGATCTAGCCTTAGGCTTTTCCTTTGACTGTCTTAGAGGACTAGAATTGGGATCCACCACCTAGAATTTCAAACCACTTCTTAACTCCGTGCAAACTCTACAAACTCGATCGTAGACCCCTAATCACCTGGAGGGTTGAAATCAAATGTGGAAGTTTAAAGGATGAGTTCCTATAGGACTCTTTGGCCTTAGGACTGCCCTGGGTGGCCTGGTCTGGTGAAGGGCTGACTTACACACACACTACATTTATACACTACACTTTCACACGCCTATACTCAGCTTGACCTCCTGACTCATGTAGGTGATTCACATGGATGGTCTTTAACCCCTAAGCCCTTGCTAAGAGGGTTAGGAACAACATATTGGATGCCTCAAATGAGTCCCTTCATGGCTTCATGGCTCAACCAAAATGATTTCATTCCACTTACATTCACCTAATCTTAAATTTTCCAAAATTTCAATTTTTGACCCCCGGGACCCTACACCCGCTTAGCTTACCCAAAACCTTGAAATTACCCAAAATTTGCAAAATCACATAAATTGCCCAAAATTCCTCAAAACCAATCCCAAACATTTCCACATCACTCAAATTGATCATCCATACCCAAAAATACCAAGAATTCCCAAAATCAAAGCCCAACCAAAGTTAAAACCTCTTGGAAACACTCCCATAAACATTTCCCAACATTAATTTTACATCAATTTCAACCCTAGCCCAACATTGGCCCAAGTTAACCCAATTTGACCTATATTGGCCCATTCACCAAGGAAGCCCAAATTCAACCCAATTCAAACCCAAATCACTCCCAACTTGCTTCAAATCACTCATGACACATCCATGAGCTAAACCCAACAATTATTTGGCCCAAGCCTTTGCCAAAATTTCATCTTAAAATCCATTTTAAAATCCAAAAGCCCACTTCCTTAAACCATTTTAAAAGCCCATTTTCACCAAATACAAAAGCCCAAAATTGGCCCTAAAGCCCACATGGCAATTTCTTTTCATCATACCTTTAATTGATATCACCCCTAAGTTTCAAAATCATCATTAAACCATTCCAAATCAAGCTTCATACAAATTCCCACCAAAATACCAAAATGTTCTTAAATCCATTTCCATGAAATTGACTCAACTTTTCCCAAGCCAAAGATGAGCCATGAAGCCATGCATGAGCCACATGGAAGCCATGAGAGCCTCTTTACATGTCACCATACCACATTGGGTAAGAGGAGGGGAGCTTTCCTTAATTCCTAAAAGTCTTTAACCTCACCCATGATACCCCTTAACCAAGATTTAATCCAAATATTCTTGGATAAGGACATCACCACCTTTTGACCAGCCTAACCTAACTGATTTTCTCAGCCTCAAGGCTAGCCATGGGGAGGTGAACCCAGCCCAAACAAATGGGTTGACCAAACCTAGCCAAGATTAGCCATATCCCCATGCCATTTTGATCCAAGTGCTTTACACATGGCATTTGCCAATTGCCTACACTAAACCCCAGCCCTGACCCACCTGAACAAGATGGTGACCTGAGACTGGCCGGCCAGCCACCACAGCCGCCGGAAACCACCGAGCCGAGAGCTCACATGTGAGCCCAAACTTGGAATTCTCACCCGCCGAGCCGCCCCATCCCCGTGGCCATTGCAGTCTGTTCTTCTCTTGCCAAGAGCAGCTGATCCCAAGCCCTAACTCTCCTCGGGAGGCCCTCCACCCTCTCCTATTTAAACATCACCCCTCTCGGCCATGAGAGGTGCTCGAACCGAACCTTACCGAAACCCCGCCAAAATTGTTCCGAACACTCTCCATACTTAGAAGCGAGTTGATCCCCGAGTGACAATTTGCCCTAATCCCCACCAACAGAGCCCAATTTCTCAGCCAAAATTCCACCCAAAACCAGGACACTTCTCCACAGTGGATCAATCCTCAAATTGATTGGTCCTACACCTTCACCAGACCAAGGGAAGGAGTCCACCAACAAAAGCCCCCTCTCCAGGCCACCCAGTTGCTCCAGCCTCCAAGCTTTGTGATCGGCTGTGGTTGAAACCATACCTAGGCGATTCATCAGACCAGGAGACTTCATCTGGAGCTTGCTGGGATCCAATCGAAGGTGACACATCCCTCAGGTTGAAGCCACACTTCTCTGAGCAAAGGTATGAGCTAATTCTTCATCCCGAGCTTCTGGAGATTCTCTATTTCAAATGCTTTAATTTCAATACATGATCACCGTATAGATGTATTCGTCTCTTCAAGACGAATCCGTAGAGCATAAGAACACAAAAATCCATTGAGTATTGAGTGAGATATTAGGGATTTAGTGTGGACGGCTCTCGGGTGAGGACGCTTGGGGA
Source organism: Papilionanthe hookeriana x Papilionanthe teres (assembly GCA_022702705.1). Taxonomy (NCBI): domain Eukaryota; kingdom Viridiplantae; phylum Streptophyta; class Magnoliopsida; order Asparagales; family Orchidaceae; genus Papilionanthe; species Papilionanthe hookeriana x Papilionanthe teres. The sequence goes on from CM040428.1 coordinate 144,215,787, forward strand.
TGATGAACGGATGCCGTTCATTTAATACACGCGCGGACGGAAGGCCAGGATCTCGTCGGATCAGGAGATGGAACGATACCGCGGGGCCCCGGAGCGCTGAGTCAGATGGCGGCGTCGAACTAGAACGTGCCGCGTGGCCTTTTAAAGCTGCCGAGGTTGACGCGGCGCCGCGTGGATAAATAGGAAATCAGGGTATTTTTGATTTATTTAATTCCCCTAAACTTCAAAAATGCTTAACTTCGTGTAGGAAAATCAGAAAAATAAAATAAAAATACCCTCTTGCTCAGTGAACAGAGGAAAATAATGTGGAAAAGAAATTATTTAATTTCATCAAGTATTTTATTTTTAATGATTTATTTCCCTTCTGCATTATTTTAATTCTCCATGTATATAGGAAATTCACCATGACATGAGACCATAGGGCTTTTGAAGCCTCTGAATTTGGGACCATTCCCTGAATTTTCCAGAGTCAGAGGCCATCCTTATGAAAAGTTATTGATTTTTCAAATTCATGTTGCTGTTTTAAGTATTTTAATTCCAATAATTAGCATGTTGTGAAATAAATTCTAGGAAAATTTGGTGATGTCTCTTATGACCAGCAGGACCCTAGGAAAAATAGGTTTTGGATTAATTTATTTAAAATAACCCTAATTGGCTTAAACACTCAAAATAGCTCCTTAATTAATTAGAGTTAACCATATATCAAATCGACTTGAAATCAATTCTCCACTCGACCTTTAGGATCGGAGGAACCCACCATAAGTCAATCGGACTTGGTTAACTCTACTAAATGGGTCGATTAAGCCATTTAGCCATTTTAAACTTTAAAAATTCATAACTTTCAAAATATCTTTCAAAAATTCACCAAATTAGTTTTGGAGCCTCTCCGATATCGGAGGAATTTAATAAAATTAAAATTTCAATTTTCAAAAAAGTTGATTTTTTGATATTATTTTAATATTTTAATAATTAAAAAATAATAAAAATCACAAAAAATAATAAAATTTACCAAAATGTCACATTTTGAATTTTAATCATTTAGGAACAAACCCCATATTTTTCTTAAGTCTCTATAATGAGAGATTAAATTTTAAAGCCCTAAGGTAATTTTGAAATTAAAAAAAATGTATATTTTTAGTATTTCCACTAAAATAATTCTAATAAATCAAAGAAAAATCAGAAATTTATAAAAATTGATTTTCTAATTTCCTTGATATCAGAGAGATTTTTGAAAAATATAAAATTCATTTTTCAACTTTTATTTTATTTTTAAATTAATTAATACTCCAAAACTTAAAATAATTATAATAAAAATAATATAATTCAAAAAAATCACCAAAATTGGTCCAAGTGGTCCTCTGGTCATTAGGAATGTCCCATAATTTTCTTAAGGACAGAAACTTTTCCTTGGTCATATTATTAAATTTTCTTTGGAAATCTCTATTTTCTACCAAAAATAATTACATAAATAAATTAAATACAGAAAATTCACATTTTCTCCTCTCATGTCTTTATTGGCATATGAGTGAAGTCACATAAAAATTTCAAGTTCATTCAAGCTCAATTTAGTGAGTTATGAAATTATTAAGCTTGAAGGGCAAAATGGTAATTAAAATTTTAACCCTTAATTAAAACTTTAGGTTTAATAAAATTAACGAATAAAATATTTGATCTTAATCTGATTTAGATGATTGAAATTTAAATAATTAAAGGGTAGAAACCTATTAAACAATTTGAAGATAATTAAAATAAAACTTAATTAAACAATTGATTAAATTTGGAAGAATAATAAAATTGGAATTATTAAAATAGGGATATTATTAGTAAGAGATTTATTCCTTAATTTAAAAATCCATAAATTAATCATCTCAATAATATTTAATTCTTAATTAAAATGATAATTCAAATTTAAGTTTTAAAATGTTAAAGGACTTAATCATTAAATTAAATTAAAAAAAAGTTAAATGATTAAATTCTTTTTAAATTTTCAATTAAATTAAAATTAAAAATCAAATTAAATCAAACAAATTAAATCAAACAAATTAAATTAAATAAATAAATTAAATTAAATTAAATTAAATAAATAAATTAAATTAAATTAAATTAAATTAAACTGAATTAAATTAAAAAAATATTAAATTAAATTAAATTAAAACATATTAAATTAAATTAAATTAAATTAAAATTAAATCAAATTAAATTAAATTAAAGGAAATTAAATCAAATTAAACTAAATTAATTTAACATCAAGTCAAACTAAATTGAATTAAATCAAAATTAAATTAAAATTGAAACTAAACTAAATTAAATTAAATTAAAGTTAAATTAAATTGAATTAAATAACATCACCTAAGACATAAAGAAATTAAATATAAAACAACTTGAACACTATTCCAAATTTAAACCCTTTAATCGAAGTTAAACTAAATCACAAACCATTTGAACATCAATTTGCCCTCGAAAGCTTTGGTTATCATAACTCCTAAAATGTAACGTTAAATGAAATGATACTTCACTTATAGGATATTCAGATGTCCTAGTTCACTCGAGCAAGATAACAAAACTCGAATTCTCGGCCGATTAATTCATTTGTATAATTAAATTCATTTGGACTTAAAACAATTCTAGCAATATTGAAAAGATGTTTGAGATTCTTCTTAAACACTTTCTCAATATGATAGGATGTTTATAAGAACAACTGAACTTAATTATTCTTTGATGAAGAAAATCGTCCTTAAACCAAAATACAAGAACCTAGACGTCATAGGAAATGACTAGCTATAGGATTAGGAACTCGGTAGAAAACCATAACCCTTCCCTTAGCTTTACCTAGGAACTTGCTTAAATATTCTAATTGTGTTTTAAGTGCAGCTTGGGATGACGGGAAGACCCTCCAGGTACGCTTTTATTTTTTTTGCAATTTACCTTATTGCAATTTATTTAATCGCATCGCACTTACTTTTCTTGCATGATAAACAACTGTTGCATGAAAACCCACACCTTTAGGATAGCCCCTAAAACTGAAACCAAAACTAAGTAAAAAGTCATTGCAAGATAAAATTCACCGCCACAACATTTCAAAATATAAAACAACTCAAAATTTAATCACAAACGGAACACAAAACTACAATTACAACTAAATTAAAACGTCCCGTTGGATGATCGGGAATACCTCGGATGATGTAACCTACGTGTTGCTAACGGGATTTCCCACGGTCTAAATGAAAGTGTGGAACTCATTTAGTTGAGTTTAGCAAATTCATCTGGACTAAGTGAATCCGATAAAATAACGATGCCGGAAGGATGGAACCGTGGGATCTTAACCGGTGTTGTTATAATCAACTTTAAGATTTGTTTTAAATAAAACATAAAAAACACTTGGAAATTAAGATTTTCTCTAAACCAAAACGCTTTTCTCATCTCCAGATTTATGACTTCTAAAACTAAACCTCTGCAACAACAAGGAGCTCGGAGCATGGTGGGCAGCACGGCCATCGTCATCAGCAAAACCCGAATCTACTTTAACAAAACTTGCATAGAATTAAATAACAAAGTTATAGGACTTCGAGGTAGTTTGCCTAGTGCAACATAAACCCTCAACCTTTGTTAGGCATTTGCATGATCGGGTCATGTAAATTAAGCCCTAACCGGTTTTAGGATTCCGAGGTAGTCGTCCGATACGACATAAACCCTCACATCTTCGAGGCTATTTGTATGATTTTATCATACAAATATAAGTCCAAATTAATTAAAATTGGCAAGATCAAAACATTAAACAAACATTAGGACTTTCCTAAATCCAAGCCAAACAATAGGATAATTGGGAAATTACTGAAGTTCGCTTCGGATCTGTGATTTCTCCTACCTTTCTTCCTTTGAATTCCCAAAACAAAATGTTCCAAACTTGATCCATTCCCTATTGAAATTCCAAAATTCAATCCTTTGAAAACTTAAACTTTGAAATTCTTGAGAGCGAATTATTGATTATTATCGAGATTTTTCTTAGGTGATTCCCGTCACTTAAGATGTAATTAACTATAGTGGGCTTGTCCTTATAGGGAATTTTAAAGAACCTGAGTAATATAAACCCCGTTTAATGCTTTCATATTAAGCTGGGAATTTGTCGGCTTATAAAATTGGTTCGCAGACCAATCGGATGTCACAAATCTTCTAGTTTATTTAATCGAGCCCCATCGTCAAGCAGTGTGCCTATTCTTTGGGATAAATACACGGTTTGTGGTGCGGTGCTCGTTTATATAAACTATTTGGAATGTGAGATCGGTTTGATTTCATATCTTAAAATCTTCAAATTTAAAATTATTTTCAAAGTCAAATACTACTTTTCAAATTATTTATTTAAATTAAATTAAAAATTCACCGCACAATTTCTGTTAGGCGACCCCCTTTTCAAAAATACAACACTCAACCTAAAAATATGCCGACAGGACTATATCATATATAGGTTTGGTATTCTTCGTTGAATCATATCTTAAAATGGTTCTGCCTTCATAAGTAGTAAGATCAATAATTTTTAAGGTGACACTATATTGATTGACGACACTCAACAATCTACTATCCCTCGACAAATGAATTGGTTGAGGCTTTCAATAAAATTATAGTCCAAATTTTGAAGAAGATACTTGACCAGGATAAATGAAAGTAGTATGAAAAGTTCGTGGAAGCTCTGTGTGCTTACAAACTATGCATAAAATCTCAACTCACTACTCCATTTGAGATAGTCTACGGCTTTGAAGTTATGCTTCCTCTAGAAGTTCAACTTCCCTTGTTAAGAATTGCAACCTACCTGATGAATCCTCTAGAACAAAAAATTTAGTTATGGTAAGAAGAACTTGATGGATTAAAAGAAGCCCATTTAATAGCCAATTAAAATCTCAAACTATACCAAGCACAAATTGTTCAAGTGCATGACAAATTAGTCAGAACCCAAAACTTTTGTGTGGTTGGGTGGTGCTAGTCCTTAAGAGACCAATTTTAGCCCACTAAAAGATTGACAGTAAGTTTAAACAACACGGGAAGATCTATTTGTGGTAGAGAAAGTATATCATGAAGGTCCCTAAATAATTTGTAGATTGCAAGGGTGAACATCCCATGCTTCCAATCAATGGGCGTTACCTGAAGAAATACCGTGTAAAATGTGTCCAAAGATATTTAGGACTTTATTGGGAGTTAAGTTATCATTGAATCTTTGAAATCTCAATGAAAATCTAAATTTTCAGACTACTTAATTTGAAATATGATTTATTTTGTATTTATTTCAATGAAGTTCTGATGAAATGTTAAATCCTGCTGTCATTTTCGAACTCTTAAAATCAAAATATTTTGATCCTTTAAAATTATATTCAATAACAAAACTAATTTGAATTCCAAATAATAATAAATAAATAAATATTAAATTAAGATTTCAAAAGGTGCATTTTAGAGTTTTAGATAACATATAACTTTCTTTTTTTATTGCAACAAAATGTCATCCAGAAGACTCATTTGAACCTTCAGAAACAATGTCAGTTTGGTGGTACCTACTTAACTAACAATGCATTTTAGAGTTTTTTAAATGAAGCTTACACTGTTTATATAGATAGGGCTCATCCCAAAAATAAAATCTTGCATCATATTTAAACTTTTTTGTTGTTGCCTTGTTAAATTAGGTGGTACAATATCACTCATAATATAATTCACAATATCAGCATGCCAAGGCAAATTTCTTCCCATAATAGTATAAAGTTGTTCATCAGGGAAAATTTCTGTAACTTCCTTCTCAAATTTAGATAATTTATCATAATCTAATCTCGACAAATGATCAGTTATTTGATTATCAGATCCCTTCCTATCAACTATCATAAAATCAAATTCTTGCAGAAGAAGTATCCATCTAATCAGTCTAGGTTTGACATCTTTTTTTTTTGCATTAAATATTTGATAGCTGAATGATCTGTATTCACAATACTTTTAGATCCAATTAAATAAGGTCTAAACTTTTCAAAAGCAAATACTATAGCTAATAACTCTCTTTCAGTAGTGGTATAATTAATCTGAGCTTCATTAAGAGTTTTACTAGCATAGTAAATGACTTTGAAAACTTTATCATGCCTCTGCCCCAACGCTACTCCGATCGCATAATCACTAGCATCACACATAAGTTCAAATAGTTTCTCCCAATCAGGTGAAACAATTATAGGTGCAGTGATTAATTTCTCTTTCAATAATTCAAAAGAACACAAAGATTCATCATTAAAATCAAATTTCCTATCATTTTCTAGAAGTCGGCATAAAGTTTTGGTAATTTTAGAAAAATCTTTAATATATCGCCTGTAAAATCCAGCGTGTCCTAAGAAACTCCTCACCTCTCTCACGGTAGTGGGTGGTGGCAATCTCTCAATCACTCAAATTTTAGCAGGGTCGACCTCAATACTAAATTCAAAAATTTTATGCCCAAGCACAATTCCTCCTGCAACCATAAATTGACATTTCTCCCAATTCAAAACTAAATTTGTTTTCTCGCAAAGATCAAAAACTTTTGCTAAGTTTTCCAAATAGATTTCAAATGAAGTCCCGAATATAGAGAAATCATCCATGAAAACTTCTATTCCATTATCTATCATACTGCTGAAGATAGACATCATACATCTCTGAAACGTTGCAAGTGCATTACACAGTCCAAAAGGCATTCTTCGAAAAGCAAATGTTCCATAAGGGCTAGTAAATGTTGTCTTTTCTTGATCCTCAGGAGCAATAAATATTTAATGATAACCAGTATATCCATCTAGAAAGCAATAGTACTTGTGTCTAGCAAGTCTATCCTGCATTTGATCGAGAAAAGGAAGAGAAAAGTGATCTTTTCGGGTGGTGGCATTTAATTTCCTATAATCAATACAAATTTTCCATCCATTAATTTGTCTTGTGGGTATAATTTCATTCCATTCATTCACTTCAACTGCCACTCCTCCCTTTTTTGGTACATAATGTATTGGACTCACCCAAGCACTATCCAAAATAGGATAAATAATTCCAGCATCCAGCCATTTTAAAATCTCCTTCTTAACTACTTCATTCATTATTGGATTTAATCTCCTCAGCGGATCAACTCTCGTTTTATGTTCTTCATCTAATAAAATTCCGTGCATACAAATCGAAGGACTGACTCCTTTAATATCTGCTAAAGTCCATCCAAAAGCCTTTTTGTATCTTTTTAAAATTCCCAACAATTTTTTTTCTGGATATTCGTTTAACTCCGAAGATACAATAACTGGTAGGGTAGATGATTCTCCAAAAAACATATACTTAAAATGATTAGGGAGAATTTTCATCTCATGTTCAGGAGGTTTTATTATAGATGGAATTAAGTTTTTATCTCCACCTTCCATAGTGTCTAATACTTCAAATCTCTCCTGAACATACTCCAAATCTTCATTCTTCTTACTATCTGAATTTTCTTCATTTTCAATTCCTTCTTTAAGCATATTTTCATACTTCACTTCTTTTTCAAATATATTTTCAAAATGATCATTTCTCAAATATTCACAGACCTCTATCCTAAAACATTCATCATCTTTTGCCATTGAGGGATACTTCATAGATTTCAAAATATTAAAGGTCACCTCTTGATCATTAACCTTCATAGTTAATTCTCATTTTTGAACATCAATCACTGCTCTCCCAGTAGCAATGAATGATCTTCCCAAAATGATTGGAATTTTTTTATCTTCCTCCATATCAAGTACAATAAAGTCCACAGGAAAGATAAATTTATCCACTTTCAGTAACACATCTTCCACCACTCCTTTAGGGTAAGTAATGGAACGATCGACCAACTGAAGAGTCCCAGATGTAGGAGAAATTTCTCCTATTCTCAACCTTTTGAAAGTTTATAAAGGCATAAGATTAATACTCGCTCCCATATCACATAAGGCTATTCCGAAAATTTTTTCACCTATAGCACATGGGATAGTGAAACTACCAGGATCTTTAAGTTTTTCCGGATGCTTCTTCTGCATAATTGCACTACACTCTTCGCTAAGTGCAACAGTTTCATGATCTGTGAACTTCCTTTTCTTTTTAAGAATATCCTTCATAAACTTAGCATAGTCAGGCATCTGTTCTAATGCTTCAACAAAAGGAATATTTATCGTTAATTTCTTAAGGATCTCCAAAAGTTTTCCAAATATGTTATCCCTGTTTTGTTTTTTCAATTTTTGATGAAATGGATGTGGTGATTTTTCAACAGTAATCTTCATTGGTTCAAGAGGATATTCTAAATCTGGATAAATCTTGTTTAAACCTTTTTCAATATCCACCTTCTCTTTCTCTATTTCAACTTCTTTTTGTACTCTTATCTCCAATTCCTTTCCACTCCTTAATTGAATAGCCTTAAGTTGTTCCTTGTATTGATCTTTTGGTTTGATCTCAACATTACTTGGAAGCATTCCAGAAGGTGCAGTGAAAATATGCTCCAATTGATTTTCAATATTTTTCATCGCAACACCTTGAGCTTGTAGTTGATTTCCCATATTCAGAATCATTTCTTCAGTAGACAACTTCTTATCCGTAAATTGCGGGTTACTATTGAATTCAGGAGGATAAGAGGGTCTAAAATTGGTATTTCTTTGATTGTTAGAATTTCAAACAGGATTTATGGAACTGTTCCCCCATTGTGGGTTAACATTAGTATTGCTATTTTCCAATTGAAATTTGGGTGATTCTTCCTACCAGGATTATAATAATTCGAATAAGGATTGTTAGGTCTATTAATAACATTCACAGTCTCGTAAGGTGTTTGAGATTCTGTTATCTGTCCAAATGAATTTTCCTCTAACACTTGGGGTGGTTGAGAATAATTCATTCCATACTGATCTATTTTCTTAGAAAGGGCTACAATTTGAGAAACTATCATAGTCATCATATCTGAATCATGAACACTAGCTACTCTCTTAGGATTTACCCATTCAGAGAGCCATTGAAAATTATTAGTAGCTATTTCTTCTATTAATGTGTATGCTTCTTCAAAAGGTTTTGACATTAACGATCCACCAACAGCAGCATCTATAGTCGATCTCAATGATCCCACTAATACATTGTAAAATGTTTGAATTATTAACCAGTCTGGTAAAGCATGATGTGGGCACTTTCTAAGAAGATCTTTAAATCATTCCCAAGCTTCATATATTGATTCCCCTTCAAACTGACCAAAAGATGTGATGTCATTTCTTAGCTTAGCAGTCTTTGATGGAGGGAAATATTTTGATAGAAACTTTTGAGAAAGTTCTCCCCCAGTTCTAGTAGATCCAGGTGCTAATAAATTTAACCATGCCTTAGCTTTATCCCTTAATGAAAAAGGAAAAAAGTCTAAGTCTGACGGCATCACTCGACACTCCGTCATATTTAAAGATAACACACAGTTCTACAAAACAAGCGAGATGTAAATTTTGGTCCTCATTAGGTCTTCCTCCAAATTGATTATTTTTTTCTATTTGGATAATAGTAGGTTTAAGCTCAAATGAATTAACAGCAACATCAGGATGATCACATGAATTTCATCTACTGTTCAGTTAGCATAATCTCTTAAAGGTCTTGGCAAATTTCCATTATCATTTCCTGATTATCTTGATTATTCGCCATTTCGCAAGGATTCTCAATTGGTTTTTGTTGTTTTCAAAATTTTCTAACAGTACGCTCTAACTCCGAATCGTAAGGTACTAAAACTATAGATCCACTACTACGCATATAAAATCACACAAATACTCTAAAAAGTAAACAAACACACAATTACACGCTACAAAGTAAAGGTTTTCATTTACTATATTATCAATAGATATCGTTTATACCTTCCCCGACAACGACACCAAAAACTTGAAAATGAACTTTATATTATGCAAGAACTTATGAACCCAAATTTAGATATATTTATAATGATTTTTGTAAAGTATAAACTTTAACGCAAGTATACGTATCGTATCAAGTAATACAAGGCTCTAATGGATTCCTGGTTATCGATCCCACAGGGAAGGCACATTCCTTATAATAGATAATGTAATACTGAAATCCAATACTCAAATCATAATTAAAGTTTAAGTTTACTTCTACTAACAATATGCAGAAATTAGTAACAGTTAAGCAAACCACAATTACTTCTAATATCTTTGAAACAGAATTAACTAACAGACTCACACTAAGCTTGTATTTGAAAGGTTTTGATATATATGAAAAGTATCTTTCCTCTTGCAATGAGAATATGACGTGTGAATGATATGGAATGATTATTTATTGTATTGTGCCAAATAAGAGCATAAATGTTTCTTTACCCTCAAAAGAGTACCCCATCTTCCAAGCATGAAAAGAACATTGACAAATCCTAAGTTTAGTCACTAAATCTAAGGCTAGGCTGGGAGGATATCGGCTGTCACTACAGAGCTCTCACTCACCCTTCACCTGAAGGCTAATCTTCGAGTTTAGTTACTAATCTTAGGACCAAATTGGGGATCTCAGCCTGTCACCCTGAAACCTCCAATTTGAAGCCCATTAAAACAAATTTTCCTATTTATTTGCACTCAATTCCCATGAACTACGCAATTCATCCATGGACATTGAATGGATTCTTCATTATTGTTGTAGGACACTCAATCCTTTCAGAGTAAATGTACAACAATAGATTTTAACAATTCAATTGGCCATATTGAAAAGTAAATTAAGTTCGAAATGAAAAACCATCACAATTTCTTCAATATTTTAAAACACTTCAAATCCACATCATCACATCATCACATCTCTATGTAAAAAGAAAGACAAAGGAGACTACTCAGAATTCATAGAGAATACACAATAAAATATGGATTTTATATATAAAAGAAAAGTCATGCAAACCACAATAGAAAATACAACTTATCTCTTTCTCTTCCCCGAGCAAATCCCTTGAAGTTCCTTTAAATCCTTTTCTCTCTTCTTTGCAAAACTCAATTCACTCTTTAGAATGGAAAGGAAGAAGCAATCTCTCACTTTACTCCTTCTCCTTCACTCCTTAGAGAAGAATTCCTCTCAAATCTTCACTTCTACACTCTTCTCTTCCAAGCCCTAACTCTCTTCCACTCACACACACTTCTTTCCCTCACCAAAAACCTCCTAAAATCTGCACTTTTTTCGTTAAAAAATAGTTACATATATGTTAGAAACGAATTTCCAAGAGTTTCTTTAAGCATCCCTTCAAAAAGTCTCCAAAACTCTTCAAATTTGAATTGCACCAACATTGGACGCCAGCGGCGCCTGATAGGGCGCGGCGTCACTCCATCGTCAATTAATTCTGGCGCTCTCAGGAAAATGGCACTAGTGGTGCCCATTCTGGCTCCGGCAGCGCCAGAAGCTATTTTCTCCCCTTTTGCTCCTTTTTGCTCCAAATTCATTCCTTTTTGCTTCTTTTCGCTCCAATCACCTAAAATCATCATACCTGCAACAAATCATGAAAAATACCTTTCTTTAAAGTGCAATATCACCTAAAATGGGTAAAATTATATAGGAAAAATAGTATATATTTTTGGTGCATCAGTTATTAGTCCCTCTCAACCCCAATTTTACCAAAAATCCTAACTTTTAACCCCTTTGCCCCTAAACTCTACCCAATGGCCAAGTTACCCCAAAAGTCTTAATTTTGCCTAAAGTTCATAAAATAAACCAAAATTACCAAATCTCCCAAAAATTATCCCAAAACATTCCTCACCACTCAAAATACCTAATACACCTAAAATTTACCAAAATTCCCAAAATACCTAAAATTACAAAAATGCCCCTCCCAGCCCAAAAATTTCAAAAATTCCTAAAACCCTCCAAATATTCCCAATTTCAATTTAAACCACTTTAGCTGACCTAATTTGACAAAATTTGCCCAATTTGACCAAATTGACTTCAATTCTCTCTAATTTTAGTTCCAAACTTTAATTCAACATCCCTAATTCCAATTGAATCCAAATTCAAGCCCAATTTATCTACATTTGAATCCAATTTCAACCCAAACTAAAAAGCACCAATTTTGACCATATGACCAAATTTCCCCAAATTGAAACTAATGCTAGTCAATTTCCCCCAATTTTGAACTCTAAACTCTTCAAGACATTCTCGTAAACCAAATTGAACCATCAATTGTCCCCAATTTGAGCCCAAAACTCACCCAAGTCCAACCGAATACAAAATCGCCAAATTTGCCCCAAATGTGTCACATGCCCAAAAGCCATCAAATTGAATGTCTCAATCCCAATATTTCCATCCAATTAATATCAAGAGCTCTTCCTAAAATCCCCATACACCATTGGAAACCATCAATTGTCCTTAAACTGCAATCTAGCCTAACCTAAACCCAAGCTAACCCAACATGCCGAAAATTGACCAAATACCCAAATCAAACCAATTTGATCCACCAAACCAATTCAAAACCACTCCATTTCTCTTCTAAAACTCTTTATAAAAATCATACACACCATATTGAACAATCAAGTGGACCTAACCCAAGCTTGAACCCAACATTGCCCAATTTGAACCCAAGTGATCCAAACTGAATCCATGAGCTAAATTAACAAAATTAAGCTAAATGTGACCAAACCAAGCTCACCATAGCCAGCCATTAGACCCCTTAGATTGAGCTAGGTTCACCTAGCTCAGTCTAGTGGAGTCATGGACCAAAGGTCCCATGATTTAAGGTATTCCCTCCCTTAAATGGGTAAAACTTGAAGAGTTTTGTAATGAGCACTTAACCACTTAAGCTCACCCCACTTATGACCTACCCTCTGGCTTTCCTGACCACTGGCCACCTCCCCTGGCGTGGCTGGCCAGCCTAGTCATTGGAGGAGCCAAAATTGAGAGCTACTAATCCCCGAATATTTACCCTTACGTTTTAGATATAAAATTATACTTTAATTATTTATAATATTGGATACTACGCAAGTATATGTATCGTTTATCAAGTAATATAAGACTTTTTGATTAAGCCCCTAGATATCGAACCCACAGGGAAATGTCTAAAATTTTAAAAAAATAAGAAAAATAATTTTTTACTTTTTAAAAATTATTTTGTAAAGTATGTTTTAAGATATAAAGTTTTTAAAATTTTTTTTTGATATTTTCTGAATAAAAATTAAAGCAAAAAACTAAAGTTAACACAACTATAAAATAGTATGAAAGCAAATGAGAATAAAATATCTTTTCCCTCTTTCAATGAATCAGTAATAATTATGGATTTTCGTTGTGAAAGTATCTAAGTGTGTTGTGCCAAATAGAAGTAATTATATTCTTTACCCGTACTTGGTTCTATAAAGAACATTGGTTAATTTGAAGTTTTGAAATCATGTAGATGGGTTAGGCAGGAAAGATACTAGCTCTTACTCTAGAGTTCCCTCTATTCCCTCCACCTGGGGGCTAACATCACATAAAAAAATTTAAAACATCAAATGAAATTAGGGGGCTTTAGCCTGTCACTCTAAAGTCATCTAATTTTACTCCCTATTAAAAACATATCTTCCTCTTTATTTGCGCCCAATCATATGGACTATAATTCTCACCCATACAATTACATGTGATTCTTTCCAATTATTGATTGAGACAATACTGTATTAGTTCTTACATGTTATCAAAACAAATTTTAACATCTTAATTGGCCAAACCAACAGGTAAATGAAGTGCAAGGTAGTGAATCATCACACTTATTAAAACATTTAAAAGGAAAAAAGATAAAGAAAACTACTCAAAATTCATGGAGAAAACACAATCACAATTTGATTTGAAAGTAGAAATCATAGTGAAAACACAACAAGTCATACTTTAAAACCAAATGTAAAACAAGATAAACACTTATATGAAAATCCTCTCCACAAGACTCTTGAAGTTCCTTTGAAACTTTACTTTCCTTTACAAGATACAATACAGGTTGGCGTCCAACTCTGTTGACTCTGAATCTCTATTCTACTTTTAATAAAAACTAGATACAATTGATAATAAAAGTGGTGAAGTAGAAATGTGTGCTCTCAATAACTCTATAACATAAACTTTACTCTTAACACTAATCACACCCGCCAACAATAACCATTTTTCTGATCTTGAAGTATTCTTTTTAAAATTTTCTAAAAGGTGCCTTGGTGTCTCTTTAAATCATGTCCAGATTCAATGTATCCACCAAAGAATGCATCTCTTCATTCAAATATGCCGCCCAAAAGAAGTTAAGTAAGCTACTATCAAAAGTTACCTCAAACACCCCTTAAAAATGGTGCCAAATTTGATTTAATTCGTATTTTTTAACTGTCGCGCCTATGCGCCAAGGGTCTGACGCATAGCTGCCACAGGTCAAATTTTTCATTCTTCAATTTTTTGCTCCAAATTTGATCCTCTTTTGCTCCAAATTTGATCCTCTTTTGCTCCTTTCATCATAGTCAGTCATTTTAATCATACCTACAAGAAAAACACAAATATACCTTCCACTAAAGTGCAATATCATAAAAACTAGGTATAAAAATGCATTTCAAAATACTTTATATTTTAGGTGTATCAAAATCCCTCAAACTTAAAATGTTACTTGTCCTCAAGTGACACTTAATCACATAGAAAATCTTAACATGCAAATCATGTAAATGAGTTTCTTTAGGAAGGTTTCAAAATTTTGTTCTAGAAATGAAATAGTCCAATTTAGAAAAAATTTTAGTAAATGAGAGCAAATTAAAGGTTAGAAGGTTCTTAGGTAAATGATAATGAAAAATATCAGTTCCTATCTAATTTATAAATACTTGTAGATTCTTCAAAATATAGGATTCAAAAATTTCATCTTCCTCACTTAAAACTTTTATTTGAAAATAATTTTACTTACTATATTATAACCTTAAGCTTTAGTTTTTCTCCAAACTTATATTTTAAACTTTAGGTATGAAACCAATTTTTGATTAGACCCTTAATTCCTCAAGCTTCTACTTCCTTTTTACATAATAATTTTCTCTCTTTTTCTTTTTCTTTTTCTTTTCTCCTTTTGTAAGGCAAGGATTACTGTATCTAGATAGGCCTTTAATGATTTTGAATTCCACACTTTCATTTACAACAAAGGTCTAATATATATCCTTCACTCAAAAATCATAATAATAGTATTGAAAATTATTTCTCAATAAAAGAAATTTAGGCTTTGAAAAATGAAAGTCAAATATTCTATTTATCCAAAAATACAACACTTCTTACTAAAGATAGTTTAACTATATTTAACATTTCATTACTAAGAAAATTTTAACTTTAAAATTTTCGTCATTACTATAAATTTTAACTAAATTCTCGTACTCATTTCTATATTCAAAATTTTGTTTCCCTAATATAACTTCATATACATAATAATTTTCAATCAAAAATCAAATTTTATTTAAGTATTTTTTAGAACAAATAAATTTTTAGTTTTTGAAAATTTGTTTTTAAATTCCCCCTAAACTTTAATTTCTAATTAGGATAAAACATTTAAGCATAAAAATGATACATGGGTAAGAATTATTAAACTAGAATAACATACTTGCAGGAATCTTAATATTATAAATATGCAAGTATAACAATTTAAAAACAGAAGTAAATAGTAGATCAAATTTAGTTTTTCATAATATAAAAATTTTAAAATTTCAAAGGACTTCTACAATAGTGGAGGTTTTCAAAGCAAACACACACCAACTTAACATAACACAAATCTCAATATACTAGAAAATAAATGGTAGCAAATTTTGAAATGTTTAAACATGCTATATAAATAGTGGTTTCTAATAGAGTTCTAAATTTTTCTAATATTTATAGGAATTAAATTAGACACTACTAAAAACTCAAACACTAGAAACACATAAAAACATTTACCACCACAAACACATCACATATTACAACATAAATCATTGATCCAACACACAAACATCTGAATGTGAATAATAGAAATAGTCCAACTATAATCTACACAACATCAGAGTTCATATCAAAACACATCAAAAAATAAAAATCCATACATCATACAACACAAATACAAACATAACAAACTCAACAACACATAAAAAAATCAAATCCTAATCATCATCTCTCTCATTCCAATCTCTAGATGGCACATAAGGTATAAAATAAGGATGAGGAGGCATCTCAGCACTATGATCTCCTCTAATTAGTCTATACATGCACTGATGATAGTTCTCCTCATAATCATTATGTTTCTGAATATACCTCTCAATATTCTCTATCTTCCATCCATATCTCTAACATGCTCTCTAGTAAGACTCACCTTCTTCAAAATCTTATGCAAAAATCCAGTTTATAAATCTCTGGAGGATGATGCATGTGCAGTAGATGCACAAGAGGTAGAAGCAACTGATGCAGAAGCACTAGAAGCTCTAACAGATCCTCCTTTCCAGCCAAATACTGAATTTACAATGTATGTGTTCATGTTTACACTTGTAATAGGTCTAATTGGTTGAAGAACCTCTTCACATGTTTCTTCCTTAACACCAAACCGCTCACAAATCGAGTGAAACAGTGAAGGAAAACCCATACCTGCAGTAGTAACAACTCTAGCACAGTTTAAAACATAATAAAAAATAATTGCCCCAATGTCTATAGGCTTTCCTTGCTGAATAAAATGGTTCAAAATAGCTCATTCCCTTGTAACTTCACTAACATGACTTGAAGGCAACAACATTGATGAGATAAAGTAATTCCATGCCTTTGAAGTGGCATTCAACTTAGAGACTTGAAAATTCACTCTTCTTTCATTTGTAATCTTACACAAACCTCTTCCATCAGTAAGAAAGGCCATAATATCATCTAAATCTCCCTCAAAAGGATGATAATTCACATAAAAACAAAACATCTCAGGAGATAATCAGTAAAAAAGTATTAATTACCACAGGTGAAAATCCACTTGTTGCCCTCTAACCATCACCAAATTTTCCTCAGCTGCTGGCAAGTTAGCATAGAACTCTCTCACCGTAGAAACAACTGCAACAGTGGAGAAGCAACAATATCTTTCTCTATTCCTTCTAGCAATCATCTCCTCAATATCTCCTCATGGCTTGCTAAAAGCTTGTTATGCAATCAATTTTTGCGATGTGAGTGCATCGACGTAACGATTCTCTGCTCGAGAACTAACAAATGTGTCGTAATCAAGTTTTGCTTTTTCTTTCAAGTGTTTCGACTTTGGAGCCATCTCTAAAAATTCACAAAAAATTTATCATAAATTCAAAATTTAAACTAAACTCGTTAAGTTAACTTCCAAAGGCAAACTCCACTAAATCCAAGCAATTTCTCATGCTTTCCTCAAATTTTCTCCATGAATAGTGATTTTTGGATTTTTCAATAATGTACTCAAAATACATGATGGAAATAAAAAATGTTTACTTAGGAGTAGTGAGCATACCTTAAGGAATTAAAATCCAACAAATTTTGAGGAAATCAACTCTAAAATGATCCAAATTAATGATGCCCTAGGCTCCTATTTCAAGAAATCGAGAGGTTGAAGGTGACGAGGGTGTTAAAAATGGCAAATTTCAGGTTTTTAACTGCAGAAAATTGTTTTTCGCGAACTGGTTCTTATGCACGAGGCATACGGTGCTTAGCTGCAAAATCTGGCGCTTATATGCCGTTGCTTAAGCGGTTAGCCACCAGTGCCCAGATTTGACAATTAAGTTAATTCCATCAAAAATTAGAGTTAATCACCTTTAATCACTTCAAATGATTATTTCTCCCATAAACTCTTCTAATACTCCAAAGGTACACTTTAATCTCCAATGATTCCATACAAATCTCACAGAAACAAAAACTTATATTACTTAAATATCAAAATACATTTAATACAAACTGCAAAATTCTATCCAAACACTTTGGATGAAATTCCCCATAACATAAGTTTACAACTCATGTAATTAAACACAAATTTACATCATTGAGATGTAGCAAACACATGTAAAGTGCAACAAACACAAACATTAAAAAAAATAACCACACACTCAAAACACTAAACACACATAACCACACTTAATTTAATTCCAATCTCCATTAGGTGGATTATATCCAGAACCACCATTAGTTCCATTTAAACCATCTGGAATGTAAATCTGATAAAACGGGCGATGATTGAAAACTCTAACATCTTCTTCTTCTATCTATTTGTTCTTCAGAAACATCACTTTATCCGCTTCTTCCATGTGACTTGTATGATTGAATTGCATTTTGAGTTGCCATCCAATGTGTGCTAAATGTGCATTAATTTCATTTACCTTTGCATCAATAGAATCCACATCGGCTTTGATCTTCATAATCCTTTCTACTATTCCTTTGATACTCACAGCCAGAAATCCATTATAGAGCTCTTGCGCACTATCAAAAATAAACTTCTTCTTGTTGACATCCTCTTTCTTTTTAACCTCACTCTCACAAGAAGACATTTTTGCACTCAAAATACTCTTTTTAAGACTCAGAAATGAAAATAAAAACTAGGGCAAGTATCTCATAAATTCTTGGACTTTTTATAGACTAGGAAGCCTTAAAATAGACACTAGACATTTTAAAACTCCTTAATAACTCAAAAAACTACTCACCCATGATTTAGGCTTATAAAACCTCATTTTTCACATTTTTATAGCTGTGGAGCTCATTCGCAAACCAGCGGTGCATAGCCGCCAATGCACATTTTTGCACAGTTCTGCCAAACATCAAAATCTTCATTCTGACACCTCTAAGTCATCTAATAAGGTCAAATAAATACCTCTATAACATAAAAAACTCCAAATTGTTATTGCATTTCTCAAATCAAACTGAATAAATGCACACAAAACAAACATAAAGTAAAGCACACCGATAAATATGGGTTACCTCCCACAAAGTGCTTGGTTTAACCTCATCAGCCTGACATACCCATAGCTTATTCTAAGTGACCTAACATCAGATTCTCATCAGGTTTAGATTGATCGACTGAAAAGTAAGGTTTAAGTCTATGGCCGTTTACGTTAAATATTTTTCCAGTCTTAGGATCTTTAATATCCACAACTCCATATTAATAAACTTTCCTAACAATAAATGAGCCCATCCACCTGGACTTAAAATTTCCAACTTTTTTCCCTTGCTCAAGATTTTTAGTGAGAATCTTCTGGTCATGCCACAACTTCATCTTTTCTTTATAAATCTTAGCATTTCCATAAGATTCATTACTTATCTTTTTAAGATCATTTAATTGCAACAATCTCTTTTCTCCAGCATCTTTCAAATTAAAATTGAACTATTTAATAGCCCATTATGCTTTATGCTCAAGTTTAACTAGTAAATGACAAGCTTTTCCAAAAAATTAGATTATATGGGGACGTTCCTATAGGAGTTTTTTGGGCAGTCCTATAAGCCCACAAAGCATAATCCAATTTTATTGACCAATCCTTTCTATGTGGATTAACAGTCTTTTTCTATATTCTTTTAATTTCATGATTGAATAAATCAACCAAACCACTTATCTGCGGATGATAATCAGTAGCAATGCAATGGTTAATATGATATTTCTTTACTAACTTCTCCATAATTGCATTTCTAAAATGACTTCCCCCATCAGTTATGATTACTCTTGGTATTCCAAATCTACAAAATATATTCTTATTTAAAAACTTTACAACACTTTGAGCATCACATTGAGGTAAAGCAACCGCTTCTATCCATTTAGATACATAGTCTACTGCTATCAAAATGTATGTATTTTCAAAAGATGGTATAATCAAATCCTTTCCTTGTTTATATAAAAATAGGTTGTTAAACCATAGGATAAAATATCACTGACAATAAAGTTTACAATATCGTCATACCACGGAACACACCGCTCATTAACAACTAACAATTTTTCATCAAGAAAATATTCATTAATTTCTTCAGCATCACATAGAGATTTTTTCAGTTTCAAGCCTCGACAGATGATCAACAATTTAATTATCAACACCCTTTCTATCTACTATCTCGAAATCATATTCTTGCAAAAAAAGAATCCATCTAATAAATCTTGGTTTTTCATCCTTCTTCTTCATTAAATACTTAATAGCAAAATGATCAGTATGCGCCACACATTTAGTTCCAATTAAATATGATCTGAATTTATCAAAGGCAAATACTATAGCTAATAACTCTTTCTCAGTAATATTATAATTAATTTGAGCTTCATTAAGTGTTTTACTAGCATAGTAAATCACTTTGAAAATCTTATCATATTTTTGACCTAAAACAGCTCCAATAGCATAATCACTAGCATCACACATTAATTCAAAATATTTTTCCCAGTTAGGTGAAACTATAACAGGTGCAGCGATTAATTTTTCTTTTAAAGTTTCAAAAGCTTTTAGGCAATCATCATCAAAATTAAAAATCACATCTTTTTCTAGTAAACAACATAAAGGCTTCGAAATTTGTGAAAAGTCTTTAATATAATGCCTATAAAATCTAGCATGTCCCAGAAAACTTCTAATTCCCCTTACATTTATTGGGCAAGGTAAATTAGAGATCACTTGAATTTTTACAGGATCTACTTCCATAATATTTTCTGATATACGATGTCCCAAAACAATTTCTCCTGCTACCATAAATTGACATTTCTCCCAATTAAGGACCAAATTAGTTTCTTCACAGCATTTCAGAACTTTAGATAGATGTTTCAAACTTGATTCAAATAAAATTCCAAACAATGAAAAGTCATCTATAAAAACTTCAATTCCTTTTTCTATTAAATCACAGAAAATTGCCATCATACATCACTGAAATGTAGCAGAGGCATTACCAAAAACCAAAGGACATTCTTCTAAAAGCAAAGGTACCATAAGGACTGGTAAATATTGTTTTCTCTTGATCGTCAAGACCAATTTGAATTTGGTGGTAACTAGTATATCCATTCAGAAAATAAAAGTATTTATGCCCAACCAGTCTATCCAACATCTGATCTAGAAAAGGAATTATAAAATGGTCTTTCCTGGTGGCAAGGTTTAATTTTCTATAATCAATGCATATTCACCACCTTGTAACTTATCTTTCTGGTATTATTTCATTCTTTTCATTTACAGTCACAGTAACTCCTCCTTTCTTAGGTACACAGTGAATAGGACTAACCCATGAACTATCTGAAATAGAGTAGATAATTCCAACATCCAACCACTTTAAGATTTCTTTCTTAACTACTTCTTTCATGATAGGATTTAATCTCCTTTGAGGATTAGCCCGAGGTTTGTAGTTATCCTCTATAAGGATTCTATGCATAAAAATTGAAGACTGATTTCTTTAATATCAAAAGGCTTTCTTAGATTTCTTCAAAATTTCAAGCAAACTCTCTTCTTCTCTTTCAGTTAATTGAGAGTAAATTATAACTGGTAAAGTTAAGGAATAACTTAAAAAGGCATACTTAAAATAATTAAGAAGCATCTTTAAATCAAGTTCAGGAGGTTTTTCAATTGATAGACTAAAAGATTCATCTTTTTTAGTCATGTCCAACATTTCAAAATTTTCATGAACATAATTTAAATCTTCCTCATGAAAATCTTCAGAGTCTTGTAATTCCTCTTCTTGCTTGTGTTCCAATTTTTTACTTTCAGATTTATCTTCTTAAGTTGACTTGAAATGACATTCACTCATATATTTGATAACATCCATCCTATAAAATTCATCATCTTTACCTCTTGCATGATATTTCATTAATTTGAAATATTGAATGTGACAGTTTGATCATTAACTCTCATCGTCAATTCCCCTTTTTGCACATCTATCATCGCTTTGCCTATGGCTAGGAAAGGTCTCCCTAAAATTATGAGTATCTCTTTATCTTCTTCCATATCCAACACAATAAAACCAACAGGAAAGATAAATTAATCCACTTTCACCAAAACATCTTCTATAACTCCTTTAGGATATGTGATCGAACGATCAGCTAATTACAGAGTTACAGTGGTAGGGGTTATTTCTCCTAATCCAAGTCTTTTGAATATTAATAACGACATAAGGTTAATGTTTGCTCCTAAATCACATAAAGCTTTTCTAAATAATCTGTCTCCGATTGCACATGGAATTGTGAAACTACCAGGATCTTTAAGCTTTTTAGGAAGTTTTTTCTGAATTATAGCGCTACACTCTTCACTAAGTGCAACAGTTTCATTACCTTCAAACTTCCTCTTTCTGTTGAGAATATCCTTCATAAATTTCACATACCTTGGCATTTGTTCTAAGGCTTCATCAAATGGAATAGTGATTATAAGCTTCTTAAATATCTCCAGGAATTTTGAAAAATGCTTATCCAATTTTTGTTGTCGATGTCTCTGAGGAAATGGAGGTTGTGGCTTTTATAAATCAACCTTAGGTGGAGAAATATGTCTTTCCAAACCTTTCAAAGCATCCTCTTTTGGTTATTCAATCTCTTCTTTCTTTACTTCAGTCTCTTTTTGAATTCTACCTTCCAACTCTCTTCAACTTCTCAACTGAATAGCTTGTACTTGCTCTTTAGTCTTGTCTCTTAGATTTACTTTAGTATTACTAGGAAGCATTCCTTTGGATCTATTACTTAATGAATTGGCAATCTGTCCCAATTTATTCTCAATATTTCTGATTGTACCTACTTGACTTTGTAATTGATTTCCTATTTGTAACACCACTTCTTCAATAGAAAACTTCTTTTCCTTAAATTGTGAAGTATTGTTAAAACCTGGAGGATAGGTTTGTCTATAATTATTATTCCCTTGGTTGTTCCAATTTCCCAATGGGTTTACTTGGTTGTTCATCCATCGTTGATTACTACCACCATGATTATTGGTATTCCAGTTAAAGTTTGGATGGTTTTTCCAACTCGGGTTATAATAATTGGAATATGAGTTATTAGGCTTACTTATGGCATTCAAGGTTTCTGATGAAGTTTGAGAATCAACCATTTGACCTAATTAATTTTCTTTAATCATGGAAGTTGGCTGAGAAAAATTCATCCCAAATTGGTCTAACTTCCTTGAAATTGCAACAACTTGATATGCTAGCATCGCAAAAGCATTATTTTCATGAATGTTGGCTACCTCTTTAGGATTTAACCTTTTAGAAGGCCATTGAAAATTATTAGATACCTTCTGGATAATAGTAGGTTTAAGTTCAAATGAATTAGCAGCTAGAGTAGGGTGTTGAATACTACCATGAAGTTCTTCCACTATAGGGTTAGCATAATCTCTTAAAGGTCTAAATTTTTGATTGATTTCAACATTTTGATGATCTTAATTTGCCATTTCTTGTATATTTTTTTCTTTTTCTATATTTTTAATTTTTTTGATTTTTCTGATAGTTCTCTTTAATTCAGAATCGTATGGCACAAGACCCTCAGAACCTGAACTACGCATACACAATTAACAAAATAAAATAAAATACACTAATAAAAATAATGAAAAGTAAAAACTTAATTTTTTTTAAATTTTCTTTAAATTATATTTAAATTAATTTCCCTCGCAATGATGCCAAGAACTTGATCTCCAAATATTTACCCTTACATTTTAGATATGAAATTATACTTTAATTGTTTATAATAAGGGATACTACGCAAGTATACGTATTGTTTATCAAGTAATATAGGACTTTTGATTAAGCCCCGAGTATCGAACCCACAGGGAAATGTCTAAAATTTTAAAGAAATAAGAAAAATAACTTTTTACTTTTTTAAAATTTTTTTGTAAAGTATGTATTAAGATATAAAGTTTTTCAAATTTATTTTTAATATTTTCTGAATAAAAAGTAAATAAAAAAAACTAAAGTTAACACAACTATAAAATAGTATGAAACTAAATGAGAATAAAATATCTTTTAACTCTTTCAATGAATCAGTAATAATTATGGAATTTCCTTATGGAAGTATCTAAGTGTGTTGTGCCAAATAGAAGTGATTATATTCTTTACCCTTACTTGGTTCTATAAAGAACATTGGTTAATTTGAAGTTTTGAAATCATGTAGATGGGTTAGACAGGGATGATACTAGTTCTCACTCTAGAGTTCCCTCTATTTTCTCGACCTGGGGGCTAACATCACATAACAAAATTTAAAACAGCAAACCAAACTAGATGCTTTAGCTTGTCACTCTAAAGTCCTCTAATTTTGCTCCCCATTAAAAACATATCTTCCTATTTATTTGTGCCCAACCATATGGACTACAATTCTCACCCATACAATTGCGTGTGATTCTTTCAAATTGTTGATTGAGACAATACCGCATTGGTTCTTATATGTTCTCACAACAAATTTTAACATCTTAATTGGCCAAATCAAGAGGTAAATGAAGTGCAAGATAGTGAATCATCACAACTTCTTCCAACATTGAAATTATATAATTCACACAACTTCCTTCCATAATTTAATTACTTCATTATTTAAAAGGAAAAGGATAAACATAAACTTGGTTTAACTCATTAAGTATATTCCTAATTGTAATTAATCATAAAACTTATATAAAAATAAATTGGATTAAATTTAAATGAAACCAACGTAAAAATCACTCTCCATTGTAGTTTAAATTTAGAAGGAATCCCCATAAAAATTCAATTCAATTGGAGTTAATTTATATACTTAAATGAATTTTCTAAGTTAAATCACATTTTTGGACACTTATATAATTATAATAATTAAAATATACCTCAATAATTTACCAAATTAATTTTGGGAGTTCTCTGTGATCAGAGGAGTCTCTAAAAAATATAATTGTAATTAAAATAAAATTTTTATTTTTAAACATTATTTTATTATTTAAGTAATTAAAAATTAATAAAATTACAAAAATAATAAAATTAATGGAGATGTTTTAAATTGTCTCCTAGTCATTTAGGAATAATTAGAATAGTTTTTCCATCTTTATAATTAAATGTATTAAATTTAAAGGGTTAAAACTATTTTTAAAAGGCTAAAAAGTGGAATTTCCTTAATTTCTCACTAAAATAATTCTAATAATTAAAATATAAGTAAAGAAAATATAAAATTTGGTTCTCTGGGTTCCCTAACCTTAGAGAGATTTAAGAAAAATATAAAACTTAATTTTTAAATTAAATAATATTTTATATTTAATTAATACTCCAAAAATTAAAGTAATTATAATAATTATATCAAAATAAAAAAATCAAGAAATTTGGTCCAAGTGATCCTTTGGTCTATTTGAACCTCACATAATTTTCTTAAGGACAAAAACTTTGTTTTGACTAAGTTATTAAATTTCCTTTCAAAATCCTTATTTTGCATGAAAAATAATTATATAAATTAAATTAAATTAAAAAAATCACATTTTTCTCCTCTAATGATTTAATTGACCCATGATGGTAGCATAAAAATTTTGAAGTCATTTGAATTGAATTTAATAAATTATGAAGTGATAAGGCCTATAGGGGCAAAAGTGTAATTTTGAAGAATTTAGCCTTAATCAATTTTTGGGCTTAATTAAAGTGGGAAATGGGCAATGGATAATCTTAAAAAATATGTTTAAATGATTGAAATATAAGGGATATATGGTAGAAACCAATCTCACTTTTGTCACATTAAATGATAAATTGACAATTTTCTTAATTATTTTAATTTGGAAGAAAATTAAACTAAATGATCCTTAAAGCTAGGGGTTTTACCTTTGAAAGATAATATTTAATGATTTAAAACTCCTAATAATGGTTTATTGATAATTCATTAATTTGATAAGAATTGTAGTTATATAACTAAACTCTACTAAAAATTACAAACATACTCATTAAAGTCTTAAGGGCTTGGTAGTGAGATTAAGCTTAGTCAAATTTTACTAATGAGGCTTAGAAAAGAAAAACAACATTAATTTTAAATACATTTGAAACTCTGCAATCCCATCAAAATTGGTTAAACTCATTCATAAATTAAGTTGCCTCTAAGGGGCCCCACTTACGTAATTCTGAAATTAAATATCAAGTGATATTTACTCCACCTTTTGGGATAATTAAAACATTAATTCTCTAAACATAAGGGTATGAAATAGATGAATCATTTAATAATTATGATAAGCTCAAAATGAACTCAAGAAAGTTTAAAAGTGTTGTGAAATATCTTGGTATCCCCTAGACCTTTTCACAAGTCTTCTTGACATCTTGTAGGACAACTGAGTCTATGATGCACCAAAAAAATATACGGTTTTTGCTATATGATTTTACTTATTTTTTGTGATATTAAATTTTAAAAGGAAGGTATTTTGTATGTTTTTTGATTTTAGGTACAACAATGGTGATTGGAGCAAAAAGAAGCAAAAAGGGTGCAATTTGGAGCAAAAACGAGGAAGAAAACAAATTTTGACTTGACAGCTTTCAATAAATCTTTCTATGTTTAATCTCTTTTACACTTCTTACATATTTTTGAATGAGATTACACTTTACAGAAAGGTTGTTTTTATGCTTATTTTGTAAGGCTATTTGTTAGGAACGCAAGGCAACTTAAATAGAGTGAATCAGAGCAGAAACAGAGCCAAACGGAGTAAAATGGTAAAGCTGTGCAGGATGGGCTCCAGGGGTGTCCAAACCGGCACTGGCGACGCCAGCGACCCGAGAGCACAACAAATAGGGCGCCAGCAGTGCCCTATTCAGCGCCGGCGTCGCCCAAGACGACATGGATGCAAAATTGAGCGGTTATTGGCCATATACATCGAATCTGGACACTATTTGGAGGGCTTCTTCATGCACCTCTTGGAAAATTTGTCCCTACACTATTTTAAACCGAATTTGAAGCAAAAAAAATAGAGGAAGATGTTAGGAAAAACTTGGAGAATGCTTATAGATCTTAGAATAGGAGTAGAAATGTAGATTTCTACCTTTTTGGAGAGATTTGTGAGGGGATTTTGAGAGAATTTGTAACGAGATGTTCTAGCATTGCATTGATCCACGGGAGACTTTGTGGGAGAGATTTTCATCTTTTTTTAAGGGGTAAAAGCTATGTATTGTGTTCTTCATTATCTTATGATTTTTTAAACACTTATTTTGTTGATTTGCTTTGAAATGAATTTTTCCGTTGTGTTTTCTTAGTGCTTTGTGATGTCTTTCTCTTACTCTTTCTTCTTGTTTGGAAATAGTAACATAAGAAGTTTATGCCATTGTTTTCAATCTACTTTTCTTTTGTAATGAGTAGGATTCATGTTTAGGATATTGGGATGCTTGCTAAGAGATGTTTTAATTATCAATGTGATGGTTTTTACTTGCACTTCATTTACATTACAATAAGGGCCCGTTGTATTGTTAAAATTCGTTGTAATTGCATTGTCCCAAAAGGGCAGCGTAATTCTCAACAAATTGGAACCACATTCAATGTCCGTGAATGAATTGAGTAGTTCATGGGGATTGAGTGCAAATAAATAGGAAAATATGGTTTCATGGGCATCAAATTGGAGGTTTCAGGGTGACAGGCTGAGATCCCCAATTTAGTCCTAAGATTAGTAACTAAAGTCAAAGGTTAGCCTTCAGGTGAAGGGTGAGTGGGAGCTCCATAGTGGCAGCTGGTATCCTCCCAGCCTAGCCTTAGATTTAGTGACTAAACTTCGGATATGTCAATGTTCTTTACATGATTGGAAGAGGGGGTACTCTTTTGAGAGTAAAGAAACATTTATGCTCCTATTTAGCACATACAATATTTAATGCGTCTCATTCCTATACATTAATTCCAATTCGTTGCATGAGAATAGTAGTTTTTGTTATCTCAAAATTCACCAAACCAATTTCCCCAAAAAGGGTTATCTTTAGTATTAATATTTGCATTAGGGAGTATCTATTATTCTTACATATAATCATTTGCATTTAGGGAAGTTGTTAGAAAAATCACTTATATCACCTTTCCAAACTAAGGTTGTTAGTAGCAGACTAGAATTTGACTAAGAACCTCTTACCTCGCTTCCCTTTGGGATCAATAAACGGGACTCCATTAGAGCCCTGTATTACTTGATACGATACGTATACTTGCATTGGATCATTGTGACTTTATAAAAATTATTATATATCTATTGTTCATAAATCCTTGCATATAAAAAAAGTCACATTAGTCTATCATACTTATTAAAAGAAGGCATCTCTTAAATAAATAAATAGGACCCACCAAGTTATGACATAGGGTTTTGTAGGTTTGTGACAAACCTATCAATTGGCTTTTAATTTTCTATAAAATTGAAAATTTTTATTGCAAGATACAAAAGTTTCAGGTGGATGAACGAGAAGACTCAACAAGTATGCTTTTACAAGTTTATAGTACCTTCTTTTTTGTACTGCTTTGGCTTTACTGTGCTTTCTTACAAGTTTGCATGTTAAACAACAGTCACCCTGCATGAAAACCAGAACTTTTAGGATAGCCAAAAAATCAAAACCAAAATAAAAATCTAAAAGAAAAATAAGATAAAATTCACCGCCACAACAGTCAAAATATAGGCAACTCAAAATTTAATCACAAACAAAACAAAAATAACAATTGTAACTTAAATAAAACATCTTTATCGGATGATCGAGAATATCTCAGAGGATGCAACTGATACACCTAAAATATATAGTATTTTTATGCACATTTTTATACCTATTTTTGATGATATTACACTTTAATGGAATGTATTTTCATGTTTTTCTTGTAGGTATGATTAAAATGAGTGATTGTGATGAAAGGACAAAAAAAAATCAAATTTGGAGCAAAAATGAAAGATGTACAAAATTAGCCTCTGGCGCCTAAGCGCCAATGGCTGGCGCATAGGCTAGACAGTTAAAAGTGATGAATTAAATCAAATTTGGCCCCTTTTCCAAGGGGTGTTGAAACAACTTTCGGTTTAAACTTTCTTAACTTCTTTTGGGAGGCAAATTCGAATGAAGATATGCATCTTTTGGTAGATACAGTGAATCTGGACATCATTTGAAGAGAAAACAAAGCAACTTTTGAAGAATTATTAAAATGAATAATTAATGATCAGAAAAGTAGAAGAGTTTTGAAAACAAGTATTGGCAGGAGAAGTTGGAGAAAAGCATGAAGTAGTTTAAGGGAGAGAGGAAGAAAGAGAGTCTTCTCCTGGCATACTTTCTTTACTTTTCCACTTTACTTTATCATAGTTTGTATTAGAAACCCCCTACGGAGTCATTTAGTGGAAATCAATGTTTCAGAGGAACTTCAAGAGTCATGTGGAGCAGATTTTCATATAAATTTTTATTTTTGTTTTTACATTTGGTTTTAAAGTAAGACTTGTTGTGTTTTCACTATGATTTCTACTTTCAAATCAAATTGTGTTTGTGTTTTTTCCATGAGTTATGAGTAGTTTTCTTTATCTTTTTCCTTTCAAATGATGCAGTAATTAAAATATGGAAGGAAGTTGTGTGAAGTATATGTGTTTAATGTTGGAAGAACTTGTGATGATTCCACTACCTTGCAATTCATTTACCTCTTAATTTGGCCAATTGAGATGTTAAAATTTGTTGTGAGAACATGTAAGAACCAATGCGGTATTGTATCAAACAACAATTGGAATGAATCACATGAAATTGTATGGTTGAGAATTGTAGTCCATATAGTTGAGTGCAAATAAATAGGGAGATATGCTTTTTAATGGGTGTAGAATTAGAGGACTTTAGAGTGGCAGGCTAAAGCCCCTAATTTGGTTTGATGTTTTAAGTTTTGCTATGAGATGTTAGCTCCCAAGTGGGGGAAAAGAGGAAAATCTAGAGTGAGAGCTAGTATCTTCCCTGCCTAACCCATCTACAAGATTTCAAAACTTCAAATTAATATATTCTTTATAGAACCAAGTAAGGGTAAAGAATATAACTGCTCCTATTTGGCACAACACATTTAGATACTTCCACAATGAAATTCTATAATTATTACTGATTCACTGAAAGAGGAAAAATATATTTTATTCTCATTTTTTCATATCATTTAATAGTCTTGTTAATTTTAGTTGCTTACTTTACTTTTTATAAAAAATTAGAAAAAATAATTTAAACATTTTAATTATAAAACATAACATGCAAAATCATTTTGAAAAGTAAAAAGTTGATTTTCTGCTTTCGTTAAATTTTTAGAACATTTCCCTGTGGGTTCAAAATCTCAGGGCTTTATTAGAAAGTACTATATTATTTGATAAACGATACGTATACTTGCGTAGAATTCCATATTAAAAATAATTAAAGTTGATTTCTTATTTGCTTCAGAATCAAGTTTTTGGTGCCATTGTAAAGAAATAGATATTATCATTGAGAAGAAATATAAAGTGTAAAACGTAAGCATAAATATTCGGGGATCAAGTTTTTGGTATCCGTTGGGGAAATTAATTAAAATATTTTTTAAAGAAAATTCAAGAAAAATTAAATTTTTTACTTTTTCTTACTTTTATTAGTGTGTATTATTTTATTTTGTTTTATAATTGTTTATGCATAGTTTAGGTTCTGAAGGACTTTTACCTTAAAATTCTGAATTAGAAAGAACTATAAGAAAAATCAGAAAAATTTAAAATACAGAAAAAGGCAAAATTATTCAAGATATAGCAAATTAAAATGTTGAAATCCATCAAGAATTCAAACCTTTAAGAGATTATGCTAACCCTACAGTAGACGAACTTCATGGTAGTATTCAAAACCCTGCTGTAGCGGCTAATTCATTTTAACTTGAACCTGCTATTATCCAGATAGTATCTAATAATCAGTTTGGGGGAGCACCAACTGAAGATCCTAATTTACATCTTGATAATTTTCTAGAATTGTGTGCTACTCTTAAATACGATGGTATTTTGGACGATGCTATTAGACTTAGAATTTTTTCTTTTCTCACCGAGGGATAAGGCTAAGATATGGTTAAATTCGTTAGCACCTGAATCTATCAAAACTTGGGGTGATTTAGCACAAAAATTCCTTGCTAAATTTTTTCCACCATCAAAGTCTGCGAAGCTTAGAAATGATATTACTTCTTTTTGTAAGTTTGAAGGAGAATCTATTTAGTAAGCATGGGAATGTTTTAAAGATCTCTTAAGAAAGTGTCCTCGTAATGCAATACCAGATTGGTTAATAATTCAAAATTTTTACAATGGATTAGCTGGATCTCTTAGTTCTATTATTGGTGCCGCTGCTGGTGGTTCATTGATGTCTAAACAGTTTTCTGACGCTTAGACTTTAATTGAAGAAATGTCTACTAGTAATTTTCAATGGCCTTCTGAAATGTTAAATCCTAAAAAGGTAGTCAATATTCATGAAAATGATGCTTTTGCAATGCTAACAAATAAAGGTGCTATAATTTTAAGGAAGATAGACCAGTTTGGAATGAATTTTTCTCAGCCAATTTCCATGATTGAAGAATATTCATTATGCCAAATGGTTGATTCTCAAACATCATTAGAAACTTTGAATGCCATAAATCAGTCTAATAACCCATATTCGAATTATTATAACCCAAGATGGAAGAACTATCCAAACTTTAACTCAAACAATAATAATCAAGGTGGTAGTAATCACATTAGGTTTAACTTAATAAACCCCAATTAGGTCTAAGACACCAATTAGATCTAATTAAACCAAGTTAGACCTTAACCACATTAGGTTTAACTTAAAAAACCCCAGTTAGGTCTAAGACACCAATTAGACCCAATTAAACCAAGTTAGACCTTAATCACATTAGGTTTAACTTAATAAACCCCAATTAGGTCTAAGACACTAATTAGACCTAATTAAACTAAGTTAGACCTTAACCAAATTAGGTTTAACTTAATAAACCCTAATTAAGTCTAAGACAATAATTAGACCTTATTAAACCAAGTTAGACCCTAACCACATTAAGATTAACTTAATAAACCCCAATTTGGTCTAAGACACTAATTAGAATTAATTAAACAAAGTTATACCTTAACCACATTATGTTTAAATTAATAAACCCCAATTAGGTATAAGACACCAATTAGACTTAATTAAACTATATTAGACCTTAAGCACATTAGGTTATAACTTAATAAACCCCAACTAGGTTTAGGACACCAATTAGACCTAATTAAACCAAGTTAGACCGTAACCACATAAGGTTTAACTTAATAAACCCCAATTAGGTCTAAGACACCAATTAAACTTAATTAAACAAGTTAAATCCTAATTACATTAAGTTTAACTTAATAATTCCTAATTATGTCTAACCAAAATTAAGCTTAATTAACCTTTAAGCCTTACTTACATTTGGCTTAAACAATCTTGAATCCTAATTAAGTCTAACCTTAATTAGACTTAATTAACCTTTAAGCCTTACTTACATTAGGCTTAAACAACCTTGAATCCTAATTAAATCTAACCCTAATTAGACTTAGTTAACCTTTCAGCCTTACATACATTAGGCTTAAACAACCTTGAATCCTAATTAAGTCTAGCCCTGATTAGAGTTAATTAACCTTTAAGCCTTACTTACATTAGGCATTAAAAACTTTGAATCCTAATTAAGTCTAACCCTAATTAGACTTACTTAACCTTTAAGCCTTACTTACATTAGGCTTAAAAAATCTTGAATCCTTATTAAGTCTAACCCTAATTAGACTTAATTAACCTTTAAGCTTTACTAACATTAGGCTTAAACAATCTTGAATCGTAATTAAGTCAGACCCTAATTAAACTTAATTATCCATTAAGCCTTACTTACATTAGGCTTAAACAACCTTGAATCCTAGTTAAGTCTAACAATAATTAGACTTAATTAACCTTTAAGCCTTACTTTCATTAGGCTTAAAAAACGTTGAATCCTAATTATGTCTAACCCTAATTAGACTTAGTTAATCATTAAGCCTTACTTACATTAGGCTTGAACAACCTTGAACCCTAACTAAGTCTAACCCTAATTAGACTTAATTAACCTTTAAGCCTTACTTAAATTAGGCTTAAACATAAATAACCTTGAATCCTAATTAAGTCTAAACCTATTTAAACTAAATTAACATTTAAGCCTTACTTACATTAGGCTTAAATAACCTTAAATCCTAATTAAGTCTAACCCTAATTAGACTTAATTAATCTTTAAGCCTTACTTACATTAGCCTTAAACAACCTTGAACCATAACTAAGTCTAACCCTAATTAGACTTAATTAAGCTTTAAGCCTTACTTACAGTAGGCTTAAACAACCTTGAACCCTAATTAATTCTAACCCTAATTAAACTTAATTAACCTTTAATTGTTACTTACATTAGGCTTAAACAACCTTAAATCCTAATTAAGTCTAAGCCTAATTAGACTTAAGTGTCCTTTAAGCCTTACTTACATTAGGCTTAAACAACCTTAAATCTTAATTAAGTCTAAACCTAATTGGACTTAATTAACCTTTAAGCCTTACTTACATTAGGCATAAACAATCCTAAAACCTCACTTAAGTCTAACCCTAATTAGATTAAGTAATCCTTAAACCTTAACTAAAATAGTTTTAAGTAGCCTTAAACCCTAATTAAGTCTATCTTTAATTAGACTTAAATCAAAACTATAATTCAGGTTCAATTTAACTTAAGTTAACCAAACCTCTAGGTTCAACTTACATTGAACCTAACTTAACCTAACCTTAGGTTCAACCTATATTGAACCTTGTTGACCTCATTTTTGATGAGGTCTTCTCTTCTCTCTTTAGTACTTAGGATCTAGCCTTAGGCTTTTCCTTTGACTATCTTAGAGGACTAGAAGTGGAACCCACCCTTTAGAAGTCCAACGACTTCTTAACTCCCTGCAAACTCCACAAACTTGATTGTAGACCCCTAATCACCTAGAGGGTTGAGATCAAATGTGGAAGTTTAAAAGATGAGTTCCTATAGGACTCTTTGGCCTTAGGACTGCCCTGGGTGGCCTGGTCTAGTGAGGGCTGACTTACACACACACTACACTTATACAGTACACTTTCACACACCTCCTAAAACCACACCCATACCCAACTTGACCTCCTGACTCATGAAGGTGATTCACATGGATGGTCCTTAACCCATAAGCCCTGGCTAAGAGGGTTATGAACAACATAGTAAATGCCTCAAATGAGTCCCTTCATGGCTCATGTGGGCTTAATATGGCTTCATGGCTCAACCAAAATGATTTCATTCCACTTACATTTACCTAATCTTCAATTTTCTAAATTTTTAATTTTTGACCCCCGGAACCCCAGACCCGCCTAGCCTACCCAAAACCCTTGAAATTACCCAAATTTTTCAAAATTCTCCAAAATCACGCAAATTCCTCAAAATCAATCTCAAACATTCTCCCACCACTCAAATTGACCATTTTTACCCAAAATACTCAAAATTCCAAAAATACCCCCAATACCCTCCAAATTACCAAAATGCCCCTCTTTACCCAAAAATCCAAAAATTCAGAAAATTCCCAGAAAATTCCAAAAAATCCCAAATATTCCCAACTTCATTTTGTCTAACTACACCATGGACCAATTTTGTCTATTTACCTCACTTTTGTCAAAATCCCCAATTTGATCCATTTTAACCCAAAGTGAACCCAATGTCAAACCAAACCTACCCAATTGACCCAAATTCTGGTCCAATTCAATTCTAAACTTAAATTCAACTTCCCCAACACCAATCTAGACCAAATCTAAGCTCAATTTTATTGGCATTTGAATCCAATTTCACTTTTGACCTTAAAGCCCAATTTGGACCCATGACCCAAACTTAGCCCAAACCAAACCAATTCAACTCCAATTAACCCCAAATCCTTTCTAAAACCTTCCTAGTATCCCCAAAAACAAAACACTAACATGATTTACCCAAAATTTGGACCCAAACCCAACTTAAATTCAACCCAAAACCAAAAGGCCCAATTTTAACCTAAACCCAAACCTAACCCAAATAAGCCCAAACCCCAAAATCAAAACCCAACCAATGTCAAAACCTCTTTGAAACACTCCCATAAACATTTCTCAACATTAATTTATATCAATTTCAACCCTAGCCCAACATTGGCCCAAGTTAGCCTAATTTGGCCTACATTGGCCCATTTACCAAAGAAGCCCAAATCCAACCCAATTCAAACCCAAATCACTCCAAATTCATTTCAAATCACTCATGACATATCCCTAAACCAAACTCAACAATTATTTGGCCTAAACTTCTACAAAATTCCCATCCATGGATTCATTCTTAAACCTACATGAGTCATCCCCTTAAGCCATCCTAAGAGCCCACTTCCACCAAATTCAAAAGCCCAAATCAATCTAAAGCCCACATGACACTTTCCCTCATCACACTTTCAATTTAAGATCATTCATAAAGTCATAATTTATCAATTAAACAATTCCAAATCAAGCCTCATAACAATTCCCATCAAAATGCCAAAATTCACAAAACCCTTTTTCATGAAGTTGACTTAACTTTTCCCAAGCCAAAGATGAGCCATGAAGCCATGCATGAGCCACATGGAAGCCATGAGAGCCTCTTTACATGTCAACATGCCATTTTGGGCAAAAGAAGGAGACTCTTTCCTTAATCTCCTAAAGTCATTAGCCTTAACCATGATTCCCCTTAACCCAAATTTAATCCAAATATATTTGGATAAGGACTTCTCCATGCCAAACCAACTGATTCCTTTGACTCTCCACAACACCCAAAGCCTCCTTGAAGGGTGAACCAAGCCCAAAAGGTGGACTTGACCAAATCAAGCCAAAATTGGCCTTCCCCCATGCCATTTTAATCCAAGCTTTTAACACATGGCAAAGCCCAATTGACTACACTAAACCCCAGCCCTGACCCACCTGGACTTGAGGGTGAACCATGCCTCGGCGACCACTGCCTGGATCGCCGGAAAACACCATGGCCGAGACCTTGGGAGGAGCCAAAGTTTGGAATTCCCACCGCCGAGCCGCCCCATGCCCAATGGCCACCATGGCTATTCTTCCCTTGACCTAAGCAGCTGATCCCAAGCCTTAAACCCCCCTGGGAGGCCCTCCACCCTCTCCTATTTAAACCTCACCTCTCTCGGCCATGAGGAAGTGCTGAACAAAACCTTACTGAAACCCTACCAAAATTGCTCCAGACCACTCCCCACACTTAGAGCAGTTGATCGCCAGTGACAATTTGCCCTAATCCCCATCAACATAGCCCAATTTCTCAGCCAAAATTCCACCCAAAACTAGGACATCTCCCAATTCTCCACCAAATTCAAATTAAACTCACCCACACCTGCACAAGGTCAAGAGGAGAAGTTCCCCAGTGAAAGCCCCCTCTCCAGGCCACCCATCTGTTACAGACTCCAAAGGTTGTGATCGGCTTTGGTGGAAATCAACTCTAGGAGATTCACCAGGCCAAGGGACTTCATATGGAGCTTTCTTGGACCCAATCGAACGTGACACACCTCTCAGATTGAAGCTTCACTTCTCTAAGCAAAGGTATGGTCTCACTCTTCTTCTCAAGCTTCTGAACATTCTCCATTTTTATTGAGTCAATTTCATGCCACATAAACCGTATGGATGTGTTCGTCTTCTCAAGATGAATCCATAGAGCATAAGAACGTTTAATTTGGTCAAGTATCTAGTGAGATCTTAAGCCTAGAAGATGGACGGTTCTCGGGCTAGGAGGCTTGGGGACGATGAACGGATGCCGTTCATTCAATACACGCGCGGACGGACGGCTTAGATGGCATCGGACCAGGAGATGATATGTGAACCGCGGGCTGTGTTGCGCTGAGTCGGAAGGCGGCGCCGAATCAGGAGACGACGCGTGTGCGTTCGAAGCTGCCGAGGTTGAGCTGGCGCTGCATCACTTAAGTAGGAAAATACAGTTTTTCTTATTTATTAAATACCCAAAACTTCAAAAATCCATAACTTTGTGTAGGAAAATCCTAAAAATAAAATAAAAATGCCCTCTTGCTCAGTGAACAGAGGAGAATAATGTGAAAAAAGAAATCATTTAATTTCATTGAATATTTGATTTTTAATGATTTATTTACTCTCTACACATTTTCAATTCTCCATGCATATAGGAAATTCACCATGGCATGAGACCATAGGGCTTTTGAAGCCTCTGAACTTGGGAACATTCCCTGAATTTTCTAAGGTCAGAGGCCATCCCTATGAGAAGTTATTGATTTTTCAAATTTATATTGCTGTTCTGAGTATTTTAATTTCAATAATTAGCATGTTGTGAAATAAATTCTAGGAAAATTTTGTGATGTTTCTTATGACCAGAGGACCCTAGGGAAAATAGGTTTTGAGTTGACTCACTTGTAATAACCATAATTGGCTTAAACACCCAAAAAGGAGCTTTAATTAATTAAAGCTAATCATACATCAAATTGACTTGAAATCAATTCTCCACTGACCTTTAGGATCAGAGGAACCCACCATAAAAGTTTGAAGTCAATTGGACTTGGTTAGCCCTATCAAATGGGTTGATTAAGCCATTTAGCCAAACCTAAACTTCAAAAATTCATAACTTTCAAAATACTTCTAAAAAATTTACCAAATTGTTTTTGGAGCCTCTCTGATATCAGGGGAATTTAAGAAAATTAAAATTGCAATTTTCTAAAAAAGTTGATTTTTTTGCATTATTTTAATATTTTTAATAATTAAAAAATAATAAAAATCACAAAAATAATAAAATTCACCAAAATATCACATTTTGAGTTTTAATCATTTAGGAACAAACCCCATATTTTTCTTAAGTCTCTATGATGAGATATCAAATTTTAAAGCCCTAAGGTATTTTTAAAATTAAAAAAAGTATTTTCTAGTATTTCCATTAAAATAATTCTAATAAATCAAAGAAAATTCTGAAAATTATAAAAATTGGTTCTCTGGTTTCCTTGATATCAGAGAGATTTTTGGAAAATATAAAATTCATTTTTCAACCTTTATTTTATTTTTAAATTAATTAATACTCCAAAACTCAAAATAATTATAATAAAAAGAATATAATTCAAAAAATCACCAAAATTGGTCCAAGTGGTCCTCTGGTAATTAGGAATGTCCCATAATTTTCTTAAGGACAGAAACTTTCCCTTGGTCATGTTGTTGAATTTTCCTTGAAAATCCTTATTTTCCACCAAAAATAATTACATAAATAAATTAAATACAGAAAAATCACATTTTCTCCTCTAATGTCTTGATTGATATATGAGTGAAGTCACATAAAAATTTCAAATTCATTTAAGCTTAATTTAGTGAGTTATGGAATTAGTAAGCTTAAAGGGCAAAATGGTAATTAAAATTTTAACCTATAATTAAAAATTTTAGGTTTAATTAAAAGGGTGGGTAAAATATTTGATACTAAGTTGATTTTGGATGTTTGAAACTTAGGTAGTTAAAGGGTAGAAACCTACAAAACAATTTGAAAATAATTAAAATAAACCTTAATTAAATAATTGATTAAACTTGGAAGAATAATAAAAAAATTGGAATTATTAAAATAGGGATACTTTTAGGAGGAATTTTGTTCTTTAATTCAAGAATCCCTAAATTAATCACCTCAATAATATTTAATTTCTAATTAAAATGATAATCCAAATTCAAGATTTAAAATGCTAAAAGACTTAATCATTAAATTAAATTAAAGTTAAAACATTTAAATTAAATCCTTCTAAGATTTCAATTAAATTAATATTTTAACAATTAAAATTAAATCATCCTTAAAGCATAAAAAAATAAAATATTAAATTAAAATTAAAATAAAATTAAATTTAAATTTAAATTAAATTAAATTTAAATTAAATTAAATTAAATTAAATTAAAATTAAATTAAATTAAATTAAATTAAACTAAATTAAATTAAATTAAAACATATTAAATTAAATTAAATTAAATAAAAAATAAAATCAAGTTAAAATAAAA
Source organism: Papilionanthe hookeriana x Papilionanthe teres (assembly GCA_022702705.1). NCBI lineage: Eukaryota > Viridiplantae > Streptophyta > Magnoliopsida > Asparagales > Orchidaceae > Papilionanthe > Papilionanthe hookeriana x Papilionanthe teres. Next base: position 144,254,565 of record CM040428.1, read on the forward strand.
TTAAAATTAAATTAAAAAATAAAAATTAAATTAAAATTAAAACTAAACCAAATTAAATTAAATTAAAATTAAATTAAATTAAATTAAATTAAATATAACATCACCTAAGACATAAAGAATTCAAAATAAATCTAAAACAACTCAACATTATTCCAAACTTAAACCCATTAATTGAAATTAAATTAAATCACAAATCACTTGAACATCAATTTGCCCTCAAAAGCTCTTGTTGTCATAACTCCTAAACGGAGTATTAGTGAAGTGTTACTTCACTTATAGGATATTCAAATGTCCTAGTTCACTAAGCAAGAGAACAAAACTTGAACTCCTGGACGATTAATTCATTTGTATAATTAAATTCTCTTGGACTTAAAACAATCCTAGAGGTATTGAAAAGAAGTTTTAAGACTCGTCTTAAGCACTTCCTCAATATGATAGGATATTTATAAGAACAATTGAACTTAATTGTTCTTTGATGAAAAAAATCGTCCTTAAACCAAAACACAAGAACCTAGACGTCATAGGTGGTGACTAGCTATAGGATTAGGAACTTGGTAGAAAACCAAAACCTTTACCTTAGCTTAACCTAGGTACTTGTTGGAATACTTAAATGCTCTGATATATGTTTTAAGTGCAGCTTGGGATGACGGGAAGACCCTCCAGGTACGCTTTTATTTTATTGCAATTTACTTTATTGCAATTTACTTAATTGCATCGCACTTACTTTTCTTGCATGATAAACAACTGTTGCATGAAAACCCACACCTTTAGGATAGTCCCTAAAACTAAAACCAAAACTAAATTAAAAATCATTACAAGATAAAATTTACTGCCACAACATTTCAAAATATAAAACAACTCAAAATTTAATCACAAACAAAACAAAACTACAACTACAACTAAATTAAAACGTCTTGTTGGATGATCGGGAATACCTCAGATGATGTAACCTACGTGTTGCTAACGGGATTTCCCACGGTCTAAATGAAAGTGTAGAACTCATTTGGTTGAGTTTAGCAAATTCATCTGGACTAAGTGAATCCGATAAAAATAATGATGCCGGAAGGATGGAACCGTGGGATCTTAACAGGTGTTGTTATAATCAACTTTAAGATTTGTTTTAAATAAAACATAAAAAATCACTTGGAAATTAAGACCTTCCTTAAACCAGAACACATCTCTCATCTCTTGATTTATGATTTCTAAAACTAAACCCTCTGCAACAACAAGGAGCTCGGAGCATGGTGGGCAGCACGGCCATCGTCATCAGCAAAACCTGAGTCAACTTCAGTAAAACTTTCTTAGAATTAAATAACCAAACCATACGACTTCGAGGTAGTTTGCCTAGTGCAACATAAATCCTCAACCTTTTGTTAGGCATTTACATTGCAAATTAAGCCCTAACCAGTCTTAGGATTCCGAGGTAGTCATCCGATACGACATAGATCCTCACATCTTCGAGGCTATTTGTGTGATCACATCATACGAATATAAGTCCTAATTAATTAAAAATTGGCAAGAAACATTAAATAAACATTAGGGCTTTCCTAAATTCAAGCCAAACAATAGGATAGTCGGGAAATTACCGAAGTTCGATTCGAATCCGTAATTTCTCCTACCTTTCTTCCTTTGAATTCTCAAAATAAAATGTTCCAAATTTGATCCATTCCCTATTGAAATTCCAAAATTCAATCCCTTGAAAACTTAAACTTTGAAATTCTTGAGAGCAGAATTACTGATTATTATCGAGAGTTTTCTTAAGTGATTCCCGTCATTTAAGATGTAATTAACTATAAGGGCTTGCCCTTATAGGGAACTTTAAGAACCCGAGTAATATAAACCTTGCTTAATTCCTTTATATTAAGCGAGGAAACTTGTCGGCTTATAAAATTGGTTGGTAGACCAAACGGATGTCAAAATCTTCTAGTTTATTTAATTGAGCTCTCATCATCAAGTAGTGTGTCTATTCTTCGGGATAGATACACAACTTGTGATGTGGCGCTCATTTATATAAACTATTCGGGATGTGGGATCAGTTTGATTTCATATCTTAAAATTTTCAAATTTAAAATTATTTTCAAAATCAAATACTACTTTTCAAATTATTTATTTAAGTTAAATTAAAAAATTTGCCGACAATTTCTGTAGGCGACCCCTTTTCAAAATACAATACTCAACCTAAAAATAAGCCATACAAACATAACCAAAACGCTAGGTTTAACCTACACCGAACCTTACTCAACCAAACTTCAGGTTCAACCCAAATTGAACCTAACCAAACTTTAGGTTCAACATACATTGAACCTAAATCAAACTTAAGCTTAGGTTCCACCTAACTTGAACCCAAGTTAACCAAATTTTAAGTTCAACATACATTGAACCATAATCAAACCTATAACTTAGATTTAACCTAACTTGAACCCAAGTTGACCAAGTTTTAGGATCAACCAACATTGAACATAAGTCAACCTTATAACTTAGGTCCAACCTAACTTGAACACAAGTTAATTAGAACTTTAGGTTCAACCCAAATTGTATCTAACTCAACATAAACTTTAGATTCAACCCAAATTGAATCAAACTCAACATAAAATTTAGATTTAACCCAAATTGAATCTAACTCAACATAAACTTTAGGTTCAACCCAAATTAAACCTTCTACCTTAACTTTAGGTTCAACCTAAATTGAATCTAAGTCAACCTAAACCAACTTAAACCTTAGGTTCAACCAAATGAACATAAGTCAAATCTAAATTCCTTAAGTTCAAAACATTGAACCCAAACCCAATCTAAAACCTAAATAGGTCTAACCTTAATTAGACCTAAATAATCTCCTTAAGCCTTAATTACATTAGGCTTAAGTAAACCTAAAGCCTAATTAGGTCTAACCTTAATTAGACCTAATTAATCTCCTTAAGCCTTACTTCCATTAGGCTTAATTCAATTTAAACCTGAATTAGGTCTAACTCTAACTGGACCTAATAAAGCTAATTAAACCTTTCCCATGTTAGGTTTAATTAAACTTTAAATCAAATTAAACTCTTAGGTTCAACACAACTTGAACCAAAATCAAATCAAACTCTTAGGTTCAACCTAACTTGAATCTAAATTAAATCAAACACTTAGGTTCAACCCAACTTGAACTTAAATCAAATCAAATCTTTAAAACCTATATTAATCTTAAGTCATACCAACATTGGACATAGAAAAATTTTAAACCTTAGGTTCAATTCATATTAAACTTAAGCCAACTTTAGATCCTACTTACATTGGATCAAATACATTGGACTTATCAGCATATCAAACTTTAGGTTTGATTCATATTAAACCTAAACCTTTTTTAGATTCTTCTTACATTGGATATAAATCAACCTTAAGTCCTACCCACCTTAGACATATAACCATTTCAACTCCTTGGGATCAATCCTTAACTAATTTTAAGTCCTATCTACATTAGACTTAGAATCATTTCAAACCCTTCAGCTCAATCCATATTGAACCTAAATCAACTTTAGGTCCTACCTAAATTTGACTTAAAATAATCTTGAACCTTAGATTCAGGCCACATTGATCCTAAACCAAACCTTTAACTTAAGATCAACCCAATGTTGTACTTACGTCAAAACCCATAACATATGATTCAATCCACATTGAACCTAAAATCAAACCTTTAACTTAAGATCAACCCAAAGTTAAACTTAAGTCAAACATAAACCTATGTTCACCTTACATTGAAATTAAACTCAATAATCAATCCAAATTGAATGAAATCCAACCAAACTTTAGGTTGAACTGACATCAGGACCTAAAACCCTAAGTTTAACCTACATTAGACAACCAAATTTCTTTAAGTCCAACCAACATTAGGACTTAAACATTAAGTCTAATTTACATTTAGACTTAGTCAAATTAATTCAAAACCTTCAGATTCAAAAGACATTGAATCTAAATTTCTAAATCTAATTCATATTAGATTTAACTAAAAATATTAGATTCAAACGACATTGAATCTAAATTCCTAAGTCTAATTAATGTTAGACTTAATCCAAAACCTTTAGATTCAAAAGATATTGAATCTAAATTCCTAAATCTAATTTATATTAGATTTAAATCTAAAACATTAAATTCGAATTACACTGAATCTAAAATTTTCAAGTCTAATTAGATCTTACAGACATTAGATTTATATAAACTTGACTCATTTCTCTAGGTCTAAAATATATTAGACTTAAATAACAAAATCAAAATTGACATATAAAAATCAATCAAAATGACATATGGAAAATTTTAATTGGTTAATAAATCGTAAACAACTTAAAATTTTTCAACCAAAAAAAAAAATCATTAAGACTTAAATGAAACCTTAATGAACAAAGATCACTAAAATGCAACTTGAACTCCAACGTTCTTGGTCTACGAAGATTTCTTGGACGATGAAGTCCTGGTTGTTTCGGACTAAGTAGATCAAAGCATCTGACAACCCTGGGATGACAGAGCCATGGACAACTTGACCAGGTTGTCTAAAAATTCAACCAACTAAATCAATAAAATTGACATTAATTCTTTCGCAAGAACAACTCTAACACTGTCTTTCTTGTAGGTTGACGTTATGTTTTGTTTTAGATTTACTTTTTATGCTATTAGAGTGTGCTAACTCTATTTTGCAGGGCGACATTCTAAATACGGGACAACAATGACATTAAAACAAAACCACAACAACAAAACAAGAACAAAACGACAACAAAACAACGAAATCAAAATGAAATAAAACAAAAACTTTTAGGTTAGCCACAAAACCCAAAACAACAACAAAATCAAATTGAAAAAACAAAACAAAACAATGACATTAACAAAACAAAACAAAACAACGACATTAACAAAAAGCAACAGAATGACATTGAAAAAAGAAAACAAAACAATGACATTAATAAACAACAACAAAACAACATCGACAAAACAAAACAAAACCAAGACCTTAAAAAAACAACAATAAAATGAAATTGACAAAACAAAATAAACAATAAAACAAATCAACATTGACAAAAGAAAACAACAATGATAACAAAACCAAACCTTTTGGGTAGTACATGACACTTATTACCCTTAGGATTAAACATTAACATTTACTACCTTTATCTTGAATATTTTTTAGAGAATAAGTGTTAATGTTAATCAGGAGTTTTCTTTGACAATCCTAAATGTCTAAGATGTAATTTACTATAGGAGCTTGCTCCCATAGGAGAACTAAAGAACTTAGAATAGTTATCACACCTAAAATCTTTGGTTGTTAGATTTTCCATGTGGTCATCCTTATACGGAGATATCGAGAATAAGGCATTCTAGAATCTTCTCCGTAAGGACTACCACTGATATTTCCTTGTTCTATTGTTTTCTATTTTATCAGCTCTTATCTTTCTTCTTCAAGTTTCTTAACATCTAAGGATCCTTCGCATGACCTAAAAGAATAAGATTACTTGATGATTAGAGCAATATGATAGCTAAATAGAGTGGAAAATCCTCATCCTTAACAACGACATCGATAAAAATTCCAACATCCACAATGACATGAGAGAATTGACCGTGCTGATGGCGACGAGCGGATGTTGGCATATTTTTAGGTTGTAAATTTAATTTAGAAAAGGAGTCGCCTACAGAAGTTGTCAGTGAATTTTAGATTTTAAATTTAATTTAAATATATATAATTTAATTTGAAAAGTAACAATTGATTTTTTGGAAATAATTTTAAGTTTGAAAATTTTAAGATATGAAATCAAACCGATCTCACATCCCAAATAGTTTATATAAACCAGCACCGCACCACATACCATGTATCTATATTGAAGAATAGACACACTGCTTGATGATGGGGCTCGATTAAATAAACTAAAAGATTTGTGACATCCGTTTGGTCTGCGAACCAATTTTATAAGCCGACAAGTTCCCCTGTTTAATATAAAGGAATTAAGTAGGGTTTATATTACCTGGGTTCTTAAAGTTCCCTGTAAGGGCAAGCCCCTATAGTTAATTACATCTTAAATGATGGGAATCATTTAAGAAAACTCTCGATAATGATCACTGGTTTTGCTTTCAAGAATTTCAAAGTTTAAGGTTTTCAAACAAATGGACTTTGGAGATTTCAATAGGGAGTAGCTCAAATTTGGAACAGTTTATTTTAAGAGTCCATTGGAAGAGAGGTAGGAGAAGCTGAGGATCCAAGAAGAATTTTAGCAACTTCCCAAACTATCCTATTTTTTGGTTTCAATTTGAGAATTTATTTAATATTTCAATCTTTTCAATTTTAATTAATTAGGACTTATATTTGTTTGACATAATCATACAAACAGCCTCGAAGATGTGAGGGTTTATGTCGTACCGAACGACTGCCTCGGAATTCTAAGACCGGTTACGACTTAACTTACACAATATGATTATGCAAGTGCCTAACGAAAAGGTTGAGAATTTATGTTGCACTAGGAAAACTACCTCAAAATCCTATGGCTTTATTATTTAATTCTAAGAATGGTTTAGCTGAAGTAGACACAAGTTTTTCTTACGAAGATGGCAGTGCTGCCCACTGCGCTCCGAGCTCCTTGTTGTTGCAGAGTTTTAGTTTTAGAATGTGAAAATCAGGAGATGAGAAAAGTGTTTTCGTTTAGAAGAGTCTTAAAGTTCAAATGTCTTTAATGTTTTATTAGGGGAATCTTAAAGTTGATTATAACAACACCGGTTAAGATCCCACGGTTCCATCATTCCGACACCGTTATTTTTATCTGATTCACTTAGTCCAAATGAATTTGCTAAACTCAACTGAATGAGTTCCACACTTTCATTTAGACCGTAGGAAATCCCGTTAGCAACACATAGGTTACATCATCCGAGGTATTCCCGATCATCCAACGAGACGTTTTAATTTTTATTGTTGTTGTAGTTTTGTTGTTCTATTTGTGATTAAATTTTAAGTTATTTTATCTTTTGAATGTTGTGACAGTGAATTTTATCTTGTTGTGACTTTTAATTTAGTTTTGAGTTTCAGTTTTGTGGCTATCCTAAAGGTTTCAGTTTTCATGCAGGGTGTCAATCTTGTTTAACATGCAAGAAAAATAAAGTGCAGTGTGGGCAAGTAAATAAATTGCAATAAAAGTGTACCTGGAGGGTCTTCTCGTTATTCCCAAGCTGCACTTAAAATACATGTTAAGGCATTTATATATTTACAACAAGTACCTAGGTAAAGTTAAGGGAACGTTCTGGTTGTCTACCAAATTCCTAATCCTATTTCTAGTCATTTCTTATGATGTCTAGGTTCTTGTATTTTGTGGATGATTTTCTTCACCAAAGAATAATTAAGTTCGATTGTTCTTCTAAAACACCCCATCATATTAAGGAAGTATTTAGGACGAGTCCTAAACATCTTTTCAATATTTTTGGGATTATTTTGAGTCCAAATGAGTTTTATTGTATTGGTGAATTGATCATCGAGAAATTTAGATTATTTTGTTTCTTGCTCAGTGAATTAGGATGTTTGATTATCCTATGAGTAAAGTGACATTTCACTTGATGCTCCATTTAAGAGTTAAAATAATGAAAACCTTTAGGGGGCAAATCAGTTTGTTAAGGAATTTAATGATTTAAAATTGGAATTGATGATTTAAAATGATTTAATTTAGTTATGAAATCTTAATAATTTTAAGTTTGGAATATTGTTCAAGTTGCTTTATTCTTAAATGTTTTAAACCATTTAAATTGAAAGAGGAGTTTAAATTTTTTAATTTAGACTTTAAAGATTTAATTTTAATTTAATTGCAGTATTCTAGATTGACATTTAATTGGTTTGATTTTTTAATTAAGAATTATCTTTTTTAAAAAATTGATTTTCATGTTTCAAGTTTGCTTTAAATTTGCTTTCAAGTGAATTTTGAAATTATTTTTCTTTTAATTCAATTTAATTATCAAGTTATTTAATGTTTTAAGTTTTAATTTAATTAAGGTTTACTTTCCTTTTAATTATTTAATTATTAATTTCAATTATCACTTTAAATTTAATTAAAAGTTAAATATTATTAAAGTGATTCATTTAGGGATTTTAGTTTAAGTTATTATAGTCTCTCTAAATTATATCCCCATTTTAATAATCCAAATTTTAATTTATTCTTCCAAAATTCAAATTGTTTAATTAATTAAAATTTACTTTAAATATTTTCAAGATGCTTAATAGATTTCTACCCCTTAATTCTCTAGGTTTCAATCATCTATAAGAAAATTTAAGATCAGATATTTTACCCTCCATTTTGATTAAACCTAAATGTTAATTAGGGTTAAAATTCTTTAATTACCTTGATGCCCCTTTAGGCTTATTCATTTCATAACTCACTAAATTGAGCTCAAATGAACTTGAAATTTTTATGTCACTTCACTCACATGTAAATTAAGACATTAAAGGAGAAAATGTGATTTTTCTGATTTTAATTTAATTTATATAATTATTTTTGTTGAAAAATAAGGATTTTCAATGAAAATTCAACAACATGACCAAGGTAAGATTTCTATCCTTAGGAAAATTATGGGATGTTACTACTAACCAGAGGACCACTTGGACCAATTTTGGTGATTTTTTAAATTATATTTTATTTATTATAATTATTTTGAGTTTTATAGTGTTAATTAATTATAAAATAAAATAAAGGTTGAAAATTAAGTTTTATATTTTCATAAATCTCTCTGACCTCGAGGAGTTTAGAGAAATAAATTTTATAATTTTTTGATTTTTCTTTGATTTATTAGAATTAATTTAGTGAAAATGTTGGAAAATCTATTTTTTAATATTAAAAATTGTCTTAAACATTTAAAATTCAATATCTTAACTAAGAGACTTGGAAAAAATATTTGGTTTATTCCTAAGTGATTATGAAGTGAAATATGACATTTTTATGATTTTTATGATTTTTGTGATTTTTATTAGTTTTTAATTATTTAAAATATTAAAATATGGTGAAAAATGAAGATTTTTAGAAAATTTTAATTTTAATTTTCTTAGACTCCCCTAACATCAGAGAAGTCCCAAAGCCATTTTTGTGAATTTTGAAAATGTATTTTTGGAGTTATGAATTTTTAAACTTTAATTTTACTCATGTGACCTAATTAATCCATTTAATGGGGTTAAACATTTCCAATTGATCCCAAATTTTTATGTGAGGTCCCTCTGATCCTAAAGATCAGTAGAGAATTATTTTCAAGTTATTTTGATGTATGGTTAACCCTAATTAATTAAAGTTCAGTTTTGAGTAATTATGCCAATTAAGGTTATTCTTAATGAATTAAATCAAAATATAATTATCCTAGGTCCTCTGGTCCTAAGAGACTTCGCAAAAATTTCCTAGAATTTTCTAAGAAATATGCTAATTAATGGAATTAAAATACCAAAAAGAGTGACATAAACTTGAAAAATACATAACATGCCATAGAGATAGCCTTTGACCTTGAAAAATTCAGGGAATGTGACCCACAATTTTATATTATGATATTTTTAATTTAATTGCAACGACGCCGAAACTTGACCCCGCTATATTATATGTATAGAATTGTAATTATTTATGTTGTGGATGCTACACAAGTATACGTATCGTATCAAGTAATACAGGGCTCTAGTGGAGTCCTGGTTATCGATCCCACAGGAAAGAGAAAATTAACTAACAACTAATTTTAAAATAATAATAATAATAATAATAATAATATACGAAAATTTGGAATTCTGAATTTAAGCGCAATAAAGTAAACTAAGTATTTTAATTAGATAAATTAACTAAGTAGAAAATTAATACGAATTGAAAGTGCAGGAAATTAAACTAATTGCTAAATAAGTCTTAACTATTCAGAAAAAGTATCTTTCCCCTTGTTTAGAAATTTAAGTGATTGATGAATTTAAATAGATAATTTCAAGGTATTGTGACAAATAGGAGCATTCCTATTCTTTACCCTTTGGTCCAGTGTAAAGAATATTGACTAATCCTATGTTTGATTACCGAATCGCGGCTAGAGTCGGGAGGATACCGACCGCCACTTCGAGCTCCCACGTTCCCCTCGCTCGAGGGCTAACATCTACACTTCAGCTCTCAAACAATAGGACCGAATTGAATATTTTAGTCGTCACACTAAAATGCTCAATTCTACGCCCAAGTGATATTATTTCCCTATTTATTTGCACCCTCCTTCCAAGGCTTTTGAATTCCCCGAATATCGGATGTAATTTTTACTATAGTTGATAATCAACACATTTTAACAAATCAAATGGCCAGTTGAAAAGTAAATTAAGTTTTAAGTAAAAATTATCACAATTTATTAATATATAAAAGTATCTCTATTTTAATTTCATCAAGTCACTTGATTTCATAAATGGGGAGAAATACTAAATAAACTACTCGAATGCATGGAAACTAAACTAAGCATGGATTTCATTTAAAGTTAAAAATAATAAATACAAATACTTATCTCAATTTATCCCCAAGCAGACTCCTCGCAGTTCCTTTGACTCTTCCTTCCAGTACAACAAAACTCACTAACTCACTAACTCACTAAATAACTCAAAATAACTCACTTATAACTCTCAAAGACACACAAAAGACACAAAAGACTGCACACAAAACTGGACTTAACACACTTAAAACACACTAAAGACTTAATTTCGGCTTCTATATATAGAGGTGAGCAAAGGACCAAGAGGTGTGTAAGCATCCCTTCAAAAAGTGTCCAGGTTCAATGTATCTGCACCATTTGAACTATCTCGCCGTCGGCGATGAACTACCTCGCTGTCGGCGAGGCTTCTGGAAGATCTTCAAACCGCTCTAGCTCACTGTCAGCGGGCTCGGGCTCGCTGTCAGCGAGACAGTTATAAATTCTTCAGAATTTTCTTCTCGTAACCTCGCCGTCGGCGGGCTCGATCTCACCGTCGACGACTCAGCACAAATTGCATGATTTTGCTCCAAATTCGCTCCTTTTTATGATTTTTGCTTTTATCACCTAAATTCTTCATTCCTGCAATAAAATAAAGAAAATACCCTTCTTTAAAGTGCAATTTCATCAAAAATAGGTATGAATTTCTTAATAAATTTTTCAGCGATCAGAATGTTCCCAAGATCAGAGGCATCAAATGCCCTATGGTCTCATGCCATGGTGAATTGTCTATACAAATGGAGAATTAAAATACTGAAATGAGTAAATAATTAATTACAAATAAAATACTCATCAAATTAACTCAATTCTTTTCTCACGTTATTCTCCTCTGTTCACTGAGCAAGAGAGTATTTTTATTTTATTTTTGTGATTTTTCTACATAATGATATGGATTTTTAAATTTCTGGGTATTTAAATAAATAGAAAATAGTCTATTCTCCTACTTAACCCAGTCAGTGCCGCGTCAACCTCGGTAGCTCCAAAGGCCCACGCGACACGCTCCCATTCGAAGCCGCCGTCTGACTCGGATGCCACGCGGCACGCGGTCTCGTTCCATCCTTCGATCTGGTGCAATCTGGACCGTTCACTCGATACACACGTGATCGTATGGTGCCTGGTTATCGTCTACGACTGGTGTGCACCCGTGACCATCCACACTAAAACCCTAAGATCTCTCTTATTTCTCAACGAATTTTCGTGTTCTTATACTTTATGGATTCGTCTTGAAGAGACAAACACATCCATACGGTTTACATGCATTGAAATTGACTTAAACGAAATGGAGAATCACTGGAAGCTCTCGGGGAGGAGGAGTGTCCATACCTTGGTTCAGGAGGTGAGGCCTCAACTGAATGTGCTCGGCACGTTCGCTGGAGTTGGAGGAGCCTGGGGATGAAGCCTCTGGCCTTGTCGAATTGTCTAAGTACAACTTCCACCAAGCCCGATTTCAAAGCTTGGCCGGTTGAGAGAATGGCTAGCCTGGTGCAGGGGCTTCCTTTGGGTAACTCCTTCTCTTGGTCCTGTGCAGGTGTGGGTGAGTTTAATTTGATTTTGGTGGAGGTTCCAGGCATGTCCTGTTCTAGGCTGAGAATTGAGCTCCAAAATTGAGCTCAATCAATGGGGTTTAGGGCAGGAGAACAGTGGGGATGAATTGCTCTTGGCTAGGGGAAGCTCTATAAGGAGTTCGGAGGGATTCTGTGAAGGTTGATTTCAGCCAACCTTTTGGCCGAGAGGGGGTGACTTGTTTAAATAGGAATGGCCAGGGCCTCCCAGCGGGGTTTGATGGCTTGGATCAACTACTCTGGTGAAGAGAAGAACAACTGCAGTGGCCATTGGGCACGGTACAACTCAGTAGGTGAGAATTGAAATTTTGAATCCATTTAGACCTTTCGTCCATGGTGTTTTCCGGCGACCTGGTGGGCAGCCGGCCAGGGTCAGGTCACCATCTGACTCAGGGGAGTCAGGGCTGGGGTTTGGTGTAGTCAATTGACTTTGGACAAGTGTCTAAGGTTTGATTAAAATGGAAAGGGGGGAGGCTAATTTTGGCCTCATTTTGGTCCAAGGCATGGTTTAGGCTAGGTGCACCTCCCGAAGACTTAACTTTGGGCTGGGAGGAATCATTTGGGTCAGCCAAGAGAGAGTGGTGAGGTCTCTTTCCATGGTGAGCTGGCTAGGCTTGGTTTAGAGTGTGACATGAATATGGTTAAAAGGGCTTAATGAAGGATTCGGAAAGAATCCCCTATTCTTTCCATTAATGGCTTGGTGAGGTGGAAAGTGGCTTCCATGGCATCCATGTGGCTTGTACATGGCTCAATGGCTCACATTTGGCTTGGAAAAAGTTTGGTCAATTTCATAAAAATGGATTTTAAGGATTTTGGATATTTTGGTGGAAATTTGGATGAAGCTTTATTTAGAATTATTTGATCATTGGTTTAGGACTTAGGGATGCTTTCAATAAAAGGTATGGTGAGGAGAATTTGTCATGTGGGCTTTAGAGCCAAATTTAGGCTTTTTGAAATCATTTGGATGGGCTTTTAGAATGGTTTAAGAAAGTGGGCCTTTAGGTTTGAAAACAAATTGGTGGATGGAAATTTTGTGAAGGACCATGCTAAATAAATGTTTGGTTTAGCTTAGGGATGTGTCATGTGTGATTTGAAATAAATTTGAGGTGATTTGGAGTTGAATTGGGTTTGATTTGGGACTTTTTGGTAAAGGGGCCAAAGTGGGTCAAATTGGGCTAACTTGGGCTAAGGTTGGGCTAATGTTAGATTTGATGTAAAATTAATGTTGAGAAATGTTTATGGGAGTGTCACAAAGAGTTTTCAACTTTGGTTGGGCTTTGATTTTGGGTTTTGGGCCCATTTGGGTTCATGGTGTGTTTAGGCCAAAATTGGGACTTTTGGTTTTTGGGCTAGGTTTGGGTGGCATTTAGGTTCAAATTTGGGGCAAATATTGTTAGTTTTTTGTTTGTGGGGATAGTAGGAAGGTTTAGTAAAATATTTGGGGTTAATTGGAGTTGAGTTGGGTTGGTTTGGGCTAAGTTTAGGTCATGGGCCAAAATTGGGCTTTAAGCTTCAAATTGAAATTGGATCAAAAGATTAATCAAATTGGGCTTAGATTTGGTCAAAATTGATATTGATGATATTTAATTGAAGTTTAGAATAGGATTGGATCAACATTGAGGTCAATTGGGTTGATTTGGTTTGACATTGGGCTTACTTTAGTTAAAAATGGGCCAAATTGGGGGTTTTGGTAAAAGTGGGTTAAATTGACAAAATTGGCCCATGGTGTAGTTGAATAAAATGAAATTGGTAATATTTGGGATTTTCTGGAATTTTCTAAGAATTTTTAGAATTTATGAATTTTTTGGTTAAAAAGGGCATTTTGGGTATTTGGAGGGTATTGGGGGGTATAGGGCCCCAGGGTTCAAAAATTGAAATTTTAAAAAAATAAAGATTGATCAAGTTTGAGTATAATGGAATCACTTTAGTTGAGCCATGAAGCCATATTAAGCCTATAAGAGCCACGAGAGGACTCATTTAAGACATTCACTATGTTGTTCCTAACCTCTTAGCCAAGGGCTTAGGGGTTGAGGACCAGCCATGTGGATTACCTACATGAGTTAGGAAGTCAAGCTAGGTATGAATGGTTTTAGGATTTGGGATGTGTGAGAAAGTGTAATGTGTGCAGGTCAACCCTCACCAGACCAGGCCACCCAGGGTAGTCCTAAGGCCAAAGAGTCCTACAGGGAACTCATCCTTTAAACCTCCACATTTGATCTTAACCCTCCAAGTGACTTATGAGTTTACAATCAAACTTATGGGGTTTGCAGGGAGTTAAGAGGTGTTTAAATTTATAAGTGGTGGGTTCCATTTCTAGTCCTCTAAGATAGTCAAAGGGAAAGCCTAAGGCTAGATCCTAAGTACTAAGGAGAGAGAAGAGAAAAGACCTGATAAAAAATGAGGTCAACAAATGGACCCCCAATAGGTGTGGTGTGCTAACCAAGCACACCGCGCGTATTGACATTGACTAAAGAGATCAACAAAACAACACAGACGTCTAAGTGACACACTTAGAACGAAGTAGAAACAAATTTCCGCTGGGGAGTATCGAGTATATCTTCAAGACTGGAGATCCCTGAACTCTCGCTGGGGAAAAGAAAAGGATGTGAATTCCAGATCATAAGATCTGGGGAAATTTGATTTAGATTTCATTTCATTTTCTATTCCGAGTTTTTTTAATGTGTGAGTTTATATTTCGATTTGTTCTGAGTTCCAATTTCAGTTGAGGTTTAATTTAAAATCAATTCAAGGAAATCTTGATTTGAAATGAGAATTGGAACCTAGGTTCCAACCTCGAGATTACAAAGAGAACTGAAATTTAGGTACCAGCCTCGGAGTGAGAATCGGAGTTTAAGTATCGATTGAAAAGGATGAGAATTAGAATATATGTACTGATCTCGAAATAAGATCCAGAATTTGGTACCAGCCTCGAAAGGAGAGAATTGAAATTTGGTATCAATCTTGAAGGTTTAAAGAGAACTGGAATCTGGTTCCAGTCTCGAAGGTTTAAAGAGAACATGGAATCTGGTTCCAACCTCGAAAGGTTTAAAGAGAACCGGAATCGGTTCCGACCTCGATGGTTTAAAGAGAACTGTAATCTGGTTCCAGTCTTGAAGGTTTAAAGAGAACTTGGAATCTGGTTCCAGTCTCGAAGGTTTAAAGAGAATTGGAATCTGGTTCCAATCTCGAAGGTTTAAGGAGAAATGGAAGCTGGTTCCAATCTCGAAGGTTTAAGGAGAAATGGAAACTGGTTCCAATCTCGAAGGTTTAAAGAGAAATGGAAACTGGTTCCAATCTCGAATGTTTAAAGGGTTGAAATTTGCTGTGGAGATTTGAGTTTAGCGGCAGATTTGGAATGAGACGTGAAAGTGTTTCACGTCTCAGGAGGATCGATCAAAGTCTGATTATTTGGTGAAGGATATGAATCCATGCCATCAGAACCAAATCAAAAATTTTTGTGGTTCTGTGTCAATAGATTCAGTCGACCTTCTCAAAAGAGGGAAGGAAATATGGAGAGTCAAAAAGAGATTTGAGAATAGCTGAAGGCTGGGGATTTCAGATTTGAGAATTTGTTTTCATCGTTTGCTGTAATTTGATTTTTAGCTTGATTTTCAATTTAGAGTTCACGTTTATTTAGAGTTTGTGTTTATTTTTAGTTTGTTTTGACATTCAGAGATTTTTTAAAGAGAGTTCATTTATTTTTTTTTATTTTCCTTTGTTCTTTGTTCGAAGTTCTTTTAATTTAATGGCATTTCCCAGTCAATTTGCACAAAAAGAGGTGAAGGCAAAACATGACATGGTCACTTTCATTCCAATCTTGTTGAAAATACATCTTACGACTTGATCCAAAACATGATGATATTTTCTTTGTGAATTTAATATATCATACAATCCATATAAATCCAAAACAGATTGTGTAAGATTCTTGCAAATTGTTTCTAAAAGCATATGCGAAAATCCATGTCTGAATAGTGAGATACATGGACAATAACATCACCTTCCAAGCCACCCTTGGCAGGAATGCCGTACGGATGTGCATTGGAGGTGTGCTATCTCCCATGTAACTCACAACATGTAAGGCCGGAGGCTCTCTAACTCTGGATCTGGCTAGAAGTGAAAAGGAATCTTTCTATCATCCATTCTCCTGAAAGTAACAGAGATCCACTCAACAGGCAGTCCCGGAATGCAATGCTTTACGATGTCCGCTCCATTCCCTTTTAACACCATGACGGAACCTACCGGTAGTGTTATCTCCACTGGCCCTCAGAATTCTCCGGGGCATGCTATCCGAAGGTCAGATCCGAACATGATATTGCACTGGTTGACAAAAGACACTGTGCAGAAAGGTCTAACAAAATCATGATGGTCTATGTGTGGAGGTACGCAGTGGCCCTCCTTGTAGATGTTAATGATGCAGCTGTTGGGTATGCAGTCTGCGGGCAATACCTTCCATGTCACCATCCTCTTTACCATTCTTTTAATAATATTCGGCATCAGATCCACATCACTGCGACGGAGTATCCTTGGTGGATTTCCTTTTCTGTCTACCGCGAAGTTGTAGAAACATCCGCATTGGATCGTAACTCTTCCTTTTCCTGACATCCATCTTCGGGATTCTGAATAAGTTTTCTCCCTTAGACGACCAGCTCGACCCATTTTCTGATGTTCAATGATGCAGTTTACAATTTGCTGTTGTTCGTAGTCCGAAAACACATCTGTATGCAGCTCAAGGCCTTCCAAGATGTTAATCCTCTTGCCACAAATTCTTTCAAAGTATTCAAAAGTTTTCTTTTCAACATTCTGCATCTTTTCCAGCTCATATTCAGGAATTATTTTCAACTGGCGAGGTCTAGTAACGTACTGTGGGATGTATGGTTCAACCCCAGCACATTCTCCTGCATGTCTTGGCTCCTCGGAGATAATATCTGTCGGGACATCCTCCGGGGTTGCTTTCGCAACAAGACTCTTTAAAACTGGTGCATTTGTCTGGCATTGTGGTACAGATTCTGTTTCTGATCTTCTTGGGATTTCTTTTATCTTTTCTGTTATTCTTGGAGTTGGTCTCCTCTTTTCTGGTTCCTGACAAACTGGCTTCTTAGAAGTGCTTGTACTGACGGTAGCATCTGTCTCTTTATGTTGATCCGCTGCTAGTTGGGTTAGCATCTTGCAGATGCGTCGATCTTGTTTCTTCGTTGAGTAGGGGTGAAAGTAGCTCTCCTTACCTCTTGAATTTCTGTGGGCATTAAGCTGACGAGCCTGCCTTCTGCTGTAGCAACCACGGAATTAACTTTTTCTTGTCCTCTCCCGTTGCATGAGCGGTATTTACTTTTCTCTTCTTGCTGGTAGATGGTTGAGTTGAGTCACCCAATTTCATCACTGTATGGCTGCGGAGCTCTTCCCGATCAATCGGAGTCCAATCATTTTCTTTGTAGTGTAGTGATCTATAAAAAAATACCTATTTCTTTTTGTCTTAATTTTTATTAATTTCTAAGGATATTATGCTTTATTGAAAGGTATTTTTTGTGTTTTTGGATGTAGGTAATGTAAAAAGGTCTAAGAAGGAAAAAAGAGCACAAAGAAGCAAAAATGGAGCAAAATACTAAAAGTATAAAAAAAATATGGCCTGGCGCCTAGGCCCCAGAAACTGGCGCCTAAGCGCCAGACTCGATACGAAAACTGTCAAGTTTTTGACAACGTTTGATTAGTTATTTTGACAGAATGAGCGGTTATTGGACATTCTAGAAGGCTGTCAGTTGTTCCTTGATAATAGGACATGTTATACATTGCATTTGGATGCTCCAAAACAGTTTTAATCGCAAAGAGGTGCGAGCCAAAGTGAAGAGGTGCGAAGAACTGGACGTGGTGTCCGGCTCCTAGGCGCCAGATTCTGGTGCCTACGCGCTAGACTGACCTTCTAGAAGATTCATTGAATGTGGACATGTTTTGAAGAAGTGCCTCAAGGCAACTCTTGAAGCCTATAAATAGAGGTCCATTTCTTCAGAAAACGTGCCCCTCCCATTGTACCCCTTTCTCTTATCTACTTTAGGATCTCTCATCCTTAGAGAGAGAATTAGAGAGAGAAATTTAGGGCCACTTTTGTTTAGTTTAGTGAGTTTATTTTCAAGTTATTGCATCCGGAGTTCATTACACCGTGGAGTCGGTAGGAATCGGAAGATCCGTAGAAGAAATATTTGAGATAAGTATATTTTTATATTTGATTCAAAGTTTAATTATCATGTTTTGTTATTTATTTTCAATGTGTTCTGAGTAGTTAGTTACTTTCTTACTTCAATTATGAAGAGATAGATAATATAATATAAAGATTAGATGGAGAATTAAAATTCAAAATATTTTCAAAATATTGTGATGACATTAATACCTGACCTTACTTTACTTTTTAAATTGGCCGATTGAATTGTTAAAACTCGTTGAAGAGTTTTGAGACCTTGAAGGAGAAGAACTCTTAACTTGTAAATGTCACATGAATCCTTGGGTAGTCGAAGGCCATGTGCGGGCTATTCATGGTGAAGTGCAAATAAATAGGAAGATAATATTTAAAGGGCGTAGAATTGATAAGTTTTTAGAGTGACAGACTAAAATCTTATAATTTGATTTATAGACTAGGAAAGGGTCACTAGTAGGGCCGACCATAGCCACCCTTGGACATCTAGAAGTGTGAGCCTAGATTAACCCATTCTACTAACAATACATCCGGACCTATTCTGTAAATTAGTCAATGTTCTTTGCGCCTGGATCAAAGGGTAAAGAATATGAATGCTTCTATTTGGCACAATACCATAACTCAAATTCTCCAACGAATATTAAATTACCTTAAAAATCTTAGATTAATTGAAGGAAAGAAAGTTGTTTATTTTATATAGAATTCATTAATTCATTTTATTATTATTGTTTTCTTTATTTGCATCTAGTAAATTAATAGTAATTTATAATCAAATTAAAAGATAAAATAAAAATATTTTTACTATTTTATTTCACTTTCACTTCATAGAAAATTTATTTCTATAAATCTTCCCTGTGGGATTGATACTGGGGTCTTTGTTTAAAAACCCTATATTACTTGAAACGATACGTATACTTGCGTAGTACCCCTAGTGTGTAAAAATATTTACTAAATTATATAATATTAATTTTATACACTAGCCGCTATTTATAAATTAAGTCAAAGTTTTTGGCTATCTTTTGGAAGCAAACATTACTGCGTTAAGCGCGGCTTGGGTCAAGTTTTTGGCGCCGTTGCCGGGGAAGGAAAGGAAGAAAGGAAGTAAGGAATAGAATAGTTAAATTTTATATTTATTGCTTGTTTTATGCGAAGATTTGGTTTTGAAGGATTGATACCTTTAGATTCTGAATTGGAAAGAACAATTAGAAAAATTAAAAAGGGAAAACAAATTCAAAAATTTCAAGAAATGGCTACTTTACAAAATCCAATTGAACTTAATGATCAAAATGTTTATAAACCATTAAGGGATTATGCTAACCCTACAGTTGATAAACTTCATAGTAGTATTCAAATACCCACTGTAGATGCTAATTCTCTTAAACTTAAACCATCTATTATTCAAATGGTGCAAAATAATCAATTTGGTGGATCACCAAATGAGGATCCAAATTTACATCTTGTTAGTTTTTTAGAACTTTGTGCTACCTTTAAATATAACAATGTTTCGATGATGCTATTAGACTTAGACTCTTTCCTTTTTCCTTAAGAGATAAAGCAAAGATGTGGTTAAACTCATTAGCGATCGGTTATATTAAAACATGGAGTTGAAATGGCACAAAAATTCCTTGCTAAATATTTTCCTCCTTCTAAAACTGCTAAATTAAGAAATGATATTACTTCATTTAGTCAATTTGACGGGGAGACAATATATGAAACTTGGAAAAGATTTAAAGAACTATTAAGAAAATGTCCTCATCATGCTTTACCTGATTGGTTGATTATTCAAACATTTTATAATAGATTAATTAGATCTTTAAAATTAATTATTGATGCTCTTGCTGGAGGTTCTTTAATGTCTAAATCATTTGAAGAAGCTCACACTTTAATTGAAGAAATGACTAACAATAATTTTCAATGGCCTTCCGAAAAGATTAACCCTAAAAAGATGGCCAGTATTCAAGATAATGAAGCCTTTTCTATCTTAGCTTCACAAGTTGCAGCAATGTCTAAGAAATTAGATAATTTTGCAATTAATATTTCGCATAATAACTCTGCTAATATTGAAGATTCTCAAACTATTGAAACTTTACAAGCTATTGCTAGTAAAAATAATCCTTATTCAAATTATTATAATCTTGGGCGAAAAAATCATCCTAATTTTAACTGGAATAATTCACAACAACAATGGGGTAATAATCAATCTCATCCCATTGGAAATTGGAATAATCAAGTTAATTCAAATTATAAACCTCCTGGATTTAATAATCGACGAGAAAAAGTTATCAATAGAAGAATTAATTATGCAAATGAATAACCAATTACAAAATCAAAATATTGCTATTCGTAATATTGAAAATCAAATGGGGCAAATTGCTACTTTAATTAATAACAGACCTGTAGGAACACTTCCTAGTAATGTTGAAATCAATCTAAAGGAAACTGGAAAAGAACATGAAAAAGTTAAAGCTGTGCAACTTAGAAGTGGAAAGGAAGTAAAAGAAAAATTGCAGAATTAAATTGAAAATGAGATTGAGGTTGAAGAGATTGAAAAACCTAATGAAACTCTCTCTCCTAGTCAAGATCAGACTGTTATACCTGTTAATGTGGAAGTTGATAAACCACTACCACTTTTTCGTCAAAGACTTAAACAGTAGAAACTTGATCATCAATTTTCTAAGTTCTTTGAAATTTTTAAGAAACTTACTATTAACATACCTTTTGCTAAAGCATTGGAATAAATACCAACTTACGCAAAATTTTTGAAGGATATTTTAAGCAAAAAACGAAAATTTGAATCTTTTGAAAATGTTGCATTAAGTGAAGAATGCAGTGCAATATTTCAAAAGAAATTACCTGAAAAGCTTAAGGATCCTGAAAGTTTCACTATACCCTGTGCTATTGGAGAAAAATTTTGCGGAAAAGCTTTATGTAATTTAGGAGAAAGTATTAATCTCATGCCATTTTCTATCTTTCAAAGATTGGACTTAGGAGATATTACTCCCACCACTATAACTCTTCTGTTAGCTGATAGATCTATCACTTATCCTAAAGGAGTTATAGAGGATGTCCTTGTTAAGTGGATAAATTTATCTTCCCTGTAGATTTCATAGTACTTGACATGGAAGAAGATAAAGAGATACCTATTATTTTAGGAAGACCTTTTCTAGCTATCGGATGAGCAATGATTGATGTGTAAAAATGGGAATTAACCATGAGAGTCAAAGATCAAGAAATTAAATTCAATGTTCTTAAATCAATGAAGTACCCTGATAAAGAGAAATGTTATCGAATGGATATAATTGATTATTTAATTGAAAAACATTATCAAGAAAAATGTAAAGTTATTTCTGAAGAAAAATTTGAATTTTTAGCTGATGAAGAAGAAGTAGTAGAAGAATAAAAGACTCATTTTATTAAAGATAATTGGGAAACTTTAGACATAACTCAAAATGATATACTTTTACCCTCAATTAAAAAAACAGCTGAACTGGAATTAAAAATATTACCTTCACATTTAAAATATGCGTTTCTTGAAAATTCGTTAACTTTACCTGTTATTATTTCTTCTGAATTGAGTAAAGATCAAGAAGAAAAATTACTAGGTGTATTAAAGAATTATAAGAAAGCTTTTGGTTGGACTATTGCTGATATAAGAGGAATAAGCCCTTCCATTTGCATGCATAGAATTTTAATGGAAGAAAATTTTAAACATACTATAGAATCACAAAGAAGATTAAATCCTATCATGAAAGAAGTTGTTAAAAAAGAAATTATTAAGTGGTTAGATGCTGGTATTATTTATCCTATTTTGGATAGTCAATGGGTAAGTCCTATTCATTGTGTTCCGAAGAAAGGAGGTGTAACTGTCATTGTTAATGATAAAAATGAACTTATTCCTACAAGGCAAGTTACTGGATGGAAAATTTGTATTGACTATAAGAAATTAAATAAAGCCACTAGAAAGGATCATTTTCCTTTACCTTTCTTGGATCAAATGCTCGATAAATTAGTTGGACACTCATATTTTTGTTTTCGGGATGGATATTCTGGTTATCATCAATTACTTATTGCTCCTGAGGACCAAGAAAAGACAACTTTTACAAGTCCTTATGGAACATTTGCTTTTAGAAGAATGCCTTTTGGTTTATGTAATGCACCTGCAACATTTCAAAGATGTATGGCGTCAATATTTTGTGATTTGATTGACAAAGGAATTGAAATATTCATGGACGATTTTTCGGTCTTTGGAACATCTTTTGAATCTTGTTTGGAAAACATAGCCAAAGTTCTGAAAAGATGCGAAGAAACAAATTTAGTTCTTAACTGGGAAAAATGTCAATTCATGGTCATAGAAGGCATTGTACTTGACACGAAGTATCATGAAAAGGGATGAAAGTAGATCAAGCAAAAGTGAAAATTATTGCTGAATTGCAACCACCTACTACTGTTACTGATGTGAGAAGTTTTCTAGGTCATGCTGGATTTTATAGAAGTATATAAAGGATTTTTCTAAAATTGCTAAACCTCTTTGTCATTTATTAGAAAAAGATGCACAATTTGAATTTAATGAAGAATGTATTAATGCTTTTAATACTCTAAAAGAAAAATTAATAACTGCACCTATTATTGTTGCACCTGACTGCAATAAATCTTTTCAATTAATGTGTGATGTAAGTGATTTTGCAATTGGAGCTGTATTAGGACAAAAATATGAGAAAATTTTCAAAGTTGTATATTATGCTAGTAAAACTCTCACTGAAACACAAAGAAATTACACTACCACTGAGAAAGATCTTCTAGCTATAAGTATATGCCTTTGATAAATTTAGACCTTATCTTCTTGGTACTAAATGCATAGTTCATACCGATCATTCTCGCTATTAAATATCTAATATCTAAGAATGATTCTAAACCTAGACTTATAAGATGGGTTTTACTTCTACAAGAATTTGATTTTCAAATAGTAGATAGAAAAGGAACCGAAAACCAAATTGTTGATCATTTATCTAGAATTAAAAATGATATTATTTCGAAGAAAATATAAATGAGAAATTCCCTGATGAATCTTTATATGTTATTCAAAGATACAAAACACCGTGGTATGCTGATATTATTAATTATTTAGTTAGCAATATTTTGCCTTATGACTTGGATAACAAATTTATTAAGAAATTTAAATATGATGCTAAATCTTGTATTTGGGAAGAACCTCATTTATTTAAAATTAGTAAAGATTCTATGATTCGAAGATGTGTACCTTATGAGGAAACTTTTGATATTATTCAAAAATGTCATGATTCTGATTTTGGAGGACACTTTGGCATAAATAAAACTGCATTTAAAATTTTTAATTCTGAATTTTATTGGCCTACCTTATTTAAAGATGTGAGATAATATGTGAAAACATGTGATCGATGTCAAAGGATGGGAAATATATCTAGGAAAGATGAAATGCCTTTAAACTATATATTGGAAGTTGAAATTTTTGATATATGGGGATTAGACTTTATGGGACCATTTGTTCCATCATATGGAAAAATTTATATTTTATTAGTAGTTGATTATGTTTCAAAGTGGATTGAAGCTATTGCTTTACCAAACTGTGATTCCAAAAGTGTTTCAAAATTTTTTTTAAAAAATGATATTTTTAAGATTTGGAATGCCTAAGATAATTATCACTGATGGTGGAAGTCATTTCAGGAATATAAGAATTCAATCCTTACTACAAAAATTTGGAATCAAACATAGAATTGCAACTGCTTATCACCCTCAAACTAGTGGAATGGCTGAAGTATCAAATAGAGAAATTAAAAGAATTTTAGAAATGACTGTTAATCCTAAAAGAACTGATTGGGTTGATAGACTTGATTCTGCATTATGGGTTTATAGAACAACTTATAAGACACCAATCAGAATGTCACCTTACCGGTTAATTTATGGTAAACATTGTCACTTACCTGTAGAACTTGAACATAAAGCTTATTGGGAAATAAAGGAGTTTAATTTTAATTTGAATAATGCAGGAGAAAAATGATTATTGCAACTAAATGAGATGGAAGAAATTAGAAACGAATCATATAACAATGCAAGAATTTATAAAGAGAAAATGAAGATGTTGCATGATAATAAAATTTCAGGAAAAGTTTTTGAGCCTGGACAAAAAGTATTACTGTTTAATTCTCGTTTAAGACTTTTTCTTGGAAAATTAAGATCTAAATGGATTGGACCTTATTTAGTTGAGAAAGTATACCATTATAGAGCTGTGGATATTAAAGATCCTAAAACTAGAAAAATTTTTAAAGTAAATGGATTAAGATTGAAGCCTTATTTGGGAGATATTAAGAAGATTTATAAAGAGGCTTATGAATTGAGTCAACCTGATTAAACATTTACTTAAGTCGGGCTGACGACGTTAAACCAAGCGCTTTGTGGGAGGCAACCCATAATTATCTTGTGTTTTTATGTTTTGATGAAAGGTTATGCCTCGATCTTGATTAATTTTATATTACTTTAGAAAAATTTGATGCTCATAAGTCTTGGTTGACTTAGGCTGAAAATTATTTTGAAGTGTGTAGAAATTAAAAATAGGATCACTCTATTTTAAATATGAGTAAAAAGGAGATCAAGTTAACCTTCATTATGATAGTTTACAATGTGAGTTATCGAGTCTAAATTACTCTTATCAGTATAATTTACCTATCTTGGAGAACGAAATTTTGAAAATTTGACGATTAGGCGAAACAGAGTTGAACATAGTTCCGGCACCTAGGCGCCAGAATTCAGCGCCTAAGTGCCAGAATCAACTATGTGTCAATAGGTCCAGCGCCTAGGCGCCAGATTTGGCGCCTAAGCACCACGGTTACTAGGTCGTGCAAAAACCGAAAATTTTTAGTTTTTCACACAATTTTCCCCTTTAAATCAACCCATCTTCTTCCCTAACCATCAAGCAATCAAAATTACGTCCCTTACACTTTCTTCTTGAGAGATTTGAGAAATTTTTAAAGAAATGGAAAGGAGAAATTATGGAGAAGAGGCTAGGGACAAGGTCTCAAGGGATCCTCAACCCTACTTCAATGGTTTCATCGCTGTAAGTTTAGAGAAAATTTCTAGTCGTTTGGATAAGTTTGAAGATGATTTTAAAAGGATTGGAGATCGCCTTCATGAGATGTTTCATCAAGTTGAACATATAGAATGGCAAATGAAACTTCAATTTGATCATTTTGCGGCTTATCAAGATGCTCAAGTTGAAATGTATGGGAAGAACAAGTGGATTGATGAAAAGACGGCTACAGATTTCCCGAGAGCGTTAGTATTCCTTCTAAGTGGAATACACAATTTCCCTTCTGAAGATTAGAATATTCTGGTAATGGGTTAGTTATTATGGTTTGTTGAGTCATTGTATCGATTTAGAGAATCGATTGTGATTGTTAGTATATTTGCTTTCATGTTCAATGTGTGTTGTTTTTGCTTTGAAATTGTTCTGATTGAGTGTGTATTAGGAACTTGAATCAAATGTAGTACTTATCTGGAATGTATTGAGTCAAAATTGAAGATTTTAAATGGAAATTAGTGAGTTTGATTGAAAACCTTATGTTTGATTGGTGGATTTAATATTTAATTTTTATAAATTTTTGAAAAATGTTGTGGAAGTTAGAAACTGAAGCTCTACTCTAATATGAGTAATTGAAAGTTGAATTTATGAATTTTTTTGGAAAATAAATTTTAAAAATTTTTTTGTGAAAGGCGAGTCTGGCGCCTAGGCCCTAGAATTCGGCGCCTAAGCGCCAGTTCGGCCTGCTACCCGAAAATTACCATTTAAACCCCCAAAAGCCATTTTTGACGCCTAAGCTTCATCTTCTTCCCCATTTTCGTGAAAATACATTCTCTAGATCCATTTTGAGGTCAATACATTAAGGATTTGAGCGCGAAACCACTCGATTTCATCGTCTCAAGGTCAGATCTACACTTTAAACCATTTATTTTCGATTTTCACCATAGATTTTCCTAGTTTTTTCTAAGAACTGAAATTTTGAAATTTTTTTTTGATTTTTAGTGATTTCTTTGGATTTTTAAACTTATTTTAAGTTTTATAAACTTAAAAAGAGTTTAAATCTTTGATTCCTAAATTAGTTCTTGTTTTCTTTCACGTTTAGATGGCTCCAAAATCTAAGCGCGGGAAGGAACGAGAAAATTTTGATAGCAGCAAATTTCCAACTGCGGTTGCGCATTTTTGCTTCCACGAACTTGCGTCGTCGAGAAAGTTCATCTCAGAACGAAGTTTTTATCATCCTGGGGAGATGATCGAAAACATTATTGTTGCGCACAACTGGCAACGATTTTGTTATTTTACTGCTATTGCTTTTATCCCGATTGTTCGAGAATTTTATGCAAATTTTCTGGATGCCGAGGATTATGAAGTCTTTGTCAGAGGTATCGGAGGAGGATTTACTCCAGAAAGAATCAACATATTCTATGACCTGCCACCGATGATTGAGTGCTATTATTCTGGATTATCACCATCTGAGGGTGATTTGGATATGATTATTGCCTATTTGATCGACAAGCATCGGATCTTGGAAGATCGGGAATGACAAAAGGGTAAATTTCAAATCTTCCAAGTTGAATGGTGTATCTAAAGCATGACACTACTTTATTTCTGCAAGATTGTTACCTTCCAACCACCTGAGTGAAGTGACTAGAGATCGAGCGATCTTAAATTACTGCATTTAGGAGAGGAAGTCTATTGATATCAGGAGCATTATTTATGATTCTGTAGAGTCTACTGCGAGGTCCAACACTTCTGTTGGATTAGGATTTCTATCTTTGATCTACTCATTATGTGTAAGTAATGGAGTCATGTACGACTTATTTTTAGGTTGTGTATTGTATTTTTAAAAAAAGGGTCGCCTACAGAAATTGTCGGTGAATTTTAGATTTAATTTAAATAAATAATTTGAAAAGTAGTATTTGATTTTGAAAATAATTTTAAGATATGAAATCAAACCGACCTCACATCCCAGATAGTTTATATAAACGAGCACCGCATCACAAACCGTGTATCTATCCCGAAGAGTAGACACACTGTTTGGTGATGGGGCTCGATTAAATAAACTAGAAGATTTGTGACATCCATTTGGTCTGCGAACCAATTTTATAAGCCGATAAATTCCCCTGCTTAATATAAATGAGTTAAGTAGGGTTTATATTACCTGGGTTCTTAAAATTCCCTATAAGGGCAAGCCCCTATAGTTAATTACATCTTAAGTGACGGGAATCACCTAAGAAAACTCTCGATAATAATCGCTAGCTTCGCTCTCAAGAATTTCAAATTTTAAGTTTTCAAAGGATTGAATTTTTGAATTTCAATAGGGAATGGATCAAATTTGGAACATTTTATTTTGGAAATCCAAAGGAAGAAAGGTAGGAGAAATCACAGATTCGAAGCGAACTTCGGTAATTTCCCGACTATCCTATTGTTAGGCTTTGAATTTAGGAAAGTCCTAATGTTATCTAACATTTCAGTCTTGCTAATTTTAATTAATTTGAACTTCTATTTGTATGATAAAATCATACAAATAGCCTCGAAGGTATGAGGGTTTATGTCGTACTAAACGACTACCTCAGAGTCATAAGACCGGTTAGGGCTTAATTTGCAATGCAAATGCCTAACAAAAGGTTGAGGATTTATGTTGCACTAGGCAAACTACCTCAAAGTCCTATGGCTTAGTTATTTAATTCTAAGAAAGTTTTGCAGAAGTAGATTCAAGTTTCATTGATGACGATGGCCGTGCTGCCCACCATGCTCCAAGCTTCTTGTTGTTGCAGAGGTTTAGTTTTAGAAGTCATAAATCAGGAGATGAGAGAAGTGTTTTGGTTTAGAGAAGTCTTAAAATCCAAGTGTTTTTAGTGTTTTAGTTAAAACAAATCTTAAAATTGATTATAACAACACCAGTTAAGATCCCACTGGCTCCATCCTTCCGGCATCGTTATTTTTATCGAATTCACTTAGTCCAGATGAATTTGCTAAACTCAACTAAATGAGTTCCACACTTTCATTTAGATTGTGGGAAATCACGTTAGCAACACGTAGGTTACATCATCCGAGGTATTCCCGATCATCCAACAAGACGTTTTAATTTAGTTGTAATTGTAGTTTTATGTTCTGTTTGTGATTAAATTTTGAGTTGTTTTATATTTTGAAATGTTGTGGCAGTGAATTTTATCTTACAATGACTTTTAATTTAGTTTTGGGTTTCAGTTTTAGGGACTATCCTAAAAGTGTGGGTTTTCATGCAACAGTTGTTTATCATGCAAGAAAAGTAAGTGCGATGCGATTAAATAAATTGCAATAAGGTAAATTGCAACAAAATAAAAGCGTACTCGGAGGGTCTTCCCGTCATCCCAAGCTGCACTTAAACATAATTTAGAATATTTAAGCAAGTTCCTAGGTAAAGCTAAGGGAAGGTTTATGGTTTTCTACCAAATTCCTAATCCTATAGCTAGTCATTTCCTATGACGTCTAGGTTATTGTGTTTTGGTTTGAGGACGATTTTATTCATCAAAGAACAATTAAGTTTAGTTGTTCTTATAAACATCCTATCATATTGAGGAAGTGCTTAAGAAGAATCTTAAACATCTTTTCAATATTGCTAGAATTGTTTTAAGTCCAAATGAATTTAATTATACAAATGAATTAATCGTCCGAGAATTTAAGTTTTGTTGTTATCTTGCTCAGTGAACGAGGACATTTGAATATCCTATAAGTGAAGTAACATTTCATTTAACGTTCTGTTTAGGGGTTATGACAGCAAAAGCTTTTGAGGGCAAATTGGTGTTCAAATGGTTTGTGATTTAATTTAATTTCAGTTAACAGGTTTAAATTTGGAATAGTGTTCAAGTTGCTTTATTTTGAATTTCTTTATATCTTAGGTGATGTTATTTTTAATTCAATTTAACTTTAATTTAATTTAATTTGGTTTAGTTTTAATTTTAATTTAATTTAATCTAATTTTAATTTCAACTTGATTCTATTATTTAATTTAATTTAATTTAATTTAATTTAATTTAATTTAATTTAATTTGATTTAATTTAATTTAATTTGATTTAATTTAATTTTACTTTTATTTAATTTAATTTAATTTAAATTTTAATTTGAATTGATTTAATTTAATTTAACTTGATTTAATTTAATTTAATTTAAATTTAAATTTAATTTTAATTTTAATTTTAATTTAATTGAAATTTTAAAAGGGTTTAATTTAAATAATTTAACTTTAATTTAATTTAGTGATTAAGTCTTTTAGCATTTTAAATCTTAAATTTGGATTATCATTTTAATTAGGAATTAAATATTATTGAGATGATTAATTTAGGGATTTTTTAATTAAAGAACAAATTTCTTCCTAATAATATCCCTTTTTCAATAATTCCAATTTTATTATTCTTCCAAATTTAATCAATTATTTAATTAAGGTTTATTTTAATTATTTTTAAATTTGTTTAATAGGTTTCTACCCTTTAATTATTTAAATTTCAATCATCCAAATCAGATTAAGATCAAATATTTTATTTTTTCATTTTATTAAGCCTAAAGTTTTAATTAAGGGTTAAAATTTTAATTACCATTTTTCCCTTCAAGCTTAATAATTTCATAACTCACTAAATTGAGCTTAAATGAACTTCAAATTTTTATGTGACTTCACTCATATGCCAATAAAGACATGAGAGGAGAAAATGTGATTTTTCTGTATTTAATTTATTTATGTCATTATTTTTGGTGGAAAATAGAGATTTCCAAGGAAAATTTACTAATATGACCATGGGAAAGTTTCTGTCCTTAAGAAAATTATGGGACATTCCTAATGACTAGAGGACCACTTGGACCAATTTTGGTGATTTTTTGAATTATATTATTTTTATTATAATTATTTTAAGTTTTGGAGTATTAATTAATTTAAAAATAAAATAAAGGTTGAAAAATGAATTTTATATTTTGCAAAAATCTCTCTGATATCAAGGAAATCAGAGAATCAATTTTTACAATTTTATGATTTTTCTTTGATTTATTAGAATTATTTTAGTGGAAATACTAGAAATATACATTTTTTAATTTTAAAATTACCTTAGGGCTTTAAAATTTAATATCTCATTATAGAGACTTAAGAAAAATATGGGGTTTGTTCCTAAGTGATTAGAATTCAAAATGTGACATTTTAGTGAATTTTATTATTTTTGTGATTTTTATTATTTTTTATTTATTAAAATATTAAAATAATGCAAAAAATTAACTTTTTTATAAAATTGAAATTTTAATTTTCTTAAATTCCCCTAATATCAGAGAGGCTCCAAAACCAATTTGGAGAATTTTTGAAAAGCATTTTGGAAGTTATGAATTTTTAAAGTTTAAAATAGCTAAATGGCTTAATCAACCCATTTAGTAGGGCTAACCAAGTCCAATTGACTTCAAATTTTTATGGTGGGTTCCTCTGATCCTAAAGGTCAGTGGAGAATTGATTTCAAGTCAATTTGATGCATGGTTAGCTCTAATTAATTAAGGACCTTTTTTGGGTGTTTAAGCCAATTAGGGTTATTCCAAGTGGATTAATTCAAAACCTTTTTTTCCTAGGGTCCTCTGGTCATAAGAAACATTACCAAATTTTCCTAGAATTTATTTCACAACATGCTAATTATTGGAATTAAAATACTCAAAACAGCAACATGAATTTGAAAAATCAATAACTTCTCATAGGGATGGCCTCGACTTTGGAAAATTCAGTGGAATGTTCCCAAATTCAGAGGCTTCAAAAGCCCTATGGTCTCATGCCATGGTGAATTTCCTATATGCATGGAGAATTAAAACAATGCAGAGGGTAAATAAATCATTAAAAATAAAATACTTGATAAAATTAAATGATTTCTTTTCCACATTATTCTCCTCTATTCACTGAGCAAGAGGGTATTTTTATTTTATTTTTCTGATTTTTCTACACAAAGTTATGCATTTTTGAAGTTTAGGGAATTAAATAAATCAGAAAATACCCTAATTTCCTACTTATCCACGCGGCGCCACGCCATCCTCGGCAGCTCCGAAACGCCGCGTGTTGCGCTGCCATTCGACGCCGCCATCCAACTCAGCGCTCCGGGGGCCCGCTGTATCGTTCCATCTTCTCATCCGGTGCAATCCTGGCCGTCCATCCGCGCGTGTATGGAATGAACGACATCCGTTCATCGTCCCCAAGCGTCCTCACCCGAGAGCCGTCCACACTAAAACCCTAAGAACTCACTCATTTCTCAACGGATTTTTGTGTTCTTATGCTCTATGGATTCGTCTTGAAGAGACGAATACATCTATATGGTGATCATGCATTGAAATTAAGGCATTTGAAATGGAGAATCTCCAGAAGCTCGGGATAAAGAGTTAGCTCATACCTTTGCTCAGAGAAATGTGGCATCAATCTGAGGGTTGTGTCACCTTCGATTGGGTCCCATCAAGCTCCAGATGAAGTCTCCTGGTCTGGTGAATTGCCTAGGTATGATTTCGACCAAGCTCGATCACAAAGCTTGTAGTCTGGAACAGATGGGTGGCCCGGAGAGGGGGCTTTGTCGGTGGACTTCTTCCCTCGTCCGGTGAAGATGTAGGACCAATCAATTCGAGGATTGATCCACCGTGGAGAAGTGTCCCGGTTTTGGGTGGAATTTTGGCCGAGAAATTGGCCTCTCGTTGGTGGGGATTAGGGCAAATTGGCACTCTGGGGATCAATTGCTCTAAGTATGGAGAGTGATCTCGGAGCAATTTTGGCGCAGTTTCGGCAAGGTCCGGTTCGGCACCTCTCATGGCCGAGAGGGGGTGGTGTTTAAATAGGAGAGGGTGGAGGGCCTCCCGGCGGGAGTTAGGGCTTGGGATCAGCTGCTCTTGGCAAGAGAAGAACAGCTACAATGGCCACTGGGGATGGGGCAGCTCAGCAGGTGAGAATTCCAAGTTTGGGCTCACATGTGAGCTCTCGTCCTGGTGGTTTCCGGTGGCTGTGGTGGCTGGCCGGCTAGCATGGGTCACTCTCAGGCTCAGGGAGGTCAGGTCTTGGCAATGGTGAAATCAATTGCAGTTGGCCTTGTGTAAAGGTGTTGAATCAAAGTAGAAGGGGGAGGGATCATTTTGGCTTAGTTTGGGTTAACCCATGGTTTTGGGCATGGTGCACCCTCCAAGGGGCTTTGGGTGCTGTGGGGAATCAGATAGGCTAGCTGAGAAGGAGTGGTGAAGTCCCTATCAACTTGGTTTAAGTAAATCTTGGGTTTAGGTGTTGCATAAAAAAGGGTTAAAATTGCTTAAGGGTGGGTTAGGAAAGGGGTTCCCCCTTTTTCCATTAATGTCTTGATCACATGTCAAACCTTCCATGGCTTCATGTGGCTTGTTCATGGCTTGCATGGGGCTTCATGGCTCCATTTGGCTTGGGGCAAAGCTTAATCAATTTCATGGAAGTAGATTTTAGGAATCTTGGCATTTTTGGTGGAAATTTGGATGAAGCTTGATTTGGAATGGTTTAATGATGATTTTGAAACTTTGGGGTGACATCAATTAAAGGTATGATGAAAAGAAGTTGCCATGTAGGCCTTAGGGCCAATTTTAGGCTTTTGTATTTGGTGGAAATGGGCTTTTAAAATGGTTTAGAGAAGTGGGCTTTTGGATTTTAAAATGGATTCTAGGATAGGAATTTTGCAAAGGGTTGGATCCAATGAGTGTTGAATTTAGTTTAGGAATGTTTCATGAATGATTTGGAATAAACTTGAAGTGTTTGGGCTAGGTTTGGATTGGATTTGGATCTCTTTGGTGAATGGGCCAATGTAGGTCAAATTGGGCTAACTTGGGCCAATGTTGGGCTAGGGTTGAAATTGATGTAAAATAATTGTTGGTAAATATTTATGGGAGTGTTTCAAAGAGGTTTTGGCTTTGGTTGGGTTGTGATTTTGGGGTTTGGGCTTATTTGGGTTAGGTTTGGGTTTAGGTCAAAATTGGGCCTTTTAGCTTTGGGTTGAATTTGAGTGGGGTTTGGGTCTAAATTTTTGGCAAATCATGTTAGTGTTTAGTTTGTGGAAATGTTAAGGAAGGTTTATAAAAGATTTGGGGTTAATTGGAGTTGAATTGGGTTAGTTTGGGTTTGGTTTGGGTCATGGGTCCAAATTGGGCTTTAAGGCCAAAAATGAAATTGGATCCAAATGTCAATCAAATTGGACTTGGATTTGGTCTAGATTGGTGTTGGGGGTGTTGAATTGAAGTTTAGAATTGAATTGGACCTGAATTTGGGTCAATTGGGTAGGTTTGGTTTGACATTGGGTTCACTTTGGGTTAAAATGGGTCAAATTGGGGATTTTGACAAAAGTGGGGTAAATTGACAAAATTGGCCCATGGTGTAGTTGAATAAAATGAAATTGGGAATATTTGGGATTTTATGAAATTTTCTGGGAATTTTCTGAATTTTTGGATTTTTTGGCTAAGAGGGGTATTTTGGGTATTTGGAGGGTATTGAGAGGTATTTTTGGAATTTTTGGTATTTTTGGCTATGAATGATCAATTTGATTGGTGAGGAAATGTTTAGGAATGATATTGGAGAATTTTGGGTAATTTAGGTGATTTTGCAAATTTTGGGTAATTTCAAGGGTTTTGGGTTAAAGTTAAAGTGGTGTAGGGTCCCGGGGGTCAAAAATTGAAAATTTGGAAAATTGAAGATTGGGTGAATGTAAGTGGAATGAAATAATTTTGGTTGAGCCATGAAGCCATATCAAGCCCACATGAGCCATGAAGGGACTCATTTGAGGTATCCACTATGTTGTTCCTAACCCTTTTAGCCAAGGGCTTAGGGGTTAAGCGACCATCCATGTGAATCACCTTTATGAGTCGGGAGGTCAAGTTAGGTATGGGTGTGTTTTTAGGATGTGTGTGAAAGTGTAGTGTATAGGTGTAGTGTGTGTGAGTCGACCGTTTCACTGCACCGTGCCACCTGGGGTAGTCCTAAGTGCCAAAGAGTCCTATAGGAACTCATCCTTTAAACTTCCACATTTGATTTCAACCCTCTAGGTGATTAGGGGTCTACAGTCAAGTTTATGGAGTTTGCAGGGAGTTAAGAAGTGGTTTGAATTTCTAAGTGGTGGGTCCCAATTCTAATCCTCTAGGATAGTCAAAGGAAAAGCCTAAGGCTAGATCCTAAGTACTATAGAGAGAAGAGAAGACCTCATAAAAAATGAGGTCAACAAGTCACTGCTGATATTTCTGAGGAAAAGCTGAAGTCTACTAAGCCAATTGGGCAGGAGAGTGTTAGTATCTATGATCGTCTTCGAGGGAAGAGATCAACCGCTCCTTCTACTTCTGCACATACTTCGAGTAGACCTTCTACTTTTAGACCCTCTACTTCTGCTGAGCCACCATCAGATTTCTGGGAATCAATGCATGATCAATTTTTAGAGCAACAACAGGAGTTATTTCAAACTCACTGCAGGATTGATACTATTGATAGAAAACTAGATCATTTATCTGATTATACCCAGAGGAAGAGTAATTACGATGCTGAGTATGATGAAGCCCTAGTCAGATTTCTGAAGAGTGAACATGATGTTAGCTTTCCTACTTTTCCTAGTTTCACACCATTTGTAGATCCTAAGGACGTAGAATTTTCCTTTGGTGATGAAGATGATGATGAGGCTACAACTAGTGATTAGTAGTTATCGATTTCTTTGATGTGCTACTCTGTTAGTTTGTTTTATTTGAATTGTTTGTTAGTTTTGTATTTGATGTATGTTGATCGTTTAGTGTTAGGATTCGTTGTGTTGAGACTCGAATTTAGAATTAATTTATATGTTGTTTTAGTTTAATGTTTAGTAATTAATTATTTTGCTCTGTTTTAATTCTGTTTCAAATTTAATATCATCATCAATTAGCTGCTTACCCTTCTATATACATGGTTCAATTTTATCTTAATTATTCATAAAAGCATGATTAGAAGTTAATTTTTTTTAAGATTATTTTTACATACTTATTAAAAATTTTGATGATTTTCTTTCTCTCATACTTTCAAATTATCATAGTATACTAAAACTTAAGTTTGGGGGAAGGGAAAATCCATTCAAAATTAAATTTTATTTGTCCTTAAAGAACTAATATTTTCTTAAAATTAAAAAAACTTTTTAACATAACTTAAGGAATGAAGAATTTATTTGAGATCACTATTATTTTTGAAATTTTAAACAATTTAATGAAATTAACCAAAATTTTACTAACTTTTTATTGATTTTAAGAATAGAATTATTTAACTTAAAGAAAAATGAGATAAAGAATTTTTCTATTCATGGTAGAAATAATAGAATTTTAAAATTATTAAGTAATAAAAAATTATCACTTGAAAAAGAAAAGATTGGAATTCTTTTTGAATTTTTATTTATGTTATAATAA
This sequence comes from Papilionanthe hookeriana x Papilionanthe teres, assembly GCA_022702705.1. Lineage (NCBI taxonomy): Eukaryota > Viridiplantae > Streptophyta > Magnoliopsida > Asparagales > Orchidaceae > Papilionanthe > Papilionanthe hookeriana x Papilionanthe teres. The sequence goes on from CM040428.1 coordinate 144,290,189, forward strand.
TTAAGTGGAAATGTATAAGTTTTGAAAATATAAGTTAAGGAGAGTGAAGTTCAAAACCATTAACGAGCTATCCAGATATATTAATCCTCTCTCTCTCTCTCTCTCTCTCTATATATATATATATATATATATATATATATATATATATTTTTTTTTTTCAAAAAACTTGCCTAACAGGCAAGAAGTATATTAATCACCATCTTATGTTCTTACAAAAGGAAGACCTATCCTATCACCATGCAACAAAGCTGCAAGGGAAGGTGGAGGTGTAGTTTCTACCAAAATTTCCCTTTTACAATAACCCCGAGATGCAAGACAAGTGTGCAGGAGCATTACCCTCCCTAGGTATATATGAAAAAATTACATTTATACTCTCAACCTCTCCCTTCACTCTATTCAACCATCTCTCGAATGTACCATGGAGCAACTTCGGTCCCTTGCAGGAAGCTAATGCAATTAGAAGAGTCTGATTCTACCATTAGGAATCTCACATCACAGATTCTGGCAATTTTAATTGCCCAAAAGATGGCCACCATTTCAGCCTCAAGAGCATCACAGACCTCAACAGGAGAGTAGAAGAACAACAATCCCTGCCTGCTGAATTTTGAAGCTTCCATCAGTATTAACTTTGATCCAATAGGAAGAGGGAGGGGACCACCCAGTAACCAGAGAAAGGGGGGAGGAATGTTCAGAACCTACTTGGCAGATATCAGTGAATTTGTGATATTTAGTAAGTTTCTTAAGGTAAGTTAAGCAATGAGCAGCAACAAGGGAGGCAGGGACAGAACACCCCTCAAATCTAACCTTATTTCTGCCCATCCAGATAAACCAGGCCACAACACAAGGAACCACCAGGAGATTCACCTTATGCAAGTCCCCCCAACACATCAATAGGTCCATCCAACTTAATTGCAAAGTATCTACCTGAATCCTGCTTATCACATGCCTCCAGACCTCTTGAGAGAAGGCACACCTGAAGAACAAATGATCTCCAGATTCTTCCTCCTGCATACATAATAGACAGCAGGAAGGCCCTCTAATTCCCTTTAATTTGAGGATATCATCAGTAGGAAGAAGTAAATGTCTTAATCTCCAAGAAAATATATATATATATATATATATATATATATATATATATATATATATATATATAAGATAGAGAGGAGAAGCTTCGAGGAAATGCCTAATAAAAAAATTGGCTTCACTTGAATTATCTTATAGGAAGAAAACTAGTTACATATTTTACTTGATTTTTATACATAAATATTTATTTGGAAAAGATTTTTCAAGAAGATCTTTTTCTTGTAAATAATCTATGAAAGCTTAATATAATAGACTTCTATTATTTTCAAAATGAATGAAAAATTTGAAATCATATGATTTGGTAGTTAAATATTCTTTAAATTCTTAAAATTAAACCTAGTAAGTGAAATTGGGTTAATAATTTACTAAAGAATTTATAAAATAAAAAATTATAAGGAATCTTAAATATTTATCTTTTATTTCCAAAAGTTATATTTTATGTAGTAAAAAGAGTTACTTGAGGACAAGTAACATTTAAGTTTGGGGGATTTTGATCTATAAAAAAAATACCTATTTCTTTATGTCTTAATTCTTATTAACTTCTAAGGATATTATGCTTTAATGAAAGGTATTTTTTGTGTTTTTGGATGTAGGTAATGTAAAAAGGTCTAAGAAGGAAAAAGGAGCAAAAAGGAACAAAAATGGAGCAAAATACCAAAAGTATAAAAAAAATATGGCCTGGCACCTAAGCGCCTGAAACTGGTGCCTACGCGCCAGACTTGATACGAAAACTGTCAAGTTTTTGACAATGTTTGATCAGTTGTTTTGACGGAGTGAGCGGTTATTGGACATTCTAGAAGGCTGATAGTTGTTACTTGTTAATAGGGCATGTGATACATTGCATTTGGACACTCCAAAAAGGTTTTAATCGCGAAGAGGTATGAGCCAAAGTGAAGAGGTGCGAAGAACTGGACGAGGTGTCTGACGCCTAGGCGCCGGATTCTGGTGCCTACGCGCCGGACTGACCTTCGAGAAGATTCATTGAATGTGGACATGTTTTGAAGAGGTGCCTCAAGGCAACTCTTAAAGCCTATAAATAGAGGTCCATTTCTTCAGAAAATGTGCCCCTCCCATTGTACCCCTTTCTCTTATCTACTTTAGGATCTCTCATCCTTAGAGAGAGAATTAGAGAGAGAAATTTAGGGCCACTTTTGTTTAGTTTAGTGAGTTTATTTTCAAGTTATTGCATCTGGAGTTCATTACACTGTGGAGTCAGTAGGAATCAGAAGATCTGTAGAAGAAATATTTGAGATAAGTATATTTTTATATTTGATTCAAAGTTTAATTATCATGTTTTGTTATTTATTTTCAATGTGTTCTGAGTAGTTAGTTACTTTCTTACTTCAATTATGAAGAGATAGATAATATAATATAAAGATTCGATGGAGAATTAAAATTCAAAATATTTTCAAAATATTGTGATGACATTAATACCTGATCTTACTTTACCTTTTAAATTGGCCGATCGAATTGTTAAAACCTCGTTGAAGAGTTTTGAGACCTCGAAGGAGAAGAACTCTTAACTTGTAAATGTCACATGAATCCTTGGGTAGTCGAAGGCCATGTGCGGGCTATTCATGGTGAAGTGCAAATAAATAGGAAGATAATATTTAAAGGGCGTAGAATTGATCAGTTTTTAGAGTGACAAACTAAAATCTTATAATTTGATTTATAGACTAGGAAAGGGTCACTAGTAGAGGTCGACCATAGCCACCCTTGGACATCTAGAAGTATAACCCTAGATTAACCCATTCTACTAACAATACATCCGGACCTATTCGTCAGAATTAGTCAATGTTCTTTGTGCCTGGATCAAAGGGTAAAGAATAGGAATGCTTCTATTTGACACAATACCATAAATCAAATTCTCCAACGAATATTAAATTATCTTAAAAATCTTAGATTAATTGAAGGAAACAATGTTGTTTATTTTATATAGAATTCATTAAATCATTTTATTATTATTGTTTTCTTTATTTGCATCTAGTAAATTAATAGTAATTTATAATCAAATTAAAAGATAAAATAAAAATATTTTTACTATTTTATTTTGCTTTCACTTCATAGAAAATTTATTTCTATAAATCTTCCCCGTGGATCGATACTGGGGTCTTTGTTTAAAAACCCTATATTACTTGAAATGATACATATACTTGCGTAGTACCCCTAGTATGTAAAAATATTTACTAAATTATATAATATTAATTTTATACACTAGCCGCTATTTATAAATTAAGTCAAAGTTTTTGGCTATCTTTCGGAAGCAAACATTACTGCGTTAAGCGCAGCTTGGGTCATGTAGCCCGGTTGGTGTGAAGTCAGAGTCGATCTCAATCACGGCTCCATCATTCATCCTCTTTTTATCGAGTGTTAGACTCACGCCATTCTTAAAGTTCAAAACCAACCGCCCGTTCAACATTTCCCTGCGAAAAATAAGAAATGGATCAGGGGCTGTACTAAGAACAAGAACAATAGAAAAATTTGTTTATTAATGAAGGGCTTTTATTCGTTTATTTCAAATTTAAGTAGGAGTAGGAAAAGATGAAGAAAGATCAAGAGTGAGACTCAATTTCGAAGGAAGGATAAAAATTTTATTATCATGATTTCACATGTTTTCTTTTAGCACTTTTCTTTTTTTTATTTTTTTTTGGTTCCGGCCCAGTTATAAGTAATTACTGTGCCCGTGCTTCTAGGAATGATGATTCATCCTTTGAAACATCAGGTTGAGTAATACTTCTTTAGATATCGTCCATTAATTAGAAGCATAGGTCGTTCTCCAAGGCAATTTATCAGTTGATATGAACCTCCAGAGTAGACTGTCTCGACCACGAATGACCCTTCCCAAGTCGGTTCAAATTTACCACCTATCTTGCGATGTGCAAGAATAGGTCTTCTGAGAACCAAAACCAAGTCACCGACTTTGAATGTCTTTGGATAGACTAATTTATCATGGGCCTGGATCATCTTGGCTTGATATAATTCCAAATTCTGCTGTGCTGAAAGTCTTTTCCCTTCCAAGCCTTCAAATTCTTCTAGTCGTAGTTTGGCATTTTCTTCTGTAGTGATCTTGTTTGAAACTCCAATTCTGAGAGACGGAAGATGAACCTCTAAGGGTAGAACGGCCTCGGACCGGTACACTAAGGCATAAGATGTAGGCTGGGTGGGAGTTCAAAGAGTCGTCCTGTAGGCCCATAAGGCTTCTAACAACTTCTTGTGCCAATTTCTCTTATTGTCGTCCAAAGTTTTCTTTAGGATTTGGACGAGAGTTTTATTAAAAGCCTCGGCCAAGCAGTTCGCTCTTGGGTAGTAGATTTTTGAATAACACCAGTCAATCCCGTATCTTCTGACAAAATTGTTGATCTTCGTGCTTCTGAATGCGGACCCGTTATCTGAGATAATTCTGTGCGGTACCCCAAAATGGTAGATGACTTGATTCTTGAAGAACTGTAGCACGTGATGTGCTTTCACTTCTCTGAGTGGTACTGCTTCTGCCCACTTAGATAAGTAATCTGTAGCTGCAAGAATGAAGTGATGTCCTCTTGAAGAAGGCGGTTCTATCGGACCCACAATATCTGTGCCCCAACACTCAAACGGCCACGACGTGATTGTCGGGTGTAGCACATTTGGAGGTTGATGTAGAACCACTCCATGCACTTGGCACTGGAGGCAACTTTTGGCAATCTTCATGCAATAGGTCATCATCGAGGGCCAGTAGTAGCCTCGTCTTTTAATATTCATTTTCATTTTCGGACCCGACTGATGAGCGCCACAAAGTCCTGAGTGTACTTCTTTAACAATTTCACGAGCCTCAGACTCGCTCAGGCACCTTAGCCACATCTGATCAAAAGACCTTCTGTATAACATATTGATTATTAATGCGTAAGACAAAGTTCTTTTCTTAATTTGATGAGCTAACGACTTATCGTCCGGTAGGTTTCCTGTTTGCAAGTAGTCTATTAATGGCTGCCTCCAATCTTCTATAACTTCTGTTACTGCTGTAACTGATTCTTTTTCTTTTCCTTCTAATTTTTGTATTGTATCCATGTCAAGCTGTGATAGGACCTGTCGTCCTTGAACTGGCATTTCAATTGACTCATCCTGTAGGCAGGCAAATTCTTTTGCAAGGCGGGCTAACGCATCTGCGAGAGAATTTTCTCTTCTGGGAATCTTGTAGATCGTTACATTTGGAATTCGCTCTAACAACTTCATGGCATATTGGAAGTACTGTTCAAGCCTTGGTTTTAAAATCCTGTACTGTCCGACGACTTGTTGAATGATCAACTGGGAATCTCCATAGATGTTGATGTCTATTATCCCCTTCTGAATGGTTAATTCCAGTCTGGTTATAAGGGCTTCATATTCTGCCTCATTGTTTGAACACCATTTTGTTAAGTGGTAGGAATACCTTAACAACCCCGGCTCCGGTGTTATAAAGATCAGTCCCATTCCTGCCTTACCTGGCACTATCTTTTGCAATTCTTTGTCTTTCTGCGCTGAGGATGCTCCGTCGAAGTACAATTCCCAACGTTGATCATCGGGGTTTTCTAGGCTCATTATCTGCTCGTCTGGCAAGTCATCGTTGAGAGGCGATTCTGCCGGTAAAGGGTGTGATGCGAGGAAGTCTGCTAGGACTTGTCCCTTTACGACACGAAGCGACACAAAAGTTATATAGAATTGCAATAGTATCATTGACCACCTGGCAAGTCTGCCGGAAAGCGTCGGTCGGATCATCAAATATTGCAATGGAATGAACTTCGAAATAAGGTTGACTTTATGAGAAAGCATGTAATGCCTGAGCTTTTGAGCGGCGAAGATCAGGGCCAAACAATGCTTCTCAATCGAAGGATACTTTACTTCCGTAGGAATTAGACGATGACTTAAGAAGTAGAGAGCATTTTCTTTTCCCTGCTCATTGACCTGGGCTAGCAGGGCTCCAAGAGAGTCGTCTAAAGCCGCGGTATAAAGTATCAACGGTCTACCTGAGACTGGGGCTGCTAAAATAGGAGGTGTCATTAAATACTGTTTAATGTCCTCGAAGGCATGTTGACATTTGGAGTTCCAAGTAAACTTGGCATCCTTCTTAACCAAAGCAGAAAAAGGCTGACACCTTCCTGACAAATTCGAGATAAAGCGTCGAAGATATACAAGTTTTCCTTGAAAGGATCGTAGTTGTTTCAAGGTTTTGGGAGGCAGCATTTCTAAGATAACTTTAATCTTCTCCGAATCGATTTCAATTCCACAATTTTGAACAACAAATCCTAAGAATTTCTCAGAGCTGACGCCGAAGACGCATTTCAAGGGATTCATCTTAAGGTTATATTGTCTTAACAACTCGAAAACAATTCTCAAATCATACAAATGATCTTCTTTTAGTTTGCTTTTGATGAAAACATCATCCACGAAGCACTCGACTTGGTTGTGAATGAGATCATCAAAAATCCTTGTCATTTCTCTTTGATAAGTTGCTCCTGCGTTCTTTAATCCAAACGGCATCACTGTGTAGCAGTATAGCCCGATCGACGTTCTGAAGGCTGTAAGCTTTTCATCTTCTGGTGCCATATTTATCTGGTTGTATCCTGATGATCCATCCATGAATGAGAAGACTTCAAGTTTGAAGCAATGTCAATCATTAATTCTGGAATGGGTAGCGGGAATTTGTCCTTTGGACAGGCTTTGTTCAAATCTTTGAAATTTACGCAGATTCTGATCTGACCATTCTTCTTTCTGACTGGTACCACATTGGCTAACCAAGTTAGATATTGTTCCTTACGGACAAATTTAGCATCTATTAGCTTCTTAACTTCAGCTATAACTTGTTGTTCAATCTCCAGATGCATTCTTCTCGGAGCTTGTCTGACTGGAACGGCAGTGGGATCTACTCCTAACTTGTGAACTACGACCTCTGGAGCTAATCCTGGCATTTCATCATAACTCCAAGCAAAACAGTCCTTGAATTCCATTAATAACTTGATTATCTATTCGAAGTCTTCTTTATTGAGTAAGGAGCTAACAAAGGTCGGCCTAGGCTCTTCGCTAGTACCTAAGTTAACTTCCATTAACTCGTCTATTGTAGATTTAATTTATTCTTCAAATTCTGGTGGAGCATTTCCAATTGGTAGATCCTTGAGATCATCTAAAACTTCCAAGAAACTTTTATCACGCTCGTGAGTGACAACTAAGCAAAATCCTGAATCATCAACAGATTCTACTGTGCTGAATCTAAGACCATGTTTTGAGTTAGGAGGCCGACTGGCATTGTTCCATAATTTTTTGAAGTGTTATGATCGACCTTTTGTCTATCGTTTAGGTAAGACACCACATTGAATTAAATTTTGAATACAGGGAGAGTACCACTCAAAAAGGCAATTCCATTAATTAAGAAGAAGTAACATCTTCATATTGTACATCTTTTTCAGTATTGGAAGAAGAAGCACCACGGTAGAATTTAATCAGTTTAGTACCACCACTTACTTCCTTGACCACCATACCCTCGATCTTATTAGAATGAATCGGGGTCAGGGTCATAGTATGTATATAATGGTTAATCTTCTCGTACATTGATTTGTATTCTTCATTCTTTTCACTTTCGAGAGAGATCTTGAACTGAGGTTTCTTTTGATTTACTGTTGCTGCTTCTTTCTTGATTTATTCTTCTTTAGAAAAGTTCTCCCAATCAATGTCGATGACCGGTTTCTTCTGTCCAGTAGTTTCAACGTCTCTTCCTCGACCTCATCCCCGGCCTCGACCTCAGGTGCGAGTTCTGGAGAAACCTCACCATCTCACCGTAAGGGAGTGGTAAGTAACTGTTGGACTAGAATTTCAGGTTCTTCATCATCTTGCACTTCTTTTTCTTCGTTTGGTATGGTGTTTCTGGAGAATATTGTTTTCTTCGGAGGAGTGTAGTAGGCTGCATCTTCATGAATTCTGATTTCATGTACGGAGAACGGCTGTAAGTCACCTTTGGCACACTGTTCTCCTCCTTCATAATATTTTATGCACTGGTGCAGAGATGATGGTACCATCTGGTTCTCATGAATCCATGGCCGACCTAGTAGAGCGTTGAATGATGTTTCAGAATCAATTATATGGAATTTTGCAGTTGTCTTTGCCAAATCATTGGTCTTCATTAATAGTGTTATTGATCCGAGTGCTCTTTCTCCTTTCTGTTTAAACCCTCTTAATAACATCTTGTCTGCTTCAAGTTTGCGAGCATCAATTTCCAAATATGCTAACGTTCGAAGGCTCATTATGTTAATTGATGCTACCGGATCAACTAACACCCTGGAGAGCGTAAACTTTCCGATAGTGACAGAGATGTACAACGATCGATTGTGATCAGCTGTTCCGAGTAGTAGATCATTGTCTGTGAAGGTAACACATCGCTGTTCTTTTAACTCGTCTAAGTAAAGGCTTGATCAGAGTTTCCCTCATCTCCTTTGACAGGATTAGACTGTCGTAGTTGCTCAATTTGGCTGGTAGCTTTCTAAGATGGGCTAGAACGTTATAATCCACTTTATTACTAGGTTCTTCAATTTCTTCCCGAATGAGCAATTCTTCTGTTGGGGTTGGCTCTTCCTGAGCAACCACCTGCTTTCCTTTATCTTTTGGACCCTTTCTCATGGGTAGAACTTTTCTGCTTCTTAAATTAACTTCAGTTATTTCTTCTGAATCTGGTGCTGAATCTGTCAGTGCATCCTCTTGAATTGGAATGACTGGCTCTTCTGCAGTTGCTTTGGAATCTGATGAATTTAATTCTATCGCAATCGGAGCTCCTCAAAATTCACAAATAGACTCGTCGCTTGTTGTGCTTTCGTAGCCATCCTTGTGAACATCTTCTCCTTCATCGTGGTCATTGAGGTTTAGTATGATTTGAGAATCATTATTTATATCGGAATCGAGATCCGGATTAGCTTGGTTTTCGTTAGTTACGTAATTGTTAGAAACAATCAAAACGTAGCCAACACCAAAACTCTTATCATTATAAGATCCCGCCGGGGTTAGTAAATAATCATACAGAGTCAGAGGTTCGAGGGATTTCTCCCCCAAATCAGAAACAACTATCCTAGGATAAGTAGCCCCTAGTCTACTCTTTGGAGCCTCGGTCTTCTTTTCTTCCACAATCTTCTCTTCCTTCTAGGGCAGTTCTTCAATCGCAAGCGATAGCACCGACTTGGCAGGTTTCAAACTTTGAGTTGAAGCGTGCACCGAAGCATTCTGGATATGATCTAAGATTTTCTTCGAAGACTTTGTCCAGACGGTACTCCATCCATCATGGGTCGTGTAAGGGTCTATCAGAACAATATGATCCGTTGAAATAACATTGACGGAACCTCCCTTCCCCTTCAGTTGGGTGGGAATTGAGGCAGGTGTAGAGACGACTAGACCGGTGGGGGTAGAGATTACAGTCCTCCTACGAACAGTGGTATCTTTTTCAGCTGGAACCCTTCGCAAGGGGAGGAAATTCATGAGTCGATTTCAGGTTGAACTTAAGCACATGTTTCTTAGTTTCTAGCGCTTTGTCCATTAGTGTAAAAAGAGTTACGTCAGTGAACTTAATTTATGTATTGTTAAATCCTTGTCCAAAACGGATGATTCCATTGTCGGGCAACTCACCCTTGTAAACAACGAAATCTATTCCGTTGGTGAAGGAGAAAATTAACTTTGGGGCAGACATTTTCTGCAGGGTAGATTCTGAGTATTAGTCCCGAATTATGCTTCCTTTTGTCACAAAATTTAGGACGAATAAGAAAGAGTCCGAACACATTTTCGTTTATCTTAATGCATTTGCGATCTAAAAGAGTTTATTTATTAAAGGGTTGTTTATTATAAGATTTTTTTGTTAGGAACGAAATGTTTGAAGAACGAAGGTTTATAGAAAAAGGAAGGGAACCGGTTCAGAATTGAAAATGGAGAGAAAATCTCATAAGGCTTCTCAATCTGAAGGACCTCTCCTAAGCTAACACCTATTGGGGGTCCACCCCACCTCTTAGAAGGTAAAAGGATTTCAGAACCTCTCTGTTTAGGGGTGTCTAAACAGTGGCTCCTAAATCTAAAAGGGAGTCGACTATACTTACTCAAGACAGAAAAGAGCGAGGTATGCCAACGAAATAATGATAGTTTGGTCCACTAGGGATATGGACTCACTATTGATTTATGAAAGCAAAACCATCTGATCAGGATGGAGAGAAAAGCTAGTCCCTAGCGAAGTCGCCAGAAGTTGTCAGCATATTTTTAGGTTGTAAATTTAAATTAGAAAAGTGGTCGCCTACGAAGTTGTCGACAAATTTTAGATTTTAAATTTAATTTAAATATATATAATTTAATTTGAAAAGTAACAATTGATTTTTTGGAAATAATTTTAAGTTTGAAAATTTTAAGATATGCAATCAAACTGATCTTACATACCAAATAGTTTTTATAAATGAACACCACACCACAAACCGTGTATCTATCCCGAAGAATAGACACACTGCTTGATGATGGGGCTCGATTAAATAAACTAGAAGATTTATGACATCCGTTTGGTTTGCGAACTAATTTTATAAGCCGACAAGTTCCCCGCTTAATATAAAGAAATTAAGCGGTGGTTTATATTACCTGGGTTCTTAAAGTTCCCTATAAGGGCAAGCCCCTATAGTTAATTACATCTTAAATGACGGGAATCATTTAAGAAAACTCTCGATAATGATCAGTTGTTTTGCTTTCAAGAATTTCAAAGTTTAAGGTTTTCAAATAATTGGACTTTGGAGATTTTAATAGGGAGTAGCTCAAATTTGGAATAGTTTATTTTAAGAGTCCAATGGAAGAGAGGTTGGAGAAGCTATTGATCCAAGAAGAATCTTGACAACTTCCCAAACTATCATATTATTTGGTTTCAATTTGAGAATTTATTTAATCTTTCAATCTTGCCAATTTTAATTAATTAGGACTTATATTTGTATGACATAATCATACAAACAGCCTCGAAGATGTGAGGGTTTATGTCGTACCGAAGGACTACCTCGAAATCCTAAGACCAGTTAGGACTTAACTTACATAATATGATTATGCAAGTGCTTAACAAAAATGTTGAGGATTTATGTTGTACAAGGCAAACTACCTCGAAATCCTACGGCTTTATTATTTAATTCTAAGAATGGTTTAGCTGAAGTACACACAAGTTTTGCTGACGAAGATGGCCGTGTTGCCCACTGCGCTCTGAGCTCCTTGTTGTTGCAGAGTTTTAGTTTTAGAATGTGAAAATCAGGAGATGAGAAAAGTGTTTTGGTTTAGAAGAGTCTTAAAGTTTAAATGTCTTTAATGTTTTATTAGGGGAATCTTAAAGTTGATTATAACAACACCGGTTAAGATCCCACGGTTCCATCATTATGGCATCATTATTTTTATCGGATTCACTTAGTCCAAATGAAATTTGGTAAACTCAACTGAATGAGTTCCACACTTTCATTTAGACTGTGGGAAATCCCGTTAGCAACACGTAGGTTACATCATCCGAGGTATTCCTGATCATCCATCGAGACGTTTTAATTTTTATTATAGTTGTAGTTTTGTTATTCTATTTGTGATTAAATTTTGAGTTATTTTATCTTTTAAATGTTATGGCGGTGAATTATATCTTGTTGTGACTTTTAATTTAGTTTTGAGTTTTAGTTTTGTGGCTATCCTAAAGGTTTCAGTTTTCATGCAGGGTGTCAATCTTGTTTAACATGCAAGAAAAATAAAGTGCAGTGCAGGCAAGTAAATAAATTGCAATAAAACCGTACCTGGAGGGTCTTCTCGTCATTCCCAAGCTGCACTTAAAACACATGTTAAGTCATTTATATATTTACAACAAGTACCTAGGTAAAGTTAAGGGAAGGTTCTTGTTCTCTACCAAATTCCTAATCCTATTGCTAGTCATTTCCTATGACGCCTAGGTTCTTGTATTTTGTGGATGATTTTCTTCACCAAAGAACAATTAAGTTTGATTATTCTTCTAAAACACCCATCATATTGAGGAAGTATTTAGGACGAGTCCTAAACATCTTTTCAATATTTTTGGGATTATTTTGAGTCCAAATGAGTTTTATTATATTGGTGAATTGTTCATCCAGAAATTTAGTTTAGTTTGTTTCTTGCTTAGTGAATTAGGATATTTGATTATCCTATGAGTAAAGTGACATTTCACTTGATGCACCATTTAAGAGTTATAATAATGAAAACCTTTAGGGGGCAAATCAGTTTGTTAAGGAATTTAATGATTTAAAATTGGAATTGTTGATTTAAAATGATTTAATTTATTTATAAAATCTTAATAATTTTAAGTTTGGAATAGTGTTCAAGTTGCTTTATTCTTAAATGTTTTAAACCATTTGAGCTGAATAAAGAGTTAAAATTTTTTAATTTAGACTTTAATGATTTAATTTTAATTTAATTGCAATATTCTAGATTGACATTTATTTGGTTTGATTCTTTAATTAAGAATTATCTTTTTTTTTAAAATTAATTTTGATGTTTCAAGTTTGCTTTAAATTTGCTTTCAAGTGATTTTTGAAATTAATTTTCTTTTAATTCAATTTAATTATCAAGTTATTTAATGTTTTAAGTTTTAATTTAATTAAGGTTTACTTTCTTTTTAATTATTTAATTATTAATTTCAATTTTCACTTTAAATTTAATTAAAAGTTAAGTATTATTAAAGTGATTCATTTAGGGATTTTAGTTTAAGCTATTATAGTCTCTCTAAATTATATCCTCATTTTAATAATCCAAATTTTAATTTATTTATCCAAAATTCAAATTGTTTAATTAATTAAAATTTACTTTAAATATTTTCAAGATTATTAATGGGTTTTTACCCCTTAATTCTCTAGGTTTCAATCATCTATAAGAAAATTTAAGATCAGATATTTTACCCTCCATTTTGATTAAACCTAAATGTTAATTAGGGTTAAAATTCTATAATTACCTTTATGCCCCTTTAGGCTTATTCATTTCATAACTCACTAAATTGAGCTCAAATAAACTTGAAATTTTTATGTCACTTCACTCACATGTTAATTAAGAGATTAGAGGAGAAAATATGATTTTTCTGAATTTAATTTAATTTATATAATTATTTTTTGTGAAAAATAAGGGTTTTCAATGAAAATTCAACAACATGACCAAGGTAAGATTTCTGTCCTTAGGAAAATTATGGGATGTTCCTACTGACCAGAGGACCACTTGGACCAATTTTGGTGATTTTTTTAAATTATATTTTTTTATAATTATTTTGAGTTTTATAGTGTTAATTAATTATAAAATAAAATAAAGGTTGAAAATTAAGTTTTATATTTTTCATAAATCTCTCTGACCTCAAGGAGTTCAGAAAAACAAATTTTCTAATTTTCTAATTTTTCTTTGATTTATTAGAATAAATTTAGTGAAATGGTTGGAAAATCCATTTTTTAATATTAAAAATTGTCTTCAACATTTAAAATTCAATATCTTAACTAAGAGACTTGGAAAAAATATTTGGTTTGTTCCTAAGTGATTAGGAAGTGAAATATGAAATTTTTATGATTTTTATTATTTTTGTGATTTTTCTTATTTTTTATTTATTTAAAATATTAAAATATGGTGAAAAATGAAGATTTTTAAAAAAAATTTAATTTTAATTTTCTTAGACTCCCCTAACATCAGAGAAGTCCCAAAACCATTTTTGTGAATTTTTAAAATGTATTTTTAGAGTTATGAATTTTTAAAGTTTAATTTTTACTCATGTGACCTAATTAATCCATTTAATGGGGTTAAACATTTCCAATTGATCCCAAATTTTTATGTGAGGTCCCTCTGATCCTAAAGATCAGTGGAGAATTGTTTACAAGTTATTTTGATGTATGATTAACCCTAATTAATTAAAGTTCAGTTTTGAGAAGTAGGTCAATTAAGTTTATTCTTAATGGTCCTCTGGTCCTAAGAAACTTCCCCAAATTTTCCTAGAATTTTCTAAGAAATATGCTAATTAATGGAATTAAAATACCAAAAACAGTGACATAAACTTGAAAAATACATAACTTTCCATAGAGATAGCCTCTGACCTTGAAAAATTCAGGGAATGTTTCCAAGATCAGAGGTTTCAAAAGCTCTATGGTCTCATGCCATGGTGAATTGTCTATGCAAATGGATAATTAAAATACTGAAATGAGTAAAAAATTAATTAAAAATAAAATACTCATCAAATTAACTCAATTATTTTTTCACATTATTCTCCTCTGTTCACTGAGCAAGAGGGTATTTTTATTTTATTTTTGTGATTTTTCTACACAAAGATATGGATTTTTCAATTTTTGGGTATTTAAATAAATAAAAAATAGTCTATTTTCCTACTTAATCCAGTCAGTGCCGCGTCAACCTCGGCAGCTCCGAAGGCCCACACGGCGCCCTCCCATTTGAAGCTGCCATCTGACTCGGATGCCACGCGGCTCGCGGTCTCGTTCCATCCTTAGATCCGGCGCAATCTGGACTGTTCACTCGATACACGCGCGATCGGATGACGCCTGGTCATCGTCTACGACTGGTGTGCACCCGTGACCATCCACACTAAAACCCTAAGATCTCTCTCATTTCTCAACGGATTTTTGTGTTCTTATACTCTATGGATTCATCTTGAAGAGACAAACACATCCATTCGATTTAAATGCATTGAAATTGACTCAAACGAAATGAAGAATTGTTGGAAGCTCTCGGGGAGGAGGAGTGTCCATATCTTGGTTCAGGAGGTGAGGCCTCAACTGAATGTGCTCGTCACGTTTGCTAGAGTTGGAGGGGCCTGGGGATGAAGCCTCTGGCCTTGTCAAATTGTCTAAGTACAACTTCCACCAAGCCCGATTTTAAAGCTTGGTCGATAGAGAGAATGGCTAGCTTGGTGAGGGGGCTTCCACTGGGGAACTCCTTCTATTGGTCTTATGCAGGTGTGGGTGAGTTTAATTTGATTTTGGTGGAGGTTCCAGGGAGGTCCTGTTCTGGGCTGAGAATTGAGTTCCAAAATTGAGCTCAATCAATGGGGTTTAGGGCAGGAGAACAGTGGGGATGAGTTGCTCTTGGCTAGGGGAAACTTTGTGAGGAGTTTGGAGGGATTCTGTGAAGGTTGATTTCAACCAACCTTTTGGCCGAGAGGGAGTGGCTTGTTTAAATAGCCATGGCCAGGGCCTCCCAGGGGGGTTTGACGGCTTGGATCAACTGCTCTGGTGAAGAGAAGAACAACTGCAGTGGCCATTGGGCATGGGACAACTCAACAGGTGAGAATTGAAATTTTGAATCCATCTAGACCTCTCAGCCATGGTGTTTTCCGGCGACCTGGTGGCCGGCCTGCCAGGGTGAGGTCACCATCTAACTCAGGGGAGTCAGGGCTGGGGTTTGGTGCAGTCAATTGGCTTTGGACAAGTGTCTAAGGTTTGATTAAAATGGAAAGGGGGGAGGCTAATTTTGGACTAATTTTGGTCAAAGGCATGATTTAGGCTAGGTGCACCTCCCCAAGGCTTGACTTTGGGCTGGGAGGAATCATTTGGGTCAGCCAAGAGAGAGTGGTGAGGTCTCTTTCCATGGTGAGGTGGCTAGGCTTGGTTTAGAGTGTGACATGATTATGGTTAAAAGGGCTTAATGAAGGATTAGGAAAGAATCCCCTCTTCTTGCCATTAATGGCTTGGTGAGGTGGAAAGTGGCTTACATGGCTTCCATGTGGCTTGTACATGGCTCAATGGCTCACATTTGACTTGGAAAAAGTTTGGTCAATTTCATAAAAATGGATTTTAAGGATTTTGGATATTTTGGTGGAAATTTGGATGAAGATTTATTTAGAATTATTTGATCATTGGTTTAGGATTTAGGGATGATTTCAATTAAAGGTATGGTGAGGAGAATTTGTCATGTGGGCTTTAGAGCCAAATTTGGGCTTTTTGAAATCATTTGGAGGAGCTTTTAGAATGGTTTAAGAAAGTGGGCCTTTAGGTTTGAAAACAAATTGGTGGATGGAAATTTTGTGAAGGACCATGCCAAATAAATGTTGGGTTTAGTTTAGGGATGTTCCATGAGTGATTTGAAACAAATTTGAGGTGATTTGGAGTTGAATTGGGTTTGATTTGGGACTTTTTGGTTAAGGGGCCAAAGTGGGTCAAATTGGGCTAACTTGGGCTAAGGTTGGGCTAATGTTAGATTTGATGTAAAATTAATGTTGAGAAATATTTATGGGAGTGTGACAAAGAGTTTTCAACTTTGGTTGGGCTTTGATTTTGGGATTTGAGCCCATTTGGGTTCATGGTGTGTTTAGGCCAAAATTGGGGCTTTTGGTTTTTGGGCTAGGTTTGGGTGGAGTTTAGGTTCAAATTTGGGGCAAATCTTGTTAGTGTTTTGTTTTTGGGGATATTAGGAAGGTTTAGGAAAAGATTTGGGGTTAATTGGAGTTGAGTTGGGTTGGTTTGGGCTAAGTTTAGGTCATGGGCCAAAATTGGGCTTTAAGCTTGAAATTGAAATTGGATCCAAAGGTCAATTAAATTGGGCTTAGATTTGGTCTAAATGGATATTGGGGATATTGAATTGAAGTTTAGACTTGTATTGGATCAACATTGAGGTCAATTGGGTTGATTTCGTTTGACATTGGGCTTACTTTGGTTAAAAATGGGCCAAATTGGGGGTTTTGGTAAAAGTGGGTTAAATTGACAAAATTGGCCAATGGTGTAGTTGAACAAAATGAAATTGGGAATAGTGGGATTTTCTAGAATTTTCTGGGAATTTTTTGAATTTATGGATTTTTTGGTTAAAAAGGGCATTTTGGGTATTTAGAGGGTATTGGGGGGTATAGGGCCCCAGGTTCAAAAATTGAAATTTTGGAAAAATAAAGATTGATCAAGTTTGAGTATAATGGAATCACTTTGGTTGAGCCATGAAGCCATATTAAGCCTATAAGAGCCATGAGAGGACTCATTTGAGGCATTCATTATGTTGTTCCTAACCCTCTTAGCCAAGGGCTTAGGGGTTAAGGACCAGCCATATGGATTACCTACATGAGTCAGGAAGTCAAGCTAGGTATGAATGGTTTTAGGATTTGGGATGTGTGAGAAAGTGTAATGTGTGCAGGTCAACCCTCACCAGACTAGGCCACCCAGGGTAGTCCTAAGGTCAAAGAGTCCTACAGGGAACTCATCCTTTAAACCTCCACATTTGATCTTAACCCTCCAAGTGACTTAGGGGTTTACAATCAAACTTATGGGGTTTGCAGGGAGTTAAGAGGTGTTTAAATTTCTAAGTGGTGGGTTCCATTTCTAGTCGTCTAAGATAGTCAAAGGGAAAGCCTAAGGCTAGATCCTAAGTACTAAGGAGAGAGAAGAGAAAAGACCTCATAAAAAATGAGGTCAATAGCGAAGTACCCGGAATGCCATCAAGAGAGTTTGACGCCTAATGCACGCGACTTATATTTTGCAAGAATTTACGAACTCAAATTTATATATTTATAATGATTTTGTTAAGTCCAAGCATTCAACGCAAGTATACGTATCGTATCAAGTAATAGAGGGCTCTAATGGAGTCCTGGTTATCGATCCCACAGGGAAAGTTCGGAGTCTAAGAAAGTGTTCACAATATAAATAATATAACACTAAAATCCGATAATTAAATAGCACATAAGGTTTAGCACATACTCCTACTAACACTATGCAAAAAACAGTAACAATTAACTAAACTACAATTACTTCTAACAACTTTAAAAATAGAATTAATTAACAGACACACTAAACTAAGTATTTGAAAGATTTTTGATATATGAGAGAAGTATCTTTCCTCTTGGAATGAGAATATGATGTGTGGATTAATATGAAACAATTATCTATGTTATTATGCCAAATAGGAGCATAGATGATTCTTTACCCTTAAAAGAGTACCCCCTCTTCTAAGCAAGAAAAGAACATTGACATATCCTAAGTTTAGTCACTAAATCTAAGGTTAGGCTGGGAGGATACCAGCTCTCACTTTAGAGCTACCACTCACCCTTCACCCGAAGGCTAACCTTTGATATTAGTTACTAATCTTAGAACCAATTTGGGGATTTCAGCCTGTCACCCGTAAATCTCCACATTGAAGTCCATCAAAACATATTTCCCTATTTATTTGCACTCAATTCCCATGAACTACGTAATTCATCCATAGAAATTGAATGGATCTTTCATTATTGTTGTAGGACATTAAATCCTTTCAAACTTAATGTTCAACAACATATTATAACATTTCAATTTGCCAAATCGAAAAGTAAATTAAGTTTGAGATTAAAAACCATCACAATTTCTTCATTACATTAAAAGCGCATCAAATACACATCAATCCGCCAACACATCTCTATGCACGAAGAAAGACAAGGGAGACTACTCAGAATTCATGGAGAAGATACAAAAAACATGGATTTTATATATAAAATAAAAGTCATTCAAGCGCAAAAGAAAATACAACTTATCTATTTCTCTTTCCCAATGCAATTCCCGTGAAGTTCCTTTGAATCCGCTTCTCTCTTTTCTACAACACTTGATTCTCTCTTTAGAATGGAAAGGAAGAAGAAATCTCTCACTTTACTCCTTCTCCTTCACCCAGAGAAGAATTCCTCTCAAATCCTCACTCTACACACACTTCTCCTAAACCCTAACACTTAATACTCACTAAAACTACATTAGAAGACACAAGACACACACCATTTTTGTCCAAAAATAGTTACTTATAAGATAGGGACGAAAACCCAAGAGTTTCCATAGGCATCCCTTCAATAAGTCGCCAAAATTTTTCAAATTTAAATTCCACTGACTTCGAGTGCCGGAGGTGCCAGATAGGGCGCCTGCGGCGCTCTTTCGTGCCATTAGATGCCGAAGTCTCTGGATTTGGGCACCGGCGGCGCAAGAACACCTTTTCCACCATTTTGCTCGTTTTTGCTCCTTTTTTCTCCGAATTCGTTCCTTTTTTCTTCTTTCACTCCAATCACCTAAAATCATCATATTTGTAACAAATCATGAAAAATACATTTCTTTAAAGTGCAATATCACCAAAAAAAGGGTAAAATTATATAGCAAAAACCATATATATTTTTGGTGCATCAGAATCCCCAAACTTTAACTATTAATTGTCCTAAAGTAATCTTTATACTACATAAATTATAACTCTAGGCAATGTACTTTTTAATTGTAAGACACTAAAATTTTTCACTCAAAAGAATAAATTGGTTAGATTTTCAAAAAAGAAATTTAGTAACTCAGGTCAACACTACAGGTGTAAGAATATTCAGCAATCAAGTCTAAGAGTTTTTGTTTTCTATTTATTTCAAGATGAACCATAATTTATCACATTAAGAGTACCTAAAAAAAACTATGTGAAAAAGGAGTTCATGAAAACTTCATTAGAATGTAGGCCAGTACTTAAAACATAAATTCAGAATTGAAATCAAGCTCTCCCTTCAGGGTGATTCAAGTGAAGCCGATTTTTGATTAGGCATCTCCTCAAGCTTCTCCTCATAAATATTTTTTCTTTCTTTTCTTTTAGGGATTGTTTTTCAATCCTCATTTTCTTTTCTTTTTTTCCCTTTTTTAGTGAGAATTACTATATAAGGATAGCCTTTAATGATTTTAAACTTCACTCTCCTCTTTCTAAAGTTCAAACCTGAAACACTTCTTTACTTTATATCTAAGTATAAGCTTTATTATTCATCCTAAAGTCACAATCTCTTCTTAACACACAATACTTTAAGTCCCTTAACATTTCAAAAATACAGTTTTCTTTACTTTAAATAGTTAACTATAATCAAATCCTTTCATACCAAATATCTTACTTCTATAAAATTAACCTTTATTACTAAAAATTTTCATCCCATCCTTCCATAATATTCAACTGAAATAAAAAGTTTTAGTTATATTACAATGAGGTTCAACTGCCAGAAATTATGCTAAAAAAATTTGAAAATATAATAATTGAGAACAAATAAAAGTTAGTATTTCTCTCCCCTCCCCCAAACTTAAATTTTTCAGTAAATTTAAAACAGTTGAGAGTAGAAGAAAACTAGCCTTTCTGTGCTGGGATCTTGAAATCTTCATCTGCTATCTGGTATTAATCAAAATTTACAACTAGCAGGCATGAAACAATTAGTAGCAGTGATATAACAATTTTAAATATTTGCATAGGTAAAGAGATATTAACATTAAACATCTAAACATCCAACAGAACACTGCAATATGAAACAAACTATCACAATACTACACAGTCCAGCTAACAATTTTAATGTTTCAGTAAAACATAACAGTACACCAACAAGGTTACACATAACATGAAAAATAAATAACTACTACATCACATCAGTACAACACAACACAACAGGATCAACAGAAATAAAAAACAAACAATCTTCCAGTCTCCAACACAAGGATCTGTAAGGTCATGAACAGGGTAGATCCAACCTTGAAAAGCTTTGAAAATACCTTGAATCTGAATTCTAGCAAGTCCTAGATCTTCAAAAACACTAAAATGGAGGGGGAAGACGAAGGAAATGGAAGAATTTGCGGGTCCCAGGGTAAAAATTGTGAAAATGAGGGTTTTTGGCCTTTTATTGGGTTTGCACGCCGACGACGCTCTATTTAAAATAATTAGCTAAACTCTCTGGATTTAGGCGCCGGTGGCGCCAGCCCAAAATATTTTCTGGGTCTAAATTTTTTTCTTAATTTCGATCGTTTCGACATCCACAATGATGTTTAACACTTCAATAGGCATTTACATCATCCCATAAGCAATAATTAACACAATTCTTCACACAAACAATACACAACAATCTTATATATATAAAATCCAAGTTACATCATAGACACCAAATATGTTCATTCAAACCAACTACTCTTAGATAATTAGTGCAGCAAGTACTCTACGATAGGCAAACACTAAGATCTAAGTACACAATGAAAGTAAGCAATCCAAATCCATATTCAAATTTCAAAGCAAATACTACACAAACCAAACATAACTAAGCAAAGCAAACTAAACATACAACAAACATAAGTAGAATCCATCAATTACTCCACATCAATTTTAGAACTATCCTCTCCTCTAATGTCTCCAATAGATTGCTGATGTACAAAAAAATTATAGAATGAATGAATTGGAAATTCATCAAATGATTCCTTAGCAATCACCGCATTCTTCTTCATCAGATTGATGAAGCCCATCTCAATTCAACCAGTGTGATTGAATTGCTCTTTCATTCTCTAATCAAAGTGATCGAATAAATCAGAAATGTTAATGATTGCATTCATAACATTCCGTACCTCTTTCTCTAACTGTTTGATCCTCTTCAATATCATTCTGGAAACTTCAGGAAAATAGGGTTGAATCGGTTGTGAAGTCTGTGTTAGTTGATCAGTAAGCAAATTCATGTCATCTTCATCTCCAACTGTCTGGTAGTCATAGGGAATAGTTGGATCAATAGGCCTCCATGGAAGAAGAACCTTTTCCCAAATTTCATAAGGAACCTATTACTGACTACATAACATAAATATGGTGGACGGGTGTCCAAGCCCATATTTAGATCCATGCACAATTAATCCTAGAACTAGTTTCACAATGATATTACCAATGTCAACCGGCCTCCCAGTTTGAATACAGAAATTTAAAATAGCACTTTCCTTAGTTACCTTGCTAATCTTCAATGTCAGAAATAACTTTGACGAAATAAAATAGTGCCACTGCTTCGATACTGGATTGAGAGATGCAGATGGGAAACTAATGTATCCATTCTCTCTAATTTCTCACTCGTCATTCTCATCTGTCAAATATCGATACACATCATTCATATTATCCATCGTGGCATTGAAATTAGAATAATGGCAAATAGGTACTTTCTCGATCATAAAGAGATCGTTAATTCGTGCAGGAGTGAATTGCACAAATCTACCATGAACAAATACGAACCCTTGGTTGATCCCGTGAAGATTTGCATAGAACTCTTTCACGACAGGAACAACAACGGCAGCGGTAGTGTTGCAAAGCACTTCCCAACGTCTCTCTTTAATAATTTCTTCAATTCTAGTAATAGGATTATCCATACCTCTATTTATGAAGCCTCTTTCCTTGGTAATCCTTCTTTTCATCATCACTTTGTTGAACAAACGCTGCGCCTTGAAACTTATTAACTTACTTCGGTTGAAAACACGAAATCGAGGAGTTTCAATGGGGTAGGAATCCATAGGATACGAATTGGGATTGGTAGTTTTTGTTTTTGTAGAGTTAAAAAGTCAAAAATGGAGTTTAGGGAGTAATAAGGATGAAGATCCCGCCAAAAACCGCCAAAACTCACATTTTGAAACTAAAAACCGTCAACAAGTTTTGGGCGTCGGCGGCGCTCAAACAGGCAAGTTCAGTGTATGGTCTGTGATAGGGCGCCGGCGGGCCAGTCGTCAAAAATTCTCACCGAACTTCATTTGGCCCAATGTATTCCAATATCTCAATTCAATCCATCATTTATATTTTTTAAAGTATTTAGGAGTAATTAGGATTCAAAAACAACTATCTAAAAAGCACAACTACATCAAACAAGCAAACACACCCCAAAGATACATATGGGTTATCTCCCATAAAGCGCTTGGTTTAACATCGTTAGCCCTACAAATCATTCAGTTAATCGAGATGACTCAACATTAAAACCTCTTTGAAGTAAAGTTGAAACACGTTAAAGTAAGGCTTTAATCGATGCCCATTAACCTTGAAAATCTTTCCAGTATCAGGATCTTGAATATCAACAACTCCAAGAAAATGAACTTTTACAACTGTAAAAGGTCCTAACCATCTAGACTTGTGCTTTCGCGGAAATAACTTCAATATTGTGTTGTTTAATAAAAATTTCTATCCAAATTTCAAGTTATTTTTCATTATCTTCCGATCATGCCATAATTTTCTTTTCTCTTTATAAATCCTATCATTGTGATAAGATGCATTTCTAATCTCTTCCAATTCATTCAATTACATAAATCTTTTCTCTCCAGCATTTTACAAATTAAAATTTAACTCTTTTATCACCCAATATGCTTTATGCTGTAATTCAACTAGTAAATGACAAGTCTTACCAAACACTAGTCTATAAGGAGACATTCTAATAGGAGTTTTGAAAGCAGTCATATAAGCCCATAAAGCAGTATCTAATCGAGCAGACCAATCTAATTTATGATTATTCACAGTTTTCTCCAAAATTCTTTTAATTTCATGATTAGACACTTCAGTAGAGATTCTATGAATAATATTATATTTCTCAATTAATCTCTTAATTTGATTATTCCTGAAATGGGATCCACCATCAGTTATGATCACTCTCGGCATTCCATATCTTGTAAATATATTTTTCTTTAAAAAATTTAAAACACTCCGAGCATCACATCTAGGTAAAGCAACAGCTTCAATCCATTTCGAGACATAATCTACGGTAACCAATATATATAAATTTCCAAATGAAGGAGTAAATGGTCCGATAAAATCTAATCCCCTTACATAAAAAATTTCAACTTCCAAATTATAATTTAGAGGCATTTCATTTCTTCTAGAGATATTACCTACTCTCTGACATCGATCACATGATTTAATATATCTACTAACGTCTCTAAAAAGAGTAGGCCATTAAAATCTAGATTGTAAAATCTTAAAAGCAGTTTTATCAACACCAAAATGACCTCCAAATTTAGAATCATGACATCATTGAATAATCAAATTTGTTTCTTCTTGTGGCACACATTTCCTAATAATCAAATCCTTACACTATTTATATAGATAGGGCTCATCCCAAAAATAAAATTTTGCATCATATTTGAACTTCTTTTGTTGTTGCCTTATTAAATCAAGTGGTACAATATGACTTACAATATAATTCACAATATCAACATACCAAGGTAAATTACTTCCCATAATAGTATAGAGTTGCTCATCAGGGAAAATTTCAGTAATTCCCTTTTCAAATTCAGATAATTTATCATATTCTATTCTTGACAGATGATCAGCTATTTGATTATCAGCTCTCTTCCTATCAACTATCATGAAATCAAATTCTTTCACAAGAAGTATCCATCTAAAGAGTCTAGGTTTCACATCCTTCTTTTGCATTAAATATTTGAGAGCTGAATGGTTTGTATGCACTATACTTTTAGCTCCAATTAAATAAGGTCTAAATTTTTCAAAAGTAAATACTATAGCTAATAACTCTCTTTCAGTTGTGGTATAATTAATTTGAGCCTCATTAAGAGTTTTACTAGCATAGTAGATGACTTTGAAAATTTTATCATGCCTTTGTCCCAAAGCTACTATGATCGCATAATCACTAGCATCACACATATGTTCAAATGATTTCTCCCAATAAGGTGAAACAATTATAGGTGCATTGATTAATTTTTCTTTTAATAATTTGAAAGCACTCAAGCATTCAACATTAAAATCAAATTTTCTATCATTTTCTAACAGTTGACACAAAGGTTTAGTAATTTTAGAAAAATCTTTAATATTTCGCCTGTAAAATCCAGCGTGTCCGAAGAAAATCCTCACCTCTCTCATAATAGTGGGTGGCGACAATCTCTCAATCACTCTAATTTTAGCAAGTTCGACCTCCATACGATGTTCAGAAATTTTATGCCCAAGCACAATTCTTTCTGCAACCATAAATTGACATTTCTCCTAATTCAGAACTAGATTTGTTTTCTCACAGAGCTCCAAAACATTTGCTAAGTTTTCCAGGAAAATTTCAAATGAAGTCCCGAATATAGAGAAATCATCCATAAAAACTTCTATTCCATTATCTGTCATACTACTGAAGATAGACATCATACATCTCTGAAATGTTACAGATGCATTACACAGTCTAAAAGGCATTCTTCGAAAAGCAAAGGTTCCATAAGGGCTAGAAAATGTTGTCTTTTCTTGATCCTCAGGAGCGATAGGTATTTGATGGTAACCAGTATATCCATCCAGAAAATAGTAGTACTTGTGTCCAGCAAGTTTATCTAGCATTTGATTGAGAAAAGGAAGAGGAAAGTGATCTTTTTCTGGTAGCGGCATTTAATTTCCTATAGTCAATACAAATTTGCCATCCATTAATTTATCTTGTGGGTATAATTTCATTACATTCATTCACTTCAACAGTCACTCCTCCCTTTTTTGATACACAATGTATTGGACTCACCCAAGCACTATCCAAAATAGGATAAATAATTCCAGCATCCAGCCATTTTAAAATCTCTTTCTTAACTACTTCTTTCTTTGTAGGATTCAATCTCCTTTGCAGATCAATTCTAAGTTTATGTTCTTCATCTAATAAAATTTTGTGCATACAAAGCAAAGGACTAACTCCTTTAATATCTGCCAAAATCCATCCAAAGCTTTCTTGTTTCTTTTTAAAGTTTCCAACAACTTCTATTTTTGAAAATCGTTTAACTCCAAAGATGCAATAATTGGCAAGCTAGATGATTCTCCTAAAAAGATATACTTCAAATGATTAGGGAGAATTTTCATCTCAAGTTCAGGAGGTTTTATTACAGATGGAATTAAGCTTTTATCTCCACCTTCCATAGTGTCTAAGACTTCGAATCTCTCCTGAACATACTCCAAATCTTCATTCTTGTTACTATCTGAACTTTCTTCATCTTCAATTTCTTCTTCAAACATTTTTTTATATTCTTCTTCTTTTAAATATATTTTCAAAATGATCATTTCTGAAGTAATCACAGACCTCCATCTTAAAACATTCATTATCTTTCTCCATTGAGTGATACTTCATAGATTTTAAAATATTAAAGGTCACCTCTTGACCATTAACTCTCATAGTTAATTCTCCTTTTTAAACGTCAATTTCTGCTCTTCTAGTAGCAAGGAATGGACTTCCCAAAGAGATTGAAATTTCTTTATCTTCCTCCATGTCAAGTACAATAAAATCCACAAGAAAGATAAATTTATCCACTTTCACTAACACATCTTCCATCACTCCTTTAGGGTAAGTAATGGAACGATCAGCCAACTGAAGAGTCACAGATGTAGGAAAAATTTCTCCAATTCACATCCTTTTGAAAGTTGATAAAGGCATAAGATTAATACTAGCTCCCAGATCACATAAAGCTTTTCCGAAAAATTTTTCACCTATAGCACACGGAATAGTGAAACTACCAGGATCTTTAAGTTTTTCCGGAAGCTTCTTTTGAATAATTGCACTACACTCTCCGCTAATTGCAACAGTTTCATGATCTGTAAACTTTCTTTTCTTTCTCAGGATATCCTTCATAAACTTGGCATAGTCATGCATCTGTTCTAATGTTTCAACGAAAGGAATATTTATCGTTAATTTCTTAAGGATCTCCAAAAATTTTCCAGATCTATTATCCCTGTTTTTTTTCTTCAATCTTTGAGGAAATGGAGGTGGTTGTTTTTCAACAGTTATCTTCATTGGCTCAAGAGGATAATCCAAGTCTGGATAAATCTTATTTGAACCTTCTTCGATTTCCTCCTTCTCCTTTTCTATTTCAACATCTTTTTGTACTCTAGTTTCCAATTCTTTTCCACTCCTTAATTGAATAGCCTTAAGTTGTTCCTTATTTTGATCTTTTGGATTGATCTCAACATTACTTGGAAGTGTTCCAGAGGGTCTATTATTAA
Source organism: Papilionanthe hookeriana x Papilionanthe teres (assembly GCA_022702705.1). Taxonomy (NCBI): domain Eukaryota; kingdom Viridiplantae; phylum Streptophyta; class Magnoliopsida; order Asparagales; family Orchidaceae; genus Papilionanthe; species Papilionanthe hookeriana x Papilionanthe teres. Next base: position 144,316,919 of record CM040428.1, read on the forward strand.
GTGCAGTGAAAATTTGTCCCAATTGATTTTCAATATTTTTCTTAGCAACACCTTGAGCTTATAATTGATTTCCCATATTCAGAATCATTTCTTCAGTATACAACTTCTTATCCTTAAATTGTAAGTTACTATTTAATCCAGGAGGATAAGATGGTCTAAAATTAGTATTTCCTTGATTGTTCGGATTTCCAATTGGATTTATAGAACTGTTAGCCCAGTGCGAGTTAACATTAGCATTGCTATTATTCCAATTGAAGTTTGGGTGATTCTTCCAACGAGGATTATAATAATTCGAATAAGGATTGTTAGGTCTATTAATAACATTTAAAGTCTCATAAGGTGTTTGAGATTCTGTTATCTGTCCAATTAAATTTTCCTCCAACACTTGAGGTGGTTGAGAATAATTCATTCTATATTGATCTATTTTCTTTGAAAGGGATGCAATTTGAGAAACTACCATAGTCATCATATCAATCATGAACACTAGCTACTCTCTTAGGATTTACCCGTTCAGAGGGCCATTGAAAATTATTAGTAGCCATTTCTTCAATTAATGCGTATGCTTCATCAAAAGGTTTTGACATTAATGATCCACCAGTAGCAGCATCTATAATAGATCTCAATGATCCCACTAATCCATTATAAAATGTTTGAATTATTAACCAATATGGTAAAGAATGATGTGAGCACTTCCTAAGAAGATCTTTAAATCTCTCCCAAGCTTTATATATTGACTCTCCTTCAAGCTAACAAAAGGATGTAATATCATTTCTTAGTTTAGCAGTCTTTGGTTGAGGGAAATATTTTGATAGAAAATTTTGAGATAATTCTCCCTAAGTTCTAATAGATCTAGGTGCTAATGAGTTTAACCACACCTTAGCTTTATCCCTTAATGAAAAAGGAAAAAGTCTAAGTCTGACAGCGTCACTAGACACTCCATCATATTTAAAAGTAGCACACAGTTCTAGAAAACTAGTGAGATGTAAATTTGGATCCACATTAGGTGTTCCTCTAAATTGATTATTTTGTACTATTTGGATAATAGCAGGTTTAAGTTCAAATGAATTAGCAGCAACATCAGGATTTTGAATAGTTTTGTGAATTTCATCTGCTGTTGGGTTAGCATAATCTCATTAAGGTCTTAGCAAATTTTCAATATCATTTCTTTGATTATCTTGATTATTCGCCATTTTGTAAGCATTTTTAATTTGTTTTTGTTATTTTCTAATTTTTCTGACAGTACGCTCTAACTCTGAATCGTAAGGCACTAAACCTATAGATCCACTACTACGCATATACAATAAAAAAAATACTTTAATAAAGTAAACAAACACATAGATACACACTACAAAATAAAGGTTTTCATTACTATATTATCAATAAATACCGTTTATACTTTCTTACTTACTACTTTGTTAGTTACTCCGTTACCTTTCCCTAGTAACGGTGCCAAAAACATGATTCACGGGACTTATATTTTGCAAGAATTTATGAACTCAAATTTATATATTTATAATGATTTTGTTAAGTCCAAGCATTCAATGCAAGCATATGTATCGTATCAAGTAATATAGGGCTCTAATCGAGTCCTGATTATCGATCCCACAGGGAAAGTTTAAAGTATAAGAAAGTGTTCACAATATAGATAATATATCACTAAAATGCGATACTTAAATAACACTTAAGGTTTAACACATACTCCTACTAACACTATGCAGAAAACAGAAATAATTAACTAAACTACCATTACTTCTAACAATTTTAAAAATAGAATTAACTAACAGACACACTAAACTAAGTATTTGAAAGGTTTTCGATATATGAGAAAAGTATCTTTCCTCTTGCAATGAGAATATGATGTGTGGAAATATGTGGAACAATTATCGATGTTATTGTGCCAAATAGGAGTATTGATGATTCTTTACCCTTAAAAGAGTATCCCCTTTTCTAAGCAAGAATAGAACATTGACATATCCTAAGTTTAGTCACTAAATCTAAGGCTAGGCTGGAAGGATACCGACTCTCATTTCGGAGCTCCCACTCACCCTTCACCCGAAGGCTAACCTTTGATATTAGTTACTAATCTTAGAACCAATTTGGGGATTTTAGCCTGTCACCCTGAAATCTCCACATTGAAGTCCATCAAAACATATTTCCTTATTTATTTGTACTCAATTCCCATGAACTACGTAATTCATTCATAGAAATTGAATGGATCTTTCATTATTTTTGTAGGATATTAAATCCTTTCAAACTTAATGTTCAACAACATATTTTAACATTTCAATTGGCCAAATCGAAAAGTAAATTAAGTTCGAAATGAAAAACCATCATAATTTCTTCATTACATTAAAAGCACATCAAATCCACATCAATCCATCATCACACCTCTTTGCAAGAAGAAAGACAAGGGAGACTACTCAGAATTCATGGAGAAGATACAATAAAACATGGATTTTATATATAAAATTAAGGTCATACAAACCACAAAAGAAAATACAACTTATCTCTTTCTCTTCCCCAATGAAATTCCCTTGAAGTTCCTTTGAATTCTCTTCTCTTTTTTCTACAACACTTGATTCTCTCTTTATAATGGAGAGGAAGCAGCAATCTCTCACTTTAATCGTTCTCCTTCACTCCTTAGAGAAGAATTCCTCTCAAATCCTCACTCTACACTCACTTCTCCTAAACCCTAACACTTAACACTCACTAAAACTACACTAGAAGACACAAGACACACCATTTTCGTCCAAAAACAATTACTTATAAGATAGGGACGAAATCCCAAGAGTTTCCATAGGCATCAATTCAATAAGTCAGCAAAACTCTTCAAATTTGAATTCTACCAACTTCAGGTGCCGGCGGCGTCACATAGGGCACCGGCTGCACTCTATCGTGCCATTAAGTGCTGAAGTCTCTGGATTTGGGCACCGGCGGCGCCAGAACACATTTTCCACCATTTTGCTCCTTTTTGCTCCTTTTTGCTCCAAATTCGTTCCTTTTCGTTTCTTTTCACTCCAATCACCTAAAATCATCATACCTGCAAAAAATCATGAAAAATACCTTTCTTTAAAGTGCAATATCACCAAAATCGGTAAAATTGTATAGCAAAAACCGTATATATTATTGGTGCATCAGAATCCCCCAAATTTTAACTATTACTTGTCCTAAAGTAATCTTTTTACTACATAAAATATAACTCTAGGCAATGTACTTTTTAATTGTAAGACACTAAAATTTTTCATTTAAAAAAATATATTGGTTAGATTTTCAGCAAGAAATTTAGTAACTCAGGTCATCACTACAGGTGTAAGAATATTCAGCAATCAAGTCTAAGAGTTCTAGTTTTCTATTTATTTCAAGATGAACCATAATTTGTCACATTAAGAGTGCCTAAAAAAACATTGTGAAAAAGGAGTTAATGAAAACTTCATTAGAATGTAGGCTAGTACTTAAAACATAAATTCAAAAATGAAATCAAGCTCTCCCTTCAGGGTGATTCAAGTGAAGCAAATTTTTGATTAGGCATCTCCTCAAGCTTCTCCTCATAAATATTTTTTCTTTCTTTTTTTATTTTCTTTTAGGGATTGTTTTTCAATCCTCCTTTTTTTTCTTTTTTTCCCTTTTCTTGATGAGGATTACTATATCTGGATAGCCTTTAAAGATTTTGAACTTCACTCTCCTCTTTCTTCAAACCTGAAACACCTCTTTACTTTATATCTAAGTATAAGCTTTATTATTCATCATAAAGTCACAATCTCTTCTTAACACACAATACTTTAAGTCCCTTAACATTTCAAAAATACAGTTTTCTTTACTTTAAATAGTTAACTATAATCAAATCCTTTCATACCAAATATCTTACTTCTATAAAATTAACCATTATTACTAAAAATTTTCATCCTATCCATCCATAATATTCAACTGAAAACAAAAGTTTTAGTTATCTTACAGTGAGGTTCAACTGCCAGAAGTTATGCTAAAATTTTTTGAAAATATAATAATTGAGAACAAATAAAAGTTAGTATTTCACTACCCTCCCCCAAACTTAAATTTTTCAGTAAATTTAAAATAGTTGAGAGTAGAAGAAAACTAACCTTTCTGTGATGGGATCTTGAAATCTTCATCTGCTATCTGGTATTAATCAAAATTTACAACTAGCAGGCATGAAACAATTAGTAGCTGTGATATAACAATTTTAAATATTTGCATGGGTAAAGAGAAATTAACATTAAACATCTAAACATCCAACAAAACACTACAATATGAAACAAACTATGACAATACTACACAGTCTAGCTAACAATTTTAATGTTTCTGTACAACATAACAGTACACCAACAAGGTTACACATAACATGAAAAATAAATAACTACTACATCACATCAGTACAACACAACACAACAAGATCAACAGAAATAAAAAACAAACAATTTTCCAGTCTCCAACACCAGAATCAACAGTGTCATGAACGGGGTCATCAGTAGGGTCAGGTCTATATGGTGGATAGCTGGGGCAAGTAGGAAATATCACATCAGACTCCCCCTCATAAATCTAACCTGAGCATCATAATAGGCAATATCGAACTCAACTCTCATCTACAAATAATCTTCATTCACATCACTCCTCGCCTCAAATACATCTATCAGACCGTGGAGTCTATCCATACGAGCACTCTGTAATCTCAGCTGCTCCATAATATCATATAAGGTAGTCAGCTCAGATGTAGATGGAGCATCATAAATCGTAGTAGGAATATCAGTACTCCTACGCTCAGCTCTGGCTCCCACATGAGACTCATAAGTACGGATAATATTCTTTGTAATTGGTCTCAATAGTATAGCCACTTCTTCAGAACTATTAAACTCCACTCTAGACTGAAGACACAGGGCATGAACTAAAGCATGATGTCCTAATCCTCCAGTGGTCTCGCCTCTAGCAATATTTTGAATATTCTTGTAGATAATAGCCCCAATATCACTCTTTTTCATCTTCTGAATACAATAATTCAGAATCACCTTGTAACTTCGCTGTGGTGATAAGATGGTAATAGTCTCGCAGAAATGAAATAATGCCAAATTTTTGAAGCAACATTCAATGTGGAGGCAGGGAAGTTAATCAACTATTTTTGACTTACTTTCCATTCTCCTCGTCCGTCAGTCAGGAAAGTAATCACTTCTCTCATATTCTCCCCTCGAGTGTCAAAGATTTCATATTCACAAATGAATGGTTCCCGAGTTTGATAGAAAGCATTGATACTTTGAGGAGTAAAATCAACCAATTTTCCTCTAATAAGCACATACTCAGTCTCAGTCCAGGGTACATTCGAATAAAACTCTTTAACAACTCCCATAACTGCATTCGTAGTGAAATAACAAAATCGCTCACAGTTCTGCTTTGCAATTAATTGTTCAACAGATCCTTCAGGACTATCAAAAGCTCAATCTTGGATACACTTCTTGCTGTAAAGGTAAGAGTTAAATTGAAATTGGGCTTTGATATTAATGAACTTCTCCTCATCAAAACCCATTTTTCTCTTCCCTTTACTCAACCGTGGAGCCATGTGAATTTCTAAAATTTGCAAGAAAATTCTAATAAATCCCAAATTCACAATGTAACAAACTCCAAACACTATTCTAAACAAGTAAGATCAACTTTCATCATGGAAATCTGAAAATCTCTTTAAAACTCCAAAAATTCCACCATAAGCAATGTGAGAGATTTCCATGGTGAAAATCCAAAAAATTTAACTTAAAATGAAGCTCTTACAAAGAGAAGTGTAGATCTGACCTTGAAAAGCTTTGAAATCACCTTGAATCTGAATTCTAGCAAGTCCTAGATCTTCAAAAAAATGAAAATGGAGGAGGAAGACGAAGGAAATGGAAGAATTTGCGGGACCCAGGGTAAAAATCACGAAAATGAGGGTTTTTGGCCTTTTACTGAGTTTGGGCACCAGCGGCGCTCGATAGGGCGCCGACGGTGCTCTATTTAAAATAATTAGCAAAACTCTCTGGATTTAGGCGCCAGTGGCACCCATTCTGGCCCCGGTGGCGCCAGTCCAAAATATTTTCTGGGTCCGAAAGTTTTTCCTTAATTTCGATCATTTTGACATTCACAATGATGTTTAACAATTCAATAGGCATTTTCATCATCCGATAAGCAATAATTAACATAATTCTTCATAAAAACAATACACAATAATCTTATATATATAAAATCCAAGTTACATCATAGACACCAAATATGTTCATTCAAACTAACTACTCTTAGATAATTAGTGCAGCAAGTACTCTACGATAGACAAACACTAAGATCTAAGTACACACTGAAAGTAAGCACATCCAAATTCAAATTCAAATTTCAAAGCAAATACTACACAAACCAAACATAACTAAGCAAAGCAAACTAAACACACAACAAACATAAGTAGAATCCATAAATTACTGCACATTAGTTTCAAAACTATCCTCTCCTCTAATATCTCCAATAGATTGTTGATGTACAAACAAATTATAGAATGGAAGAATTGGAAATTCGTCAGATGATTCCTCAGTAATCACCATGTTCTTCTTCATCAGATTGATCAAGCCCATCTCAATTCGACCAATGTGATTGAATTGCTCTTTCATTCTCTAATCTATATAATCAAATAAATCAAAAATGTTATTAATTGCATTCATAACATTCCGTAACTCTTTCTCCAACTGTTTGATTCTCTTCAATATCATTTTGGAACCTTCAGGAAAATAGGGTTGAATTGGTTGGGAAGTCTGTGTTGGTTGATCAGCAAGCAAATTCATGTCATCTTCATCTCCAACTGTCTGGTAGTCATAGGGAATAGTTGGATCAATAGGCCTCCATGGAAGAAGAACCTTTTCCTAACTTTCATAAGGAACCTGTGACTGACTACATAATAGAAATATGGTGGACGAGTGTCCAAGCCCATATTTAGATCCATGCACAATTAATCCCAGAACTAATTTCACAATGATATTACCAATGTCAACCGGCCTCCCAATTTGAATACAAAAATTTAAAATAACACTTTCCTTGGTTACCTTGCTAATCTTCAATGCCAGAAATAACTTTGTCAAAATAAAGTAGTGCCACTGCTTCGATAACCGATTGAGAGATGTAGATGGGAAACTAATGTATCCATTCTCTCTAATTTCCCACTCCTCATTATCATCCGTCAAATATCGATACACATCATTCATATTATCCCTCATGGCATTGAAATTAGAATAATGGCAAATGGGTACGTTCTCGATCATTAAGAGATCGTTAATTCGTGCAGGAGTGAATTACATAAATCTATCAAGCACAAATACAAACCCTTGGTTGATCCCGTGAAGATTTGCATAAAACGCTTTCACGACAGGAACAACAACGGCAGCGGTAGTGTAGCAACGCACTTCCTAACGTCTCTCTTTAATAATTTCTTCAATTCTAGTAGTAAGATTATCCATACCTCGATTTATGATGCCTCTTTCCTTGATAATCCTTCTTTCCATCATTACTTTGTTGAACAAACGCTACGCCTTGAAACTTATTAGCTTACTTCGGCTGAAAACACGAAATCGAGGAGTTTCAATGGGGTAGGAATCCATAGGAAACGAATTGGGATTGGTATTTTTCGTTTTTGTGGAGTTAAAAAGTCAAAAATGGAGTTTAGGGAGTTATAAGGACGAAGATCCCGCCAAAAACCGCCAAAACTCAAATTTTGAAACTAAAAACTGTCAACAGGTTTTGGGCGCCGGCGGCGCTCAAACAGGCAAGTTCAGTGTATGGTCTGTGATAGGGCGCCGGCGGTGCCAGTGGTCAAAAATTCTCACCGAACTTCATTTGGCCCAATATATTCCAATATCTCGATTCAAAAATTCTCACCGAACTTCATTTGGCCCAATGTATGCCAGTCACACCAAGTTTTTGGCACCATTGATAGAAAAGAAGTGAAAGAAAGAATATTAAGAAAAGATTTCTCAAATTAAAAATATTTTATTTACTTTTATTTCTTAAAAAAATAGAAATAAAAACAAAATATTTACAAAAACAAAAATACCAAAAAATATTTTATTTATTTTTGTGCGTAGTTCTGGATCTGAAGGATTATTTTCTTTTGATTTTGAATTGGAACGAACTGTTAAGAGAATTAGAAAAGGAAAACAAATTCAAAAATATTAGGAAATGGCTAACTTACATAACAATAATCAAAATCCAATATAAATTAATGAACACAATGTTTATAAACCATTAAGGGATTATGCAAACCCTACAACTGATGAACTTCATATAAGTATTCAAATGCCTGCTGTAGATGCTAACTCTTTTAAGCTTAAACCCTCTATTATTCAAATGGTTCAAAATAATCAATTTGGAGGAACACCAAAAGAGGATCCAAATTTACAACTTGTTAGTTTCTTAGAACTTTGTGCTACCTTTAAATATAATACTGTTTCTGATGATGCTATTAGGCTTAGACTCTTTCCTTTTTCCTTAAAAGATAAAGCAAAGATGTGGCTTAACTCATTAGCAACTTGTTCTATTAAAACTTGGGCAGATATGACACAAAAATTCCTTGCTAAATATTTTCTCTTTCTAAAACTGCTAAATTAAGAAATGATATTACTTCATTTATGCAATTTGATGGAGAAACAATTTATGAAGCATGAGAAAGATTTAAAGAATTATTAAGAAAATGTCCTCATCATGCTTTACCAGATTGGTTCATTATTCAAAAATTTTATAACAGACTTATTGGATCACTTAGATCTATTATGATATGTCATCTTGGTGGTTCTTTAATGGCTAAGACATTTGATGAAGCTTATACTTTAATTGAGGAAATGGCTAATAATAATTTTCAATGGCCTTCTGAAAGGGTTAATCCTAAAAGAGTGGCAAGTATTCAAGATAATGAAGCATTTTCTATTTTAGCTTCACAAGTGGCTGCGATATCTAAGAAATTAGATAATTTTACTATTAACATGTCACATATAAGTAATGATAATTTTTCAAATACTGATGATTCTCAAACAATAGAAACTTTGTAAGCTATTGCTAGTAAAACTAATAACCCTTATTCAAATTATTATAATCCAGGTTGGAAAAATCATCCTAATTTTAATTGGAATATTGGACATCAACAATGGAGTAATAATCAATTTAATCCAACTGGAAATTGGAACAATCAAGGAAATTCAAACTTTAGACCAAGTTATCCTCCTGGTTATAACAATCAGCAGAAAAAGTTATCTATAGAAGAATTGATCTTTCAACTAGGTAATCAGTTACAAAGTTAAAACATTACTATCTGAAATATTGAGAATCAGATGGGTCAAATTGCTAATTTTATTAATTACAGACCTCAAGGAACACTGCCTAGCAGCATCGAAATTAATCAAAAAGAAACTGGAAAAGACCATGAACAAACAAAAGCTGTACGACTTAGAAGTGGAAAGGAATTAAAAGAGAAAATTCAGAATGAAAGTGAAAAAGAGAGATAAGTTGAAGAGATTGAAAAAACTAAAGAAACTCTTTCTCCAAGTAAAGATCAAACTAAAATTCCTATTGAAGTGGAAGTTGAAAGACCACCACCACCTTTTCCTCAAAGACTAAAACAACAGAAGCTTGACCATCAATTTTCTAAGTTCTTTGAAATTTTTAAGAAACTTACCATCAACATTCCTTTTCCTGAAGCTTTGGAACAAATGCCGAGCTATGCAAAATTTATGAAGGATATTTTAAGCAAGAAAAAGAAATTTGAAGCTTATGAAACTGTTGCATTAAGTGAAGAATGTAGTGTAATAATTCAAAAGAAATTACCTCAGAAACTTAAAGATCCTGGAAGTTTCAATATACCATGTGCTATTGGAGAAAAATTTTGTGGAAAAGCCTTATGTAATTTAGGAGCAAGTATTAATCTCATGCCATTTTCTATTTTTCGAAGGTTAGATTTAGGAGAGATTTCTCCCACCACTGTAACCCTTCAGTTAGCTGATCAATCGATTACTTATCCTAAAGGAGTTATAGAGGATGTTCTTGTTAAGGTGGATAAATTTATCTTCCCTGTGGATTTCATTATACTAAATATGGAAGAAGATAAAAAAATACCTATTATTTTAGGGAGACCTTTTCTAGCTACCGGACGAGCTATGATTGATGTACAAAAAGAAGAATTGACAATGAGAGTTAATGATCAAGAGATAACATTCAATGTTCTGAAATCAATGAGGTATCCTGACAAAGAAAAATGCTATTGGATGGATATTTTTGATTATATAATTGAAAAGCATTATCAAGAAAAATGTAAGGTCATTTCTGAAGAAAAAATAATGAATCCATAATATATATTGTCATTAACTGAAGAAATTGAAGAAGTGAATGAAGAAAATTTATCTGAAGAAACTCATTATATTCATGATAATTGGGAAATTTTAGACACAACTAAAAATGATATACTTTTACCCTCAGTTGAAAAAGCCCTTGAGCTGGAATTAAAAATGTTACTTACACATTTAAGGTAAGCATTTCTTGGAAATTCATTCACTATACCTGTGATTATATCTTCAAAAATAAGCAAAGATCAAGAAGAAAAATTAATTGGAGTTCTGAAGAATTATAAGAAAGCTTTTAGTTGTACTATTGCAGATATAAAAGGAATAAGCCCTTCAATCTGTATGCATAGGATTTTAATGAAAGAAAATTGTAAACCCACTATTGGACCTCAAAAAAGATTAAACCCACTTATGAAAGAGTTTGTTAAAAAGAAATTTTGAAATGGTTAGATGCTGAAATTATTTATCCTATTTCGGATAGTCAATGGGTAAGTCCAATTCATTGTGTTTCGAAGAAAGGAGGAGTAACTGTTATTGTTAATGATAAAAATGAATTAATCCCTACAAGACAAGTTACTGGATGGCGAATTTGCATTGATTATCAAAATTTAAACAACGCCAATAGAAAGGACCATTTTCCTTTACGTTTCTTGGATCAGATGCTGGATAAATTAGCTGGACACTCATATTTATGTTTTTTAGATGGATATTCTGGTTATCATTAATTACCCGTTGCTCTTGAGGACCAAGAGAAAACAACATTTACAAGTGCTTATGAAACATTTTCTTTTATAAGAATGCCTTTCGGTTTATGTAATGCACCTGCAACTTTTCAAAGATGCATGATGTCAATATTCTGTGATTTAATTGATAAAGGAATTGAAGTATTTAGGGATGATTTTTCAGTTTTTGGAATTTCTTTTGAGTCTTGTTTGAAAAATATAACGAAAGTTCTGAAAAGATGTGAAGAAACAAATTTGGTTCTAAACTAGGAAAAAAGTCAATTTATGGTCACAGAAGGAATTGTACTTGGACATAAAATTTCACAAATAGGTATGAAAGTTGATCAGGCCAAAGTTAAAATTATTGCTGAACTTCAACCACCTACTACTGTTACTGATGTGAGAAGTTTTTTAGGTCATGCTAGATTTTATAGGAGATATATAAAGGATTTTTCTAAGATTGCTAAACCTCTTTGTCATTTATTAGAAAAAGAAGCTAAATTTGAATTTAATGAAGATTGTCTGAATGCGTTCAATATTCTAAAAGAAAAACTAATCACTGCACCTGTCATTGTTACACTTGATTGGAGTAAACCTTTTGAATTAATGTATGATGCAAGTGATTATGCAATTGGAGCTGTATTGGGACAAAAATATGAGAAAATTTTCAAACTTATATATTATGCTAGCAAAACTCTTAATGAACTCAAATAAACTACACTACTACTGAGAAAGAGCTTTTAGCAAGAGTATATGCCTTTGATAAATTTAGACCTTATCTTCTTGGGACAAAATATATTGTACATACTGATGTCGACATATTTTTAGGTTGAGTGTTGTATTTTGAAAGGGGTCGCCTAACGTAAACTCGTCAGCGATTTTAGGTTTTAAATTTAGTTTAAATATATATATATATATATATATATATATATATATAATTTAGAAAGTAGCATTTGATTTTGAAAATGATTTTAAGTTTGAAAATTTTAAGATATGAAATCAAACCGATCTCACATCCCGAACAGTTTATATAAACGAGCACCGCACCACAAATCGTGTATCTATCCCGAAGAATAGACACACTGCTTGATAATGGGGCTCAATTAAATAAACTAGAAGATTTGTGACATCCGTTTGGTCCGCGAACCAATTTTATAAGCCGACAAGTACCCTCGCTTAATATAAATGAATTAAGCGGTGGTTTATATTACTCAGGTTCTTAAAGTTCCCTTAAGCGTGGTTTATATTACTCGGGTTTTTAAAGTTCCCTATAAGGGCAAGCCTCTATAGTTAATTACATCTTAAATGACAGGAATCATTTAAGAAAACTCTCGATAATGATCAGTGGTTTTTCTCTCAAGAATTTCAAAGTTTAGGGTTTTCAAAGGATTAAATTTTGGAATTTCAAAAGGGGGTGGATCAAATTTGGAACAGTTATTTTCAGAAGTCCAAAGAAAGATAAGTAGGAGAAGCTGAGGATCCAAGAAGAATCTTGACAACTTCCCAAACTATCCTATTGTTTGGCTCGGATTTAAGAAAATCCTAATATTATCTGATATTTCAATCTTGCCAATTTTAATTAATTTGGACTTATATTTGTATGATAAAATCATACAAATAGCCTCGAAGATATGAGGGTTTATGTCGTACTAAACGACTACCTCGGAGTCCTAAGACCGGTTAGGGCTTAATTTACATGACATGATCATGCAAATGCCTAACAAAGAGTTGAGGATTTATGTTTCACTAGGCAAACTACCTCGAAGTCCTATGGCTTGGTTATTTAATTCTAGGAATGTTTAGCTGATGTAGAGTTGTTTTGCTGACGAAGATGGCCGTGCTACCCACCGTGCTCAAAGCTCCTTGTTGTTGCAGAGGTTTAGTTTTAGAAGTCATAAATCAGGAGATGAGAGAAGTGTTTTGGTTTAGAGAAAATCTTAAAATCCAAGTGTTTTTAATGTTTTAATTAAAAAAAATCTTAAAGTTGTTTAAACAGAACCTATTAAGATCCCACGATTCCGTCATCCCGACACCGTTATTTTCATCGAATTCACTTAGTCCAGATGAATTTGCTAAACTCAACTGAATGAGTTCTACAATTTCATTTAGACCGTGGGAACTCCCGTTAGCAACACGTGGGTTACATCATCCTAGGTATTCCCGATCATTTAACGAGACGTTTTAATTTTGTTGCAATTGTAGTTTTGTTGTTCTGTTTGTGATTAAATTTTAAGTTGTTTTATATTTTGAAATGTTGTGGAGGTGATTTTTATCTTGTAATGACTTTTAATTTAGTTTTGGTTTCAGTTCAGGGACTATTCTAAAGGTTTTGGTTTTCATGCAATAGTTGTTTATCATGCAAGAAAAGTAAAGTACAGTGCATGTAAGTAAATTGATATAAAATAAAAGCGTACCTAGAGGGTCTTCCCGTCATCATAAGTTGCACTTAAAACACATGTTAAGGCATTTAAATATTTGAACAAGTACCTAGGTAAAGCTAAGGGAAAGGTTTTGGCTATCTATCAAAGTCCTAATCCTATAGCTAATCATCTCCTAAGTTTTGGTTTAAGGATGACTTTCTTCACCCAAGAACAATTAAATCCAGTTGTTCTTATAAAAATGCTATCGTATTGAGGAAGTGCTTAAGAAGAGTCTTTAAACATCTTTTCGATACCTCTAGGATTGTTTTAAGTCCAAGAGAATTTAATTATACAAGTGAATTAATCATCCAGGAGTTTAAGTTTTGTTCTCTTGCTCAGTGAACTAGGACATTTGAATATCCTATAAGTGAAGTGACACTTCACTTGGTGCCTCATTTAAGAGTTATAATAATAAGAGCTTTAAAAGGGCAAATCAAATTATTAAGTATTTTAATGATTTAAACTTAATGATTTAATTTTAATTTTGACTTAATTATAAAAAGTTAGTTTAAGTTTGGAATAGTGTTCAAGTTATTTTAGATTTAATTCTTAATGATTTCATTTAGGTTCGTTGTTAAATGATTTTAATTTAATTTAATTCAATTTAATTTTAATTCAATTTAATTTAATTTTAATTTAATTTTATTTGATTTTATTTTAATTTAATTTAACTTAACTTGATTTGATTTAAGTTTAATTTAATTTAATTTAATTTTAATTTAATTTTAATTTAATTTCAATTTAATTTCAATTTAATTTTAATTTAATTTAGTTTTAGTTTAATTTTAATTTTAATTTAATTTAATTTTAGTTTAATTTAATTTTAATTTAATTTTAATTTTAATTTAGTTTTAATTTAATTTTAATTTTAATTTAATTTAATTTTAGTTTAATTTCAATTTAGATTATTATTTTAATTAATTTTTTTTTAATTAAGAATTAAGTATTATTGAAGTGATTTATTTAGGGATTTTTAAATTAAAGAATAAATATCCTCTTAAATAATATCCCTACTTTAATAATTCCAATTTCTATTATTCTCCCAAAATTTCAATTAATTAATTAATTAAAATTTTATTTTAATTATTTTTGAAATTGTTAGTAGGTTTCTATCCTCAATCATTTAAGTTTCAATCATCCAAAACGAGTTTAAAATTAAATATTTTACCCTCTCCTTTTTAATTAATCCTAAAATTTTAATTAAAGGTTGAAATTTTTTAATTACCATTTTGCCCTTCAAGTTTAATAATTCTATAACTCACTAAATTAAGCTCAAATGAACTTGAAATTTTTATGTAAACTCACTCACATGTCAATTAAGACATTAGAGGAGAAAATGTGATTTTTCTGTATTTAATTTATTTATGTAATTATTTTTTAATGGAAAATAGGGGTTTTCAAGGAAAATTTAATAAATTGACCAAGGAAATGTTTCTATCCTTAAGAAAATTATGAAATGTTCCTAATGACTAGGGGACCATTTGGACCAATTTTGGTGATTTTTTGAATTATATTTTATTTATTAGAATTATTTTGAGTTTTGGAGTATTAATTAATTTTAAAATAAAATTAAAGTTGAAAAATGGGATTTTTATTTTTCTTAGATCTCTTTGACTTTAAGGAGTTCAGAGAAACAAATTTTTCATTTTTCTGATTTTTCTTTGATTTATTAGAATTATTTTAGTGAAAAGGTTGGAAAATACATTTTTTAATTTTAAAAATTACATTAAGCCTTTAAAATTTAATATCTTATCCTAGGGACTTAAGAAAAAAATTTTGTTTGTTCCTAAGTAATTAGAATTCAAAATGTGACATTTTGGTGATTTTTAATATTTTTATGATTTTTATTATTTTTTAATTATTAAAAATATTAAAATAATGATAAAAATCAACTTTTTTAGAAAATTACAATTTTAATTTTCCTAAGTTCCTCTAATATCAGAGAAGCTCCAAAACCATTTTTGTGAATTTTTGAAAAGTATTTTGTGAGTTATGAATTTTTAAAGTTTAATTTTACCCATTTTACTTAAGAGGCTTAATCAACCCATTTGGTGGGTTTAATCAAGTCCAATTGATTTCAAATTTTTATGAGATGTTCCTCTAATCCCAAAGATCAGTGAAGAATTGTTTTTAAGTTAATTTGATGTGTAGTTAACCCTAATTAATTAAAATTTAATTTTGGGTATTTAGACCAATTAGGGTTATTCCAAGTGAATTAACTCAAAACTTATTTTTCCTAGGTTCCTCTGGTCATAAGAAACATCACCAAATTTTTCTAGAATTTATTTCTCAATATGCTAATTATTGGAATTAAAATATTCAAAACAGTAACATGCAATCTAAAAATCAATAACTTCTCATAGGGATGGCCTCTGACCTTGGAAAATTCAGGGAATGTTCCCAAGTTCAGAGGCTTTAAAAGCCCTATGGTCTTATGCTATGATGAATTGTCTATGTGCATGGAGAATTAAAATAGTGCAAAGAGTAAATAAATTATTAAAAATAAAATACTTGATGAAATTAATTGATTTCTTTTCCACATTATTCTCCTCTGTTCACTAAGCAAGAGGGTATTTTTATTTTATTTTTAGGAATTTTCTACACAAAGTTATGGATTTTCTAAGTTCTGGGTATTTAATAAATAAGAAGAAAATCCTATTTATCTACTTATTCACGCGGCGCCACGCAATCCTCGGCAGCTCCGAAAGCCCACGCGACGCATTCCTATTCGACGCCGCCATCCGACTCAGCGCTCCAGGGGCCCGCGGTTCATGTACCATTGCGCTGTCCGGCTCGATCTCGACCGTCCGCTCGATACACGCTCGATCCGACGGCTCCTGGTCATCGTCTACGACTGGTGTGCACCCGTGACCGTCCACACTAAAACCCTAAGAACTCACTCGATTCTCAACAGATTTTTGTGTTCTTATGCTCTATGGATTCGTCTTGAAGAGACGAATACATCCATATGGTAAACATGCATTGAAATCGATTCATATCAAATGGAGAATCTCCAGAAGCTCAGGAAGAAGAGATAGTACATACCTTTGCTCAGAGAAGTGAAACTTCGATCTGAGAGTTGTGTCACGTTCGATTGGGTCCAAGCAAGCTCTACATGAAGTCCCTTGGCCTAGTGAATTGCCTAGGTACAAAAGTGACCACAACCGATTACAAAGCTTGGAGGCTGGAAGCAATGACTGGCCTGGTGAAGGGGCTTTTACTGGGAAACTTCTCCTCTTAGTCTGGTGAAGGTGTAGAGCCAATCAATTTGGGGATTGACTCACTGTGGTGAAGTGTCCTGGTTTTAGGCTTGGATTTTAACTCTGAAATTGAGCTCACAAAGAGGAAATGACAGGGGGATTTCAGTGGGGATCAAGTGCTCTAGGTGTGGGGGAGAGTCTGGAGTGATTTTGGTAGAGTTTCCTCAAGGTTTTTTTTTGCCTCTTTCATGGCCGAGAGAGGTGAGGTTTAAATAGGAGAGGCAGGAGGGCCTCCCAGGGGGTTTGAAGGCTTGGATCAGCTGCTCAGGGGAAGAGAAGAACTACCATGGTGGCCATTGGGCATGGGGCAGCTCAGCAGGGGAGAATTTCAATGTTAGGCTCACATGGTGCTTTCGGGTGTGGTGTTTTGCGGCGATCCAGGAGGCTGGTTGGCAGGCATAGGTCACCCTCAGGTTCAGGTGAGTTTGGGCTGGGGTTTTGTGTATTCAATTGGCAGTTGCCAAGTGTAAAGTGGTTGGATCAAAATGGAATGGGGGCATGGCTAATTTTGGCTCAATTTGGTCAACTCATGCATTTGGGTTGGGTTCACCTTCCCATGACTTGGTTTTAGGCTGAGGGAATGAATTGGGTTAGCAGGTCAAAGGTGGTGAGGTCCCTTTCTAAGAATATTTAAATTAAATTTGGGTTTAAGGGAGACATGATTAAGGCTAATGACTTTTAGGGATTATGGAAAGAGCCTCCCTCCTTTCCTATCTTGGGTATGGTGAGGTGCCCAAAGCCCTCATGGCTCCCATGTGGCTCATGCATGGCTTCATGGCTCACCTTTGGCTTAGAAGAAGCTAAGTCAACTTTCATGAAAGAGGTTTTTAGGAATTTTGGTAATTTAGGGGTGATTTGATAGGATTTGGCATATGGCCTAATTTAGAAAAATTTGATGGCTCAATTAGAACTTAGGGATGATTTCAATTAAGGGTATGATGAGAAGAATTTGTCATATGGGCTTTAGCATGAAGTTTGGGCTTTTGGAATCATTTTGGAGTGGGCTTTTTAGGAAGGCCTAGGGATGTGGGCTTTAGGTTTTAAAATAAATTTATGGATGGGAATTTCGGAAAAGGATGGGCCAAATAATTGTTGGGTTTGGTTTAGAGATGTGTCATGAGTAATTTGAAATCAATTTGAGGTGGTTTTGGTTTGAATTGGGTTGGATTTGGGCTTCTTTGGTAAAGGGGCCAATATAGGTCAAATTAGGCTAATTTGGGCCAATGTTGGGCTAGGGTTGAAATCGATGTAAAATTAATGTTGGGAAATGTTTATGGGGTTATTACAAAGAGTTTTCAACTTTGGTTGGGCTTTAATTTTGGGATTTGGACCCATTTGGGTTAGGTTTGGGTTTAGGTCAAAAGTGGGAATTTTGGCTTTGGGTGGGATTTTGGTGGAGTTTAGGTTCAAATTTTGGGCAAATCATGTTAGTGTTTTGTTTGTGGGGATGTTAGGGAAAGTTTAGAAAAGGTTTGGGGTCAATTGGAGTTAAATTGGGTTAGTTTGGGCTAAGTTTGGGTCATGGGTCCAAATTGGGCTTTAAGGTCAAAAGTGAAATTGGATTCAAATGCCAATCAAATTGGGCTTGGATTTGGTCTAGATTGACATTTGGAATATTTAATTGAGGTTTAGAATTGTATTGGACCAAAATTGGGGTCAATTGGGTTGTTTTGGTTTGACATTTGGCTCACTTTAGGTTAAAAATGGGTCAAATTGGGGGTTTTGGTAAAAGTGGGGTAAATTCATAAAATTGGCCCATGGTGTATTTGAACAAAATGAAATTGAGAATATTTAGAATTTTCTGGAATTTTCTGGGAATTTTTGGAATTTATAAAAGTTTGGCCAAAAGTGTATTTTTACTGTATTTGGAGTGTATTTTTGGAAATTTTGGTATATTTGGCTATGGATGATCAATTTGAGTGATGTGGAAATGTTTGGGATTGGTTTTGAGGAATTTTAGGTGATTCAGAGATTTTGGAGGATTTGGGCAATTTCAAGGGCTTTTGGTAGGTTTGATGGGTGTAGGGTCCCCGGGGTCAAAAATTGAAATTTTGGAAGAATGAAGATTGATCAAATGTGAGTGAGATGGAATTACTTTGGTTGAGCCATGAAGCCATATTAAGCCCATATGAGCCATGAGAGGACTCATTGGAGGCATTCACTATGTTGTTCCTAACCCTCTTAGCCAGGGCTTAGGGGTTAAGGTCCATCCATATGAATTACCTACATGAGTCAGGGAGTCAAGTTGGGTATAGGTGTGGTTTTAGGATTTGGATTGTGTGTGTGAGAGTGTAGAGTGTGAGTGTAGTGAGTGTGTAAGTCAAACCTCACAAGGGTAGTCCTAAGGCCAAAGAGTCCTATAGGGAACTCATCCTTTAAACCTCCACATTTGATCTCAACCCTCTAGGTGATTAGGGGTCTACAATCAAGCTTGTGGGGTTTGTAGGGAGTCAAGAAGTGGTTTAAATTTCTAAAGGATTGGTCTCAATTCTATTCCTCTAAGATAGTCAAAGGAAAAGCCTAAGGCTAGATCCTAAACACTAAAGAGGGAAGAGAAGACCTCATAAAAAATGAGGTCAACAAATGGACCCCCAATAGGTGTGGTGTGCTGACGGAGCACACCGCGCGTATTGGCGTTGATCGAAGAGATCAACAAAACCAACACAGATTCCCAAATGATAAACTTGGGATAGAGTAGAAGAACTTCCGCTGGGGAGTATCGGGTATATCTCCAAGACTGGAGGTTCCTGAACTCTCGCTGGGGAATGAAAAAGGAGGTGAACTCCAAATCACATGATCTGGGGAATTCGATTTAGATTTCATGTTCAAGCTTTGATGTGTGAGTTTAGATTTTAGTTTGAGTTTTAATTTAGATTGAAGTTTGGTTTAAAATTAATTTGAGGAAATTTTGAATTTGAAATTTGGATTTGAAATGGGAATTGAAACCTAGGTTTCAATCTCGGGATTATGAAGAAAACTGGAATTTAGGTACCAGCCGCGGAGTGAGAATCGGAGTTTAAATGTCGATTGAAAAGATAAGAATTAGAATTTAGGTACTGATCCGAAAGAGCGAGAATTGAAATTTAAATATCAATCCTGGAAGAGAATCGAAATTTTGGTATCGATCTCGAAAGGAGAGTCAGAATTAAGGTACCGACCTCGAAATGAGAACTGGAATTTAGGTACCAGTCTCAGAAGTTTTGAATTGAAATTTAGGTATCAATTCGGATGAGAATCGAAAATTAGGGATCGATCTTTTAGGGAGAGTCAGAATTTAGGTACCGACCTCGAAATGAGAACTGGAATTTAGGTACCAGTCTCGGAAGTTTTGAATTAAAATTTAGGTATCAATTCAGATGAGAATTGAAATTTAGGTATCGATCTCGAAATGAGAGTCGGAATTTAGGTACCGACCTCGAAATGAGATCTGGAATTTAGGTACCAGTCTCAGAAGTTTTGAATTGAAATTTAGGTATCAATTCGGATGAGAATCAAAATTTAGGTATTGATCTGGAAAGGAGAGTCAGAATTTAGGTACCGACCTCGAAATGAGAACTGAAATTTAGGTACCAGTCTCGGAAGTTTAGAATTGAAATTTAGGTATCAATTCGAAAGAGAATCAAAATTTAGGTATCGATCTCGAAAGGAGAGTTGAAATTTAGGTACCGACCTTGAAATGAGAACTGGATTTTAGGTACCAGTCTCAAAAGTTTAGAATTGAAATTTAGGTATCAATTCGAAAGAGAATTGAAATTTAGGTATCGATCTCAAATGAGAGTCAGAATTTAGGTACCGACCTCGAAATGAGAACTGAAATTTAGGTATCAGTCTCAGAAGTTTAGAATTGAAATTTAGGTATCAATTCGAAAGAGAATTCAAAATTTAGGTATTGATCTCAAAAGGAGAGTCGGAATTTTGGTACCGACCTAGAAACGAGAACTGGAATTTAGGTACCAGTCTCGGAAGTTGTAATGTATGAAGAAGGACCTAGTCTCATGCCATCAGAACCAAACCGAACCAAGTTCGTGGCTCCGTGTCAATAGACCTAGTCAATCTCCGTACAAGAGGGAAAGGAGATCACAGAAAATCTAAAGGATCTCGATGTGGCGAAAAAAGTGTAGGATTTTTGAAATTTGAAGTGTGAGTTTTCCGTGAGGAAGAACCATCCCGAAAGAGAGTTTCAAAGTAGTTTGAAGTAGATTTTGATCTGAGGAAGAATTGAAGGATTTGAAAGAGATAGATTGAGATTGTAATTCCATTTGAGATTCATTTTTCATTTTGTTTGTCCTTTAATGATCCAATTTTATTTTTGTTGTTTATCTGATGTTCACGTGAATTTTATTTGGTGTTCATGTGGATTTGAAGTTCTTTTGAATATTTGGATTTCTAAGAAGTTCTTAATTATTTCTCTTTTATTTTCTGTTCTTTGTTCAAAGTTCATTTAACTCTAATGACGTTTCCCAGTCAATTTGCACAAAAAGAGGTGAAGGCAAAATGTGACATGGTCACTTTCATTCCAATCTTGTTGAAGATACATCATACAACTCGATCTGAAATATTTCTCATACAATCCATGACTCAAAACGGACTATGTATGATTCTTGTTGATCCATCCAAAAAGTATCTGTTAAAAATCCATGTCTGAATAATGAGATACACGGTCAATAATATCACCTTCCAAGCCATCCTCGGCGAGAATGCCGCATGGATGTGCATCGGAGGTGTGCTATTTCCCGTGTAACTCACGACTCGTAGGGCCGGAGACTCTCCAATTCCGGATCCGTCGGAAGTGGTAAGGTGCCTTCTCGTCGTCCATCCTTCTAAAAGTGAAGGAGATCCGCTCCACTGGTACTCCCGGTATACAATGTTTTGCGATGTCTGCTCCATTTTCTTGTATTATCATGACGGAACCTACCAGAAGTGGTATCTCCACCGGCCCTCAGAACTTACCCGGGCCTGCTATCTGGAGGTCAGATCCGAACATGATATTGCATTGGTTGACAAACGAAACCGTGCGTAAAGGTCCGACAAAGTCATGGTGGTCTATGTGTGGAGGTATGCGATCGCCTTTCGATAAATGTTGATGATGCAACCGTTGGGTATGCAGTCCGTCGGCAGTACTCTCCATGTTATCATTCTTTTCACCATTCTTTTAATTATCCTCGACATCGGATCCACCTCACCGTGACGGAGTATCCCCGGTGGATTTCCTTTCCGTCTTCTCGCGAAGTTATAGCAACATCCGCATTGTATTGTGACTCTTCCTTTCCCTGGCATCCATTTCCGGGTTCCAAATAAGTCTTTTCTCTCAGACGGCCTGCTCGACCCATTTTCTGAAGTTCTAAGATGCAATCCACAATTTATTGTTGCTCGTACTCTGAGAATACACCTGTATAAAACTCGAGGCCTTCCAAAATGTTGATTCTTTTGCCGCTAATCCTTTCAAAGTATTCGAAAGTCTTCTTCTCAACATTTTGCATTCTTTCTAGTTCATATTCTGGGATGATCAAGTGACGAGGCCTAGTAACGTATTGCGGGATGTATGGCTCAATCCCTTCACGTTCTCCTGCATACCTTGGCTCCTCGGGGATTGTCTCTTTCGGGACATCCTCCGGGGTTGCTTCCGCAACAAGGTTCTTCAGATATGGTATCTCTGTTCGGCGTCTAGGCACTGATTCTATTTCTGATCTTCTTAGAGTTCCCTTTATCTTTTCTGTTGTTCTAGGAGTTTGTTCCCTCTTTTCAGGCTCCTGATGAACCGGTATCTTTGAAATGTGTGTATTGGCGAAGGTGGCTGTTTCCTCGTGTTGATCTGCTGCTAGTTTAGTCAACATCTTGCGGATACGATGATTCTTATTCATTCTTTGGGTAGCAGTGAGAGTAGCTCTCCTTACCCCTTGAACTTCTGCGGACGCGACACTGATAAGCCTGCCCTCTGTCGTGGCAACTACAGACTTAATTTTCTTGCTTTCCTCAGTGTTTGTCTTTCTTTTCTTGTTGTTGGATTGGTGGCTTGGGCCACCCATCTTCATCACTGTCTGGCTATGAAGCTCTTCTCGGTCCACTAGGACCCAATCATTTTCTTCATACTGTAGGTCGGCCGGTGTGAAGTCGAATCAATTTCTATCACTGCTCCATCCTTCACCCTCTTTTCATCGAGTGCGAGACTCACGCCATTTTTAAAGTTTAGGACCAACCGCCCGTTCGACATTTCCCTGCGAAGAAGATAAGGAAAGGATCAGGGGATGTACTAAGAACAAGAACATTAAGAAAATATTTATCACTGAAGATTTTTATTCACTTATTTTAATATTAATTTTTAAGGAAAGTAGGAAAAGATGAAAAAAGATCAGGAACAAGATTTGATTTGAAAGGAAGGGTAAAACTTTATTATTATGATTTCACATATTTCATTTTTAGCTCATATATTTTTTGGTGATTTTTTTATCCATTTTTTATGTTTTTGGGTTCAGACCTAGTCACAAGGTGATTGCTTCACCCGTGTTTCTAGGGATAAGACTCTATTTTAGAGGCCACCCTTCGAAACATCAGGTTGCATAATACTTCTTTAAATACCGTCCATTGATTGGAAGCATTTGTCGTTCTCTTTGGCAATTCATAAGTTGGTAGGAGCCTCCTGAGTAGACTGCCTCGATCACAAAAGGCCCTTCCCAAGTCGGCTCAAATTTGCCTCCTATATTACGATGTGCAAGAATAGGTCTTCTAAGAACAAGAACTAAGTCACCAACTTTGAAAGTTCTTGGGCGGACCAGTTTATCATGGGCCTGGATCATCTTAGCTTGGTACAGTTCCAAATTTTGTTGCGCTGCAAGCCTTTTCCCTTCCAAGTTTTCTAGTTCTTCCAGTCGTAATCTGTCATTTTCTTCTGTAGTGATTTTATTTGCAACTGCAATCCTGAGTGATGGAAGCTGAACCTCCAAAGGTAAAACTGCCTCGGACCCGTACACTAAAGTGTAAGGCGTAGACTGAGTAGGAGTCCTGAAAGTTGTCCCGTAGGCCCATAAGGCTTCTAGAAACTTCTTGTGCTAATTTCTCTTGTTGTCGTCCAAAGTTTTCTTTAAAATCTGAATGAGAGTTTTATTAACCTCAGTTAAGCCGTTTGCTCTTGGGTAGTAGATTGTTGAGTATCGCCAATCGATTCCATGTCTTCTGACAAAATTATTGATTTTTGTGCTTCTGAATGCGGACCCATTATCTGAAATGATTCTGCGCGGTACTCCGAAACGGTAGACAACTTGATTTTTGAAAAACTGTAGCACATGGTGTGCCTTTACTTCTCCGAGTGGAACCGTTTCGCCCATTTAGAAAAGTAGTCCGTAGCCGCAAGGATGAAGCGATGTCCTCTCGAAGAAGGCGGTTCTATTGGACCCACTATATCCGTGCCCCAACACTCAAATGGCCACGACGCAATTGTCGGATGTAGCACATTTGGAGGTTGGTGTAGAACCACTCCGTGCACTTGGCACTGGTGACAGCTCTTGGCGACTTTCATACAGTCGGTCATCATTGAGGGCCAAAAGTACCCTAGTCTTTTAATTTTCATTTTCATTTTCGGACCTGACTGATGAGCGCCACAAAGTCCTGAGTGTACCTCTTTGATAATTTCACGAGCTTCAGACTCGCTCAGGCACCTTAGCCACATCTGGTCAAAAGACCTTCTGTATAACATATTGTTTATTAATGCTTAAGACAGAGTTCTTTTCTTGATTTGATGGGCTAATGACTTATCGTCCGTAATTTACCTGTTTGCGGGTAGTCTATTAGTGATCGACGCCAATCTTCCGTGTTTTCCGTCACTCGCCGCAACCGATTCCTCTCGCTTTTCCGATTTCCGTATCATATCCATGTCGAGCCGTGATAGGACTCCGTCGTCCTTGAACTGACACTTCAACTGACTCATCTTGTAAGCAGGCAAATTCTTTTGCAAGGTGAGCTAGCACATCCGCGAGAGCATTTTCTCTTCTGGGGATCTTGTAGATTATTACATTCGGAATTTGTTCCAAAAGTTTCATGGCATTCTGAAAGTATTGCTCGAGTCTTGGCTTTAAAATTCTGTATTGTCCGGCGACCTGTTGAATGATCAACTGAGAATCGCCATAGATGTTGATATCCGTTATTCCCATTTGAATGGTTAGTTCTAGTCATGTTATGAGAGCTTCGTATTCTACCTCGTTGTTTGTGCACGGCTCTGTTAAGTGGTAGGAGTATCTTAACATCCCCTGCTCCAGTGTTATAAAGATTAGTCCGATTCCTGCCTTACCGGGCACTATCGTTTGTGATTCTTTGTCTTTCTGTTATGAGGATGCTCCGTCGAAGTATAGTTCCCATCTTCAATCATCAGTGTCTTCTAAACTCATTATTTGTTCGTCTGGTAAGTCATCGTCGAGAGGCGAATCTGCCGGTAAAGGATGTGCTGCAAGGAAGTCAGCTAGTACTTGTCTCTTTAAGACGTGAAGAGGAACGAAAGTTATGTCAAATTGTAATAGTATCATCGACCACCTGGCAAGTCTGCCAGAAAGTGTCGGTCGGGTCATCAAATATTGCAACGGATTAACTTTCGAAATGAGGTTGATCTTATGAGAAAGCATGTAATGCCTGAGTTTCTGTGCGGCGAAGATCAGGGCCAAACAATGCTTCTCAATTGGAGGATACTTTACTTCCATCAGGATTAGACGACGGCTTAAGTAGTAGAGAGCATTTTCTTTTCCCTCGTCATTGACCTGGGCTAGCAGGGCTCCGAGAGAGCCGTCTAAAGCCGCGGTATAAAGTATTAACGATCTACCCGAGACTGGGGCTGCTAAGACAGGAGGTGTCATTAAATATTGCTTAATGTCCTCGAAGGCCCGTTAGCATTTCTCTTCCCAAACGAATTTAGCGTCCTTTTTAACTAATGCCGAGAAGGGCTGACACCTACCTGACAAGTTCGAGATAAAGCGTCGAAGATATGCCAGCTTCCCTTGAAAGGATCGTAGCTGTTTTAAGGTTTTGGGAGGCGGCATCTCTAAGATAGCTTTAATCTTTTCTAGATCAATTTTGATTCCGCGATGTCGGACAATAAATCCTAAGAATTTCCCGGAGGTGACGCCGAAAGCGCATTTTAAGGGATTCATCTTAAGGTTGTATTGCCTTAGTCACTCGAAAACAATTCTCAAATCATACAGGTGATCTTCCTTCAGTTTGCTTTTGATGACCACATCATCCACGTAACACTCGACTTAGTTGTGAATGAGATCATCAACAATATTTGTCATTGCTCTTTGATATGTTGCTCCTGCGTTCTTTAGTCCGAATGGCATTACTGTGTAGCAATACACTCCGATCGGCATTCTTAAAGCTGTGAGCTTTTCGTCTTTTGGTGCCATCTTTATCTGGTTGTATCCTGATGATCCATCCATGAATGAAAATATTTCATGTGTTGATGCAATGTCGATCATCAGTTCTGGGATTGGTAGTGGAAATTCATCCTTTGGACATGCATTATTTAAATCCTTGAAGTCCACGCAGATTCTGATCTGACCATTTTTCTTTCTAACTGGTACCACGTTGGCTAACCAAGTAGGGTATTGTTCTTCACAGACAAATTTAGCGTCGATTAGCTGCTTAACTTTGGCTATTACTTGTTGTTCAATTTCTAGACGCATTCTTCTGGGAGCTTGTTCGATCGGATCGAAGTAGGATCTACTCCTAACTTGTGAACTGCGACTTCGGAGCTAATCCTAGCATTTCGTCGTAACTCCAAGCAAAACAGTCCTTGAATTCCATTAACAGCTTGATCATTTCCTCAGAATATTCTTTATTGAGTAAGGAGCTAACAAAGGTTGGTCTAGGCTTTTCACTAGTACCTAAGTTAACTTCCATTAACTCGTCTATTGTAGATTTGATTTCTTCTTCGAATTCTGGTGGAGCATCTTCGATTGGTAGATCTTCGAGGTCCTCTGAAGCTTCCAAGCAGTCTTTATTAGGCTTGCAAGTGACAACCAAGCAAAATTTCGTATCGTCAACTGGACCTACTATGCCGAATCCGAGACCATGTTTTGAATTGGGAGGCCGACCGGCATTGTTCCATAGTCTTTCAAAATGTTGTGATTGACCCTTTGTCCATTGTTGAGGTAAGACACCACGTTGAATTAAATTTTGAACACAGGGAGAGTACCACTCAAAAGGTAATTCCATTAATTAGGAAGAAGTGACATCTTCAAATTGTACATCTTTTTCATTATTGGAAGAAGAAGTACCACGGTAAAATTTGATTGGTTTAGCACCACCGCCATGCACTTTCTTGACCACCATATCCTCGATCTTATTAGACTGCATCGGGGTCAGGGCCATAGTGTGTACATGGTAGTTAATCTTCTCATACATTGATCTATATTCTCCATTCTTTTCATCTTCGAGGGAGATCTTGAATTGTGGTTTCTTCTGGTTTATTGTAGCTGCTTCTTTCTTGATTTCTTCTTCTTCTTCGAGCTGTTCTCCCAATTCACGTTGATTACCGGCTTTTTCTGTCCAACTGTCACAACGTTTCTGCCACGACCTC
Source organism: Papilionanthe hookeriana x Papilionanthe teres (assembly GCA_022702705.1). Taxonomy (NCBI): domain Eukaryota; kingdom Viridiplantae; phylum Streptophyta; class Magnoliopsida; order Asparagales; family Orchidaceae; genus Papilionanthe; species Papilionanthe hookeriana x Papilionanthe teres. The sequence goes on from CM040428.1 coordinate 144,344,216, forward strand.
GTCCCCGGCCTCGACCTCGGGTGCAAGTTGTTAAGAAACCTTCACCATCTCGCCACAAGGGAGTGGTGAGTGACTGTTGGACTAGAACTTCAGGCTCTTCGTCGTCTTGAACTTCTTTTTCTTCATTTGGCATGGTATTTCTGGAAAAGATTGTTTTCTTTGGAGGTGTGTAGTAGGCTGCATCTTCATGAATTCCAATTTCATGTATGGAGAAAGGTTGCAAGTTACCTTTAATGCACTGTTCTCCTTCATCATAGTATTTTATGCACTGATGCAGAGACGACGGTACCATCTGGTTCTCATGTATCCACAGTCGGCCCAGTAGTGCGTTGAACGATGTTTTAGAATCAATTATATGAAATTTTGCGGTTGTCTTTGCTAAATCACCGGTCTTCATCAACAGCGTTATTGATCCGAGGGCTCTTTCTCCTTTCTGGTTGAATCCTCTTAGTAACATCTTGTCCGCTTCAAGCTCGCGAGCATCAATTTCCAAGTATGCTAACGTCCGAAGATTCATTATGTTGATTGACGCTCCAGGATCCACCAATACTCTGGAGATCGTAAACTTTCCGATTGTGACTGAAATGTACAACGGTCGATTGTGATCGGCTGTCCCAAGTAGTAGATCACTGTCTGTGAAGGTAACACCTCGCTGTTCCTTTAACGAGCAAACCTCGTCTAAGGAATCTCCGGCCATCTGAGCTAAACAAATCTCCGGATCAAGTAAGGCCTTGATCAGAGCTTCCCTCATCTCTTTTGATAAGATGAGAGGGTCGTAGATGCTCGGCTTGGTTGGTAGTTTCCTAAGATGGGCTAGCACGTTATAGTCCACTTTGTTACCATGTGTTTCGGTTTCTTCCCGAATGGGCAATTCTTCCGCCGGGTTGATTCTTCTTGAACAACCACCGCTTTCCTTTGTCTTTTGGACCCATTCTCGGAGGTAGAACCCTTCCGCTCCTTAAGTTGACTTCTGTGATTTCTTCTGAATCTGGTACTGAGTTTACTGGTGTCTCCTTTTGAATCGGCATGACAGGTTCTTCTAGAGTGGCTTCGGAATCTGAAAACTCTAACTCTATTGTGATTGGAGCTCCTCGAAATTCACAAATAGATTCATTGCTTGTTGAACTTTCGTAGCCTTCTTGGTGGATGTCTTCTTTGTCATCATGATTGTCGAGGTTGTTTATGATTTGAGAATTGTTATTTGTATCAGAATCGAGATCTGGATTATGTTGGTTTTCGTTAGTTGCATAATCGTTAGAAACAGTCAAAACGTAGCCAACGCCATAACTCTTATCATTATAAGATCCAGACGAAGCGAGCAAATAATCATACGAGTCGGAGGTTCGAGGAATTTTTCCCCGAATCGGAAACAACCATCCTAGGATAAGCAGCCCCTAGTCTAGCCTTAAGAGCCTCGGTATTTTCTTCTTCTACGATCTTCTTCTTTTCTACAATCTTTTCTTCCTGGGGTGGTTCTTCAATCGCAAGCGATAGCGTCAGCTTGACAGGTTTCAAACTTTTAATCGAAGCACGCACCGAAGCGGTTTGGAAGAGATCCAAAATTTTCTTCTATGACTTCGTCTAAGCGGTACTCCATCCATCATTCGTCGTGTAGGGATCTATAGGAACAATAGGATCCGTTGAAATAACATTGACGAAACCGCCTTTCTGGGGTTCCTTCATTTATTACTTCGGAATCATTATGTTCCCTTTTCGGAGATTGTCGTAGAGCCAAGTCTTGAAGGTAATGCAATCCTCTATCTTGTGCCCGAGCATTCGGTGGTAAGGGCAATAGATGGGATGGTCTTTCTTATTGACTTCTTCTGGCTTCCTAGGTTCTGGCAGTTGAAAATCCAGAGTCTCCATCAAACTGCGGAACATCTTTGGCACTGCCTCATTCTTGAATAGATATTCTCTATTTATAAGCTCCTTTAACGTACGCTGCGGGCGAGGCAGTTGCTCATACTGTTGAGTTGGCTGATAACCGGGTCGAGGTTGTTGGTAGTTCTGCTGAGGTTGTCGATGGCCGGGCCGCAGCTGCTCCGACTGTATTTGCATTAGCTGCTTGCCCTTATCGACTGCCACGACGATCCCAGATTTCTTTTCAAATGTCTTCACATGATTCTGTTTGTCTGTCTTGTCGACAAAACTTAGTTGTTTCGCTTCCTCTTGCAAGTTTCCGGCCTTGCTTAATAACTTCTCGAAAGTCTTAATCGTAAATCCCTTAAGGAGGAGTGCTATCGGGCCGTGAATGCTTTTAAGCAAGATACCGACTGCATGCTGCTCTTGTAGCTATGGCTCACACTTCATGCTTAGATTCCTCCATCGAAGTATGTAGTCCACTAAAGTTTCGTTCGGTTTCTGTTTCTCCACCACTAGATCACCGATGGTGATATGGTGTTGTGCTCCGGCAAACTGTTTCACGAAGAGGTTCTCTAATTCTAAAAATGTCTTTACCGAACCGTTCGGTAACTCTGCGTACCAATCGAAGGCGATCCCTGCCAGGCTGCTAATAAACTGTCGGAAGAGTAAGGCGTCACTTCCACCAGCGTTGCAACAACTAGCGCGAAAATGTGCAACATGCTATTGAGGGTTTCCGGTACCATCAAAAGTCTTGAACAGGGGTGGTACGAAGCCTTTTGGGTATTGTACTGCATCAAATTCTTCGGGGTAAGGTCTACCCGTCTGAATAGCTGCTCCGCTCTTAGACTGTGCTAAGGCTTCTCGCACCTGTTGTTCTACCACGCTCTTGATGTCTTTCTCTGGAATCATATTCTGGGTAGAATCTTTCTTCGGCTGATCGTCTTCGTTAACGGATGTAATCTCTTTTTCTCCTTTTGTAATATGAATAACTTCTGGATGCGTTTCTCTTGGGGGTTGAACCTGACTCTGAAGAGTGGCTAGGGCTGCAGCCATCTCTTCCATCCTTTTATCCATTTGAGAGATTGTATCATCTTTTTCTCAAAGTTGTGCTCTTAACATTTTCGGTTCATCTCTTTCCGCAGCTGCCGGAGCACCTTGCGAAGCTGACGATGCTCGTGTCTCAACCATGTTGATCTCCACATATTCGTCATCCATGAATTCAGACGAGTCGACTTCATCTCCAAACTTTTCTTCTCTTTCTCTTGCTAATCGTTGAATGTCGGTTCTTAGCTTTTCCATAGAGTCCTCCAATGGTCTTTTCCGTACGGTTTCGCAGTTATCATACGATGGCTGTTGGATTTCCTTCTCAGGAGTCCCCTTCATCACAGTGGCGCTCTCTTCGGACTCGAGTCTCTTGACGAGTCTTTCCTTTTTAGGTCGTTGTTTCGGTCTTAATTGACCAGTAGTAGGACGCCATACCATCCTTCTAGCAGTAGAAGGACTGTTGGCATATTTTTAGGTTAAGTGTGTTGTATTTTAAAAAGAGGGGTCGCCTAATAGAAATTGTCGGCGAAATTTAAATTTTAAATTTAATTTAAACATATATATATAATTTAGAAAGTAGTATTTGATTTTGAAAATAATTTTAAATTTGAAAATTTTAAGATATGAAATCAAACCGATCTCACATCCCGAATAGTTTATATAAACGAGCACCGCATCACAAACCGTGTATCTATCTCGAAGAATAGACACACCGTTTCGGTGATGGGGCTCAATTAAATAAACTAGCAGTATTTGTGACATCCGTTTGGTCCGCGAACCAATTTTATAAGCCGACAAGTTCCCTCGCTTAATATAAATGAATTAAGCGAGATTTATATTACTCGGGTTCTTAAAATTCCCTATAAGGGCAAGCCCCTATAGTTAATTACATCTTAAGTGACGAGAATCACCTAAGAAAACTCTCGATAATAATCAGTAGTTCTGCTCTCAAGAATTTCAAAATTTAAGTTTTCAAGGGATTGAATTTTAGAATTTCAATAGGGAATAGCTCAAATTTGGAACAGTTTATTTTAGGAGTCCAAAGGAAGAGGAGTAGGAGAAGCTGAGGATCCAAGAAGAATCTTGGCAACTTCCCAAACTATCCTATTGTTTGGCTTCGAGTTTAAGAAAATCCTAATATTATCTGATATTTCAATCTTGCCAATTTTAATTAATTTGGACTTATATTTGTATGATAAAATCATACAAATAGCCTCGAAGATATGAGGGTTTATGTCGTACAAAACGACTACCTCGGAGTCCTAAGATCGGTTAGGGCTTAATTTACATAACATGATTATGTAAATGCCTAACGAAGAGTTGAGGCTTCATGTTGCACTAGGCAAACTACCTCGAAATCCTATGGCTTTGTTGTTTAATTCTAAGAATGGTTTTGCTGATGTAGATTCAAGTTTTGCTGACGATGATGGCCGTGCTGCCCACCATGCTCCGAGCTCCTTGTTTTTGCAGAGGTTTAGTTTTAGAAGTCATAAATCAAAAGATGAGAAAAGTGTTTTGGTTTAAAGAAATTCTTAATTTCCAAGTGTTTTTTATGTTTTAATTAAACAAATCTTAAAGTTGATTATAACAACACCGGTTAAGATCCCACGGTTCCATCCTTCCGGCATCGTTATTTTAATCGGATTCACTTAGTCCAGGTGAATTTGCTAAACTCAACTAAATGAGTTCCACACTTTCATTTAGACCGTGGGAAATCCCGTTAGCAACACGTATGTTACATCATCCGAGGTATTCACGATCATCCAACAAGACGTTTTAATTTAGTTGTAATTGCAGTTTTGTGTTCTGTTTGTGATTAAATTTTGAGTTGTTTTATATTTTGAAATGTTGTGGCGGTGAATTTTATCTTGCAATGACTTTTAATTTAGTTTTGGTTTCAATTTTAGGGACTATCCTAAAGGTGTGGGTTTTCATGCAACAATTGTTTATCATGCAAGAAGAGTAAGTGCGATGCGATTAAATAAATTGCAACAAAATAAAAGCGTACTCGGAGGGTCTTCCCGTCATCCCAAGCTACGCTTAAACACAATTTAGAATATTTAAGCAAGTTCCTAGGTAAAGCTAAGGGAAGGGTTATGGTTTTCTACCAAATTCCTAATCCTATAGCCTAGTCATTTCCTATGACGTCTAGGTTCTTGTATTTTGGTTTGAGGACGATTTTCTTCATCAAAGAACAATTAAGTTCAATTGTTCTTATAAATATCCTATCATATTGAGGAAGTGCTTAAGAAGAGTCTTAAATATCTTTTCAATATTGCTAGAATTGTTTTAAGTCCAAATGAATTTAATTAAACAAATGAATTAATCGTCCGGGAATTCAAGTTTTGTTGTTATCTTACTCGATGAACTAGGACATTTGAATATCCTATGAGGGAAGTAACATTTCATTTAACGTTCGTTTAGGAGTTATGACAACAAAAGCTTTCGAGGGCAAATTGATGTTCAAATGGTTTGTGATTTAATTTAATTTCAGTTAACGGGTTTAAATTTGGAATAGTGTTCAAGTTGCTTCATATTTATTTTTGAATTTCTTTATGTCTTGGGTGATGTTATTTTTTAATTCAATTTAATTTAACTTTAATTTAATTTAATTTGGTTTAGTTTTAATTTTAATTTAATTTAATTTGATTTTAATTTTAACTTGATTCTATTATTTAATTTAATTCAATTTAATTTGATTTGATATGATTTAATTTAATTTAATTTAATTTGATTTAATTTAATTTGATTTAATTTGATTTAATTTAATTTAATTTAATTTAATTTAATTTAATTTTAATTTTAATTTAATTTAATTTTTAATTTTAATTTAATATTTTATTTTTTATGTTTTAAAGATGATTTAATTGTAATTGTTAAAGTATTAATTTAATTGAAATTTTAAAAGGGTTTAATTTAAATAATTAAATTTTAATTTAATTTAATGATTAAGTCTTTTAGCATTTTAAATCTTAAATTTGGATTATCAGTTTAATTAGGAATTAAACATTATTGAAATGATTAATTTAGGGATTCTTAAATTAAAGAACAAATCTCTTCCTAATAATATCCCTATTTTAATAATTTCAATTTTATTATTCTTTCAAATTTAATCAATTATTTAATTAAGGTTTATTTTAATTATTTTTAAATTGTTTAGTAGGTTTCTACCCTTTAATTATTTAAATTTCAATCATCCAAATCAGATTAGGATCAAATATTTTACTCTTTAATTTTATTAAGCCTAAAGTTTTAATTAAAGGTTAAAATTTTAATTACCATTTTACCCTTCAAGCTTAATAATTTCATAACTCACTAAATTGAGCTTAAATGAACTTGAAATTTTTATGTGACTTCACTCATATGTCAATAAAGACATGAGAGGAGAAAATATGATTTTTCTGTATTTAATTTATTTGTGTAATTATTTTTGGTGGAAAATGGGGATTTCCAAGGAAAATTTAATAATATGACCAAGGGAAAGTTTCTGTCCTTAAGAAAATTATGGGACATTCCTAATGACCAGAGGACTACTTGGACCAATTTTGGTGATTTTTTGAATTATATTCTTTTTATTATAATTATTTTGAGTTTTGGAGTATTAATTAATTTAAAAATAAAATAAAGGTTGAAAAATGAATTTTATATTTTTCAAAAATCTCTCTAATATCAAGGAAATTAGAGAATCAATTTTTACAATTTTCTGATTTTTCTTTGATTTATTAGAATTATTTTAGTAGAAATGCTAAAAAATACATTTTTTTAATTTTAAAATTACCTTAGGGCTTTAAAATTTAATATCTCATCATATAGACTTAAGAAAAATATGGGGTTTATTCCTAAGTGATTAAAATTCAAAATGTGACATTTTGGTGAATTTTATTATTTTTGTGATTTTTATTATTTTTTAATTATTAAAAATATTAAAATAATGCAAAAAATCAACTTTTTTAGAAAATTGAAATTTTAATTTTGTTAAATTCCCCCAATATCAGAGAGGCTCCAAAACCAATTTGGTGAATTTTTGAAAGGTATTTTGAAAGTTATGAATTTTTAAAGTTTAAATTAGCTAAATGGCTTAATCAACCCATTTAGTAGGGTTAACCAAGTCCAATTGACATCAAATTTTTATGGTGGGTTCCTATGATCCTAAAGGTTAGTGGAGAATTGACTTCAAGTCAATTTGATGTATGATTAGCTCTAATTAATTAAGGACCTATTTTGGGTGTTTAAGCTAATTAGGTTTATTCCAAGTGGATTAATTCAAAACCTATTTTTCCTAGGTTCCTCTGGTCATAATAAACATCACCAAATTTTCTTAGAATTTATTTCACAACATGCTAATTATTGGAATTAAAATACTCAAAACAGCAACATGAATTTGAAAAATCAATAACTTCTCATAGGGATGGCCTCTGACTTTGGAAAATTCAGGGAATGTTCCCAAATTCAAAGGCTTCAAAAGCCCTATGGTCTCATGCCATGGTGAATTTCCTATATGCATGGAGAATTAAAATAATGTATAGAATAAATAAATCATTAAAAATAAAATACTTGATGAAATTAAATGATTTCTTTTCCACATTATTCTCCTCTGTTCACTGAGCAAGAGGGTATTTTTATTTTATTTTTCTGATTTTCCTAGACAAAGTTATGCATTTTTGAAGTTTAGGGAATTAAATAAATAAGAAAATCCCTATTTTTCTATTTATCCGAATCGGCGCCGCGTCAACCTTAGCATCCCCGAACAGCAACGTGGCGTTTTTTGATTCAACGCCGCCATCCGATTCAGCGCTCCAGGGGCCCACTTTATCGTTCCGTCTCCTCATCCGGCGCGATCCTGGCCGTCCGTCCGCGCGTGTATTAGATGAACGGCATCCGTTCATCGTCCCCAAGCTTCCTAGCCCTAGAACCGTCCACCCTAAATCCTTAACATCTCACTCAATACTTAACAGATTTTCGTGTTCTTGTGCTCTATGGATTCATCTTGAAGAGATGAATACATCTATACGGTGATCATGCATTAAATTAAGGCATTTGAAATGGAGAATCTCCAGGAGCTCGGGATAAAGAGTTAGCTCATACCTTTGCTCAGAGAAGTGTGGCTTCAATCTGAGGGTTGTGTCACCTTCGATTGCGTCCTAGCAAGCTCCAGATGAAGTCTCCTGGTCTGGTGAATTGTCTAGGTAGGATTTCGACCACAGCCGATTACAAAGCTTGGAGTCTGGAACAGATGGGTGGCCTGGAGAGGGGGCTTTTGCTGGTGGACTTCCTCCCTTGGTCTGGTGAAGGTGTAGGACCAATCAATTTGGGGATTGGTCCACTGTAAAGAAGTGTCCTGGTTTTTGTGCTGAAGTTTGAACTCAAAATTGAGCTCAGCTAGAGGGAATTGGGGCTGGAATCCAGTGGGAATTAAATGCTCTATGTGTAGAGAGTGGTCTGGAATGATTTTGGCATAGTTTCGTTAAGGTTGGTTCAACACCTCTCCCATGGCCGAGAGATGGGGTGTTTAAATAGGAGAGGCTGGAGGGCCTCCCAGGGGGAGTTAGGGCTTGGGATCAGCTGCTCTGGTGAGGAGAAGAACAGCCATGGTGGCCACTGGGCATGGGGCAGCTCAACAAGGGAGAATTTCAATGTTGGCTCACATGTGAGCTCTCGGGTGTGGTGTTTTCCGGCGGCCTGGTGGTTGGCCGGCCAGGCACTGGTCACCATCTTGTTCGAAGTGGGTCGGGGTCGGGGTTTAGTGTAGGCAATTGGCAAATGCCATGTGTCAAAAGCTTGGATTAGAATGGTATGGGAGAAGGCTCATTTTGGCTGAAATTGGTCAAATGCATGGATTGGGCTAGGTGCACCACCCAATGCTTGGTTTAAGTCGAAGGGAAATTGATTTGGTTCGAGCATAATCGGTAGGGTCAAGTCACCATCCAAGCACGATTAGGCATAAGCATGATTAAGGGGAATCATGGGAGTGGTTAATCACCTTATGGGAATGTGGAAAGGATCTCCTCCTTTTGCCCAATGTGGTAAGGTCACATGTGAGCAACTCACATGGCTTGCATGTGGCTTAAGAGTGGCTTCATGGCTTGTCTTTGGCTTGGGGAAAAGCTTGGTCAATTTCATGAAAATGGATTTTAGAAATTTTGGTAATTTAGGGGTGATTTGATGGAATTTGGCATATGGCTTGATTTGGAACCATTAGATGATTGATTTAGGACTTAAGGGATGGTTTTAATTGAATGCATGATGAAGAAGAGTGTCATATGGACTTTGAATGAATTTTGGGCCTTTGAAATTTAGTGAAGATGGGCTTTTAAAATGGTTTAGAGAAGTGGGCTTTTGGATTTTAAAATGGATTTTAGGATGAGGATTTTGCAAAGGATTGGGTCCAATAAGTGTTGAATTTAATTTAGGAATGTTTCATGAATGATTTGGAACAAATTTGAAGTGTTTTGGGCTTGAATTGGGTTGGATTTAGACCTCTTTGGTAAATGGGCCAATGTAGGTCAAATTGGGCTAACTTGGGCTAATGTTGGGATAGGGTTGAAATTGATGTAAAATAAATGTTGGGAAATGTTTATGGGAGTGTTTCAAAGAGGTTTTGGCTTTGGTTGGGTTTTGATTTTGGGGTTTGGGCTTATTTGGGTTAGGTTTGGGTTTAGGTCAAAATTGGGCCTTTTAGCTTTGGGTTGAATTTGAGTGGGGTTTGGGTCTAAATTTTGGGCAAATCATGTTTGTGTTTTGTTTTTGGGGATGTTAGGGAAGGTTTTAGAAAAGATTTGGGGTTAATTGGAGTTAAATTGGTTTGGTTTGGGTTAGGTTTGGGTCATGGGTCCAAATTGGGCTTTAAGGCCAAAAGTGAAATTGGATTCAAATGTCAATCAAATTGGACTTGGATCTGGTCTAGATTGGTGTTGGGAATGATAAATTTAAGTTTTGAATTGAATTGGACCAGAATTTGGGTCAATTGGGTAGGTTTGGCTTGACATTGGGTTCACTTAGGGTTAAAATGGGTCAAATTGGGGTTTTGACAAAAGTAGGGTAAATTGACAAAATTGACCCATGGTGTAGTTGAACAAAATAAAATTGGGAATATTTGGGATTTTCTGGAATTTTCTGGGAATTTTATGAATTTTTTGGATTTTTGGGTCAAGAGGGGTATTTTGGGTATTTGGAGGGTATTGGGAGGTATTTTTGGAATTTATGATATTTTTGGCTATGGATGATCAACTTGATTGGTGAGGAAATGTTAAAGGTTAATTTTTGGGAATTTTGGGTGATTTGGAAATTTTGAAAAATTTGGGTAATTTCAAGGGCTTTGGGTAGGCTAGGCGGGTCCGGGGGTCCCGGGGGTCAAAAATTGAAAATTTGCAAAATTGAAGATTGGGTAATTGTAAGTGGAATGAAATCATTTTGGTTGAGCCATGAAGCCATATCAAGCCCACATGAGCCATGAAGCCATATCAAGCCCACATGAGCCATGAAGGGACTCATTTGAGGCATCCACTATGTTGTTCCTAACCCTCTTAGCCAAGGACTTAGGGGTTAAGGACCATCCATGTGAATCACCTTTATGAGTCAGGAAGTCAAGTTGGGTATGAGTGTGTTTTTAGGATGTGTGTGAAAGTGTAGCATATAGGTGTAGTGTGTGTGTAAGTCAGCCCTTCACCAGACCAGGCCACCCAGGGCAGTCCTAAGGCCAAAGAATCCTATAGGAACTCATCCTTTAAACTTCCACATTTGATTTCAACCCTCTAGGTGATTAGGGGTCTACAATCGAGTTTGTGGAGTTTGCGGGGAGTTAAGAAGTGGTTTGAATTTCTAAGTGGTGGGTCCCAATTCTAATCCTCTAGGATAGTCAAAGGAAAAGCCTAAGGCTAGATCCTAAGTACTAAAGAGTAGAAGAGAAGACCTCATCAAAAAATGAGGTCAACAAATGGACCCCCAATAGGTGTGGTGTGTTAACAGAGCACACCGCGCGTATTGGCGTTGAACGAAACGATCAACAAGACCAACACAAAAGTCCAAGTGACAAACTTGGGACAGAGTAGAAGAGTTTCCGCTGGGGAGTGTCAAGTATATCTCTGAGACTGGAGATCCTTGAACTCTCGCTGGGGAAAGGAAAAGGAGGTGAATCCCAAATCACATGATCTGGAGGAATTTCGATTTAGATTTTATTTTGTTTCAGTTTAAGTTTTGATATGTGAGCTTAGATTTCAATTTGGAGTTTTAATTTAGGTTGAAGTTTTGTCTAAATTAATTTGAAGGGATTTGAATTTGAAATGAAAATTGGAATTTTGTGGTTTTAGATGTGACATCTTCAACCTCAAAAGAAAATTGAATTGATTAAATTGAATCATTACAATGAGGAGAGATTTCAGAGCAATGTGGTATTGGATGTAAAATCCTTAACCTCAAGAGTTTGATTTTGATGTATTTCATTGCAATAGGGAGAGAATCCTAAAGCAATGCAGTCTCGGATGTAAAATCCTCGACCCCAAAAGTTTGATTTTGATGTATTTCTTTGCGATAGGGAAACAATCCTAAAGCATTGCAGTCTCGGATGTAAAATCCTCAACCCCAAGAATTTTGGTTTGATGTATTTCATTGCGATAGGCAAAGAATCCTAAAGCAATGCAGTCTCGGATGTAAAATCCTCAACCCCAATAGTTTGATTTTGATGTATTTCATTGCGATAGGGAAAGAATCCTAAAGCAATGCAGTCTCGGATGTAAAATCCTCAATCCCAAGAATTTGAATTTGATGTATTTTATTGCGAAAGGGAAAGAATCCTAAAGCAATGCAGTCTCGGATGTAAAATCCTCAACCCCAAGAATTTGATTTTGATGTATTTCATTGCGATAGGGAAAGAATCCTAAAGCAATGCAGTCTCGGATGTAAAATCCTCAGCCCCAAAAGTTTGATTTTGATGTATTTCATTGAGATAGGGAAAGAATCCTTAAGCAATGCAGTCTCGGATATAAAATCCTCAACCCCAAAAGTTTGATTTTGATATATTTCATTGCGATAGGGAAAGAATCCTAAAGCAATGTAGTCTTGGATGTAAAATCCTCAACCCCAAAAGTTTGATTTTTTTTTATTTCATTGCGATAGGGAAAGAATCCTAAAGCAATGCAGTCTCGGATATAAAATCCTCAAACCCAAAAGTTTGATTTTGATGTATTTCATTGTGATAGGGAAAGAATCCTAAAGCAATGCAGTCTCGGATGTAAAATCCTCAACCCCAAGAGTTTGATTTTGATGTATTTCATTGCGATAGGGAAAGAATCCTAAAACAATGCAGTCTCGGATGTAAAATCCTCAACCCCATGAATTTGAATTTGATGTATTTCATTGCGATAGGGAAAGAATCCTAAAGCAATGCAGTCTCGGATGTAAAATCCTCAACCCCAAGAATTTGATTTTGATGTATTTCATTGCGATAGGGAAAGAATCCTAAAGCAATGCGGTCTCGGATGTAAAATCCTCAACCCCAAGAATTTGATTTTGATGTATTTCATTGCGATAGGGAAAGAATCCTAAAGCAATGCAGTCTCGGATGTAAAATCCTCAACCCCAAGAATTTGATTTTGATGTATTTCATTGCGATAGGGAAAGAATCCTAAAACAATGCCGTCTCGGATATAAAATCCTCAACCCAAAAATTTTGATTATGATGTATTTCATTGTAATAGGAAAAGAATCCTAAAGCAATGCAGTCTCGGATGTAAAATCCTCAACCCCAAAAGTTTGAATTTGATGTATTTCACTGCGATAGGGAAGGAATCCTAAAGCAATGCAGTCTCGGATGTAAAATCCTCATCCCCAAGAATTTGATTTTGATGTATTTCATTGCGATAGGGAAGGAATCCTAAAGCAATGCAGTCTCGGATGTTAAATCCTTAACCCCAAAAGTTTGAATTTGATGTATTTCATTGCGATAGGGAAAGAACCTAAAGCAATGCAGTATCGGATGTAAAATCCTCAACCCCAAAAGTTTGATTTTGATGTATTTCACTGCGATAGGGAAGGAATCCTAAAGCAATGCAGTCTCGGATGTAAAATCCTCAACCCCAAGAATTTGAATTTTGATGTAATGGATTTTGCAAAGATTTATAGTGTTGATTTGAGAAGTGTGAAATTTTGGTGTTTCGAGAATTTCATGAAAGTTGTAAAAGATTTTTGTGGAAAGAAACAAATTAGGAGGGAATATGTAGATGTTACATATCCCATTCAAAAGAGTTGATCGGAAGTTGCTGGTTTGGATTGGATACAATTCCTCGCCATCAGATTCGATCCGTGTCAATGGAATCAACCGCTTCCATCCCAGACAAGGGAGAGAGTAGAACAGATTGGATTTCAGATTTGGAAGATTGAGTTTGAATTTTATTGAGATTTGATTTGAGATCTGGAAGGTTGAATTAGAATTTTCGATTGAGATTTGGTTTGAAATTTATGTTCATTTTGTTTGTCTTATAACGATTCAAATTTATTTTATCATTCATTTAATGTTCATGTGAATTTGGTGTTCATCATTTTTTTTAGATTTTTAAGGAAAGTTTTTTTTTTATTCTTTTGGTTTCTTTTCTGTTCTTTGTTCGAAGTTCATTTAACTTTAATGGCGTTTCTCAATCAACTTGCACAAAAGAGGTGAAGGCCAAAAATGTAACACGGTCACTTTCATTCCAATAATGCTGAAGATACATCATACAACTCGATCTGGAATACATCTCATACAATCCATATAGACTCAAAATGGACTATGTATGATCTTTGCCGATCCATCCAAAAAAGGTATCTGTCAGAAATCCGTGTCTGAATAGTGAGGTACATGTCAATAACATCACCTTCCAAGCCATCCTTGGCAAGGATGCCGTATGGATGTACGTTGGAGGTGTGATATTTTCCATGTAACTCACAGCTCGTAAGGCCGGAGGCTTTCTAGCTCCGGGTCTGGTTGGAAGTGGTAAGGTGCTTTCCTGTCATCCATCCTTCGAAAGTAACCGAGATCAGCTTCATTGGTACTCCCGGTATGGAATGTTTAGCGACATCTGCTCTGTTGCCCTTTAGTATCATGACGGAACCTACCGGTAATGGTATCTTTACTGGCCCTCTGAACTCACCTGGGCCTTCTATTCGGAGGTCAGATCCGAACATGATATTACACTCATTCAGAAAAGAAACTGTGCAAAAGGTTCGACAAAGTCGTGGTGATCTATGTGCGGGGGTATGCAGTCACCCTTCTTGTAAATGTTAATGATGCAACTGTTGGGTATGCAATCTGCTGGCAGTACCCTCCATGTTATCATTCTATTTACCATCCTTTTGATGACTAATGGCATTGGATCTACCTTGCCATGACAGAGTATCCTCGGTGGGTTTCCCTTCCTGTCTTCTGCAAAGTTGTAGCAGCATCCACATTGTATTGTAATTCTCCCTTTCCCTGGTATCCATCTCCGGGGTTCCGAGTAAGTGTTTTCTCTTAGGCGGCCCGCTTGGCCCATTCTTTTCAAATCCCGGATGCAGTCCACGATTTGTTGTTGTTCGTATTCTGAGAACACGTACGTATGTAGCTCGAGGCCTTCTAGTATATTGATCCTCCCGCCTCGATTCTCTCGAAGTATTCAAAAGTTTTCTTCTCGACATTCTGCATTCTTTCTAGCTCGTGTTCTGGAATAATCTGCAAATGGCGAGGCCTGGTGACGTATTGTGGGATATATGGCTCAATCCCTTCACGTTCTCCTGCATAACTTGGATCCTCGGGGATGGTCTCCGTCGGGACATCCTCCAGGGTTGCTTCTGCAACAAGGTTATGCATTACTGGTGACTTTATCTGGTGGCGTGGTAGCCTTCCTTCTTCTGTTCTCCTTAAGATTTCCTCGGTCTCTTCTGTTATCCTCAGAGCTGGCCTCCTTTCTTCAGGTACCTGGTGAACTGGAGTCCTTGAAGTATACGTACTGGCAGTAGCAACTGCCTCATCGTGCTGGTCCGCTGCTAGTTTGGTTAACATCTTGCGGATACGACGATTTTTATTTCTTCGCTGAGTTGCTGTGAGAGTAGCTCTTCGTACTTCCTGAATCTCTGTGGGTGCGGCGCTGACAAGCCCGCCCTCTGCTGTAGCGACTACAGACTTGATTCTCTTGTCCTCCTCAGTGTTTGTTTTCCTTTTCTTGCTGCAGGGTTGGTGGCTTGGGCCACCCACATTCATTACTGTCTAACTGGGCAGTTCCTCTCGGTCAATCGGGACCCAGTCACCTTCCTCGTATTGCGGGCTCGCCGGTGCGAAGTCTGAGTCAATCTCGATTATCGCTCCATCTTTCACCCTCTTTTCATCAAGTGTAAGGCTTACGCCATTTCTAAAGTTCAGGACCAACCGCCCGTTCGACATTTCCCTGCGAAAAGATAAGGAATAGGATCAGGGGCTGTACTAAGAACAAGAGCATTAAGAAAATGTTTATTAAAGACAGTTTTTTTTATTACTATTTGTATTTTTAAATTTAACAGGAATGAAGTGGGATAAGATTAAGAAAGAGATTTTGATATGGAAGAGAAAACAAGGAAAACTTTATTATCATGATTTTATTTATTTTAGCACATTTTTATTATTTTTGGGTTTGGACCCAATCATAAGTAACTACTTCGCCCGTGCTTCTAGGGATGAATAATTCATTCCTTCGAAACATTAGGTAGCGTAATACTTCTTCAAGTATCGTCCGTTGATCGGAAGCATATGTCGTTCTCCTTAGCAGTTCACTAGGCCGGTAGGAGCCTCCCGAGTAGATCGCCTTAACCACAAACAGACTCCTTCCCAAGTGGGTTCAAATTTTCCTCCTATCTTGTGGTGTGCAAGGATAGGTCTCTCGAGAACGAGAACTAAGTCACCAACTTTGAAGGTTCTTGGGCGGACCGGTCCGTCATGGGCTTGAACCATCTTAGCTTGGTATAATTCTAAATTCGCTCGCGTCGCAAGTCTTTTCCCTTCCGGGCTTTCTAATTCCTCTGAGTCGTAATTTGGCATTCTCTTCCGTCGTGATTTTGTTTGCAACTCGCAATTCCGAGTGAAGGAAGGCTGGACCTCTAAGGGTAACACCGCCTCGGACCCATACACCAGAGCGTAAGGTGTAGCTTCGAGTAGGAGTTCTGAAGGTTGTTCGATAGGTCCATAAGGCTTCTAATAACTTCTCGTGCCAATTTCTCTTATTTTTGTCAAAAGTTTTCTTTAAAATTTGAACAAGAGTTTTATTAAAAGCCTCAGCCAGGCCGTTTGCTCTTGGATAGTAAATTGCTGAATACCGCAGTCGATTCCGTGTCTCTTGACAAAATTATTGATTTGCGTGCTTCTGAATGCTGACCCATTATCTAAGATGATCCTGCGCGGCACTCCGAAACGGTAGACAACTTGGTTCTTGAAAAACTGTAGCACGTGGTTTGCTTTCACTTCTCTGAGTGGAACTGCCTCTGCCCACTTGAAAAAGTAATCTGTAGTCGCAAGAATGAAGCGATGTCCTTTTTAAGATGGTGGTTCTATTGGACCTACTATATCTGTGCCACAACATTCAAATGGCCACGACACAATTGTCGGATGTAGCACATTTGGAGGTTGGTGTAGAACCACTCCGTGCACTTGGCATTGGTGACAGCTCTTGGCGATTTTCATGCAGTCGGTCATCATCGAGGAATAGTAGTATCCTAGTCTTTTAATTTTCATTTTCATCTTCGGACCCGACTGGTGAGCGCCACAGAGTCCTGAATGCACATCTTTAACAATTTCACGGGCCTCGGACCCGCTTAGGCACCTTAGCCACATTTGATCGAAAGACCTTCTGTATAACGTGTTGTTTATTAATGCGTAGGACGTAGTTCTTTTCTGATCCGATGGGCTAGCGACCTATCATCCGGTAGTTTTCCCTGTTTGCGGGTAGTCTATTAATGGCTGTCGCCAATCTTCTGTGTTTTCTGTCACCGCTGCAACCGATTCTTTTTCTTTTTCTGATTTGTGTATTGTGTCTATGTCGAGCTGTGATAGGACCTGACGTCCGTGAACTGACACTTCCACTGATTCATCTTGCAAGCAGGCAAATTCTTTTGCGAGGCGGGCTAACGCATCTGCTAAAGTGTTTTCTTTTCTGGGAATTTTGTAGATCGTCACATTCGGAATCTGTTCCAACAACTGTATGGCATACTGGAAGTATTGCTCGAGTCTTGGCTTTAAAATTCTGTACTGTCCGGCGATCTGTTGAATGATTAACTATGAATCCCCATAGATGTTGATGTTTGTTATCCCCATTTGAATATTTAATTCCAGTCCTGTTATGAGGGCTTCGTATTCTGCTTCGTTGTTTGTGCACGGCTCTGTCAAGTGGTAGGAGTATCTTAACACCCCCCGCTCCGGTGTTATAAAGATTAATCCGATCTCTGCCTTACCGGGCACTATCACTTGCGATTCTTCGTCTTTGTGTGCTGAAGATGCTCTGTCGAAATATAATTCCCAACATCGATCATCAGGGTCTTCTAGGCTCATTATTTGTTCATCCGGCAAATCGTCATCGAGAGGAGATTCCGCCAGCAAAGGGTGTGCCGCGAGGAAGTCTGCTAAGACTTGTCCCTTTACGGCACGAAGAGGCACGAAAGTTATATCGAATTGCAATAATATCATCGACCATCCGGCAAGTCCGCCGAAAAGCGTTGGACGAGTCATCAAGTATTGCAATGGATTAAATTTCGAGATTAGGTTGAGCTTATGAGAAAGCATGTAGTGCCTGAGCTTTTGAGCGGCGAAGATCAGGGCCAAACAATGCTTTTCAATTGCGGGATACCTTATTTCCGTCGGAAGTAAACGACGACTTAAGTAGGAAAGAGCATTTTCTTTACCCTCATCATCGACCCGGGCTAACGGGCTCCGAGAGAGTCGTCTAAAGCCGCGGTATAAAGTATCGCCGGTCTACTCCGAGACTCGGGGTCGCTAAGACGAGAGGTGTCATTAAATATTGCTTAATGTCCTCAAAGGCCTTCTCGGCATTTCTCTTCCCAAATAAATTTGGCGTCCTTTTTAACTAATGCCGAGAAAGATCGACACCTACTCGACAAGTTCGAGATAAAGAATCGAAGATATGCCAACTTCCTTGAAAAGATCGTAGTTGTTTTAAGGTTTTGGGAGGCGGCATTTCTAAGATAGCTTTAATCTTTTCCGGGTCGATTTCAATTCCACGATGTCGGACAACGAATCCTAAGAATTTCCCGGAGGTGACGCCGAAGGCGCATTTTAAGGGATTCATCTTAAGGTTAAATTGTCTTAATCGTTCGAAAACAATTCTTAAATCATATAGGTGGTTGTCCTTTACTTTGCTTTTGATGACCACATCGTCCACGTAGCATTCGACTTGATTGTGGATGAGATCATCAAAAATTCTTGTCATCGCTCTCTGGTATGTTGCTCCCGCGTTCTTCGAGTCCGAATGGCATCACCGTGTAGCAATATACTCCAATTGGCGTTCGAATGTCGTAAGTTTTTCATCTTCCGGAGCCATTTTTATCCGGTTGTATCCCGAAGATCTATCCATGAATGAGAATATTTCATGTGTCGAAGCAATGTCGATCATTAATTCGGGATCGGTAGAGGGAATTCATCCTTTGGACATGCCTTGTTTAAATCTCCGAAATCCACACAAATTCCGATCCGACCATTCTTCTTTCGACTGGCACCACATTGGCTAACCAAGTCGGGTATTGTTCTTCACGGACAAATTTAGCGTCTATTAGCTTTTTAACTTCAGCTATGACTTGTTGTTCAATTTCTAGACGCATTCTTCTGGGACCTTGTCTGACTAGGACAGAAGTAGGATCCACTCCTAGCTTATGGATTGCCACCTCTTGAGCTAAACCTGGCATCTCATCGTAGCTCCAAGCAAAACAGTCTTTAAATTCCATTAATAACTTGATTATTTCTTCGGAGTCTTCTTTATTAAGTAAGGAGCTAACAAAGGTAGGTCTAGGCTCTTCGCTAGTACCTAATTTAACTTCTGTTAACTCATCTATTGTAGATTTGATCTCTTCTTCAAACTCTGGTGGAGCGTCTCCAATTTGTAAATCTTCGAGTTCTTCCGTAGCTTCCATGCAGCTTTTCATTAGACTCGCAAGTAACAACCAAGCAAAATTCGCATCGTCAACTGATCCTACTGTGCCGAATCCGAGACCATGCTTTGAATTGGGTGGACGACCGGAGTTATTCCATAATTTTTCAAAATGTTGCAATTGACCTTTTGTCCATTGTCGAGGTAAGAAACCACGCTGAATTAAATTTTGAACACAGGGAGAGTACCACTCAAAAGGTAATTCCATTAATTCTGATGAAGTGACATCTTTAAATTGTACATTATTTTCGGCTTTGGAGGAAGGAGCACCACGGTAGAATTTGATGGGCTTTCGCACCGCCGCTATGTACCTCTTTGACCACCATACCCTCGATCTTATTAGAATGGATCGGGGTCAGGGTCATAGTATGTACATAGTGGTTAATCTTCTCGTACATCGATTTATATTCTTCATTCTTTTCATCTTCGAGCGGGATCCTGAATTGCGGCTTCTTCCGACTTATTATCGTTGCTTCTTGCTTGATTTCTTTTTCTTCTTCAGAACTATCTTCCCAATCAACATTGATGGCTGGTTTCCTCTGTCCAACTGTCTTAACGTCTCTGCCACGACCTCGTCCCCAGCCTAGACCTCGGATGCGAGTTGCGGAGAAACCTTCACCACCTCGCCGTAAGGGAGTGGTGAGTGACTGTTGGACTAGAACTTCAGGTTCTTCGTCATCCCGAATTTCCTTTGCTTCATTCATTATGGTATCTCTGGAGAAGATTGTTTTCTTCGGAGGTGCATAATAAGCTGCATCTTCATGGATTCCAATTTCATGTACGGAGAATGGTTGTAAATCACCTTTGATGCACTCGTTCCCCTCCATCGTAGTATTTGATGCACCGATGTAGAGATGATGGTACCATCCGGTTTTCATGTATCCATGGTCGACCCGAGTAGAGCGTTGAACGACGTTTCGAATCAATTATGTGAAATTTCGCGGTTGTCTTTGCTAAGTCACCGGTCTTCATTAGCAGTGTTATTGAGCCGAGGGCTCTTTCTCCTTTTTGGTTGAATCCTCTTAATAACATTTTGTCCTCTTTGAGCTCACGAGCATCAATTTCCAAGTATGCTAGCGTTCGAAGATTCATTATATTGATTTATGCTCCTGGATCCACCAATACTCTGGAGAGTGTAAACTTCCCAATTGTAACTGAAATGTACAACGGTCGGTTGTGGTCCGTCGTCCCAAGTAGTAGGTCATTGTCCGTGAAGGTGACACCTCGTCGTTCCTTTAACGAGCAAACCTCATCTAAGGAATCTCCGGCCATTTGAGCTAAGCAAATTTCCGGATCAAGTAAGGCCTTGATCGAGCTTCTCTCATCTCCTTTCGATAAGATGAGAGCGTCGTAGATGCTCGGCTTGGCCGGTAGTTTCCTAAGATGGGCTAGCACGTTGTAGTCTACTTTATTTCCATGTGTCTCGGCTTCTTCTCGAATGGGTATTTCTTCTGCCGGGGTTGGTTCTTCCTGAACAACCACCTGCTTTCCTTTGTCCTTTGGACCCATTCTCGGAGGTAAAACCTTCCACTTCTCAAGTTGACTTCTGTTATTTTTTCTGAATCTAGTATTGAGTTTGCTAGTGTCTCCTCCTGAATCGGAATGACAGGTTCTTCTGGATTATTTTCAGAATCTGAAGGCTCTAACTCTATTGTGACTGGAGCTCCTCGAAACTCGCAAATAGATTCATTGCTTGTTGAACTCTCGTAGCCTCCTTGGTGGATGTCTTCTTTGTCATTGTGATCGTCAAGATTGTGTATGATTTGAGAATTTTCATTTGTATCGTAATCGACGTCCGGATTAGGTTGATTGTCGCTAGTTACGTAATCGTTAGAAACAGTCAAAACGTAGCCAACGCTATAACCCTTATCATTATAAGATCCCACCGGAGTGAGCAGATAATCATACAGAGTCAGAGGTTCGAGGGATTTCTCCTCTGAATTGGAAACAACTATCCTAGGATAAGCAACCCCTAGTCTAGCCTTAGGAGCCTCGGTCTTCTCTTCTTCGTCCATTTTCTTCTTTTCTTCTGTCGTCTCTTGTTGAGGTGGTTCTTCTATCGCAAGTGATAGTGCCAACTTGACAGCTTTTGAACTCTGAATTGAGGCTCGCACCGAAGTGGTTTGGAAGTGATCCAAAATCTTCTTCGAAGACTTTGTCCAAGCGGTAGTTCATCCATCATTAGTCGCATAGGGATCTATTGGAACAAGGGGATTCGTCGAGATAACATTGACGGAACCTCCTTTCTGGTGTTCTTTCATGTACTCTTTCGGGATCGTTATATTCCCTTTCCGAAGATTGTCGTTGAGCCAACTTTTGAAGGTAATACAATCTTCTATCTTGTGTCCAAGCATCCGGTGGTAAGGGCAAAAGTTGGGATCACCTTTCTTGTCGACTTCTTCCGGTCTCTTAGGCTCGCGCGTTGGAAATCTGGAGTCTTCATCGATCGCGGAACATTTTTGGCACCGCCTCATTCTTGAACGGATACTCCCTCGCTCGAAGCTCCCTTAACGTACGTTACGGACGAGGCGGTTGCTCATATCGTTGAGATGAGCGATAGCTGGGTCGGGGTTCTCGGTAATTCTATTGAGGTTGCCTGCGCCTTTTCGACGATATTTGTATCGGTTGCTTGCCTTTATCGATCGTCGCAACGATCCCGGACTTCTTTTCAAAAGTTTTCACGGGCTTCTCGTTTGTCCGTTTTGTCGGTGAAACTTAATTGCTTCACCTCCTCTTGCAAGCTTTCGGCCTTGCTTAACAACTTCTCGAAAGTCTTAATAGTAAATCCTTCGAGGAGAAGTGCTATTGGGCCATGAATGCTCTTAAGTAAAATGCCGACTGCATGCTGTTCTTGTAGTTGTGGCTCACACTTCATACTTAGGTTCCTCCATCGAAGTATGTAGTCCACCAAGGTCTTGAACAGAGGTGGTACAAAGCCTTTCGGATATTGGACAGCGTCGAATTCTTCAGGGTAAGGTCTACCCGTCCGAATGGATGTCCCGCTCTTTGATTGTGCCAAGGCTTCTCGCACCTGCTATTCCGCCATGCTCTTGATATCCTTTTCTGGAATCATGCTTTGTGTTGCATCCCTCTTTAACTGATCATCCCCGTTGACGAACGTAATCTCCTTTCCTCCGTCTACAATGTGAATGACTTCAGGGGTGTTTCTCTTTGGGGTTGAACTTGACTGCGGAGAGTGGCTAGGGCTGCGCCCATTTCTTCCATCCTTTTTGCCATTCGGGCGGTCGTATCATCTTTCTCTTGAAGTCGCCTCCTCATTACTTCCGGCTCCTCTCTTTCTGCGGCTGCAGGGGCACCTTGTGAAGCTGACGAAGCTCGTGTTTCAAACATGTTAATTTCTGCATATTCATCATCCATGAACTCTGACGAGTCAACTTCATCTCTGAATTTCTCTTCTCTTTCCCTTGCTAATCGCCGAATACCAGTTCTTAGTTTTTCCATAGCATCTTCTAGTGGTCTTTTCTGTACATCCTTGCAGTTGTCATGTGATAACTGTCGGGTTTCCTTCTCATGAGTCCCCTTACTTCGCGGTAGCACTTTCTTCGGACTCGAGTCTCCCGACGAGACTTTCCTTCTCAGTCAGTTGTTTTAATCCTAATTGTCCGAGTAGTGGGACGCCATACCATCCTTCTAGCGAGCGGAAGGTCTAGGACGGGATGGTCCGTCGACCAAATCGTCGGAAGGTGGTATCCTCCCTAATTTGTAGTCCTGAAATAACGACTGCGTACTAGCTTTCATTCTCTTATTTGGCTTTTCCGCAGCTGATAGCGAGGTTCTACTCGCAGCCCAAGACGGGACTTGGGCGGCACCCGCCCTATCCTTCTTAAAATCTCCGACACGGGGCATTTTTCTTTCTTTGCTAACTTCTCTATCAAGGTTTGCAATCGAAGCAAATGACGTAATTCTAGCCCTTTCTTACGGCTTATCGTTGTAATATACGGACCGAGGCAATGCGGCGAACAATCTTGCGAACATTTTCCTCATCCTCTCATGCGGCGGAGAGGGGATGTAACACTCGTTCCTCCCAAAAGTGGTATGTATTCAGGCAGCGGTGTATACTCGGGCAGTTCTGGGATTTCCTCCAGGAAAGCAACTTCGGCTGCTCGGCTTCTGCTCGGCAATCCTTCACTTCGTTCCTTCTCCGAGTCCGTGTCGTTGATGGAATTCTCGAGCCGGACCCGATTTCAAAACGAAGGTTTCACAGAAGGTCCGTACCCTCCACGGTGCCGGGTTCATCATAGCTCCGAATTTCCTTTCCCTTTAGTCACGCGTAGCCGGGTAGGTGCAGAGACAACTAGACCAGTGGGGGTAGCAACAACGGTCTTCCGCGAACAACAGGTACTCCTTTCGGATGGAATCTTTCGCGAGAGGAGGGAATTCCCGAGTTGACTCGAGGTTAAACTCGATCAGCGGCTTCTCGCTTCGGTACTTTGATTGTGAGTGAAAAGAGATCGACGTCGGGGATTTTGGATGTCGATGTCCCCGAATCCTTGTCCGAATCGAATAATTCCATTATCGGGCGAGTTTGTCCTCGAACACGGCCAGGTCCAATCCGTTGACGAAGGAGAAGATCGGCTTTGGGGCTTCCATTCTGCAGCGGGCAGATTCCAAGTGTTAGTCCCTGAATCGTGCTTCTTCTTATCATACAACTTATGAAGAAAAAGAAAGAGTCCGAACACATTTCTGTTTATCTTAGTGTTTTTGTGGTATTAAAGGAAAATTATTTATTTTCGAAAAGATTTGTTCGTTAGGAAGGAGAATTATTAAAAGAAGGAGAGTTGTAGGAAGGGTAAAAGGAATTGATTAGGGGAAAAGGAAGAGAAAGTCTTGTAGAAATTTCTCGACCCGCAAGACCGCTCCTAAACTAATACCTATTGGGGGTCCGCCCCACCTTAGAAATGAGGTAAAAGGATCTCGAACCTCTCGTTTAGGGGTGTCTAAACAATGGCTCCTAAATACGAGAGAATGTCAGCTATACTTGTTCAAGGTAGAAATGAACATAGTATTCCAACGGAAAGAAGGGTAGTTTGATCCACTTAGGAACATGGATACACTACCAATTTTTAAAGCGCATTGTTCGATTAAAATGGAGAGAGGAATTTTTCCCCAGCGGAGTCGCCAGAAGTTGTCGGCATATTTTTAGGTTAAGTGTGTTGTATTTTAAAAAGAGGGGTCGCCTAATAGAAATTGTCGGCGAAATTTAAATTTTAAATTTTAAATTTAATTTAAATATATATATAATTTAGAAAGTAGTATTTGATTTTGAAAATAATTTTAAATTTGAAAATTTTAAGATAAGAAATCAAACTGATCTCACATCCCTAATAGTTTATATAAACGAGCACCGCATCACAAACTGTGTATCTATCTCGAAGAATAGACACACTGTTTGGTGATGGGGCTCAATTAAATAAACTAGCAGATTTGTGACATCCGTTTGGTCTGCGAACCAATTTTATAAGCCGACAAGTTCCCTATTGACCTCATTTTTGATGAGGTCTTCTCTTCTGCTTTTTAGTACTTAGGATCTAGCCTTAGGCTTTTCCTTTGACTATCTTAGAGGATTAGAATTGGGACCCACCACTTAGAAATTCAAATCACTTCTTAACTCCCTGCAAACTCTACAAACTTTACTGTAGACCCCTAATCACCTAGAGGGTCGAAATCAAATGTGGAAGTTTAAAGGATGAGTTCCTATAGGACTCTTTGGCCTTAGGACTACCCTGGGTGGACTGGTCTGGTGAAGGGCTAACCTACACACACACTACACTTATACACTACACTTTCACACACCTCCTAAAAACACACCCATATCCAACTTGACCTCCTGACTCATGTAGGTGATTCACATGGATGGTCCTTAACCCCTAAGCCCTTGACTAAGAGGGTTAGGAACAACATAGTGGATGCCTCAAATGAGTCCCTTCATGGCTCATGTGGGCTTGATATGGCTTCATGGCTCAACCAAAATAATTTCATTCCACTTACATTCACCTAATCTTCAATTTTCGAAATTTTCAATTTTTGACCCCCGGGACCCTACACCCGCCTAGCCTACCCAAAATCCCAAATCACCCAAATTTTTCAAAAATCCCAAATCACCCAAAATTCCCAAAAATTAACCTTGAACATTTCCACATCACTCAAATTGACCATCCATAGCCAAAAATATCAAAAATATCAAAAATACCTCCCAATACCCTCCAAATACCCAAATTACCCCTCTTGACCCAAAAATCCAAAAATTCAGAAAATTCCCAGAAAATTCCAGAAAATCCCAAATATTCCCAATTTCATTTTGTTCAACTACACCATGGGCCAATTTTGTCAATTTACCCCACGTTTGTCAAAATCCCCAATTTGACCCATTTTAACCCAAAGTGAATCCAATGTCAAACCAAACCTACCCAATTGACCCAAATTCTGGTCCAATTCAATTCTAAACTTCAATTCAACACTCCCAACACCAATCTAGACCAGATCCAAGTCCAATTTGATTGACATTTGAATCAAATTTCACTTTTGGCCTTAAAGCCCAATTTGGACCCATGACCCAAACCTAATCCAAACTAACCCAATTCAATTCCAATTAACCCCAAATCTTTTCTAAACCTTCCTTAACATCCCCAAAAACAAAACACTAACATGATTTACCCAAAATTTAGACCCAAACCCCACTCAAATTCAACCCAAAGCTAAAAGGCCCAATTTTGACCTAAACCCAAACCTAACCCAAATAAGCCCAAACCCCAAAATCAAAACCCAACCAAAGCCAAAACCTCTTTGAAACACTCCCATAAACATTTCCCAACATTTATTTTACATCAATTTCAACCCTAGCCCAACATTGGCCCAAGTTAGCCCAATTTGACCTACATTGGCCCATTCACTAAAGAGATCAAAATCCAACCTAAACCTAGCCCAAACACTTCAAGTTTTCTCCAAATCATTCATGAAACATTCCTAAACTAAATTCAACACTCATTGGATCTAATCCTTTGCAAAATTCCCATCCTAAAATCCATTTTAAAATCCAAAAGCCCACTTCTCTAAACCATTTTAAAAGCCCATCTTCACTAAATTCCAAAGGCCCAAAATTCATCCAAAGTCCATATGACATTCTTCTTCATCATGCATTCAATTAAAATCATCCCTAAGTTCAAATCAATCTTCAAATGGTTCCAAATCAAGCCATATGCCAAATCCCATCAAATCACCCCTAAATTACCAAAATTTTCAAATTCCATTTTCATGAAATTGACCAAGCTTTTCCACAAGCCAAAGACAAGCCATGAACAAGCCACATGAAGCCATGGAAGGTTTGACATGTGATCAAGCCATTAATGGCAAAAGGAGGAGCCTCTTTTAAGCCCCCTTAAAAAGGTTTTAACCCTTTTAATGCTTCACCTTAATCCATGATTAATCAAAATATTCATGGATGGTGACTTCTCTACCCTTTTCTAGCTGATTCACCTGATCCTCCCTCAGCCCAAATCAGCCATGGAAGGGTGCACCAAACCCAAAAAGGTGGGTTGAATCATTTGAACCCAAAATGGCTTCTCCCCCATTCCATTTCAATTCAACTCCTTTACACATGTCCATGGCCAATTGACTGCACTAAGCCCCAGCCCTGACCTCCCTGACCTTGAGGGTGACCTGACCCTGGCCGGCCAGCCACCACAGCCGCCGGAAACCACCGGGCCGAGAGCTCACATGTGAGCCCGAGCTTGGAATTCTCACCGCCGAGCCGCCCCATCCCCGGTGGCCATCGTAACTGTTCTTCTCTTGCCAAGAGCAGCTGATCCCAAGCCCTAACTTCCCCTGGGAGGCCCTCCACCCTCTCCTATTTAAACACCACCCCCTCTCGGCAATGGGAGGTGCTGAACTAGACCTTACTGAAACTCTACCAAAATTGCTCCAGATCACTCTCCATACTTAGAGCAGTTGATCCCCAGTGACAATTTGCCCTAATCCCCACCAACAGAGTCCAATTTCTCAGCCAAAGTTCCACCCAAAACCAGGACACTTCTCCATAGTGGATCAATCCTCAAATTGATTGGTCCTACACCTTCACCAGACCAAGGGAAGAAGTCCACCAGCAAAAGCCCCCTCTCCAGGCCACCCATCTGTTCCAGACTCCAAGCTTTGTGATCGGGCTTGGTCGAAATCATACCTAGACAATTCACCAGGCCAAGGGACTTCATCTGGAGCTTGCTTGGACCCAATCGAAGGTGACACAACCCTCAGATTGAAGCCACACTTCTCTGAGCAAAGGTATGAGCTAACTCTTTATCCCGAGCTTCTGGAGATTCTCCATTTCAAATGCCTTAATTTCAATGCATGATCATCGTATAGATGTATTCGTCTCTTCAAGACGAATCCATAAAGCACAAGAACACGAAAATCCGTTGAGAAATGAGTGAGTTCTTAGGGTTTTAGTGTGGACGGCTCTCGGGTGAGGACGCTTGGGGACGATGAACGGATGCCGTTCATTCCATACACGCGCGGACGGATGGTCAGGATAGCGCCGGACGAGGAGATGGAACGATACAGCGGGACACACGGCGTTTCGGAGCTGCCTAGGATGAGTCAGCGCCGCCGTTTTAAATAGAAAATTAGGGTATTTTTCTATTTATTTAATTCCCTAAACTTCAAAAATGCATAACTTTGTGTAGAAAAATCAGAAAAATAAAATAAAAATACCCTCTTGCTCAGTGAATAGAGGAGAATAACGTGGAAAAGAAATCATTTAATTTCATCAAGTATTTTATTTTTAATAATTTATTTACTGTCTGCATTGTTTTAACTCTCCATGCATATAGGAAATTCACCATGGCATGAGACCATAGGGCTTTTGAAGCCTCTGAATTTGGGAACATTCCCTGAATTTTCCAAAGTCAGAGGCCATCTCTATGAGAAGTTATTGATTTTTCAAATTCATGTTACTGTTTTGAGTATTTTAAATCCAATAATTAGGATGTTATGAAATAAATTCTAGGAAAATTTGGTGATGTTTCTTATGACCAGAAGACCCTAGGAAAAATAGGTTTAGAATCAATCCACTTGGAATAACCCTAATTGGCCTAAACACCCAAAATAGGTCTTTAATTAATTAGAGCTAATCATGCATCAGATTGACTTGAAATCAATTCTCCACTGACCTTTAGGATCAGAGGAACCCACCATAAAAATTTGAAGTCAATTGGACTTGGTTAGCCCTATCAAATGGGTTGCTTAAGCCATTTAGCCAAAATTAAACCTAAAACATTCATAACTTTGAAAATGCTTTTCAAAAATTCACCAAATTGGTTTTGGAGCCTCTCTGATATCAGGGGAATTTAAGAAAAATAAAATTGTAATTTTTCAAAAAAAGTTGATTTTCTTATATTATTTTAATATTTTAATAATTAAAAAATAATAAAAATCCCAAAAATAATAAAATTCACCAAAATGTCACATTTTGAATTTTAATCATTTAGGAACAAATCCCATAATTTTTTTAAGTCTCTATAATGAGATATTAAATTTTATAGCCCTAAGGTAATTTTAAAATTAAAAAAATGTATATTTTTAGTATTTCCACTAAAATAATTCTAATAAATCAAAGAAAAATCAAAAAATTGTAAAAATTGATTCTCTGATTTCCTTGATATCAGAGAGATTTTTGAAAAATATAAAATTTATTTTTCAACCTTTATTTTATTTTTAAATTAATTAATACCCCAAAACTTATAATAATTATAATAAAAATAATATAATTCAAAAAATCACCAAAATTGGTCCAAGTGGTCCTCTGGTCATTAGGAATGTCCCATAATTTTCTTAAGGACAGAAACTTTCCCGTGGTCATATTATTAAATTTTCCTTGGAAATCCTTATTTTCCACCAAAAATAATTACATAAATAAATTAAATATAGAAAAATCACATTTTCTCTTCTCATGTCTTTATTGACATATGAGTGAAGTCACATAAAAATTTCAAGTTTATTTAAGATCAATTTAGTGAGTTATGAAATTATTAAGCTTGAAGGGCAAAATGGTAATTAAAATTTTAACCTTTAATTAAAACTTTAGGCTTAATAAAATTGAAGAGTAAAATATTTGATCCTAATCTGATTTGGATGATTGAAATTTAAATAATTAAAGGGTAGAAACTTACCAAACAATTTAAAAATAATTAAAATAAACCTTAATTAAATAATTGATTAAATTTGGAAGAATAATAAAATTAGGATATTATTAGGAAGAGATTTGTTATTTAATTTAAGAATCCCTAAATTAATCATCTCAATAATATTTAATTCCTAATTTAAATGATAATTCAAATTTAAGATTTAAAATGCTAAAAGACTTAACCACTAAATAAAATTAAAGTTAAATTATTTAAATTAAACCCTTTTAAAATTTCAATTAAATTAAAATTAAAATATATATATATATATAATAAAATTAAATTAAAATTTAAATTAAATTAAATTAAAGTAAAATTAAATTAAATCAAATTAAAATTTAAAATTAAATTAAATTAAATTAAAATTAAATTAAATCAAATTAAATTGAATTAAATTAAATTAAATAATAAAATCAAGTTAAAATTAAAATCAAGTTAAATTGAATCAAAATGGAAACTAAACTACATTAAATTAAATTAAAGTTAAATTAAATTGAATTAAAAATAACATAAACCTAAGACATAAAGAAATTGAAAAATAAATATGAAGCAACTTGAACACTATTCCGATTTAAACCGATACTTGAAATTAAATTAAATCATAAACCATTTGAACATCAATTTGCCCTCGAAGGCTTTTATTGTCATAACTCCTAAACGAACGTTAAATGAAGTGTTACTTCACTTATAGGATATTCAAATGTCCTAGTTCACTGAGCAAGATAACAACAAAACTTGAATCCCCGAATGATTAATTCATTTGTATAATTAAATTCATTTGGACTTAAAACAATTCTAGCAATATTGAAAAGATGTTTAAGATCCTTCTTAAGCACTTCCTTAATATGATAGGATGTTTATAAGAACAACTAAACTTAATTGTTCTTTGATGAAGATAATCGTCCTCAAACCAAAACACAAGAACCTAGACGTCATAGGAAATGACTAGCTATAGGATTAGGAATTTGGTAGAAAACCATAACCCTTCCCTTAGCTTTACCTAGGAACTTGTTTAAATATTCTAAATTGCGTTTAAGTGCGGCCTGGGATGACGGGAAGACCCTCCAGGTACGCTTTTATTTTATTGCAATTTACCTTATTGCAATTTATTTAATCGTATCGCACTTACTTTTCTTGCATGATAAACAATCTGTTGCATGAAAACCCACACCTTTAGGGTAGCCCCTAAAACTGAAACCAAAACTAAATTAAAAGTCATTGCAAGATAAAATTCACCGCCACAACGAGTTCAAAATATAAAACAACTCAAAATTTAATCACAAACAGAATACAAAACTACAACTACAACTAAATTAAAACGTCTTGTTGGATGATCGGGAATACCTCGGATGATGTAACCTACGTGTTGCTAACGGGATTTCCCATTGTCTAAATGAAAGTGTGGAACTCATTCGGTTGAGTTTAGCAAATTCATACTGGACTAAGTGAATCCGATAAAAATAATGATGCCGGAAGGATGGAACCGTGGGATCTTAACCGGTGTTGTTATAATCAACTTTAAGATTTGCTTTAAATAAAACATAAAAAAACAATTGGAAATTAAGAATTTCTCTAAACCAAAACACTTCTCTCATCTCCTGATTTATGACTTCTAAAACTAAACCTCTGTAACAACGAGGAGCTCGGAGCATGGTGGGCAGCACGACCATCGTCATCAGCAAAACTCGGATCTACTTCAGTAAAACTTTCTTAGAATTAAATGACCAAGCCATAGGACTTCGAGGTAGTTTGCCTAGTGCAACATAAATCCTCAACCTTTTCGTTTGGCATTTGCATGATCATGTCATGTAAATTAAGCCCTAACCTGTCTTAGGATTCTGAGGTAGTCATCCGATATGACATAAACCATCACATCTTCAAGGCTATTTGTGTGAATTTATCATACAAATATAAGTCTAAATTAATTAAAATTGGCAAGATTGAAATACTAAATAAACATTAGGACTTTCCTAAATCCAAGCCAAACAATAGGATAGTCGGGAAATTACCGAAGTTCGCTTCGAATCTGTGATTTCTATACCTTTCTTCCTTTGAATTCCCAAAACAAAATGTTCCAAACTTGATCCATTCCCTATTGAAATTCCAAAATTCAATCCTTTGAAAACTTAAACTTTGAAATTCTTGAGAGCAGAATTACTAATTATTATCGAGAGTTTTCTTAGGTGATTCCCGTCACTTAAGATGTAATTAACTATAGGGGCTTACCCTTATAGGGAATTTTAAGAACCCAGGTAATATAAACCCTGTTTAATGCTTTCATATTAAGCGGGGAATTTGTCGGCTTATAAAATTGGTTCGCGGACCAAACGGATGTCACAAATCTTCTAGTTTATTTAATCGAGCCCCATCACCAAACGAGTGTGTCTATTCTTCGAGATAGATACACAGTTTGTGATGCGGTGCTCGTTTATATAAACTATTCGGGATGTGAGATCAGTTTGATTTCATATCTTAAAATTTTTAAATTTAAAATTATTTTCAAAATCAAATGCTACTTTCTAAATTATATATATATATTTAAATCAAATTTAAAATATAAAATTTGCCGACAATTTCTGTTAGGCGACCCCCTTTTCAAAATAAAACACACAACCCGAAAATAAGCCGCACAACTTCTGGCGACTCCGCTGGGGAAAATTCCTCTCTCCATTTTAATCAGACAATTCTGCTTTCAAAAATCGGTAGTGTATCCATGTTCCTAGTGGATCAAACTACCCTTCTTTCCGTTGGAATTCTATGTTCATTTCTACCTTGAACAAGTATAGCCAACATTCTCTCGGATTTAGGAGCCACTGTTTAGACACCCCTAAACAGAGAGGTTCCGAGATCCTTTTACCTCATTTCTAAGGTGGGGTGGACCCCCAATAGGTATTAGTTTAGGAGCGATCTTGCGGGTCGAGAAGTTTTTACAAGACCTTCTCTTCCCTTTCCAGTTCCTAATCAATTCCTTTTACCCTTCCTACAACTCTCCTTCTTTTAAAAATTCTCCCTCCTAACGAACAAATCTTTTCGATAAAAGATGATTTTCCTTTAATACCACAAATACACTAAGATAAACAGAAATGTGTTCGGACTCTTTCTTTTTCGTCATAAGTTTTACGATAAGAAGAAGCATGATTCGGGGACTAACACTTGGAATCTGCCCTGCAGAAATGGAAGCCCCAAAACTGATCTTCTCCTTCGTCAACGGACTCGAACTGGCTGTGTTCAAGGACGAACTGCCTGATAATGGATGCCAGGATTAGCTCCAGAGGTCGCAGTCCATAAGCTAGGAGTAGATCCTACTTCTGTCCCAGTCAGACAAGGTCCCAGAAGAATGCGTCTAGAAATCGAACAACAAGTCATAGCTGAAGTTAAAAAGCTAATAGACGCTAAATTTGTCCGTGAAGAACAATACCCGACTTGGTTAGCCAATGTGGTACCAGTCAGGAAGAAGAATGGTCGGATCGAAATTTGTGTGGATTTCGGAGATTTAAACAAGGCATGTCCAAAAGATGAATTCCCTCTACCGATCCCGGAATTAATGATCGACATTGCTTCAACGCATGAAATATTCTCATTCATGGATGGATCTTCGGGATACAACCGGATAAAAATGGCTCCAGAAGATGAAAAACTTACGGCATTCAGAACGCCGATCGGAGTATATTGCTACACAGTGATGCCATTCGGACTGAAGAACGCAGGAGCAACCTACCTGAGAGCGATGACAAGAATTTTTGATGATCTCATCCACAATCAAGTCGAATGCCACGTGGACGATGTGGTCATTGAAAGCAAAGTAAAGGAAAACCACCTGTATGATTTGAGAATTGTTTTCGAACGATTAAGACAATTCAACCTTAAGATGAATCCCTTAAAATGCGCCTTCGGCGTCACCTCCGGGAAATTCTTAGGATTCGTTGTCCGACATCGTGGAATTGAAATCGACCCGGAAAAGATTAAAGCTTATCTTAGAAATGCCGCCTCCCAAAACCTTAAAACAACTACGATCTTTTCAAGGGAAGCTGGCATATCTTCGACTCTTTATCTCAAACTTGTCAGGTAGGTGTCAGCCTTTCTCGGCATTAGTTAAAAAGGACGCCAAATTTATTTGGGAAGAGAAATGCCAGAAGGCCTTCTAGGACATTAAACAATTTTTAATGACACCTCCCGTCTTAGCAGCCCCGATCTCGGTGTAGACCGTTGATACTTTATACCGCGGCTTTAGACGACTCTCTCGGAGCCCCGTTGGCCTGTGTCAATGATGAGGGTAAAGAAAATGCTCTTTACTACCTAAGCCGTCGTTTACTTCCGACGGAAATAAGGTATTCCGCAATTGAAAAGCATTGTTTGGCCCTGATCTTCCCCGCTCAAAAGCTCAGGCACTACATGCTTTCTCATAAGGTCAACCTGATCTCGAAATTTAATCCATTGCAATACTTGATGACTCGTCCAACGCTTTTCGGCAGACTTGCCAGATGGTCAATGATATTATTGCAATTCTATATAACTTTCGTGCCGTAAAGGGACAAGTCCTAGCAGACTTCCTTGCAGCACACCCTTTGCCGGCAGAATCTCCTCTTAATGACGATTTGCCAGATGAACAAATAATGAGCTTAGAAGACCCTGATGATCGATGTTGGGAATTATATTTCGACGGAGCATCTTCAGCACACAAAGATGAAGAATTGCAAGTGATAGTGCCCGGTAAGGCAGGGATCGGATTAATCTTTATAACACCGGAGTGGGGGATGCTAAGATACTCCTACCACTTGACAGAGCCGTGTACAAACAACGAAGCAGAATACGAAGCCCTCATAACGAGACTGGAATTAACTATTCGAATGGGGATAACAAACTTCAACATCTACGGGGATTCACAGTTAATCATTCAACAGATCGCCGGACAGTACAGAATTTTAAAGCCAAGACTCGAGCGATACTTCCAGTATGCCATACAGCTGTTGGAACGAATTCCGAATGTGACAATTTACAAAATTCCCAGGAAAGAAAATGCTTTAGCAGATGCGTTAGCTCGCCTCGCAAAAGAATTTGCTTGTTTGCAAGATGAATCAGTAGAAGTGTCAATTCACGGACGTCAGGTCCTATCACAGCTCGACATAGACACAATACACAAATCAGAAAAAGAAGAAGAATCAGTTGCAACAGTGACAGAAAACACAGAAGATTGGCGACAGCCATTAATAGACTACCTGCAAATAGGAAAACTACCAGACGATAGGTCGCTAGCCCATCAGATCAAGAAAAGAACTCTGTCCTACACATTAATAAACAACACTTTATACAGAAGGTCTTTCGATCAAATGTGGCTAAGGTGCCTAAGCGGGTCCGAGGCCCGTGAAATTGTTAAAGAGGTGCATTCAGGACTCTGTGGCGCTCACCAGTCGGGTCCGAAGATGAAAATGAAAATTAAAAGACTAGGGTACTACTGGCCCTCGATGATGACCGACTGCATGAAAATCGCCAAGAGTTGTCACCAATGCCAAGTGCACGGAGTGGTTCTACACCAACCTCCAAATGTGCTACATCCAACAATTGCGTCGTGGCCATTTGAATGTTGGGGCACAGATATAGTGGGTCCAATAGAACCACCATCTTCAAAAGGACATCGCTTCATTCTTGCGGCTACCGGTTATTTTTCTAAGTGGGCGAGGCGGTTCCACTCGGAGAAGTGAAAGCACACCACGTGCTACGGTTTTCAAGAACCAAGTTGTCTACCGTTTCGGAGTGGCACGCGGGATCATCTCAGATAATGGGTCAGCATTCAGAAGCACACAAATCAACAATTTTGTCAGGAGACACGGAATCGACTGGCGATATTCAACAATTTACTACCCAAGAGCAAACGGCCTGGATGAGGCTTTTAATAAAACTCTCGTTCAAATTTTAAAGAAAGCTTTGGACGATAATAAGAGAAATTGGCATGAGAAGTTATTAGAAGCCTTATGGGCATACCAGACAACCTTCAGAACTCCTACTCAAGCTACACCTTACGCTCTGGTGTATGGGTCCGAGGCAGTGTTACCTTTAGAGGTCCAGCTTCCTTCACTCAGGATTGCGGTTGCAAACAAAATCACGACAGAAGAGAATGCCAAATTACGACTAGAGGAATTAGAAAGCCTGGAAGGGAAAAGACTTGCAGCGCAGCAAAATTTAGAATTATACCAAGCTAAGATGGTTCAAGCCCATGACAGGCTGGTCCGCTCAAGAACCTTTAAAGTTGGTGACATAGTTCTCGTTCTCAAAAGACCTATTCTTGCACACCGCAAGATAGGAGGAAAATTTGAACCCACTTGGGAAGGGCCGTTTGTGGTTGAGGCAGTCTACTCAGGAGGCTCCTACCAGCTAGTGAACTGCCAAGGAGAACGACATATGCTTCCGATCAATGGACGATACTTGAAAAAGTATTACGCTACCTGATGTTTCGAAGGAATGAATTCTTCATCCCTAGAAGCACGTGCAAAGTAATTACTTATGACTGGGTCCGAACCCAAAAATAAAAAAAAAATGTGCTAAAAAAATAAAAATAAAATCATGATAATAAAGTTTTCCTTGTTTTCTCTTCCATATCAAAATCTCTTTCCTGATCTTATCCCATTTAACTCCTGTTAAATTTAAAAATACAAAAAGTAAAAATAAAACTGTCTTTAATAAACATCTTCTTAATGTTCTTATTCTTAGTACGACTCTCGATCCTTTTCCTTGTCTTTTCGCAGGGAAATGTCGAACGGGCGGTTGGTCCCGAACTTTAGAAATGGCGTAAGCCTTGCACTCGACGAAAAGAGGGTGAAAGATGGAGCGATAATCGAGATTGACTCGGACTTCGCACCGGCGGGCCTGCAATACGAGGAAAGTGACTGGGTCACAGTTGACCGAGAGGAGCTGCCCAGTCAGACAGTAATGAAAGTGGGTGGCCCA
Organism: Papilionanthe hookeriana x Papilionanthe teres; assembly: GCA_022702705.1. NCBI lineage: Eukaryota > Viridiplantae > Streptophyta > Magnoliopsida > Asparagales > Orchidaceae > Papilionanthe > Papilionanthe hookeriana x Papilionanthe teres. The sequence continues at coordinate 144,380,385 of CM040428.1, forward strand.
AGCCACCACTCCAGCAGCAAGAAAAGGAAAACAAACACTGAAGAAGACAAGAAAATCAAGTCTGTAGTCGCTACAGGAGAGGGTAGGCTTGTCAGCGCCGCGCCCACAGAAACTCAGGAAGTACGAAGAGCTACTTTCACAGCAACCCAGTGAAGAAATAAAAATCGCCGTATCCGCAAGATGTTAACTAAACTAGCAGTGGACCAGTGCAACGAGGCAGTTGCTACTGCCAGTGCATTCACTTCAAGGACACCAGTTCACCAGGAACCTGAAGAAAGGAGGCCAGCTCTTAGGATAACAGAAGAGACCATGGAAATCTTAAGAAGAACATAAGAAAGATGGCTACAACGCCACCAGACAAAGCCACCGGTAATGCATAACCTTGTTACAGAAGCAACCCCAGAGGATGTCCCGACGGACACCATCCCCGAGGAGCCGAGGTATGCAGGAGAACGTGAAGGGATTGAGCCATATATCCCACAGTACGTCACCAGGCCTCGTCATTTGCAGATTATTCCGGAATACGAGCTAGAAAGAATGCAGAATGTCGAAAAGAAAACTTTTGAATACTTTGAGAGAATCAGAGGCAGGAGGATCAATATATTAGAAGGCCTCGAGCTACATACAGACGTGTTTTCAGAATACGAACAACAACAAATCGTGGATTGCATCCGGGATTTGAAAAGAATGGGCCGAGCGGGCCGCCTAAGAGAAAACACTTACTCGGAACCCCGGAGATGGATGCCAGGGAAAGGGAGAATTACCATACAATGTGGATGCTGCTACAACTTCGCGAGAAGACGAGAAGGGAAACCCACCGGGAATACTCCGTCATGGCCGGGTGGATCCAATGCCATTAGTCATCAAAAGGATGGTAAAAAGAATGATAACATGGAGGGTACTGCCAGGCGATTGCATACCCAACAGCTTGCATCATTAACATTTACAAGAAGGGTGACTCGCATACCCCCGCACATAGATCACCACGACTTTGTCGGACCATTCCGCACGGTTTCTTTTCCGAATGAATGTAATATCATGTTCGGATCTGACCTCCGGATAGCAGGCCCAGGTGAGTTCCGAGGGCCAGTAAAGATACCATTACCGGTAGGTTCCGTCATGATACTGAAGGGCAACGGAGCAAATGTCGCTAAACATTACATACCAGGAGTACCAATGAAGCGGATCTCAATTACTTTCAGAAGGATGGACGACAAGAAAGCACCTTACCACTTCCAGCCAGACCCGGAGCTAGAGAGCCTCCGGCCTTACGAGCTGTGAGTTACATGGAAAATATCACACCTCCAACGTACATCCATACGACATCCTTGCCAAGGATGGCTTGGAAGGTGATGTTATTGACCATGTACCTCACTATTCAGACATGGATTTATGACAGATACCTTTTTGGATGGATCGGCAAAGATCATACATAGTCCGTTTTGAGTCTATATGGATTGTATGAGATGTTTTCCAGATCGAGTTATATGATGTAGCTTCAACATGATTGGAATGAAAGTGACCATGTCACATTTTTGGCCTTCACCTCTTTTGTGCAAGTTGACTGAGAAACGCCATTCAAGTTAAATGAACTTCGAACAAAGAACACAAAAGAAAAAAAAAGAATAAAAAAAAACTTTCCTTAAAAATCTAAATAAAAAAAAATGATGAACACCAAATTCACATGAACATTAAATGAATGATAAAATAAATTTGAATCGTTAAAGGACAAACGAAATTAACATAAATTTTAAATCAAATTTCAAATTCGATCTTTCTAAATTTCAAATCAAATCTAATTCAAATTTCAAATTCGATCTTTCTAGATTCCAAATCAAATCTCAATCAAATTTCAAATTCGATCTTTCCAGATTCCAAATCAAATCTCAATCAAATTTCAAATTCGATCTTTCCAGATTCCAAATGAAAACTCAATCAAATTTCAAATTCAACTTTCCAGATTCCAAATCAAATCTCAATCAAATTCAAATTCAATCTTTCTAAATTTCAAATCAAATCTCAATCAAATTTCAAATTCAACCTTCCAGATCTCAAATCAAATCTCAATCGAATTCAAACTCAACCTTCCAAATCTGAAATCCAATCCGTTCTACTCTCTCCTTTGTCTGGGATGGAAGCGGTCGATTCCATTGACACAGAACCGCAAATTTTTCGATTCGGATCTAGTGGCGAGGAATTGTATTCAATTCAAAACAGCAACTTTCGATCAACTCATTTGAATGGGATTTGTAACATTTACATATTCCCTCCTGATCCATTTCTTTCGATGAAAGTCTTTTATAACTTTCATGAAATTCTCGAAAGACCAAAATTCTACATTACAAATCTTTGCAAAATCATTTACCCTTTCAAAATCAAACTTTTGGAGTTGAGGATTTTACATCCGAGACTGCATTGCTTTAGGATTCTTTCCCTATCGCAATGAAATACATCAAACTCAAACTCTTGGGGTTGAGGATTTTACATTTGAAACTGCATTGCTTTAGGATTCTTTCCCTATCGTAATGAAATACATCAAATTCAAACTCTTGGGGTTGAGGATTTTACATCCGAAACTGCATTGCTTTAGGATTCTTTCCCTATCGTAATGAAATACATCAAATTCAAACTCTTGGGGTTGAGGATTTTACATCCGAGACTGCATTGCTTTAGGATTCTTTCCCTATCGCAATGAAATACATCAAATTCAAACTCTTGGGGTTGAGGATTTTACATCCGAAACTGCATTGCTTTAGGATTTTGTCCCTATCGCAATGAAATACATCAAATTCAAACTTTTTGGAGTTGAGGATTTTACATCCGAGACTTCATTGCTTTAGGACTATTTCCCTATCGCAATGAAATACATCAAATTCAAACTCTTGGGGTTGAGGATTTTACATCCGAAACTGCATTGTTTTAGCATTCTTTCCCTATCGTAATGAAATACATCAAATTCAAACTCTTGGGGTTGAGGATTTTACATCCTAAACTGCATTGCTTTAGGATTCTTTCCCTATCGCAATGAAATACATCAAATTCAAACTTTTTGGAGTTGAGGATTTTACTTCCGAGACTGCATTGCTTTAGGATTCTTTCCCTATCACAATGAAATACATCAAATTCAAACTCTTGAGGTTGAGGAATTCAAACTCTTGGGGTTGAGGATTTTACATCCGAAACTGCATTGCTTTAGGATTCTTTCCCTATCGCAATGAAATACATCAAATTCAAACTTTTTGGAGTTGAGGATTTTACATCCGAGACTGCATTGCTTTAGGATTCTTTCCCTATCGCAATGAAATACATCAAATTCAAACTTTTGGAGTTGAGTATTTTACATCCGAGACTGCATTGCTTTAGGATTCTTTCCCTATTGCAATGAAATACATCAAAATCAAATTCTTGGGGTTGAGGATTTTACATCCGAGACTGCATTGCTTTAGGATTCTTTCCCTATCGCAATGAAATACATCAAATTCAAACTCTTGGGGTTGAGGATTTTACATCCGAGACTGCATTGCTTTAGGATTCTTTCCCTATCGCAATGAAATACATCAAATTCAAATTCTTGGGGTTGAGGATTTTACATCCGAGACTGCATTGCTTTAGGATTCTTTCCCTATCGTAATGAAATACATCAAATTCAAACTCTTGGGGTTGACGATTTTACATCCGAGACTGCATTGCTTTAGGATTCTTTCCCTATCGCAATGAAATACATCAAATTCAAATTCTTGGGGTTGAGGATTTTACATCCGAGACTGCATTGCTTTAGGATTCTTTCCCTATCGCAATGAAATACATCAAATTCAAACATTTGGGATTGAGTATTTTACATCCGAGACTGCATTGCTTTAGGATTCTTTCCCTACCGCAATGAAATACATCAAAGTCAAACTTTTTGGGGTTAAGGATTTTACATCCGAAACTGCATTGCTTTAGGATTCTTTCCCTATTGCAATGAAATACATCAAAATCAAACTCTTGAGGTTAAGGATTTTACATCCAATACCACATTGCTTTGAGATCTCTCCTCATTGTAATGATTTAACCTAATCAATTCAATTTTCTTTTGAGGTTGAAGATGTTACATCTAAAACCTCAAAATTCCAATTTTCATTTCAAGTTCAAATCCCTTCAAATTAATTTTGACAAAACTTCAATCTAAATTAAAACTCCAAATTGAAATCTAAGCTCACACATCCAAACTTAAATTGAAACAAAATAAAATCTAAATTGAAATTCCCCCAGATCATGTGATTTGGAATTCACCTCCTTTTCCTTTCCCCAGCGAGAGTTCAGGAATCTCCAGTTTCGGAGATATACTTGACACTCCCCAGCGGAAACTCTTCTACTTTGTCCTAAGTTTGTCACTTGGACGTTTGTGCTGGTTTTGTTGATCACTTCGGTCAACACCAATACGCGCGGTGTGCTCCGCCAGCTCACCACACCTATTGGGGGTCCATTTGTTGACCTCATTTTTGATGAGGTCTTCTCCTCTGCTTTTTAGTACTTAGGATCTAGCCTTAGGCTTAGAGGATTAGAATTGGGACCCACCACTTAGAAATTCAAACCAGTTCTTAACTCCCTGCAAACTCCACAAACTTGACTGTAGACCCCTAATCACCTAGTGGGTTGAAATCAAATATGGAAGTTTAAAGGATGAGTTCCTATAGGACTCTTTGGCCTTAGGACTACCCTGGGTGGCCTGGTCTGGTGAAGGGCTGACCTAAACACACACTACACTTATACACTACACTTTCACACACCTCCTAAAATCACACCCATATCCAACTTGACCTCCTGACTCATGTAGGTGATTCACATGGATGGTCCTTAACCCCTATGCCCTTGGCTAAGAGGGTTAGGAACAACATAGTGGATGCCTCAAATGAGTCCCTTCATGGCTCATGTGGGCTTGATATGGCTTCATGGCTCAACCAAAATGATTTCATTCCACTTACATTTACCTAATCTTCAATTTTTCAAAATTTCAATTTTTGACCCCCGGGACCCTACACCCGCCTAGCCTACCCAAAGCCCTTGAAATCACCCAAATTTTTCAAAAATTCCAAATCACCAAAAATTCCCCAAAATTAACCTTGAACATTTCCAAATCACTCAAATTGACCATCCATAGCCAAAAATATCAAAAATTCGAAAAATACCTCCCAATACCCTCCAGATACCCAAAATACCCCTCTTGACCCAAAAATCCAAAAATTCAGAAAATTCCCAAAAAATTCCAGAAAATCCCAAATATTCCCAATTCCATTTTGTTCAACTATACTATGGGCCAATTTTGTCAATTTACCCCACTTTTGTCAAAATCCCCAATTTGACCCATTTTAACCCAAAGTGAACCCAATGTCAAACCAAACCTACCCAATTGACCCAATTCTGTTCCAATTCAATTCTAAACTTCAATTCAACACTCTCAACACCAATCTAGACCAGATCCAAGTCCAATTTGATTGACATTTGAATCCAATTTCACTTTTGGCCTTAAAGCCCAATTTGGACCCATGACCCAAACCTAATCCAAACTAACCCAATTCAATTCCAATTAACCCCAAATCTTTTCTAAACCTTTCTTAACATCCCCACAAACAAAACACTAACATGATTTAACCAAAATTTAGACCCAAACCCCACTCAAATTCAACCCAAAGCTAAAAGGCCCAATTTTGACCTAAACCCAAACCTAACCCAAATAAGCCCAAACCCCAAAATCAAAACCCAACCAAAGCCAAAACCTCTTTGAAACACTCCCATAAACATTTCCCAACATTTATTTTACATCAATTTCAACCCTAGCCCAACATTGGCCCAAGTTAGCCCAATTTGACCTACATTGGCCCATTCACCAAAGAGATCCAAATCCAACCTAAACCTAGCCCAAACACTTCAAGTTTATTCCAAATCATTCATGAAACATTCCTAAACTAAATTCAACACTCATTGGATCTAATCCTTTGCAAAATTCCCATCCTAAAATCCATTTTAAAATCCAAAAGCCCACTTCTCTAAACCATTTTAAAAGCCCATCTTCACTAAATTCTAAAGGCCCAAAATTCATCCAAAGTCCATATGACATTCTTCTTCATCATGCATTCAATTAAAATCATCCCTAAGTTCAAATCAAACATCAAATGGTTCCAAATCAAGCCATATGCAAAATCCCATCAAATCACCCCTAAATTACCAAAATTTCCAAATTCCATTTTCATGAAATTGACCAAGCTTTTCCCCAAGCCAAAGACAAGCCATGAACAAGCCACATGAAGCCATGGAAGGTTTGACATGTGATCAAGCCATTAATGGCAAAAGGAGGAGCCTCTTTTAAGCCCCCTTAAAAAGGTTTTAACACTTTTAATGCTTCACCTTAATCCATGATTAATCAAAATATTCATTGATGGTGACTTGTCTACTCTTTTCTAGCTGATTCACCTGATCCTCCCTCAACCCAAATCAGCCATGGAAGGGTGCACCAAACCCAAAAAGGTGGGTTGACTCATTTGAACCCAAAATGGCCTCTCCCCCATTCCATTTCAATTCAACTCCTTTACACATGTCCATGGACAATTGACTACACTAAGCCCCAGCCCTGACCTCCCCGACCTTGAGGGTGACCTGAACCTGGCCGGCCAGCCACCACAGCCGCCGGAAACCACCAGGCCGAGAGCTCACATGTGAGCCCAAACTTGGAATTCTCACCTGCTGAGCTGCCCCATCCCGGTGGCCATTGTAGTTGTTCTTCTCTTTCCAAGAGCAGCTGATCCCAAGCCCTAACTTCCCCTGGGAGGCCCTCCACCCTCTCCTATTTAAACACCACCCCCTCTCGGCCATGGGAGGTGCTGAGCCAGAACTTACTGAAACTCTGCCAAAATTGCTCCAGATCACTCTCCATACTTAGAGCAGTTGATCCCCAGTGACAATTTGCCCTAATCCCCACCAACAGAGCCCAATTTCTCAGCCAAAGTTCCACCCAAAACCAGGACACTTCTCCATAGTGGATCAATCCTCAAATTGATTGGTCCTACACCTTCACCAGACCAAGGGAAGAAGTCCACCAGCGAAAGCCCCCTCTCCAGGCCACCCATCTGTTCCAGACTCCAAACTTTGTGATCGGGCTTGGTCAAAATCATACCTAGACAATTCAACAGGCCAAGGGACTTCATCTGGAGCTTACTTGGACCCAATCGAAGGTGACACAACCCTCAGATTGAAGCCACACTTCTCTGAGCAAAGGTATGAGCTAACTCTTTATCCTGAGCTTCTGGAGATTCTCCATTTTAAATGCCTTAATTTCAACGCATAATCACCGTATAGATGTATCTGTCTCTTCAAGATGAATCCATAGAGCACAAGAACACAAAAATCCGTTGAGAAATGAGTGAGTTCTTAGGGTTTTAGTGTGGACGGCTCTCGGGTGAGGACGCTTGGGGACGATGAACGGATGCCGTTCATTCCATACACGCGCGGACGGACGGCCAGGATCGCGCCGGACGAGGAGATGGAACGATACAGCGGGCCCCCGGAGCGCTGAGTTGGATGGCGGCGTCGTATGGCAGCGCGACACGCGGCTTTTCGGAGCTGCCTAGGATGAGTCAGCGCCGCCTTTTTAAATAGAAAATTAGGGTATTTTTCTATTTATTTAATTCCCTAAACTTCAAAAATGCATAACTTTGTGTAGAAAAATCAGAAAAATAAAATAAAAATACCCTCTTACTGTCATTTAATTTTATCAAGTATTTTATTTTTAATAATTTATTTACTGTCTGCATTATTTTAATTCTCCATGCATATAGGAAATTCACCATGGCATGAGACCATAGGGCTTTTGAAGCCTCTGAATTTGGGAACATTCCTTTAATTTTCCAAAGTCAGAGGCTATCCCTATTAGAAGTTATTGATTTTTCAAATTCATGTTACTGTTTTGAGTATTTTAAATCCTATAATTAGCATGTTGTGAAATAAATTCTAGGAAAATTTGGTGATATTTCTTATGACCAGAGGACTCTAGGAAAAATAGGTTTTGAATTAATCCACTTGGAATAACCCTAATTGGCCTAAACACCCAAAATAGGTCCTTAATTAATTAGAGCTAATCATGCATCAAATTGATTTGAAATCAATTCTCCACTGACCTTTTGGATCAGAGGAACCCACCATAAAAATTTGAAGTCAATTGGACTTGGTTAGCCCTATCAAATTGGTTGATTAAGCCATTTTGCCAAAATTAAACCTAAAAAATTCATAACTTTCAAAATGCTTTTAAAAAATTCACCAAATTGGTTTTGAAGCCTCAATGATATCAAGAGAATTTAAGAAAAATAAAATTGCAATTTTTCAAAAAAAGTTGATTTTCTTACATTATTTTAATATTTTAATAATTAAAAAATAATAAAAATCACAAAAATAATAAAATTCACCAAAATGTCACATTTTGAATTTTAATCATTTAGGAACAAACCCCATATTTTTCTTAAGTCTCTATAATGAGATATTAAATTTTAAAGCCCTAAGGTAATTTTAAAATTAAAAAAATGTATATTTTTAGTATTTCCACTAAAATAATTCTAATAAATCAAAAAAAAAATCAGAAAATTGTAAAAATTGATTCTCTGATTTCCTTGATATCAGAGAGATTTTTGAAAAATATAAAATTCATTTTTCAACCTTTATTTTATTTTTATATTAATTAATACCCCAAAATTCAAAATAATTATAATAAAAATAATATAATTCAAAAAATCACCAAAATTGGTCCAAGTGGTCCTCTGGTCATTAGGAATGTCCCATAATTTTCTTAAGGACAGAAACTTTCCCTTGGTCATATTATTAAATTTTCCTTGGAAATCCCTATTTTCCACCAAAAATAATTACATAAATAAATTAAATATAGAAAAATCACATTTTCTCTTCTCATGTCTTTATTGACATATGAGTGAAGTCACATAAAAATTTCAAGTTCATTTAAGATCAATTTAGTGAGTTATGAAATTATTAAGCTTGAAGGGCAAAATGGTAATTAAAATTTTAACCTTTAATTAAAACTTTAGGCTTAATAAAATTGAAGAGTAAAATATTTGATCCTAATCTGATTTGGATGATTGAAATTTAAATAATTAAAGGGTAGAAACTTACTAAACAATTTAAAAATAATTAAAATAAACCTTAATTAAATAATTGATTAAATTTGGAAGAATAATAAAATTGGGATATTATTAGGAAGAGATTTGTTCTTTAATTTAAGAATCCCTAAATTAATCATCTCAATAATATTTAATTCCTAATTTAAATGATAATTCAAATTTAAGATTTAAAATGCTAAAAGACTTAACCACTAAATTAAATTAAAGTTAAATTATTTAAATTAAACCCTTTTAAAATTTCAATTAAATTAAAATTAAAAAAAAATATATATAATAAAATTAAATTAAAATTTAAATTAAATTAAATTAAAGTAAAACTAAATTAAATCAAATTAAAATTTAAAATTAAATTAAATTAAAGTAAAATTAAATTAAATCAAATTAAATTGAATTAAATTAAATTAAATAATAAAATCAAGTTAAAATTAAAATCAAGTTAAATTGAATCAAAATGGAAACTAAACTACATTAAATTAAATTAAAGTTAAATTAAATTGAATTAAAAATAACATAAACCTAAGACATAAAGAAATTCAAAAATAAATTTAAAGCAACTTGAACACTATTCCAGATTTAAACCCGATAACTGAAATTAAATTAAATCATAAACCATTTGAACATCAATTTGCCCTCGAAGGCTTTTATTGTCATAACTCCTAAACAGAACGTTAAATAAAGTGTTACTTCACTTATAGGATATTCAAATGTCCTAGTTCACTGAGCAAGATAACAACAAAACTTAAATTCCCGGATGATTAATTCATTTGTATAATTAATTCCATTTGGACTTAAAACAATTCTAGGGATATTGAAAAGATGTTTAAGATTCTTCTTAAGCACTTCCTCAATATGATAGGATGTTTATAAGAACAACTAAACTTAATTGTTCTTTGATGAAGAAAATCGTCCTCAAACCAAAACACAAGAACCTAGACGTCATAGGAAATGACTAGCTATAGGATTAGGAATTTGGTAGAAAACCATAACCCTTCCCTTAGCTTTACCTAGGAACTTGTTTAAATATTCTAAATTGCTTTTAAGTGCAGCCTGGGATGACGGGAAGACCCTCCAGGTACGCTTTTATTTTATTGCAATTTACCTTATTGCAATTTATTTAATCGTATCGCACTTACTTTTCTTGCATGATAAACAACTGTTGCATGAAAACCCACACCTTTAGGGTAGCCCCTAAAACTGAAACCAAAACTAAATTAAAAGTCATTGCAAGATAAAATTCACCGCCACAACAGTTCAAAATATAAAACAACTCAAAATTTAATCACAAACAGAATACAAAACTACAACTACAACTAAATTAAAACGACTTCTTGGATGATCGAGAATACCTTGGATGATGTAACCTACGTGTTGCTAACGGGATTTCCCACGGTCTAAATGAAAGTGTGGAACTCATTCAGTTGAGTTTAGCAAATTCATCTGGACTAAGTGAATCCGATAAAAATAATGATGCCGGAAGGATGGAACCGTGGGATCTTAACCGGTGTTGTTATAATCAACTTTAAGATTTGTTTTAAATAAAACATAAAAAAATAATTGGAAATTAAGAATTTCTCTAAACCAAAACACTTCTCTCATCTCCTGATTTATGACTTGTAAAACTAAATCTCTGCAACAACGAGGAGCTCGGAGCATGTTGGGCAGCACGACCATCGTCATCGACGAAAATTCGGATCTACTTCAACAAACTTTCTTAGAATTAAATAACTAAGCCATAGGATTTCGAGGTAGTTTGCCTAGTGCAACATAAATCCTCAACTTTTCGTTAGGCATTTGCATGATCATGTCATGTAAATTAAGCCCTAACCTGTCTTAGGATTCCGAGGTAGTCATCCGATATGACATAAACCCTCACATCTTCAAGGCTATTTGTATGATTTTATCATACAAATATAAGTCTAAATTAATTAAAATTGGCAAGATTGAAATACTAAATAAACATTAGGACTTTCCTAAATCCAAGCCAAACAATAGGATAGTCGGGAAATTACCGAAGTTCACTTCGAATCTGTGATTTCTCCTACCTTTCTTCCTTTGAATTCACAAAACAAAATGTTCCAAACTTGATCCATTCCCTATTGAAATTCCAAAATTCAATCCTTTGAAAACTTAAACTTTGAAATTATTGAGAGCAGAATTACTAATTATTATCGAGACTTTTCTTAGGTGATTCCCATCACTTAAGATGTAATTAACTATAGGGGCTTGCCCTTATAGGGAATTTTAAGAACCTGAGTAATATAAACCCTCGTTTAATGCTTTCATATTAAGCAGAGGAATTTGTCGGCTTATAAAATTGGTTCGCAGACCAAAAGGATGTCACAAATCTTCTAGTTTATTTAATCGAGCCCCATCACAAAACAGTGTGTCTATTCTTCAATATAGATACATAGTTTGTGATGCGGTGCTCGTTTATATAAACTATTAGGGATGTGAGATCAGTTTGATTTCATATCTTAAAATTTTTAAATTTAAAATTATTTTCAAAATCAAATGCTACTTTCTAAATTATATATATATATATATATTTAAATCAAATTTAAAATATAAAATTTGCAGAAAATTTCTGTTAGGCGACCCCCTTTTCAAAATAAAACACACAACCCGAAAATAAGCCGCACAACTTCTGGCGACTCCGCTGGGGAAAATTCCTCTCTCCATTTTAATCAGACAATTCTGCTTTCAAAAATCGGTAGTGTATCCATGTTCCTAGTGGATCAAACTACCCTTCTTTCCGTTGGAATTCTATGTTCATTTCTACCTTGAACAATATAGCCAACATTCTCTCGGATTTAGGAGCCACTGTTTAGACACCCCTAAACAGAGAGGTTCCGAGATCCTTTTACCTCATTTCTAAGGTGGGGTGGACCCCCAATAGGTATTAGTTTAGGAGCGATCTTGCGGGTCGAGAAGTTTCTACAAGACCTTCTCTTCCCTTTCCAGTTCCTAATCAATTCCTTTTACCCTTCCTAGAACTCTCCTTCTTTTAATAATTCTCCCTCCTAACGAACAAATCTTTTCGATAAAAGATGATTTTCCTTTAATACCACAAATACACTAAGATAAACAGAAATGTGTTCATACTCTTTCTTTTTCGTCATAATTTTTACGATAAGAAGAAGCACGATTCGGGGACTAACACTTGGAATCTGCCCTGCAGAAATGGAAGCCCCAAATCTGATCTTCTCCTTCGTCAACGGACTCGACCTGGCCGTGTTCAAGGACGAACTGCCTGATAATGGAATCATTCGATTCGGACAAGGATTCGAGGACACCGACATCAAAATCCCCGACGTCACTCTCTTTTCACTCACAAGCAAAGTACCAGAAACTGAGAAGCCGTTGATTGAGTTCAACCTCAAGTCAACTCACAAATTCCCTCCTCTGCAAAAGATTCCAACTTAGAGGAGTACTGCTGTCAACAGAAGGACAGTTGTTGCTACCCCCACTGGTCTAGTTGTCTCTGCACCTACCCCGGCTCCTACCAAACTAAAGGGAAAGGGAATTCAGAGCTATGATGAACTGTTACCGTGGAGGGTACAGACCTTCCTGTGAAACCTTCTGTTTTTGAAATCGGGTCCAGCTTGAGAATTCCATCGCTGACACGGACTCAGAGAAGAAACGAAGTAAAAGGATTGCTAGAGAAGCCGTAGCCGCCGAAGTTGCTTTCCCGGAGGAAATCCCGGAAGCCGCCCGAGTATACACCGTCGCTCGAATACATACCACTTTTGGGAGGAAGCAGGTTCCATCCCCTCTCCGCCGCAGAAGATGAAGAAAATGTTCGCAAGATTGCTGCCGCATTGCCTTAGCCCGTATATTACAACGATAGCCGTAAGAAAAGGGCTAGAGTTACACCATTTGCTCGACTGCAAACCCTGATAGAGAAGTTAGCAAAGAAGGAAAGGTGCCCTGTATCAGAAATTTTAAGAAGGATAGGGTGGGTGCCAGCCAAGTCCCGTCTTGGGCTGCGAGTAGAACCCGCTATTGCTGCGGAAAAGCCGAATAAGAGAATGAAAGCTAGTCCAATTGTCGTTGTTTCAGGACTACAAATTAGGGAGGATACCATCGTCCAGCATTTGGCTGACAGACCATCCAGTCCTAGACCTTCTGCTGCTAGAAGGATGGTATAGCGTCCCACTACTGGGACAATTAAGATTAAAACAACAACTCCGAGAAGGAAAGTCTCGTCAGGAGACTTGAGTCCGAAGAAAGTGCTACCGCAAGAAAGGGGACTCATGAGAAGGAAACCCGACAGCTATCACATGACAACCGCAAGGATGTACGTAAAAGACCACTAGAAGATGCTATGGAAAAGCTAAGAACCGATATTCGGCGATTAGCAAGGGAAAGAGAAGAGAAATTCGGAGATGAAGTTGACTCGTCAGAGTTCATGGATGATGAGTATGCAGAAGTTAACATGGTTGAAACACGAGCTTCGTCAGCTTCACAAGGCGCCCCTGCAGCCGCAGAAAGGGAGGAGCCGGAAGTAATGAGGAGGCAGCTTCAAGAGAAAGATGATACGATCACCCAAATGGCAAAAAGGATGGAAGAGATGGCTGTTGCCCAAAGAGAAACACCCCCAGAGGTCATTCACATTGTAGACGGAGGAAAGGAGATTACATCCGTCAACGGGGATGATCAATTAAAGAAGGATACAACACAAAGCATGATACCAAAAAAGGATATCAAGAGCTTGGTGGAACACCAGGTGCGAGAAGCCTTGGCACAATCAAAGAGCGGGACATCCATTCGGACGGGTAGACCTTACCCTGAAGAATTCGACATTGTCCAATACCCGAAAGGCTTCGTACCACCTCTGTTCAAGACCTTTGATGGAACCGGGAACCCTCGGCAGCATGTTGCACATTTTCGTGCCAGTTGTTGCAATGCCGGCAGAAGTGATGCTTTACTCTTCCGACAATTTGTCGGCGACTCGTCGTGGATCGCCTTTGATTGGTATGCGGAATTACCGAACGGTTCGGTGAAGAAATTTTCAGAACTAGAGAACCTCTTCATCAAGAGATTTGCTGGAGCTCAGCACCACAACACTATAGGTGATTTAGTGGTAGAGAAGCAGAAACCCAACGAAACCTTGGTAGACTACATGCTTCGATGGAGGAACCTAAGTATGAAGTGTGAGCCACAGCTACAAGAACAACATGCAGTCGGTATTTTACTAAAGAGCATTCACGGCCCGATAGCACTTCTCCTCAAGGGATTTACTATTAAGACTTTCGAGAAGTTGTTAAGCAAGGCCGGAAGCTTGTAAGAGGAGGCGAAGCAATTAAGTTTCACCGACAAAACAGACAAACAGAAGCCCGTGAAAACTTTTGAAAAGAAGTCCGGGATCGTTGCAGCAGTCGATAAGGGCAAGCAACCGATACAAATATCGTCAGAACGGCAACAACAACCTCAACAGAATTACCAGCAACCCCAACCCAGCTATCAGTCATCTCAGCAGTATGAACAACCGCCTCGTCCGCAACGTACATTAAGGGAGCTTCTGAGCAGGGAGTATCCGTTTAAGAATTAGGCAGTGCCGAAAATGTTCCGCAGTTTGATGAAGACTCCAGATTTCTAACTACCAGAACCTAAGAGACCAGAAGAAGTCGACAAGAAAGGTGATCCCAACTTTTGCCCTTACCACCGGATGCTTGGACATAAGATAGAAGATTGTATTACCTTCAAATGTTGGCTCAACGACAATCTTCGAAAAGGGAACATAACAATCCCGAAGGAATACATGAAGGAACCCCAGAAAGGAGGTTCCGTCAATGTTGTCTCGACTGATCTCATTGTTCCGATAGATCCCTATGCGACTGATGATGGATGGGCTACCGCTTGGACAAGGTCTTTCAAAAAAGATTTTGGATCACATCCAAACCGCTTCGGTGCGAGCCTCTATTCAGAGTTCGAAACCTGTTAAGTCGACACTATCACTTGCGATAGAAGAACCACCTCAACAAGAGACAATTGAAGAGAAGAAGAAAATCGACGAAGAAGAGAAGACCGAGGCTCCTAAGGCTAGACTAGGGGCTTCTTATCCTAGGATAGTTGTTTCCGATTCGGGGGAGAAATCCCTCGAACCTCTGACTCTGTATGATTATTTGCTCACTCCGGTGGGATCTAATAATGATAAGGGTTATGGCGTTGGCTACGTTTTGACTGTTTCTAACGATTACGTAACTAGCGACAATCCGGACATCGATTCTGATACAAATAACAATTCTCAAATCATACACAATCTCGACGATCACAATGACAAAGAAGACATCCACCGGGGAGGCTACGAGAGTTCAACGAGCAATGGATCTATTTGCGAGTTTCGAGGAGCTCCAGTCACAATAGATTTAGAGCCTTCCGATTCTGAAGCTAATCTAGAAGAACCTCTCATTCTGATTCAAAATGAGACACCAGCAAACTCAATACTAGATTCAGAAGAAATTACAGAAGTTAACTTAAGAAGTGGAAGAGTTCTACCTCCGAGGATGGGTCCAAAGGACAAAGGAAAGCGTGTGGTTGTTCGGGAAGAACCAACCCCGACAGAAGAAATACCCATTCGGGAAGAAATCGAGACACATGGAAATAAAGTGGACTACAACGTGCTAGCCCATCTTAGGAAACTATCGACCAAACCGAGCATCTACGACGCTCTCATCTTATCAAAGGAGATGAGAGAAGCTCGATCAAGGCCTTACTTGATCCCGAGATTTGCTTAACTCAAATGACAGGAGATTCCTTAGATGAGGTTTGCTCGTTAAAAGAACAACGAGGTGTCACCTTCACTGGACAACGACCTACTACTGGGACAAGCATACCACAATCGACCGTTGTACATTTCGACCATAATAGGGAAGTTTACACTCTCCGCAGTATTGGTGGATCCAGGAGCATCAATCAATATAATGAATCTTCGAACGCTAGAATACTTGGAAATTGATGCTCGCGAGCTCGAAGCGGACAAAATGTTATTAAGAGGATTCAACCGTAAAGGAGAAAGAGCTCTCGGATCGATAACACTCGCTAATGAAGACCGGTGACTTGGCAAGGACAACCGTGAAATTTCACATAATCGATTCGAAACGTCATTCAACGCTCTACTGGGCCGACCATGGATACATGAGAACCGGATGGTACCATCATCCCTACATCAGTGCATCAAATACTACGATGGAGGAGAATAATGCATCAAAGGTGACTTACAACCATTCTCCGAACATGAAATTAGAATCCATGAAGATGTAGCTTATTACGCACCCCCGAAGAAAACAATCTTCTCCAGAGATACCATAACAAATGAAGCAAAGGAAGTTCGGGACAACGAAGAACCTGAAGTTCTAGTCCAACGAGTCACTCACCACTCCCTTACGGCAAGATGGTGAAGGTTTCTCCACAACTCGCATCCGAGGTCGAGGCCGGGGACGAGGTCGTGGCGTAGACGTTAGGACGAGTTGGACGGAGGAAACCAGCCATCAATGTTGATTGGGAAGATAGTTCTGAAGAAGAAAAAGAGATCAAACAAGAAGCATCGACATTAAGTCAGAAGAAGCCGCAATTCAGGATCCCTCTTGAAGATGAAGAGAACGAAGAATATAAATCGATGTACGAGAAGATTAACCACTATGTACATACTATGACCCTGACCCCGATCCATTCTAATAAGATCGAGGGTATGGTGGTCAAAGAGGTACATAGAGGCGGTGCAAAGCCCATCAAATTCTACCGTGGTGCTCCTTCCGCCAAAGCCGAAAATAATGTACAATTTGAAAATGTCACTTCATCGAATTAATGGAATTACCTTTTGAGTGGTACTCTCCTCGTGTTCAAAATTTAATTCATCGTGGTTTCTTACCTCGACAATGGACAAAAGGTCAATCACAACATTTTGAAAAATTATGGAATAACTCCGGTCATCCACCCAATTCAAAGCATGGTCTCGGATTCGAGCACGGTAGGATCGACTGATGATACCGAATTTTGCTTGGTTGTCACTTGCGAGTCGAATGAAAACCGTATGGAAAATACGGAAGAATTTGAAGATTTACAAATTGGAGACGCTCCACCGAATTCGAAGAAGAGATTAAATCTACAATAGATGAGTTAACGAAGTTAACTTAGGTACTAGCGAAGAGCCTAGACCTACCTTTGTTAGCTCCTTACTCAATAAAGAAGACTCCGAAGAAATAATCAAGTTATTAATGGAATTTAAAGACTGTTTTGCTTGGAACTACGATGAGATGCCAGGATTAGCTCCAGAGGTCACAACCATAAGCTAGGAGTAGATCCTACTTCGTCCCGGTCCGAACAAGGTCCCAGAAGAATGCGTCTAGAAATCGAACAACAAGTCATAGATGAAGTTAAAAAGCTAATAGACGTTAAATTTGTCCGTGAAGAACAATACCCGACTTGGTTAGCCAATGTGGTACCGATCGGGAAGAAGAATGGTCGGATCGGAATTTGTGTGGATTTCGAGAGATTTAAAAAAGGCATGTCCAAAAGATGAATTCCCTCTACCGATCCTGCAATTAATGATCGACATTGCTTCAACGCATTAAATATTCTCATTCATGGATGGATCTTCGGGATACAACCGGATAAAAATGGCTCCAGAAGATGAAAAACTTACAGCATTCGTAACGCCGATCGGAGTATATTGCTACACAAATGATGCCATTCGGATCGAAGAACGCGAGAGCAACCTACCGGAGAGCGATGACAAGAATTTTTGATGATCTCATCCACAATCAAGTCGAATGCTATATGGACGATGTGGTCATCAAAAGCAAAGTAAAGGAAAACCACCTGTATGATTTGAGAATTGTTTTCGAACGATTAAGACAATTCAACCTTAAGATGAATCCCTTAAAATGGGCCTTCGGCGTCACCTCCGGGAAATTATTAGGATTCGTTGTCCGACATCGTGGAATTGAAATCGACCCGGAAAAGATGAAAGCTATCTTAGAAATGCCGCCTCCCAAAACCTTAAAACAACTATGATCTTTTCAAGGGAAGCTGGCATATCTTCGACTCTTTATCTCAAACTTGTCAGGTAGGTGTCAGCCTTTCTCAGCATTAGTTAAAAAGGACGACAAATTTATTTGGGAAGAGAAATGCCGGAAGGCCTTCGAGGACATTAAACAATATTTAATGACACCTCCTGTCTTAGTAGCCCCGGTCTCGGGTAGGCCGGTGATACTTTATACCGCGGCTTTAGACGACTCTCTCGGAGCCCTGTTAGCCCAGGTCAATGATGAGGGTAAAGAAAATGCTCTTTACTACCTAAGCCGTCGTTTACTTCCGACAGAAATAAGGTATCCTGCAATTGAAAAGCATTGTTTGGCCTTGATCTTCGCTGCTCAAAAGCTCAGGCACTACATGATTTCTCATAAGGTCAACCTGATCTCGAAATTTAATCCATTGCAATACTTGATGACTCGTCCAACGCTTTACGGCGGACTTGCCGGATGGTCGATGATATTATTGCAATTCGATATAACCTTCGTGCCGTAAAGGGACAAGTCCTAGCAGACTTCCTCGCAGCACACCCTTTGCCGGCAGAATCTCCTCTTAATGACGATTTGCCAGATGAACAAATAATGAGCTTAGAAGACCCTGATGATCGATGTTGGGAATTATATTTCGACTGAGCATCTTCAGCACACAAAGATGAAGAATCGCAAGTGATAGTGCCCGGTAAGGCAGGGATCGGATTAATCTTTATAACACCGGAGCGGGGGATGCTAAGATACTCCTACCACTTGACAGAGCCATGTACAAACAACGAAGCAGAATACGAAGCCCTCATAACGAGGCTCGGAATTAACTATTGCTAATGGGGAAAACAAACTTGACATCTACGGGGATTCACGGTTAATCATTCAACGGATCGCGGACGATGACGGAATTTTAAAGCCGAAGACTCGAGCGATACTTCCGAGTATGCCATACAGCTGTTGGAACGAATTCTGAATGTGACAATTTACAAAATTCCCAGGAAAGAAAACGCTTTAGCAGATGTGTTAGCTCGCCTCTCAAAAGATTTTGCTTGTTTGCAAGATGAATCAGTAGAAGTGTCAATTCACGGACGTCAGGTCCTATCACAGCTCGACATAGACACAATACACAAATCAAAAAAAGGAGAAGAATCAGTTGCAACAGTGACACAAAACACAGAAGATTGGCGACAGCCATTAATAGACTACCTGCAAATAGGAAAAATACTAGACGATAGGTCGCTAGCCCATCAAATCAAGAAAAGAACTCTGTCCTATGAATTAATGAACAACACGTTATACAGAAGGTCTTTCGATCAAATGTGGCTAAGGTGCCTAAGCCGGTCCGAGGCCCGTTAAATTGTTAAAGAGGTGCATTCAGGACTGCGTGGCGCTCACCGATCGGGTCCAGAAGATTAAAATGAAAATTAAAAGACTAGGGTACTACGGCCCTCGATGATGACCGATCGCATGAAAATCGCGCAGAGAGCTGTCACCAATGCCAAGTGCACGGAGTGGTTCTACACCAACCTCCAAATGTGCTACATCCAGACAATTGCGTCGTGTCCGATTGAATGTTGGGGCACGGATATAGTGGGTCCAATAGAACCACCATCTTCAAAAGGACATCGCTTCATTCTTGCGGCTACCGATTATTTTTCCAAGTGGGCGGGCGGTTCACTCGGAGAAGTGAAAGCAAACCACGTGCTACTGATTTTCAAGAACCAAGTTGTCTACCGTTTCGGAGTGGAGCGCAGGATCATCTCAGATAATGGGCCAGCATTCAGAAGCACACAAATCAACAATTTTGTCAGGAGACACGGAATCGACTGGCGATATTCAACAATTTACTACCCAAGAGCAAACGGCCTAGATGAGGCTTTTAATAAAACTCTCGTTCAAATTTTAAAGAAAACTTTGGACGATAATAAGAGAAATTGGCACGAGAAGTTATTAGAAGCCTTATGGGCATATCGGACAACCTTCAGAACTCCTACTCAAGCTACACCTTACGCTCTAGTGTATGGGTCCGAGGCAGTGTTACCTTTAGAGGTCCGAGCTTCCTTCACTCGGGATTGCAGTTTCAAACAAAATCACGACGAAGAGAATGCCAAATTACGACTAGAGGAATTAGAAAGCCTGGAAGGGAAAAGACTTGCAGTAGCAACAAAATTTAGAATTATACCAAGCTAAGATGGTTCGAAGCCCATGACGGCTGGTCCGCCCAAGAACCTTCAAAGTTGGTGACTTAGTTCTCGTTCTCAAAAGACCTATTCTTGCACACCGCAAGATAAGAGGAAAATTTGAACCCACTTGGGAAGGGCCGTTTATGGTTGAGGCAGTCTACTCAGGAGGCTCCTACCAGCTAGTGAACTGCCAAGGAGAACGACATATGCTTCCGATCAATGGACGATACTTGAAAAAGCATTACGCTACCTGATGTTTCGAAGGAATGAATTCTTCATCCCTAGAAGCACGGGCAAAGTAATTACTTATGACTGGGTCCGAACCCAAAAATAATAAAAAAAAATGTGCTAAAAAAATAATAATAAAATCGTGATAATAAAGTTTTCCTTGTTTTCTCTTCATATCAAAATCTCTTTCCTGATCTTATCCCATTTCACTCCTGTTAAATTTAAAAATACAAAAAGTAAAAAAAAAAACTGTCTTTAATAAACATCTTCTTAATGTTCTTGTTCTTAGTACAGCCCCTGATCCTTTTCCTTGTCTTTTCGCAGGGAAATGTCGAACGGGCGGTTGGTCCTGAACTTTAGAAATGGCGTAAGCCTTGCACTCGACGAAAAGAGGGTGAAAGATGGAGCGATAATCGAGATCGACTCGGACTTCGCACCGGCGGGCTCGCAATACGAGGAAAATGACCGGGTCATAGTTGACCGAGAGGAGCTGCCCGATCGGACGACGAATGAAAGTGGGTGGCCCAAGCCACCACTCCAGCAGCAAGAAAAGGAAAACAAACACTGAAGAAGACAAGAAAATCAAGTCTGTAGTCGCTACAGCAGAGGGCAGGCTTGTCAGCGCCGCGCCCACAGAAACTCAGGAAGTACGAAGAGCTACTCTCACAGCAATCCAATGAAGAAATAAAAGTTGCCGTATCTGCAAGATGTTAATTAAACTAGTAGTGGACCAGCGCGACGAGGCAGTTGCTACTGCCAGTGCATACACTTCAAGGACACCAGTTCACCAGGGACCTGAAGAAAGGAGGCCAGCTCCGAGGATAACAGAAGAGACCAGGGAAATCTTAAGAAGAATAGAAGAAAGAAGGCTACAACGCCACCAGACAAAGCCACCGGTAATGCATAACCTTGTTACAGAAGCAACCCCGGAGGATGTCCCGACGGACACCATCCCCGAGAAGCCGAGGTATGTAGGAGAACGTGAAGAGATTGAGCCATATATCCCACAGTACGTCACCAGGCCTCGCCATTTGCAGATTATTCCGGAATACGAGCTAGAAAGAATGCAGATTGTCGAAAAGAAAACTTTTGAATACTTCGAAAGAATCAGAGGCAGGAGGATCAATATATTAGAAGGCCTCGAGCTACATACAGACGTGTTTTCAGAATACGAGCAAAAAAAAATAGTGGATTGCATCCGGGATTTGAAAAGAATGGGCCGAGCGGGCCGCCTAAGAGAAAACACTTACTCGTAACCCCGGAGATGGATGCCAGGGAAAGGGAGAATTACCATACAGTGTGGATGTTGCTACAACTTCGCAGAAGACAGGAAGGGAAACCCAACGGGAATACTCTGTCATAGCCAGGTAGATCCAATGCCATTAGTCATCAAAAGGATGGTAAAAAGAATGATAACATGGAGGGTACTGCCGGCAGATTGCATACCCAACAGTTGCATCATTAACATTTACAAGAAGGGTGACTGCATACCCCCGCACATAGATCACCACGACTTTGTCGGACCTTTCGCACGGTTTCTTTTCCGAACGAATGTAATATCATGTTCGGATCCGACCTCCGGATAGCGAGGCCCGGGTGAGTTCCGAGGGCCGTGAAAGATACCATTACTCGTAGGTTCCGTCATGATACCGAAGGGCAACGGAGCAAATGTCGCTAAACATTGCATACCAGGAGTACCAATGAAGCGGATCTCAATTACTTTCAGAAGGATGGATGATAGGAAAGCACCTTACCACTACCAGCCAGACCCGGAGCTAGAGAGCCTCCGGCCTTATGAGCTGTGAGTTACATGGAAAATATCACACCTCCAACGTACATCCATACGACATCCTTGCCAAGGATGGCTTGGAAGGTGATGTTATTGACCATGTACCTCACTATTCAGACATGGATTTTTGATAGATACCTTTTTGGATGGATCGACAAAGATCATACATAGTCCGTTTTGAGTCTATATGGATTGTATGAGATGTATTCCAGATTGAGTTGTATGATGTATCTTCAACATGATTGGAATGAAAGTGACCATGTCACATTTTTGGCCTTCACCTCTTTTGTGCAAGTTGACTGAGAAACGCCATTAAAGTTAAATGAACTTCGAACAAAGAACAGAAAAAGAAAAAAAAAGAATAAAAAAAAACTTTCCTTAAAAATCTAAATAAAAAAAAATGACGAACACCAAATTCACATGAACATTAAATGAATGATAAAATAAATTTGAATCGTTAAAGGACAAACGAAATGAACACAAATTTTAAATCAAATTTCAAATTCAATCTTTCTAAATTTCAAATCAAATCTCAATCAAATTTCAAATTCAATCTTTCCAGATTTCAAATCAAATCTCAATCAAATTTCAAATTCGATCTTTCCAGATTCCAAATCAAAACTCAATCAAATTTCAAATTCAACTTTCCAGATTCCAAATCAAATCTCAATCAAATTCAAATTCAATCTTTCCAAATTTCAAATCAAATCTCAATCAAATTTCAAATTCAACCTTCCAGATCTCAAATCAAATCTCAATCGAATTCAAACTCAACCTTCCAAATCTGAAATCTAATCCGTTCTACTCTCTCCTTTGTCTGGGATGGAAGCGGTCGATTCCATTGACACGGAGCCACGAAGTTTTCGATTCGGATCTAGTGGCGAGGAATTGTATTCAATTCAAAACAACAACTTTCGATCAACTCATTTGAATGGGATTTGTAACATTTACATATTCCCTCCTGATCCATTTCTTTCTATGAAAGTCTTTTATAACTTTCATGAAATTCTCGAAACACCAAAATTCCACACTACAAATCTTTGCAAAATCATTTACCCTTTCAAAATCAAACTTTTGGAGTTGAGGATTTTACATCCGAGACTGCATTGCTTTAGGATTCTTTCCCTATCGCAATGAAATACATCAAATTCAAACTCTTGGGGTTGAGGATTTTACATTTGAAACTGCAATGCTTTAGGATTCTTTCCCTATCGTAATGAAATACATCAAATTCAAACTCTTAGGGTTGAGGATTTTACATCCGAAACTGCATTGCTTTAGGATTCTTTCCCTATCGTAATGAAATACATCAAATTCAAACTCTTGGGGTTGAGGATTTTATATCCGAGATTGCATTGCTTTAGGATTCTTTCCCTATCGCAATGAAATACATCAAATTCAAACTCTTGGGGTTGAGGATTTTACATCCGAAACTGCATTGCTTTAGGATTCTTTCCCTATCGCAATGAAATACATCAAATTCAAACTTTTTGGAGTTGAGGATTTTACATTCGAGACTGCATTGCTTTAGGATTCTTTCCCTATCGCAATGAAATACATCAAATTCAAACTCTTGGGGTTGAGGATTTTACATCCAAAAATGCATTGCTTTAGCATTCTTTCCCTATCGTAATGAAATACATCAAATTCAAACTCTTGGAGTTGAGGATTTTACATCTGAAACTGCATTGCTTTAGGATTCTTTCCCTATCGCAATGAAATACATCAAATTCAAACTTTTTGGAGTTGAGGATTTTACATCCGAGACTGCATTGCTTTAGGATTCTTTCCCTATCGCAATGAAATACATCAAATTCAAACTTTTTGGAGTTGAGGATTTTACATCCGAGACTGCATTTCTTTAGGATTCTTTCCCTATCGCAATGAAATACATCAAATTCAAACTCTTGGGGTTGAGGAATTCAAACTCTTGGGGTTGAGGATTTTGCATCCGAAACTGCATTGCTTTAGGATTCTTTCCCCATCGCAATGAAATACATCAAATTCAAACTTTTTGGAGTCGAGGATTTTACATCCGAGACCGCATTGCTTTAGGATTCTTTCCACTATCGCAATGAAATACATCAAATTCAAACTTTTGGAGTTGAGGATTTTACATCCGAGACTGCATTGCTTTAGGATTCTTTCCCTATTGCAATGAAATAAATCAAAATCAAATTCTTGGGGTTGAGGATTTTACATCCGAGACTGCATTGCTTTAGGATTCTTTCCCTATCGCAATGAAATACATCAAATTTAAACTCTTGGGGTTGAGGATTTTACATCCGAGACTGCATTCCTTTAGGATTCTTTCCCTATCACAATGAAATACATCAAATTCAAATTCTTGGGGTTGAGGATTTTTACATCCGAGATCGCATCGCTTTAGGATTCTTTCCCTATCGTAATGAAATACATCAAATTCAAACTCTTGGGGTTGAGGATTTTACATCCGAGACTGCATTGCTTTGGGATTCTTACCCTATCGCAATGAAATACATCAAATTCAAATTCTTGGGGTTGAGGATTTTACATCCGAGACTGCATTGCTTTAGGATTCTTTCCCTATCGCAATGAAATACGTCAAATTCAAACTTTTGGGGTTGAGTATTTTACATCCGAGACTGCATTGCTTTAGGATTCTTTCCCTACCGCAATGAAATACATCAAAGTCAAACTTTTTGGGGTTGAGGATTTTACATCCGAAACTGCATTGCTTTAGGATTCTTTCCCTATTGCAATGAAATACATCAAAATCAAACTCTTGAGGTTAAGGATTTTAAATCCAATACCGCATTGCTTTGATATCTCTCCTCATTGTAATGATTCAACCTAATCAATTCAATTTACTTTTGAGGTTGAAGATGTTACATCTAAAACCACAAAATTCCAATTTTCATTTGAAGTTCAAATCCCTTCAAATTAATTTTGACAAAACTTCAATCTAAATTAAAACTCCAAATTGAAATCTAAGCTCACACATCAAAACTTAAATTGAAACAAAATAAAATCTAAATTGAAATTCCCCCAGATCATGTGATTTGGAATTCACCTCCTTTTCCTTTCCCCAGCGAGAGTTCGTGAATCTCCGGCTTCGGAGATATACTCGACACTCCCCGACGGAAACTCTTCTACTTTGTCCTAAGTTTGTCACTTGGACGTTTGTGTTGGTTTTGTTGATCGCTTCGGTCAACACCAATACGCGCGGTGTGCTCCGCCAGCTCACCACACGTATTGGGGGTCCATTTGTTGACCTCATTTTTGATGAGGTCTTCTCTTCTGCTTTTTAGTACTTAGGATCTAGCCTTAGGCTTTTCCTTTGACTATCTTAGAGGATTAGAATTGGGACCCACCACTTAGAAATTCAAACCACTTCTTAACTCCCTGCAAACTCCACAAACTTGACCGTAGACCCCTAATCACCTAGAGGGTTGAAATCAAATGTGGAAGTTTAAAGGATGAGTTCCAATAGGACTCTTTGGCCTTAGGACTACCCTGGGTGGCCTGGTCTGGTGAAGGGCTGACCTACACACACACTACACTTATACACTACACTTTCACACACCTCCTAAAATCACACCCATTTCCAACTTGACCTCCTGACTCATGTAGGTGATTCACATGGATGGTCCTTAACCCCTAAGCCCTTGGCTAAGAGGGTTAGAAACAACATAATGGATGCCTCAAATGAGTCCCTTCATGGCTCATGTGGGCTTGATATGGCTTCATGGCTCAACCAAAATGATTTCATTCCACTTACATTCACCTAATCTTCAATTTTTCAAATTTTCAATTTTGACCCCCGGACCCTACACCCGCCTAAACTTACCCAAAGCCCTTGAAATCACCCAAATTTTTCAAAAATCCCAAATCACCCAAAATTCCCCAAAATTAACCTTGAACATTTCCAAATCACTCAAATTGACCATCCATAGCCAAAAATATCAAAAATTCTAAAAATACCTCCCAATACCCTCCAAATATCCAAAATACCCCTCTTGACCCAAAAATCCAAAAATTCAGAAAATTCCCCAAAAATTCCAGAAAATCCAAAATATTCCCAATTTCATTTTGTTCAACTACACCATGGGCCAATTTTGTCAATTTATCCCACTTTTGTCAAAATCCTCAATTTGACCCATTTTAACCCAAAGTGAAGCCAATGTCAAACCAAACCTACCCAATTGACCCAAATTCTGGTCCAATTCAATTCTAAACTTCAATTCAACACTCCCAACACCAATCTAGACCAGATCCAAGTCCAATTTGATTGACATTTGAATCCAATTTCACTTTTGGCCTTAAAGCCCAATTTGGACCCATGACCCAAACCTAATCCAAACTAACCCAATTCAATTCCAATTAACCCCAAATCTTTTCTAAACCTTCCTTAACATCCCCACAAACAAAATACTAGCATGATTTAACCAAAATTTAGACCCAAACCCCACTCAAATTCAACCCAAAGCTAAAAGGCCCAATTTTGACCTAAACCCAAACCTAACCCAAATAAGCCCAAACCCCAAAATCAAAACCCAACCAAAGCCAAAACCTCTTTGAAACACTCCCATAAACATTTCCCAACATTTATTTTACATCAATTTCAACCCTAGCCCAACATTGGCCCAAGTTAGCCCAATTTGACCTACATTGGCCCATTCACTAAAGAGATCAAAATCCAACCTATACCTAGCCCAAACACTTCAAGATTTTTCCAAATCATTCATGAAACATTCCTAAACTAAATTCAACACTCATTGGATCTAATCCTTTGCAAAATTCCCATCCTAAAATCCATTTTAAAATCCAAAAGCCCACTTCTCTAAACCATTTTAAAAGCCCATCTTCACTAAATTCCAAAGGCCCAAAATTCATCCAAAGTCCATATGACATTCTTCTTCATCATGCATTCAATTAAAATCATCCCTAAGTTCAAATCAATCATCAAATGGTTCCAAATCAAGCCATATGCCAAATCCCATCAAATCACCCCTAAATTACCAAAATTTCCAAATTCCATTTTCATGAAATTGATCAAGCTTTTCCCCAAGCCAAAGACAAGCCATGAACAAGCCACATGAAGCCATGGAAGGTTTAATATGTGATCAAGCCATTAATGGCAAAAGGAGGAGCCTCTTTTAAGCCCCATTAAAAAGGTTTTAACCCTTTTAATGCTTCACCTTAATCCATGATTAATCAAAGTATTCATGGATGGTGACTTCTCTACTCTTTTCTAGCTGATTCACCTGATCCTCCCTCAGCCCAAATCAGCCATGGAAGGGTGCACCAAACCCAAAAAGGTGGGTTGACTCATTTGAACCCAAAATGGCCTCTCCCGCATTCCATTTCAATTCAACTCCTTTACACATGTCCATGGCCAATTGACTACACTAAGCCCCAGCCCTGACCTCCCTGACCTTGAGGGTGACCTGACCCTAGCCAGGCCGGCCACCACGCCCGCCGGAAACCACCAGGCCGAGAGCTCACATGTGAGCCCAAACTTGGAATTCTCACCTGCTGAGCTGCCCCATCCCCAGTGGCCATTGTAGCTGTTCTTCTCTTGCCAAGAGCAGCTGATCCCAAGCCCTAACTTCCCCTAGGAGGCCCTCCACCCTCTCCTATTTAAACACCACCCCTCTCGGCCATGGGAGGTGCTGAACCAGACCTTATCGAAACTCGCCAAAATTGCTCCGCATCACTCTCCATACTTAGAGCGAGTTGATCCCCAGGTGACAATTTGCCCTAATCCCCACCAACGAGCCCAATTTCTCAGCCAAAGTTCCACCCAAAACCGGGACACTTCTCCACGGTGGATTAATCCTCAAATTGATTGGTCCTACACCTTCACTGGACCGAGGAAGAAGTCCACCAGCAAAAGCCCCCTCTCCGGGCCACCCATCTGTTCCGGACTCCAAGCTTTGTGACCGGGCTTGGTCGAAATCATACTCGGACAATTCACCGGACCAAGGGACTTCATCCGGAGCTTGCTTGGACCCAATCGAAGGTGACACAACCCTCAGATTGAAGCCACACTTCTCTGATAAAAGGTATGAGCTAACTCTTTATCCCGAGCTTCTGGAGATTCTCTATTTCAAATGCCTTAATTTCAATGCATGATCACTGTATAGATGTATTTGTCTCTTCAAGACGAATCCATAGAGCACAAGAACACGAAAATCCGTTGAGAAATGAGTGAGTTCTTAGGGTTTTAGTGTGGATGGCTCTCGGGTGAGGACGCTTGGGGACGATGAACGGATGTCGTTCATTCCATACACGCGCGGACGGACGGCCAAGATCGCGCCGGATGAGGAGATGGAATGATACAGCGGGCTCCCGGAGCGCTGAGTTGGATGGCAGCGTCGAATGGCAGCGCGACACGCGGCGTTTCAGAGCTGCCTAGGATGAGTCAGCGCCACCGTTTTAAATAGAAAATTAGGGTATTTTTCTATTTATTTAATTCCCTAAACTTCAAAAATGCATAACTTTGTGTAGAAAAATCAGAAAAATAAAATAAAAATACCCTCTTGCTCAGTGAACGGAGGAGAATAATGTGGAAAAGAAATCATTTAATTTCATCAAGTATTTTATTTTTAATAATTTATTTACTGTCTGCATTGTTTTAATTCTCTATGCATATAGGAAATTCACCATGGCATGAGACCATAGGGCTTTTGAAACCTCTAAATTTGGGAACATTCCCTAAATTTTCCAAAGTCAGAGGCCATCCCTATTAGAAGTTATTCATTTTTCAAATTCATGTTACTGTTTTGAGTATTTTAAATCCAATAATTAGCATGTTATGAAATAAATACTAGGAAAATTTGGTGATGTTTCTTATGACCAGAGGACTCTAGGAAAAATAGGTTTTGAATTAATCCACTTGGAATAACCCTAATTGGCCTAAACACCCAAAATAGGTCCTTAATTAATTAGAGCTAATCATGCATCAAATTGACTTGAAATCAATTCTCCACTGACCTTTAGGATCGGAGGAACCCACCATAAAAATTTGAAGTCAATCGGACTTGGTTAGCTACTATCAAATGGGTTGATTAAGCCATTTAGCCAAAATTAAACCTAAAAAATTCATAACTTTCAAAATACTTTTCAAAAATTCACCAAATTGGTTTTGGAGTCTCTCTGATATCAGGAGAATTTAAGAAAAATAAAATTGCAATTTTTCAAAAAAAGTTGATTTTCTTACGTTATTTTAATATTTTAATAATTAAAAAATAATAAAAATCACAAAAATAATAAAATTCACCAAAATGTCACATTTTGAATTTTAATCATTTAGGAACAAACCCCATATTTTTCTTAAGTCTCTATAATGAGATATTAAATATTAAAGCCCTAAGGTAATTTTAAAATTAAAAAAATGTATATTTTTAGTATTTCCACTAAAATAATTCTAATAAATCAAAGAAAAATCAAAAAATTGTAAAAATTGATTCTCTCATTTCCTTGATATCAGAGAGATTTTTGAAAATATAAAATTCATTTTTCAACCTTTATTTTATTTTTAAATTAATTAATACCCCAAAACTCAAAATAATTATAATAAAAATATTATAATTCAAAAAATCACCAAAATTGGTCCAAGTGGTCCACTGGTCATTAGGAATGTCCCATAATTTTCTTAAGGACAGAAACTTTCCCTTGGTCATATTATTTAATTTTCCTTGGAAATCTCTATTTTCCACCAAAAATAATTACATAAATAAATTAAATATAGAAAAATCACATTTTCTCTTCTCATGTCTTTATTGACATATGAGTGAAGTCACATAAAAATTTCAAGTTCATTTAAGATCAATTTAGTGAGTTATGAAATTATTAAGCTTGAAGGGCAAAATGGTAATTAAAATTTTAACCTTTAATTAAAACTTTAGGCTTAATAAAATTGAAGAGTAAAATATTTAATCCTAATCTGATTTGGATGATTGAAATTTAAATAATTAAAGGGTAGAAACTTACCAAACAATTTAAAAATAATTAAAATAAACCTTAATTAAATAATTGATTAAATTTGGAAGAATAATAAAATTGGGATATTATTAGGAAGAGATTTGTTCTTTAATTTAAGAATCCCTAAATTAATTATCTCAATAATATTTAATTCCTAATTTAAATGATAATTCAAATTTAAGATTTAAAATGCTAAAAGACTTAACCACTAAATTAAATTAATGTTAAATTATTTAAATTAAACCCTTTTAAAATTTCAATTAAAATAAAATTAAAAAAAATATATATAATAAAATTAAATTTAAATTTAAATTAAATTAAATTAAAGTAAAATTAAATTAAATCAAATTAAAATTTAAAATTAAATTAAATTAAATTAAATTAAAATTAAATTAAATTAAATTAAAATTAAATTAAATCAAATTAAATTGAATTAAATTAAATTAAATTAAATAATAAAATCAAGTTAAAATTAAAATCAAGTTAAATTGAATCAAAATGGAAACTAAACTACATTAAATTAAATTAAAGTTAAATTAAATTGTATTAAAAAATAACATAAACCTAAGACATAAAGAAATTCAAAAATAAAAATAAAGCAACTTGAACACTATTCCAGATTTAAACCCGATAACTGAAATTAAATTAAATCATAAACCATTTGAACATCAATTTGCCCTCGAAGGCTTTTATTGTCATAACTCCTAAACAGAACGTTAAATGAAGTGTTACTTCACTTATAGGATATTCAAATGTCCTAGTTCACTGAGCAAGATAACAACAAAACTTGAATCCCCGGATGATTAATTCATTTGTATAATTAAATTCATTTGGACTTAAAACAATTCTAGCGATATTGAAAAGATGTTTAAGATTCTTCTTAAGCACTTTCTCAATATGATAGGATGTTTATAAGAACAACTAAACTTAATTGTTCTTTGATGAAGAAAATCGTCCTCAAACCAAAACACAAGAAACTAGACGTCATAGGAAATGACTAGCTATAGGATTAGGAATTTGGTAGAAAACCATAACGCTTCCCTTAGCTTTACCTAGGAACTTGTTTAAATATTCTAAATTGCGTTTAAGTGCAGCTTGGGATGACAGGAAGACCCTCCAGGTACGCTTTTATTTTTTTTGCAATTTACCTTATTGCAATTTATTTAATCGTATCGCACTTACTTTTCTTGCATGATAAACAACTGTTGCATGAAAACCCACACCTTTAGGGTAGCCCCTAAAACTGAAACTAAAACTAAATTAAAAGTCATTGCAAGATTAAATTCACCGCCACAACAGTTCAAAATATAAAACAACTCAAAATTTAATCACAAACAGAATACAAAACTACAACTACAACTAAATTAAAACGCCTTGTTGGATGATCGGGAACACCTCGGATGATGTAACCTACGTATTGCTAACGGGATTTCCCACAGTCTAAATGAAAGTGTGGAACTCATTCAGTTGAGTTTAGCAAATTCATTTGGACTAAGTGAATCCGATAAAAATAATGATGCCGGAAGGATGGAACCGTGGGATCTTAACCGGTGTTGTTATAATCAACTTTAAGATTTATTTTAAATAAAACATAAAAAAACAATTGGAAATTAAGAATTTCTCTAAACCAAAACACTTCTCTCATCTCCTGATTTATGACTTCTAAAACTAAACCTCTGCAACAACGAGGAGCTCGGAGCATGGTGGGCAGCACGACCATCGTCATCAGTAAAACTCGGATCTACTTCAGCAAAACTTTCTTAGAATTAAATAACCAAGCCATAGGACTTCGAGGTAGTTTGCATAGTGCAACATAAATCCTCAACCTTTTCGTTAGGCATTTGCATGATCATGTCATGTAAATTAAGCCCTAACCTGTCTTAGGATTCCGAGGTAGTCATCCGATATGACATAAACCCTCACATATTCAAGGCTATTTGTATGATTTTTTCATACAAATATAAGTCTAAATTAATTAAAATTGGCAAGATTGAAATACTAAATAAACATTAGGACTTTCCTAAATCCAAGCCAAACAATAGGATAGTCCGAAAATTACCGAAGTTCGCTTCGAATCTGTAATTTCTCCTACCTTTCTTCCTTTGAATTCCCAAAACAAAATGTTCCAAACTTGATCCATTCCCTATTGAAATTCCAAAATTCAATCCTTTGAAAACTTAAACTTTGAAATTCTTGAGAGCAGAATTATTGATTATTGTCGAGAGTTTTCTTAGGTGATTCCCGTCACTTAATATGTAATTAACTATAGGGTCTTGCCCTTATAGGGAATTTTAAGAACCCAGGAAATATAAACCCTGTTTAATGCTTTCATATTAAGCAGGGGAATTTGTTAGCTTATAAAATTGGTTCGCAGACCAAACGGATGTCACAAATCTTCTAGTTTATTTAATCGAGCCCCATCACCAAACAGTGTGTCTATTCTTCGAGATAGATACACAGTTTGTGATGCGGTGCTCATTTATATAAACTATTTGGGATGTGAGATCAGTTTGATTTCATATCTTAAAATTTTTAAATTTAAAATTATTTTCAAAATCAAATGCTATTTTCTAAAGTATATATATATTTAAATCAAATTTAAAATATAAAATTCGCCGACAATTTCTGTTAGGCGACCCCCTTTTCAAAATAAAACACACAACCCGAAAATAAGCCGCACATTCCCCTGCTTAATATAAATGAATTAAGTAGGGTTTATATTACCTGGGTTCTTAAAATTCCCTATAAGGGCAAACCCCTATAGTTAATTACATCTTAAGTGACGAGAATCACCTAAGAAAACTCTCCATAATAATTAGTAGTTCTGCTCTCAAGAATTTCAAAATTTAAGTTTTCAATGGATTGAATTTTAGAATTTCAATAGGGAATAGCTAAAATTTGGAACAATTTATTTTAGGAGTCCAAAGGAAGAGGAGTAGGAGAAGCTGAGGATCCAAGAAGAATCTTGGCAACTTCCCAAACTATCCTATTGTTTGGCTTCGAGTTTAAGAAAATCCTAATATTATCTGATATTTCAATCTTGCAAATTTTAATTAATTTGGACTTATATTTGTATGATAAAATCATACAAATAGCCTCGAAGATATGAGGGTTTATGTCGTACTAAACGACTACCTCGGAATCCTAAGACCGGTTAGGGCTTAATTTACATAACATGATTATGTAAATGCCTAACGAAGAGTTGAGGCTTTATGTTGCACTAGACAAACTACCTCGAAATCCTATGGCTTTGTTGTTTAATTCTAAGAATGGTTTTGCCGATGTAGATTCAAGTTTTGCCGACGACGATGGCCGTGCCGCCCACCATGCTCCGAGCTCTTGTCATTGCAGAGGTTTAGTTTTAGAAGTCATAAATCGAAGATGAGAAAAGTGTTTTGGTTTAAAGAAATTCTTAATTTCCAAGTGTTTTTTATGTTTTAATTAAACAAATCTTAAAGTTGATTATAACAACACCGGTTAAGATCCCACTGCTCCATCCTTCCGGCATCGTTATTTTAATCGGATTCACTTAGTCCGTATGAATTTGCTAAACTCAACTAAATGAGTTCCACACTTTCATTTAGACCGTGGGAAATTCCTTTAGCAACACGTAGGTTACATCATCCGAGGTATTCCCGATCATCCAACAAGACATTTTAATTTAGTTGTAATTGCAGCTTGTGTTCTGTTTGTGATTAAATTTTGAGTTGTTTTATATTTTGAAATGTTGTGGTAGTGAATTTTATCTTGCAATGACTTTTAATTTAGTTTTGGTTTCAATTTTAGGGACTATCCTAAAGGTGTGGGTTTTCATGCAACAGTTGTTTATCATGCAAGAAAAGTAAGTGCGATGCGATTAAATAAATTGCAACAAAATAAAAGCGTACCCTGAGGGTCTTCCCGTCATCCCAAGCCGCGCTTAAACACAATTTAGAATATTTAAGCAAGTTCCTAGGTAAAGCTAAGGGAAGGTTTATGGTTTTCTACCAAATTCCTAATCCTATAGCTAGTCATTTCCTATGACGTCTAGGTTCTTGTGTTTTGGTTCGAGGACGATTTTCTTCATCAAAGAACAATTAAGTTCAATTGTTCTTATAAATATCCTATCATATTGAGGAAGTGCTTAAGAAGAGTCTTAAACATCTTTTCAATATTGCTAAAATTGTTTTAAGTCCAAATGAATTTAATTAAACAAATGAATTAATCGTCCAGAATTCAAGTTTTATTGTTATCTTACTCAGCTGAACTAGGACATTCGAATATCCTATGAGGGAAGTAACATTTCATTTAACGTTCGTTTAGGAGTTATGACAACAAAAGCTTTCGAGGGCAAATCGATGTTCAAATGGTTTGTGATTTAATTTAATTTCGGCTAATCGGGTTTAAATTTGGAATAGTGTTCAAGTTGCTTCATATTTATTTTTGAATTTCTTTATGTCTTTGGGTGATGTTATTTTTTAATTCAATTTAATTTAACTTTAATTTAATTTAATTTGGTTTAGTTTTAATTTTAATTTAATTTAATTTGATTTTAATTTTAACTTCGATTCTATTATTTAATTTAATTCAATTTAATTTGATTTGATATGATTTAATTTAATTTAATTTAATTTGATTTAATTTAATTTGATTTAATTTGATTTAATTTAATTTAATTTAATTTAATTTAATTTAAATTTTAATTTAATTTTGTTTTTAATTTTAATTTAATATTTTATTTTTTATGTTTTAAAGATGATTTAATTGTAATTGTTAAAGTATTAATTTAATTGAAATTTTAAAAGGGTTTAATTTAAATAATTTAATTTTAATTTAATTTAATGATTAAGTCTTTTAGCATTTTAAATCTTAAATTTGGATTATCAGTTTAATTAGGAATTAAATATTATTGAAATGATTAATTTAGGGATTCTTAAATTAAAGAACAAATCTCTTCCTAATAATATCCTTATTTTAATAATTCCAATTTTATTATTCTTCCAAATTTTGATCAATTATTTAATTAAGGTTTATTTTAATTATTTTTAAATTGTTTAGTAGGTTTCTACCCTTTAATTATTTAAATTTCAATCATCCAAATTAGATTAGGATCAAATATTTTACTCTTTAATTTTATTAAGCCTAAAGTTTTAATTAAAGGTTTAAATTTTAATTACCATTTTGCCCTTCAAGCTTAATAATTTCATAACTCACTAAATTGAGCTTAAATGAACTTGAAATTTTTATGTGACTTCACTCATATGTCAATAAAGACATGAGAGATGAAAATGTGATTTTTCTATATTTAATTTATTTGTGTAATTATTTTTGGTGGAAAATGAGGATTTCCAAGGAAAATTTAATAATATGACCAAGGGAAAGTTTCTGTCCTTAATAAAATTATGGGACATTCCTAATGACCAGAGGACCACTTGGACCAATTTTGGTGATTTTTGGAATTATATTCTTTTTATTATAATTATTTTGAGTTTTGGAGTATTAATTAATCTAAAAATAAAATAAAGGTTGAAAAATGAATTTTATATTTTTCAAAAATCTCTCTGATATCAAGGATATCAGAGAATTAATTTTTACAATTTTCTTATTTTTCTTTGATTTATTAGAATTATTTTAGTGGAAATGCTAAAAAATACATTTTTTTAATTTTAAAATTACCTTAGGGCTTTAAAATTTAATATCTCATCATATAGACTTAAAAAAAATATGGGGTTTATTCCTAAGTGATTAAAATTCAAAATGTGATATTTTGGTGAATTTTATTATTTTTGTGATTTTTATTATTTTTTAATTATTAAAAATATTAAAATAATGCAAAAAATCAACTTTTTTAGAAAATTGAAATTTTAATTTTCTTAAATTCCACTAATATCAGAGAGGCTCTAAAACCAATTTGGTGAATTTTTGAAAAGTATTTTGAAAGTTATGAGTTTTTAAAGTTTAAATTGGCTAAATGGCTTAATCAACCTATTTAGTAGGGTTAACCAAGTCCAATTGACTTCAAATTTTTATGGTGGGTTCCTCTGATCCTAATGGTCAGTGGAGAATTGACTTCAACCCAATTTGATGTATGATTAGCTCTAATTAATTAAGGACCTATTTTGGGTGTTTAAGCCAATTAGGGTTATTCCAAGTGGATTAATTCAAAACCTATTTTTCCTAGGTTCCTCTGGTCATAATAAACATCACCAAATTTTCTTAGAATTTATTTCACAACATGCTAATTATTGGAATTAAAATACTCAAAATAGCAACATGAATTTGAAAAATCAATAACTTCTCATAGGGATGGCCTCTGACATTGGAAAATTCAGTGAATGTTCCCAAATTCAGAGGCTTCAAAAGCCCTATGGTCTCATGCCATGGTGAATTTCCTATATGCATGGAGAATTAAAACAATGTAGAGAGTAAATAAATCATTAAAAATAAAATACTTGATGAAATTAAATGATTTCTTTTCCACATTATTCTCCTCTATTCACTGAGCAAGTGGGTATTTTTATTTTATTTTTCTGATTTTCCTACACAAAGTTATGCATTTTTGAAGTTTAGGGAATTAAATAAATAAGAAAATCCCTATTTTTCTATTTATCAGAATCGGCGCCGCGTCAACCTTAGCATCCCCGAATAGCCACGCGGCGTTTTCTGATTCGACGCCACCATCCAATTCAGGGCTCCAAGGGCCCGCTGTATCGTTCCGTCTCCTCATCCGGCGCGATCCTGGCCGTCCGTCCGCGCGTGTATTAGATGAACGACATCCGTTCATCGTCCCCAAGCCTCCTAGCCCGAGAACCGTCCACCCTAAATCCTTAATATCTCACTCAATACTTAACGGATTTTCATGTTCTTGTGCTCTATGGATTCATCTTGAAGAGACGAATACATCTATACGGTGATCATGCATCGAAATTAAGGCATTCGAAATGGAGAATCTCCGAAGCTCGGGATAAAGAGTTAGCTCTTACCTTTGCTCAGAGAAGTGTGGCTTCAATCTGAGGGTTGTGTCACCTTCGATTGCGTCCCAGCAAGCTCCAGATGAAGTCTCCTGGTCTGGTGAATTGTCTAGGTAGGATTTCGATCACAGCCGATTACAAAGCTTGGAGTCTGGAACAGATGGGTGGCCTGGAGAGGGGCCTTTTGCTGGTGAACTTCCTCCTCGGTCCGGTGAAGGTGTAGGACCAATCAATTTGGGGATTGGTCCACCGCGAAGAAGTGTCCCGGTTTTTGTGTCGAAGTTCGAACTCAAAATCGAGCTCACCAGAGGGAATCGGGCTGGAATCCGCAGAGAATCAAATGCTCTATGTGTAGAGAGTGGTCCGGAATGATTTTGCGCAGTTTCCTTAAGGTTGGTTCAAGCACCTCTCCCATGGCCGAGAGATGGGGTGTTTAAATAGGAGAGGCCTGGAGGGCCTCCTGTGGGGAGTTAGGGCTTGGGATCACCTGCTTCCGTGAGGAGAAGAACAGCCATGGTGGCCACTCGGGCATGGGGCAGCCAAGCAAGGGAGAATTTCAATGTTGGCTCACATGCGAGCTCTCGGGTGTGGTGTTTTCCGGCGGCCCGGTGGTCGGCCGGCTGTGCACTCGGTCACCATCTTGTTCGAGTGGGTCGTGGCTGGGGTTTAGTGTAAGCAATCGGCAAATGCCATGTGTCAAAAGCTCGGATTAGAATGGTATGGGAGAAGGCTCATTTTGGCTCAAATTGGTCAAATGCATGGATCGGGCTAGGTGCACCACCCAATGCTTGGTTTAGGCCGAAGGGAAATTGATTTGGTTCAAGATAATCAAGTAGGGTCAAGTTACCATCCAAGCACAATTAGGCATAAGCATGGTTAAGGGGAATCATGGGAGTGGTTAATCACCTTATGAGAATGTGGAAAGGATCTCCTCCTTTTGCCCAATGTGGTAAGGTCACATGTGAGCAACTCACATGGCTTGCATGTGGCTTAAGAGTGGCTTCATGGCTTGTCTTTGGCTTTGGGAAAAGCTTGGTCAATTTCATGAAAATGAATTTTAGAAATTTTGGTAATTTAGGGGTGATTTGATAGGATTTGGCATATGGCTTGATTTGGAACCATTTGATGATTGATTTAGGACATAAGGGATGATTTTAATTGAATGCATGATGAAGAAGAGTGTCATATGGACTTTGAATGAATTTTGGGCCTTTGAAATTTAGTGAAGATGGGCTTTTAAAATGGTTTAGAGAAGTGGGCTTTTGGATTTTAAAATGGATTTTTGGATGAGGATTTTGCAAAGGATTGGGTCCAATAAGTGTTGAATTTAATTTAGGAATGTTTCATGAATGATTTGGAACAAATTTGAAGTGTTTTGGGCTTGAATCGGGTTGGATTTGACCTCTTTGGTAAATGGGCCAATGTAGGTCAAATTGGGCTAACTTGGGCCAATGTTGGGCTAGGGTTGAAATTGATGTAAAATAAATATTGGGAAATGTTTATGGGAGTGTTTCAAAGAGGTTTTGGCTTTGGTTGGGTTTTGATTTTGGGGTTTGGGCTTATTTGGGTTACGTTTGGGTTTAGGTCAAAATTGGGCTTTTTAGCTTTGGGTTGAATTTGA
Organism: Papilionanthe hookeriana x Papilionanthe teres; assembly: GCA_022702705.1. Lineage (NCBI taxonomy): Eukaryota > Viridiplantae > Streptophyta > Magnoliopsida > Asparagales > Orchidaceae > Papilionanthe > Papilionanthe hookeriana x Papilionanthe teres. The sequence continues at coordinate 144,419,299 of CM040428.1, forward strand.
GTGGGGTTTGGGTCTAAATTTTGGGCAAATCATGTTAGTGTTTTGTTTGTGGGGATGTTAGGGAAGGTTTTAGAAAAGATTTGGGGTTAATTGGAGTTAAATTGGTTTGGTTTGGGTTAGGTTTCGGTCATGGGTCCAAATCGGGCTTTAAGGCCAAAAGTGAAATCGATTCAAATGTCATTCAAATTGGACTTGGATCTGGTCTAGATTGGTGTTGGGAATGATAAATTGAAGTTTAGAATTGAATTGGACCAGTATTTGGGTCAATTGGGTAGTTTGGCTTCGACATTCGGTTCACTTAGTGGTTAAAATGGTCAAATTAGGGTTTTGACAAAAGTCGGGTAAATTGAGAAAATTGACCCATGGTGTAGTTGAACAAAATGAAATTGGGAATATTTGGTATTTTTTGGAATTTTCTCGGAATTTTCTGATTTTTTTGGATTTTTGGGTCAAGAGGGGTATTTTGGGTATTTGGAGGGTATTGGGAGGTATTTTTGGAATTTTTGATATTTTTGGCTATGGATGATCAACTTGATTGGTGAGGAAATGTTCAAGGTTAATTTTGTGGAATTTTGGGAGATTTGGAAATTTTGAAAAATTTGGGTAATTTCAAGGGCTTCAGGTAAGTGAAGTGTCCGGGGTCCCGGGGTCAAAAATCGAAAATTTGCAAAATCGAAGATCGGGTAATTGTAAGTGGAATGAAATCATCTTGGTTGAGCCATGAAGCCATATCAAGCCCACATAAGCCATGAAGGGACTCATTCGAGGCATCCACTATGTTGTTCCTAACCCTCTTAGCCAAGGGCTTAGTGGTTAAGGACCATCCATGCGAATCACCTTTATGAGTCGTGAAGTCAAGTTGGGTATGGGTGTGTTTTTAGGATGTGTGTGAAAGTGTAGTGTATAGGTGTAGTGTGTGTGTAAGTCGTGCCTTCACTGCACTGTGCCACCTGTAGGCGCTCCTAAGGCCAAAGAATCCTATAGGAACTCATCCTTTAAACTTCCACATTCGATTTCAACCCTCTAGGTGATTAGGGGTCTACAATCAAGTTTGTGGAGTTTGCAGGGAGTTAAGAAGTGGTTTGAATTTCTAAGTGGTGGGTCCCAATTCTAATCCTCTAGGATAGTCAAAGGAAAAGCCTAAGGCTAGATCCTAAGTACTAAAGAGTAGAAGAGAAGACCTCATCAAAAAATGAGGTCAACAAGGACTAGGACCAGATGGTCTGTCGGCTGAATGCTGGAAGGTGGTATCCTCCTTGATCTGTAAACTTGAAACAACAACAGGTGGACTAGATTTCATCTTTTTATTCAGATTTTCTGTGGCACTAACAGGTTCTACTCGCGGCCCAAGAGGGGATTTGGCTGGCACCCGCCCTATCCTTCTTAAAATCTCTGATACAAGACATTTCTCTTTCTTTGCTAACTTCTCTCTCACAGTCTAGTCTAGCAAATGGTGTAATCCTAGCCCTTTTCTTTCTACTGTTGCTATATTATGCGGGCCGAGGTAATGTAAAAGCAATCTTGCGGACATTTTCCTCGTCACCGCGGCGGAGAGGGGATGGAATCTACTTCCTTCCAAAAGTGGTGTATACTCGTGCAATGGTATGTACTCGAGCAATGGTGTGTACTCGTGGATCTCTTCTAAGAAAGTGACTTCAGCAGCCTCCGGCCTTTCTCGGCAATCTTTCTACTTCGTTTCTCCTCCGAGTCCGTGTTAGGGTGGAACCCTCGAGCCGGACCCAATTTCGAAAATAGTAGGTCTCGCAGGGAGATCCGTACCCTCCACGTGCAATGTGCTCATTACAAACTCGGACTTCCTTCCCCTTTAGTTTAGCGGGAGCCGGGGTAGGTGCAGAGACGACTAGACCGGTGGGGGTAGAGACAACGCATCCTCCTACGAACAAGCAGTATTCCTCTCACTCGGAACCCTTTGCAGGGAGGGAACTCTCGAGCCGACTTCGAGTCGAATTCAATCACGGGCTCTTCGCTTCGACATTTTGTCCATTAGTGCGAAGAGAGTGACGTCGCTGATCTTGACATCCGTGTTGCCAAATCCTTGTCCAAAACGGATGATCCCATTGTCGGCAGACTCATCCTTGTAAACAACGAAGTCCAGTCCATTGGTGAAGGAGAAGATTAACTTTGGGGCATCCATTTTTTGCAGGGCAGATTCCGAATGTCAGTCCCGAATTATATTTCCTTTCGTTGTAAAGTTTAGGACGAAAAAGAAAGAGTCTGAACACATTTTCATTTATGTTAGCGCATTTATGATTTATAAAAGAGGTTGTTTATTAGGTAATTCGTTTGTTAGAAACAAAACGATTAAAGGAAAAAAAGTTATAGAAAAGGTAAAGGGCCCGATTTAGAATTGAGAAGGAAGAGAAAGTCTTATGCAAGACTTCTCAACCCAAAGGACCGCTCCTAAGCTAACACCTATTGGGGGTCCACCCCACCTCAGAAAAGAGGTAAAAGGATCTCGGAACCTCTCTATTTTGGGGTGTCTAAACAGTGGCTCCTAAATCCGAGAGTTGTTGGCTATACTCGTTCAAGACAGAAATGAATGAGTTATTCCAACGGAAGAATGGTAGTTTTGGTCCACTAGGGATATGGACTCACTATCAATTTATGAAAGAAAAAAATGGAGAGAGGAACTAATCCCCAGCGGAGTCGCCAGAAATTGTCGGCATATTTTTAGGTTGAGTGTTGTATTTTGAAAAGGGGTCGCCTAACAGAAACTGTCGGCTGATTTTAGGTTTTAAATTTAATTTAAATATATATATATATATATATATAATTTAGAAAGTAGCATTTGATTTTTTAAATGATTTTAAGTTTGAAAATTTTAAGATATGAAATCAAACCGATCTCACATCCCGAATAGTTTATATAAACGAGCACCGCACCACAAACCGTGTATCTATCCCGAAGAATCGACACACTGCTTGATAATGGGGCTCAATTAAATAAACTAGAAGATTTGTGACATCCGTTTGGTCTGCAAACCAATTTTATAAGCCGACAAGTTCCCCCGCTTAATATAAATGAATTAAGCAGTGGTTTATATTACCTCGGGTTCTTAAAGTTTCTTATAAGGGCAAGCCCCTATAGTTAATTACATCTTAAATGACGGGAATCATTTAAGAAAACTCTCGATAATGATCAGTGGTTTTGCTCTCAAGAATTTCAAAGTTTAGGGTTTTCAAATGATTAAATTTTTGAATTTCAAAAGAGGGTGGATCAAATTTGGAACAGTTATTTTCAGGAGTCCAAAGAAAGATAAGTAGGAGAAGTTGAGGATCCAAGAAGAATCTTGGCAACTTCTCAAACTATCCTATTGTTTGGCTCGGATTTAATAAAATCCTAATATTATCCGATATTTCAATCTTGCTAATTTTAATTAATTTGGACTTATATTTGTATGATAAAATCATACAAATAGCCTCGAAGATATGAGGGTTTGTGTCGTACTAAACGACTACCTCGGAGTCCTAAGACCTAGTTAGGCTTAATTTACATCACATGATCATGCAAATGCCTAACGAAGAGTCGAGGATTTATGTTGCACTAGGCAAACTACCTCGAAGTCCTATGGCTTGGTTATTTAATTCAAGGAATGTTTAGCTGATGTAGAGTTGTTTTGCTGACGAAGATGGTCGTGCTGCCCACCGTGCTCCAAGCTCCTTGTTGTTGTAGAGGTTTAGTTTTAGAAGTCATAAATCAGGAGATGAGAGAAGTGTTTTGGTTTAGAGAAAATCTTAAAATCCAAGTGTTTTTAATGTTTTAAACAAATCTTAAAGTTGTTTAAACAGAACCGATTAAGATCCCACGGTTCCGTCTTCTCGACACCGTTATTTTCATCGAATTCACTTAGTCCAGATGAATTTGCTAAACTCAACTGAATGAGTTCCACACTTTCATTTAGACCGTGAGAAATCTCGTTAGCAACATGTGGGTTACATCATCTGAGGTATTCCCGATCATTCAACGAGACGTTTTAATTTAGTTGCAATTGTAGTTTTGTTGTTCTGTTTGTGATTAAATTTTAAGTTTTTTTATATTTTGAAATGTGGCGGTGATTTTTATCTTGTAATGACTTTTAATTTAGTTTTGGTTTCAGTTCAGGGACTATTCTAAAGGTTTTGGTTTTCATGCAACAGTTGTTTATCATGCAAGAAAAGTAAAATACAGTGTATGTAAGTAAATTGCAATAAAACAAATTGCAATAAAATAAAAGCGTACCTGGAAGGTCTTCCCGTCATCCCAAGCTGCACTTAAAACACATGTTAAGGCATTTAAATATTTCAACAAGTACCTAGGTAAAGCTAAGGGAAAGGTTTTGGTTATCTACTAAAGTCCTAATCCTATAGCTAATCATCTCCTATGTTTTGGTTTAAGGATAACTTTCTTCACCCAAGAACAATTAAATCCAGTTGTTCTTATAAAAAAGCTATCGTATTGAGGAAGTGCTTAAGACGAGTCTTTAAACATCTTTTCGATACCTCTAGGATTGTTTTAAGTCCAAGAGAATTTAATTATACAAGTGAATTAATCATCCAGGAGTTTAAGTTTTGTTCTCTTTCTCGATGAACTAGGACATTCGAATATCCTATAAGTGAAGTGACACTTCACTTGGTGCCTCATTTAAGAGTTATAATAATAAGAGCTTTAAAAGGACAAATCAAATTATTAAGTATTTTAATGATTTAAACTTAATGATTAATTTTAATTTTGACTTAATTATAAAAAGTTAGTTTAAGTTTGGAATAGTGTTCAAGTTATTTTAGATTTAATTCTTAATGATTTCATTTAGGTTCGTTGTTAAATGATTTTAATTTAATTTAATTCAATTTAATTTAATTTTAATTTAATTTTATTTGATTTAATTTTAATTTAATTTAACTTAACTTGATTTAATTTAATTTTAATTTAATTTAATTTAATTTTAATTTAATTTCAATTTAGTTTTAATTTACTTTTAATTTTAATTAAATTTAATTTTAGTTTAATTTAATTTTAATTTAATTTTAATTTAATTTAGTTTTAATTTAATTTTAATTTTAATTTAATTTAATTTTAGTTTAATTTTAATTTGGATTATTATTTTAATTAATTTTTTTTAATTAAGAATTAAGTATTATTGAAGTGATTTATTTAGGGATTTTTAAATTAAATAATAAATATCCTCTTAAATAATATCCCTACTTTAATAATTCCAATTTCTATTATTCTCCCAAAATTTCAATTAATTATTTAATTAAAGTTTTATTTTAATTATTTTTGAAATGGTTAGTAGGTTTCTATCCTCAATCATTTAAGTTTCAATCATCCAAAACCAGTTTAAAATCAAATATTTTACCCTCCCCTTTTTAATTAATCCTAAAATTTTAATTAAAGGTTGAAATTTTTAATTACCATTTTGTCCTTCAAGCTTAATAATTTTATAACTCACTAAATTAAGCTCAAATGAACTTGAAATTTTTATGTAACCTCACTCACATGTCAATTAAGACATTAGAAGAGAAAATATGATTTTTCTGTATTTAATTTATTTATGTAATTATTTTTTAATGGAAAATAGGGGTTTTCAACGAAAATTTAATAACATGACCAAGGAAATGTTTCTTTCCTTAAGAATATTATGAGATATTCCTAATGACCAGTGGACCATATGGGCCAATTTTGGTGATTTTTTGAAATATATTTTATTTATTAGAATTATTTTGAGTTTTGGAGTATTAATTAATTTTAAAATAAAATTAAAGTTGAAAAATGGATTTTTTTATTTTTCTTAAATCTCTCTGACCTCAAGGAGTTCAGAGAAACAAATTTTGGATTTTTCTGATTTGTCTTTGATTTATTAGAATTATTTTAGTGAAAAGGTTGGAAAATACATTTTTTAATATTAAAAATTACATTAAGCCTTTAAAATTCAATATCTTATCCTAGGGACTTAAGAAAAATATTTGGTTTATTCCTAAGTAATTAGAATTCAAAATGTGACATTTTGGTGATTTTTAATATTTTTATTATTTTTATTATTTTTTAATTATTAAAAATATTAAAATAATGATAAAAATCAACTTTTTTAGAAAATTACAATTTTAATTTTCCTAAGTTCCTCTAATATCAGAGAAGCTCCAAAACCATTTTTGTGAATTTCTGAAAAAGTATTTTGTGAGTTATGAATTTTTAAAGTTTAATTTTACCCATTTTGCTTAAGAGGCTTAATCAACCCATTTGGTGGGTTTAATCAAGTCCAATTGATTTCAAATTTTTATGAGATGTTCCTCTAATCCCAAAGATCAGTGAAGAATTGTTTTTAAGTTAATTTGATGTGTAGTTAACCCTAATTAATTAAAATTCAATTTTGGGTATTTAGACCAATTAGGGTTATTCCAAGTGAATTAACTCAAAACTTATTTTTCCTAGAATCCTCTGGTCATAAGAAACATCACCAAATTTTTCTAGAATTTATTTCTCAATATGCTAATTATTGGAATTAAAATATTCAAAAAAGTAACATGCAATTAAAAAATCAATAACTTCTCATAGGGATGGTCTCTGACCTTGGAAAATTCAGGGAATGTTCCCAAGTTCAGAGGCTTTAAAAGCCCTATGGTCTCATGCTATGATGAATTGTCTATGTGCATGGAGAATTAAAATAGTGCAGAGAGTAAATAAATTATTAAAAATAAAATTATTGATGAAATTAATGGATTTCTTTTCCACATTATTCTTCTATGTTCACTGAGCAAGAGGGTATTTTTATTTTATTTTTAGGATTTTTCTATACAAAGTTATGGATTTTCTAAGTTTTGAGTATTTAATAAATAAGAAAAAAATCCTATTTATCTACTTATCCACACAGCGCCACACAATCCTCGACAGCTCCGAACACCCACGCGGCGCATTCCTATTCGAAGCCGCCATCCGACTCAGCGCTCCAGGGGCCCGCGGTTCATATACCATTGCGCTGTCCGGCTCGATCTCGACCGTCCGCTCGATACACGCTGGATCTGACGGCTCCTGGTCATCGTCTACGACTGGTGTGCACCCTTGACCGTCCACACTAAAACCCTAAGAACTCACTCGATTCTCAACAGATTTTTGTATTCTTATGCTTTTTGGATTCGTCTTGAAGAGATGAACACATCCATACGGTAAACATGCATTGGAATCGATTCATATCAAATGGAGAATCTCCAGAAGCTCGGGAAGAAGAGAGAGTTCATACCTTTGCTCAGAGAAGTGAAGCTTCGATCTGAGAGTTGTGTCACGTTCGATTGGGTCCAAGCAAGCTCCAGATGAAGTCCCTTGGCCTGGTGAATTACCTAGGTACAAAAGTGACCACAACCGATCACAAAGCTTGGAGGCTGGAAGCAATGGTTGGCCTGGTGAAGGGGTTTTTATTGGGAAACTTCTCCTCTTGGTCTGGTGAAGGTGTAGAGCCAATCAATTTGGGGATTGACTCACTGTGGCGAAGTGTCCTGGTTTTAGGCTTGGATTTTAACTCTAAAATTGAGCTCACAGAGAGGAAATGGCAGGGGGATTTCAGTGGGGATCAAGTGCTCTAGGTGTGGGGGAGAGTCTGGAGTGATTTTGGCAGAGTTTCCTCAAGGTTTTTTTTTGCCTCTTTCATGGCCGAGAGAGGTGGGGTTTAAATAGAAGAGGCTGGAGGGCCTCCCAGGGTGGTTTGAAGGCTTGGATCAGCTGCTCAGGGGAAGAGAAGAACAGCCATGGTAGCCATTGGGCATGGGGCAGCTCAGGAGGGGAGAATTTCATTGTTAGGCTCACATGGTGCTTTCAGGTGTGGTGTTTTCCGGCGATCCAGGCAGCTGGCCGGCAGGCATGGGTCACCCTCAGGTTCAGGTGAGTTAGGGCTGGAGTTTTGTGTATTCAATTGGCAGTTGCCAAGTGTAAAGTGGTTGGATCAAAATGGAATGGGGGCATGGCTAATTTTGGCTCAATTTGGTCAACTCATGCATTTGGGTTGGGTTCACCTTCCCATGACTTGGTTTTAGGCTGAGGGAATGAGTTGGGTTAGCAGGTCAAAGGTGGTGAGGTCACTTTCTAAGAATATTTAAATTAAATTTGGGTTTAAGGGAGACATGATTAAGGCTAATGACTTTTAGGGATTATGGAAAGAGCCTCCCTCCTTTCCTATCTTTGGTATGGTGAGGTGCCCAAAGCCCTCATAACTCCCATGTGGCTCATGCATGGCTCCATGGCTCACCTTTGGCTTAGAAGAAGCTAAGTCAACTTTCATGAAAGAGGTTTTTAGGAATTTTGGTAATTTAGGGGTGATTTGATAGGATTTGGAATATGGCTTAATTTAGAAAAAATTGATGGCTCAATTAGAACTTAGGGATGATTTCAATTAAGGGTATGATGAGAAGAATTTGTCATATGGGCTTTAGCATGAAGTTTGGGCTTTTGAAATCATTTTGGAGTGGGCTTTTTAGGAAGCTCAGGAAGTGGGCTTTAGGTTTTAAAATAAATTTATGGATGGGAATTTTGTAAAAGGTTGGGCCAAATAATTGTTGGATTTGGTTTAGAGATGTGTCATGAGTAATTTGAAATAAATATGAGGTGGTTTGGGTTTGAATTGGGTTGGATTTGGGCTTCTTTGGTAAAGGGGCCAATATAGGTCAAATTGGGCTAATTTGGGCCAATGTTGTGCTAGGGTTGAAATTTATGTAAAATTAATGTTGGGAAATGTTTATGGGGGTATTACAAAGAGTTTTCAACTTTGGTTGGGCTTTAATTTTGGGATTTGGGCCCATTTGGGTTAGGTTTGGGTTTAGGTCAAAAGTGGGAATTTTGGCTTTGGGTTGGATTTGGGTGGAGTTTAGGTTCAAATTTTGAGCAATTCATGTTAGTGTTTTGTTTGTGGGGATGTTACGGAAAGTTTAGAAAAGGTTTGGGGTTAATTGGAGTTAAATTGGGTTAGTTTGGGCTAAGTTTGGGTCATGTGTCCAAATTGGGCTTTAAGGTCAAAAGTGAAATTGGATTCAAATGTCAATCAAATTGGGCTTGGATTTGGTCTAGATTGAAATTAGGAATATTTAATTAAGGTTTAGAATTGTATTGGACCAAAATTGGGGTCAATTGGGTTGATTTGGTTTGACATTGGGCTCACTTTAGGTTAAAAATGGGTCAAATTGGGGGTTTTGGTAAAAGTAGGGTAAATTGGTAAAATTGGCCCATTGTGTAGTTGAGCAAAATGAAATTGAGAATATTTAGAATTTTCTGGAATTTTTTGGGAATTTTTGGAATTTATAAAAGTTTGGCCAAAAGTGTATTTTTAGTGTATTTGGAGTGTATTTGGAGTGTATTTTTGGAAATTTTGGTATATTTGGCTATGGATGATCAATTTGAGTGATGTGGAAATGTTTGGGATTAGTTTTGAGGAATTTTGGGTGATTTGGAGATTTTGGAGGATTTGGGCAATTTCTAGGGCTTTTGGTAGGCTTAATGGGTGTAGTGTCCCCGGGGTAAAAAATTGAAATTTTGGAAGAATGAAGATTGATCAAATGTGAGTGAGATGGAAATACTTTGGTTGAGCCATGAAGCCTTATTAAGCCCATATGAGCCATGAGAGAACTCATTGGAGGCATTCACTATGTTGTTCCTAACCCTCTTAGCCAGGGGCTTAGGGGTTAAGGTCCATCCATATGAATTACCTACATGAGTCAGGGAGTCAAGTTGGGTATAGGCATGGTTTTAGGATTTGGATTCTGTGTGTGAGAGTGTAGAGTGTGAGTGTAGTGAGTGTGTAAGTCAACCCTCACCAAACCAGGCCACCCAAGATAGTCTTAAGGCCAAAGAGTCCTATAGGGAACTCATCCATTAAACCTGCACATTTGATCTCAAACCTCTAGGTGATTAGGGGTCTACAATCAAGCTTGTAGGGTTTGCAGGGAGACAAGAAGTGGTTTAAATTTCTAAGGGATGGGTCCCAATTCTAGTCCTCTAAGATAGTCAAAGGAAAAGCCTAAGGCTAGATCCTAAACACTAAAGAGGGAAGAGAAGACCTCTTAAAAAATGAGGTCAACAATTGATCATTCTGCTATTAAGTATTTAATGTCTAAAAAGGATGCTAAACCTAGATTGATTAGTTGGATTTTACTTTTACAAGAATTTGATTTTAGAATAGTGGACAGAAAAGAAGCTGACAACCAAATTGCTGATCATTTATCAAGAATTTAAAATAATAGTAAGAAGATTTATGAAGAAAACATAAATGAGAAATTCCCTGATGAACAGTTATATGTTATGCAATGATTACAAATGCCTTGGTATGCAGATATAGTTAACTATTTGGTTAGCAATAGTTTACCGTATGGATTGAATAATAAATATATTAAGAAATTCAAGAATGATTGTAAATCATATATTTAGGAAGATACTCATTTATTTAAAATAGGAAGAGATTATGTGATTCGAAGATGTGTACCTTATGAAGAAACTTTTGCAATTATTCAAAAATGTCATGATTTTGAATTTGGAGGACACTTTGGAGTGGATAAAACTGCGTTTAAAATTTTAAATTCTGGATTTTATTGGCCTATATTATTCAAAGATGTTGGACATTATGTGAAAACTTGTGATCAATGTCAAAGAATGGGGAATATATCTAGAAAAGAAGAAATGCCTCTAAGCTATATATTAGAAATTGAAATTTTTGATGTATGGGGTTTAGACTTTATGAGACCTTTTGTACCATCATCTGGAAAGATTTATATTTTATTAGCAGTTGATTATGTTTCAAAGTGGATCGAAGTTGTAGCTTTACCTAACTGTGATTCCAAAAGTGTTTTGAATTTTTTAAAGAAGATAATTTTTACAAGATTTAGAATGCCAAGGGTAATTATCATAGATGGGGGAAGTCATTTCAGAAATATAAGAATTCAATCATTACTGGAAAAATTCAGAATTAAACATAGAATTGCAACTGCTTATCACCCACAAACAAGTGGAATGACTGAAGTATCAAATAAAGAAATTAAAAGAATATTGGAGAAGACTATTAATCCTAAAAGAACTGACTGGGTTGATAGACTTAATTTTGCATTATAGGCTTCTATAACAGATTATAAGACACCTATCAGAATGTCACCTTATCAGTTAATTTATGGTAAACATTGTCACTTACCTGTTGAACTGGAACATAAAGCTTACTGGGCGATAAAGGAGTTTAATTATGATTTGAATGCTGCAGGAGAGAAATGACTGTTACAACTGAATGAGATGGAAGAGATAAAAAATGAGTCTTATGAAAATGCAAAGATTTATAAGGAAAAAATGAAGAAATTACATGATAAAAAGATTTCAAGGAAAATATTTGAGCCTGGACAAGAAGTATTATTATTTAATGCTCGTTTAAAACTTTTTCCTAGAAAATTATGATCTAAATGGATTGGACCATTTATAATTGAGAAAGTATACCCTTATGGAGATGTGGATATTAAAGATCCCAAGATAGGAAAAATATTTAAAGTTAACGAATTAAGACTGAAGCCTTATATGGGAGAAATGAAACCAAATTACAAGTAGGCTTACGAATTAAGTCTACTCGATTAATACAACTGATTAGGTCGGGCTGACGACATTGAACCAAGTGCCTTGTGGGAGGCAACCCATATATTATCATTGTGATTATTTGTGATTTGAATTTATCTTTATCAATGTTTGTGTGTTGATCACACCCTTTTAATAGACCTATTTTTTAAGACTGAAACTTTGTGAATCAGAGTCGAACGTGGTTCCGGCGTCTAGGCACCTAAATTCGGCTCCTAGGCACCCAAATTCGGTGCCTAAACGCCAGTATAACCAATGGTATTGATGGTCTGGTGCCTAAGCACCCCGGTTACAGATCATTTAAAAACAAAAAATATTCAGTTTTTCACATGAAATCTCCCTATAAATTGCACTATCTTCGTCCCCAATCCCTAAGCAACCCTATTTTCGACCAGAACAATTCATTTTTGGAGAAGAGAAGAGAAGTTTGGAAGCAATGGAAAGAGAAAATCATGACAATGAGGTAAGAGACAAATTTTCCAAAGATCCTCAACCTTATTTTAATGGTTTTATAGCAGTTAGTATGGAGAGGTTATTTAGTCATTTAGAAAAGATTGAGGCAGAACTTCAAAGCATTGGGAATCATCTGCATGAGATGTATCATCAAATTGAGCATTTAGAATGATAGAAGAAACTTCAGTTCGATCATATGGCGGCTCATCAAGATGCTCAAGAAGCAATGTATGAAAAGAACAAGTGGGTTGATGAGAAGACGACTTTAGAATTTCCAAGGGTGTTCGTTTTCTATCCATGCGGGCCTTACGAACTTCATTGCGAGAGGGATGGAAATTAAAGTTCGGTGTTGAATAGATCTTTTATGTGTTCTAAGTGTGATTGAGTCAAGTTTTAGTGAGTCTAATGTTTAGATTGTGTGTTTGCTTTTATTGTTCAATGTGTGTTGTTGGATTGAGAATTTGCTTTGAATTAGTGTTGTTTGTGTTGTTTATAGAATGATGAACCTTGTTATAGTCTTTTTCTGGAATTTATGGAGCTTGGAATGAAAAATATGAAATGAAATTGAAGAGTTTGGTTATATCATGAGTTTGAAACATGGATCTAATTTATCATTTTAATTGATTGTGGAAATTTTTGGATGTTAGAAAATTGGAGTAATACTCTCATGTGAGTAATTAGAGGTTGAATTTGTTTAGTTTTGGTGGGAATATAATTTTTAAATCGAATTTTTGGAAAGGCGAGTCTAGCACCTAGGCGCCAGAATTCGGCGCCTAAGTACCGGTTCGGACTGAACCCAAAACTTCATCTTCTTAAACCCCCCAATGCCATTTTTGAAGCCTAAGCTCCCTGTACTACCCGTTTCCCGAAAATAGAGCTATAAGATCCATTTTGAGGCCAAATTTTCAAGTTTTTAAGCTTGGAATCACCCGATTTCTTCATCTCAAGGTCAGATCTACCTTCTAAACTATTTATTTTCAAATTTCACCATGGATTTTTCTCTCTTTGAAGAGAACCAAAATTTTGAGAAGAAAATTGATTTTTAGAGTTAAATCCATGGATTTTTAAGCACTTTCAAGTTAGAATAGCTTAAATTAGTTCATTTCCTTTGATCCTATAATTTTATTTTGCATTTTTATTTCACGTTTAGATGGCACCTAAATCTAAGCGAGGAAAGGAACGAGAAAAATTTGATCGTAGCAAGTTTTTCAGTGCCACAGCACATTGTTGATACAATGATTTTGCTACGATAGGAAAGTTTATCTCGGAACAAAGTTTTTACAATCCTGGAGGAAGGATTGAAGATACGATCATTGCACTCAACTGGTAATGAATCTTTTATTTACCTGCTATTGCTGTTATCCCTGTCATCAGGGAGTTTTATGCAAATTTCTTGGATGCTTAAGAGTATGAGATCTTCATAAGAGGGGTTGGAGTAGGATTTACTCTAAGAGCGAATCAACATTTTTTACGGATTGCCGCCAAACATCGAGTGCTATTACTCTGGATTATCTCCATCTGAGGGAGATCTGGAGATGATTATTGCTTATTTGACTGATGGTACTAGAGCTTGGAAGATCCAGAACGGAAAATGGGTAAATTTTTCATCTTCTAAGCTTAATGGTGTTTCTAAAGCATGACATTACTTTATTTCTGCTGGCCTCCTTCTATCCAACCATTTGAATGAGGTTACCAAGGATAGAGCTATCCTCAACTACTACATACCGGAGAGGAAGCTGATTGATGTTGGGAGTATAATTTATGATTCTATAGAGGCCACTGCTCGTTCTAGCACTTCTATGGAACTCGGATTTCCATCTCTTATTTATTCCCTGTGCGAGAATACTGGATTTGTTGCTGAGCTTTCAGAGAAGAAGCTCAAGTCTACAAAGCCCATTGGACGACAAAGTGTCAGTATTTATGATCGACTCCGAGGTAAGAGTTCTACCACATCTTCTAGTTCATTACCTACTTCTGGTAGACCTACTTCTGGACCCTCTACTTCTGTTACTGAGCCATCATCTAGTTTCTGGGAATTTATGCATGATAAGTTTATGGAGCAGCAGAATGAGATATTTCTAACTCATTTTAGAGAATATATGATCGATAAGAAGATCAGACATCTTTCTGAGTACACCCAAAGGAAAAGTGATTACGATGCTGAGTATTCTGAGTCTCTTGTTAGATTCCTGAAGGGTGATCATGATGTTTAGTTCCCTACCTGTCCTAGATTTTCACCTTATGTAGATCCAAAGGATGTAGAATTTTTTTTTGATGACGATGACGACGAGGCTACAACTAGTTATTAGTAGTTTAATTTACCTCCCGAGTTGTATTGATTCTGTTTTTAGTATTTTATTCTAGTATGTTATTACTGATGAGTCTGATTTTGCTGTTATTTATTAGTGTTGATTTGTTTAATTAACTGTGTGTGGACTTTTAAAGTTTAAACTGTTTTAGATCATCTATTGTGTTATGTATTAAAGACTGAAGTATGGATGAATTATTGTTTTCTATGATAAATGTTTGTTTCTGTTTAAGCCTACTTTTTAGTATTCCTGAATAGTTAGTAATTTTGCATGTTTTAAATAAAATAAAATAAAAAAAAATTGTTGTAGAAATTAACTCCTGCTCTGCAAACTTTTTTATATATGCTTAATCATTTCTGTTACATACATATTAAAGCATGTGTAGAAGTAGAAATGAGTTTTTCCTTACTACATCATCATTGTACCTAAATAAATTCCTGTTTTATTCTTTCTCTCATACTTTAGAAAATTTTATAATTCATTTTTATACTAAAGCTGAAGTTTGGGGGAAGGGAAAATTCCTTGAAATTTAAATATTATTTGTCCTTAATGTACTAATATTTTCTTTAAAAATAATAACATAACATAAGGAATGAAAAATCTATTTAAGATTACTTAAATTTTTGAATGTATAAGTAATTGAGCAGACTTAACTAAAATTTCAATAATTTTGATTGATTTTAAGAATAGAATTATTTAACATAAAGAATAATAAGATAAATTTTTTTTCTTTTTATAATAAAGAGAATTGTATTATTGAAATAATAAGGAATCAAAATTATTACTTGAAAAAGAAAAGATTGAAATTTTTTTTGAAAAATACTTATTAAGAATGTCATATTTATTAACTGAAAATGTATACGTTTTAAAATATAAGTTAAGGATAGTGAAGTTCAAAATCATTAACAGGCCATCCATATATAGTAATCCTCACAAATTAAAAAAATGAAGGATTGAAAAAAATCCTTAAAAAATAGAGAAAATAAAAAAAAAAAAAAAAGAAGAAAAGAGCAAAAAAATAAAAAATAAAAATGAGGAGAAGCTTGATGAGGTGCCTAATCAAAAATTGGCTTCACTTGAATTATCTTATAGGAAGAAAACTAATTACATTATTAACTTAATTTTTATGTACAAATATTTTTACTAGAAAAATTTTCATGAAAGTCTTTTTCTTGTAAATACTCTATGTGACCTCAATATGATAAATTACAATTATTCTTGAAATAAATAAAAGAAATTGAAAGTCTTATGATTTGGTAGTTAAATATTCTTTAAATTCTTAAAATTAAACTTAATTAGTGAAATTGGGTTAAAGATTTGCTAAAGTATTTATAAAACCAAAAATTACAAAAAATCTTAAATATTTAAACTTCATTCCAAATGTTATACATTTTATGTAATTAAAAGGGTTACTTGAGGACAAGTAACGTTTAAGTTTGGGGGAATTTGATCCACTTTAAAATACCTATTTTTATGCCTTATTTATGATTCAATTCTTAAGGATATTATGCTTTAATGAAAGGTATTTTTATGTTTTTGGATGTAGGTGATAAAAAAAGAGTTCAAGACGGAAAAAAGAAGCAAAAAGGAGCAAAAAGGAGCAAAATAGAGCTAAAAAGCAAAGTTGCTGAAATTTTAGGTCTGGCGTCTAGGCGCCAGATTCCGGCGCCTAGGCACCAGTTCGATAGAGAAACATATAAGATTTTTGATTACTTTGGGCAGTTATTTTGACGGTGTTAAGCAGTTATCATACCTTCTAGAAGACTGGAAGTTACTCCTAATACATAGGACATGTGATACAATGCATCTGAACACGGGAAAAGAGTTTTAATCGCGAAGAGATACGATCCAAAGTGAAGAGGTGTGAAGACCTGGTCACGGAGTCTGGCACCTAGGTGCTAGATTCCGGCTCCTAGGTGCCACATTTACTTTCTAGAAGATACATTGTATTTGGATAAATTTTGAAGAGGTGCCTAAAGCAACCCCTGGTCATTTTTGAAGCTCTATAAATAGGAGTCAATACTACAGATAAAGGCGGCCCCCAAGCACCCTAGAGTTCTCTTACGCTTAAAAATAATTTTAGAGAGCCACCTTCGTAAGTAATTAGTGAGTTTATTTTAGTTATTTTGAGTATTACTACTCACTTCATTGAGTAGTAAGTGTGAGTTTGCAAGTGTTGTTGCTGTTGAAGTCTTTCATTTTGCATAGTCAGTAGGTGTCAGCGGATCACTTGAAGGAACATTCCAGATAAGTATTTGTAACTTGGTTCAAAGTTTTATAAATATGTTTTGTTGTGTGAATTCAATGTGTTCTGAGTAGTTAGTTTTCTTTCTCCTTTCAACTATGATGAGATAATAAGATAATTTAATTTTGTTGGAGAACTTAACCTTAAATTTTATAAAAATTATGATGATATTAATACCTGATCTTAATTTACTTTTAAACTGGCCATTTGAATTGTTAAAATCTGTTGAAGAATTCTGAGACTTATCCAGAGATGAGTTATTAACTAGTTGATATCACATGAATCCTTGGGTAATCGAAGGCTATATGCGGGTTATTCAAGGTGAAGTGCAAATAAATAGGGAGATATTATTTATTGGGCGTAGAATTAATTAGTTTTTAGAGTGATAGACTAAATTCTAATAATTTGGTTTATAGAAAGGGAACGGGTCACTAGTAGGGCTGACCATAGCAAGCCTTGGACATTTGGAAGTGTGAGCCTAGATTAACCAATTCATCTAATAATACATCATGAACCGATCTATAGATTAGCTAATGTTCTTTATACTATCAAGCGAAGGTAAAGAATATGAATGCTTCTATTTGGCGCAATACAATAATCTCAAGTTCTCAACGAATGATAATTATTCTGAAAAATCTTAGATTAGTTGAAAAAGGAGAAAGTTGTTTTATTTAGACTTGCATTAACATTTTACTTTATTTCTGCTTACTTACATTTTAGTAAAAATTAAATTAAACTTCAAAATTTGAATTTTGAAAAGAAATAAAAATAATAATTAATTTTAATTAAAAAAATCTAATATATTTCTTAAACTTTATTTTCTCTTAATCTTCCCTGTGAGATCGATAACCAGGACTCCAATAGAGCCCTGTATTATTTGAAATGATACGTATACTTGTGTTTAAAATTGTGACTTTTATAAAAATTATTATAAATATTTAAATATAAAATCATAAATTCTTGCATTCGTAAGTGCTCGTCATGATCTTTAATATCAACAGCTCCAAAAGAATGAACTTTTACAACTGTAAAAGGTCTTAACCATCTAGACTTGAGCTTTCCAGGAAATAACTTCAATCTTGTGTTGTATAATAAAAATTTCTGTCCAAATTCCAAGTTCTTTTTTAATATCTTTCGATCATGCCATAAGTTTCTTTTCTCTTTATAAATCCTATCATTGTAATAAGATGCATTTCTAATCTCTTCCAATTCATTCAATTGCATAAATCTTTTCTCTCCAGCGTTTTTCAAATTAAAATTTAACTCTTTTATCGCCCAATATGCTTTATGCTCCAATTCAACTGGTAAATGGAAAGTCTTACAAAACCAAGTCTATAAGGAGACATTCCAATAGAGGTTTTAAAAGTATTCCTATTAGCCCATAAAGCAGTATCTAATCGAGCAGACCAATCTAATTTATGATTATCCACAGTTTTCTCCAAAATTATTCTAATTTCACGATTAAACATTTCTGCTAAACCACTAGGTAGGGGATGATAAGCAGTACAGATTTTATAAATAATATTATATTTCTCAATTAATCTCTTAATTTGATTATTCCTGAAATAGGATCCATCATCAGTTATGATCACTCCCGGCATTCCATATCTTGTAAATATATTTTTCTTTAAAAATTTTGAAACACTCCGAGCGTCACATATAGGTAAAGCAATAACTTCAATCTATTTTAAGACATAATCTACGGTAACCAATATATATAAATTTCCAAATGAAGGAGTAAATGGTCACATAAAATTTAATCCCCATACATAAAAAATTTCAACTTCCAAATTATAATTTAGAGGCATTTCATTTCTTCTAGAGATATTACCTACTCTATGACATCGATCACATGATTTAATATATCTATAGATATCTCTAAAAAGAGTAGGCCAATAAAATTCAAATTGTAAAATCTTAAAAGCAGTTTTATCAACACCAAAATGACCTCCAAATTCAGAATCATGACATCGTTGAATAATTAAATTTATTTCTTGTTGTGGCACACATTTCCTAATAATCAGATCCTTACACTGTTTATATAGATAGGGCTCATCCCAAAAATAAAATTTTGCATCATATTTGAACTTCTTTTATTGTTGCCTTGTTAAATTAGGTGGTACAATATCACTTACAATATAATTCACAATATCAGAATACCAAGGCAAATTGCTTCCCATAATAGTATAGAGTTGCTCGTCAGGGAAAATTTCAGTAATTTCCTTTTCAAATTAAGATAATTTATCATATTCTATTCTTGACAGATGATCAGCTATTTGATTATCAGCTCCCTTCCTATCAACTATCATGAAATCAAATTCTTGCACAAGAAGTATCCATCTAATGAGTCTAGGTTTCACATCCTTCTTTTGCATTAAATATTTGATAGTCGAATGGTCTGTATGCAAAATACTTTTAGCTCCAATTAAATAAGGTCTAAATTTTTCAAAAGTAAATGCTATAGCTAATAACTCTCTTTCAGTTGTGGTTTAATTAATTTGAGCCTCAGTAAGAGTTTTACTAGCATAGTAGATGACTTTGAAAATTTTATCATGCCTTTGTCCCAATGCTACTTCGATCGCATAATCACTAGCATCACACTTAAGTTCAAATGGTTTCTCCCAATGAGGTGAAAAAATTATAGGTACAGTGATTAATTTTTCTTTTAATAATTCAAAAGCACTCAAGCGTTCATCATTAAAATCAAATTTTCTATCATTTTCTAATAGTCGGTACAAAGGTTTAGTAATTTTAGAGAAATCTTTAATATATCGCCTGTAAAATCCAGTGTGTCCTAAGATACTCCTCACCTCTCTCACAGTAGTGGGTGGCGACAATCTCTCAAGCACTCTAATTTTAGTAGGGTCGACCTCCATACCATGTTCAGAAAATTTATGCCCAAGCACAATTCCTCCTGCAACCATAAATTAACATTTCTCCCAATTAAGAACTATATTTGTTTTCTCACAGAGCTCCAAAACTTTTGCTAAGTTTTCCAAGAAAATTTCAAATGAAGTCCCAAATACAGAGAAATCCTCTATAAGAACTTCTATTCCATTATCTATCATACTACTGATGATAGACATCATACATCTCTGAAATGTTGCAGGTGCATTACACAGTCCAAAAGGCATTCTTTGAAAAGCAAAGGTTCCATAAGGGCTAGTAAATGTTGTATTTTCTTGATCCTCAGGAGTGATAGGTATTGGATGGTAACCAGTATATCCTTCTAGAAAACAGTAGTACTTGTGTCCAGCAAGTCTATCTAGCATTTGATCTAGAAAAGGAAGAGGAAAGTGATCTTTTCTGGTGGTGGCATTTAATTTTCTATAATCAATACAAATTCACCATCCATTAATTTGTCTTGTGGGTATAATTTCATTACATTCATTCACTTCAACAATCACTCCTCCCTTTTTCGGTACACAATGTATTGGACTCACCCAAACACTATCTCAAATAAGATAAATAATTCCAGCATCCAACCATTTTAAAATCTCTTTCTTAACTACTTTTTTCATTAAAGGATTCAATCTCATTTGCGGATTAACTCTTGGTTTATGTTCTTCATCTAATAAAATTATGTGCATACAAATAGAAGGACTAACTCTTTTTATATCTGCCAAAGTCCATTCAAAAGCTTTCTTGTATCTTTTTAAAGTTTCCAACAACTTCTGTTCTTAAAAATCGTTTAACTCCGAAGATACAATAACTGGTAAGGTAGATGATTCTCCTAAAAACATATACTTCAAATAATTAGGGAGAATTTTCATCTCAAGTTCAGGAGGTTTTATTACAGATGGAATTAAGCTTTTATCTCCACCTTCCATAGTGTCTAAGACTTCGAATCTCTCCTGAACATACTCCAAATCTTCATTCTTGTTACTATCTAAATTTTCTTCATCTTCAATTTCTTCTTCAAACATATTTTTATATTCTTCTTCTTTTTTAAATATAATTTCAAAATGATCGTTTCTCAAGTAATAATAGACCTCCATCTTAAAACATTCATTATCTTTCTCCATTGAGGGATACTTCATAGATTTTAAAATATTAAAGGTCACCTCTTGATCATTAATTCTCATAGTTAATTATCCTTTTTGAACGTCAATTACTGCTCTTCCAGTAGCAAGGAATGGTCTTCCCAAAATGATTGGAATTTTTTTATCTTCCTCCATATCAAGTACAATAAAATCCACAAGAAAGATAAATTTATCCACTTTCTCTAACACATCTTCCACTACTCCTTTAGGGTAAGTAATGGAATGATCGGCCAACTGAAGAGTCACATATGTAGGAGAAATTTATCCTATTCCCAACCTTTTGAAAGTTGTTAAAGGCATAAGATTTATACTAGCTCCCAGATAACATAAAGCTTTTCTGAAAAAATTATCACCTATAGTACATGGAATAGTGAAACAACCAGGATCTTTAAGTTTTTCCGAAAGCTTCTTTTGAATAATTGCACTACACTCTCCGCTAATTGCAACAGTTTCATGATATGTAAACTTTCTTTTTTTTCTCAGGATATCCTTCATAAACTTGGCATATTCAGGCATCTATTATAATGCTTCAATGTAAGGAATATGTATCATTAATTTCTTAAGGATATGCAAAAATTTTCCAAATCTATTATCCCTGTTTTGGTGGTTTTTCAATAGTTATCTTCATTGGCTCAAGAGGATAATCCATGTCTGGATAAATTTTGTTTGAACCATTTTCGATTTCCTCCTTCTCTTTTTCTATTTCAACTTCTTTTTACACTCTAGTTTCCAATTCTTTTCCACTCCTTAATTGAATAGCCTTAAGTTGTTCCTTGTTTTGATCTTTTGGATTAATCTCAACATTACTTGGAAGTGTTCCAGAGGGTCTATTATTAAGTGCAGTGAAAATATGTCCCAATTGATTTTCAATATTTTTCATAGCAACACCTTGAGCTTGTAATTGATTTCCTATATTAAGAATCATTTCTTCAGTAGACAACTTCTTATCCTTAAATTGTGAGTTACTATTAAATCCAGGAGGATAAAATGGTCTAAAATTAGTATTTCCTTAATTGTTCGAATTTCCAATTAGATTTATAGAACTGTTAGCCCAGTGCGGGTTAATATTAGCATTGCTATTATTCCAATTGAAGTTTGGGTGATTCTTCCAACCAGGATTATAATAATTTAAATAAGGATTGTTAGGTCTATTAATAACATTTAAATTCTCATAAGGTGTTCGAGATTCTGTTATCCGTCCAAATGAATTTTCCTCTAACACTTGAGGTGGTTGAGAATAATTCATTCCATATTGATCTATTTTCTTTGAAAGGGCTGAAATTTGAGAAACTACCATAGTCATTATATCTGAATCATGAACACTAGCTACTCTCTTAGGATTTACCCTTTTAGAGGGCCTTTAAAAATTATCAGTAGCCATTTCTTCAATTAATGAGTATGCTTCATCAAAAGGTTTTGACATTAATGATTCACCAGCAGCAGCATCTATAATAGATCTCAATGATCCCACTAATCCATTATAAAATGTTTGAATTATTAACCAATCTAGTAAAACATGATGTGGGCACTTCCTAAGATCTTTAAATCTCTCCCAAGATTTCTATATTGACTCTCCTTCAAACTGACAAAAGGATGTAATATCATTTCTTAGTTTAGCAGTCCTTGATGGAGGGAAACATTTTGAGATAATTCTCCCCAAGTTCTAATAGATCCATGTGCTAACGAATTTAACCACACCTTAACTTTATCCCTTAATGAAAAAGGAAAAAGTTTAAGTCTGACAGTGTCACTAGACACTCCATCATATTTGAAAGTAGCACAAAGTTCTAAAAAGCTAGCGAGATGTAAATTTGGTTCCTCATTAGGTGTTCCTCCAATTTGATTATTTTGTACCATTTGGATAATAACAAGTTTAAGTTAAAATGAATTAGCAGCAACATCAAGATTTTGAATAGTTATGTGAATTTCATCTGCAGTTGGGTTAGCTAATCTCTTAAAGGTCTTGGAAAATTTCCAATATAAGTTCACTAATTATCTTGATTATTATTTTGCAAGGATTTACAATTTGTTTTTGTTGTTTTCTAATTTTTCTAACAGTACACTCTAACTCCGAATCGTAAGGCACTAAACCTATAGATCCACTACTACGCATATACAATAACAAAAATACTTTAATAAAGTAAACAAACACACAGATACACACTACAAAATAAAGATTTTCATTACTATATTATCAAAAAATATTGTTTATACTTTCTTACTTACTACTTTGTTAGTTACTCTGTTACCTTTCCCCGACAACGGCGCCAAAAACTTGATGCACGGGACTTATATTTTACAAGAATTTATGAACTCAAATTTATATATTTATAATGATTTTGTTAAGTCCAAGCATTCAATGCAAGTATACGTATCGTATCAAGTAATACAGGGCTCTAATGGAGTCCTGGTTATCGATCCCATAGGGAAAGTTCGGAGTATAAGAAAGTGTTCACAATATAAATAATATAACACTAAAATCCGATACTTAAATAACACTTAATGTTTAACACATACTCCTACTATCACTATGCAAAAAACAGTAACAATTAACTAAACTCCAATTACTTCTATCAACTTTAAAAACAGAGTTAACAAACAGACACACTAAACTAAGTATTTGAAAGGTTTTTGATATATGAGAAAAGTATCTTTCCTCTTGCAAAGAGAATATGATGTGTGGATTGATATGGAACAATTATCGATGTTATTGTGCAAAATAGGAGCATAGATGATTCTTTACCCTTAAAAGAGTACCCCCTCTTCTAAGCAAGAAAAGAACATTGACATATCCTAAGTTTAGTCACTAAATCTAAGGCTAGGTTGGGAGGATACCGGCTCTCACTTCGGAGCTCCCACTAACCCTTCACCCGAAGGCTAACCTTTGATATTAGTTACTAATCTTAGAACCAATTTGGGGATTTCATCCTGTCACCCAGAAATCTCTACATTGAAGTCCATCAAAACATATTTCCCTATTTATTTGCACTCAATTCCCATGAACTACGTAATTCATCCATATAAATTGAATGGATCTTTCATTATTGTTGTAGGACATTAAATCCTTTCAAACTTAATGTTCACCAACAATTGGCCAAATCAAAAAGTAAATTAAGTTTGAAATGAAAAACCATCACAATTTCTTCATTTCATTAAAAGCATATCAAATCCACATCAATCCATCATCACATCTCTATGCAAGAAGAAAGACAAGGGAGACTACTCAGAACTCATGGAGAAGATACAATAAAACATGGATTTTATATATAAAAGAAAAGTCATACAAACCACAAAAGAAAATACAACTTATCTCTCTCTTCCCGAATGCAATTCAGTTGAAGTTCCTTTGAATCCTCTTCTCTCTTTTCTACAACACTTGATTCTCTCTTTAGAATGGAAAGGAAGAAGCAATCTCTCACTTTACTCCTTCTCCTTCACTCCTTAGAGAAGAATTCCTCTCAAATCCTCACTCTACACACACTTCTCCTGAATCCTAACACTTAACACTTACTAAAGCTACACTAGAAGACACAAGACACACATCATTTTTATCCAAAAACTGTTACGTATAAGATAGGGATGAAATCCCAAGAGTTTCTATAGGCATCCCTTCAAAAAGTCGCCAAAACACTTCAAATTTGAATTCCAGTGACTTCGGTGGCGCCGCCGGCGCTCTATCGTGCCATTAAATTTTGAAGTCTTTGGATTTGGGCGTCGGCGGTGCTAAAACACCTTTTCCACCATTTTGTACCTTTTTGCTCCTTTTTTCTCCGAATTCGTTCCTTTTCACTTTTTTTCAAGACAATCACTTAAAATCATCATTCCTGCAACAAATCATGAAAGATACCTTTCTTTAAAGTGCAATATCACCAAAAATGGGTAATATTATATAGCAAAAATTGTATATATTTTTGGTGCATCAATGCCTCCACTGGGGATTTTCTCTCTCCTCATCACTCATTAAATTATTCATTTTTTGGATGTTCTATCTTTTGATAGATAGGATCATCTCCTTAAAATCTAACTCTCTTAAGAGTTATCAGTGACAAATTTTGACATAACAAATCGACATGATATAATAAACCCACAGTTTACATAATGAGTCTGAAATAAAAATGATGACATTTTGATTGAAGAACAGCTGTAAAGAATCCTTATGAATTTATATTTTTCTAATCCCATGGTTCTGTTTTACTGTTTGACAAGACATATTAAACTAGTTTTTAGTGGCCTTCTACATACCATGGTCAAGATAGCTACTTCTAAGGTCATAGAACCTTTACAAGAAGTTGATTTGAACTCCAACAAAGATTTCCTTCCTCTCAAGACAGCTCAATCAGTGGGAGCTTCCACAAAGCAAGCAGTTCTGAAGTCCATTGTGATCTATCCTACTACTGAAAGAAAGGAATAAATCGACTCTAATGGAAACAAGATCTATGTTAAACAAAGGATGATGTTACACCATCATCCGTGTTTGAGGTTGGGTCCAGTTTCAAAAACTTATCAGTTGACCCAAACTCAACGGAGAAATAGAAATCGCTCTGCCCTGAGGAAAAAGAGGAAGGACGAAATCAAAACAACTAATAAAGTTGAACCCTTTGAACCTGAGGAGTGTATTTTTGAAAATGCTTACCTCCTAAAATGAAATCAATTCTTCCCGACATCTACCGAATATGATGGAAAGAGCCTTATTCTCACTTAAAAAGGGAGAAGTGTCTGTCAGCTCCAGTAGTCTATTTTGTAGACTAGCACAAAAAAAATGATATTCAATCTCACAACTTTTGGACAAGATGGGATGTGTAGTCTCCCCTATCAATGAAATAAGGACTTCTTAAACAAAAGAAGGCTGACTTATCTAGTCATCCTAGCAAGTCTCATTTAGGAAATCAACAAGTTGCAACAACTCGGGAACCGACTAAGCTTGGCTTGGAGCCTCAAATAGCAAACACTGCCATTATAAAAGCTAGAAAGAGACACCATCTAGAAATACATACCAAAGTACATTTGAAAGAAAATAAAATATCTGCTAAGATAATAACCAAAATCAAATAATCATTAACAGAAAGATAATCCAGAAAGGAGTAATCCAAGACAAAAATTCCAACATTTTGACAAACGAACCTATGATTTCAAGAGGAAATGAAATTAATTCCTTAATAACTGGGTCCTTTACCTTAATCTTTAGATTAGGTCCTAAGTTAATTTTAAAATAAAATAGAGTGATCAAAATATGAGTAATTGACTCAGGATATCACGAGCTTATTAATCTTCTATCATGTGATTGGGTCCTAGCTTTTGAATGAGGTATAATATTCCAGAATTTTTCTTACAAAAATATTTAAGAATTATTAATTAGGGGAGTTTGGACATTCAAATCCTTTAAATATGCTCCACCATATATAATAATTCTTTGAGAAGATGGTTAAGGTGAGCATGAAATCAAAAATTGGTGTTTAAATTTAGACATTCAAAATCTTTAAAAGAAATATACTTCACAGGATATAGTAATTCCTTGAGATGAAGCTTGAGGTGAGCATGAAATAAAAAATTGGTGTTTGAATTCAGACATTCAAATACTTAAAATATGCTTCACTAGATATAATAATTCTCTGAGAAGAAGCTTGAGGAGCATGAAATCAAAAATTGGTGTCCAAATTCTCCCATAATTGATAAAACTTAAATAACTATCTTAAGAAATTTTTTTCGATATTGTATTACGAGAAAAATAAGTGATCTTGTCTTTGGTCGGCTATTAATTGGCTCTAAATATCTTTAGAAAATAAAAAATATTTTGATCACATCAAAATATTGAAATCTGCTAAGACTCAAAAAGAGGGAGCAAAGGTAAAAGAGTTATCTTATTAGCAATTAATGGAAATTCTACACTGACGTCATATCTTCCAATGGTTAGAAGATCCAAGTCCAGTCTCAATTCAAAATGATTTCACAATGACAATTTGAACAATCTTGACAAAGCCAGTGATAAAGAAAATGTTAACCAGCTGTCCAAGATAATGACACGAGCTGTTCATGGAAGCCTTATAGGCCTACCATACCACATAGCGATACGGTCAACACCATCTACTCTGATATATGAGTATGAAGTTGTGCTTCCACGTGAAATACAATGGCCTTCCCTCTAAATGGCACTAGCAAAAAAAAAAGAAGAAAAAGATAATACAAAACACAACATGATGAAACACACGCTTGCAAGCTCAACAATATATGGGATTTTACCAGACAAAAATGGTGCGAGCCCATGAAAAATTTGTTCTTCCAAGAACGTTTCAAATTGGAGACCTAGTCCTGACACTCCAAAGACCTATCCTTGCTCTTCACAAAATAAGTGGGAAATTCGAACCAACATGGGATGGCCCATATGTTGTTAAAAAGACATATTCAGGGTATCTTACTAGCTGGTTGATCGCCAATGTGAAATAATAATACCCCCCAATCAATGAGCAATATTAAAATAAAAAAATTATGCGACAATAAATAAAAATGAATGACATTTTTTGTAAACTTGGGAACAAACAACAAAAACAAAAATGACATCAAGCCCAACCTCATGAAACATAAAATTAGTTCTCAATCCTCTCACAAACTAAAATGATAAATATTGGCAAAAAGTACTTTCCTTCGAGAGACTTAAGCACAACAAACATTAAGAATTCAAAACCACATAGTCAACACAATGTGTTTTTCTACACATTCTCCCCAGCTATTGGATATAAGACCCTTCCTGACACAGAAACATGATAATCTTTTAGCTCTTTCCTTAAGAAATGATATAAGTTTCATAGCATTCCTTCTCAAAATTAACATATCTACATTTGACATTTCTGAGAGATGGTATGGCATCCACTGTCTCCCCAGCTATTGGATATAAGATTCTTCTTGACCCAGAAATATGGCATTCCTTTAGCTCTTTCTTTGAGAAAGGATATAAGTCACATAACATTCCATCTAAAAATTGACATATCAAAATTTGACATTTCTGAGAGATGGTATGACATCCACTCTCGCCCCAGCTATTGCAAATAAAACCCTTCTTGACACGGAAACATGACATTCCTTTAGCTCTTTCTTTGAGAAAGAATATAAGTTGCATTGCATTCCTTCTCAAAATTTCCATATCAACATATAACATTTTCGAGAGATGGTATGGCATCCACTCTTTCCTTAGTTATTGGATATAAGACCCTTCCTAACACGGAAATATGTCATTCATTTAGCTCTTTCTTTGGGAAAGGATATAAGTCGCATAGCATTCCTTCTGAGAATCGACATATCAACATCTGACATTTCCAAGAGATGGTATGTCATCCACTCTCTCCCTAGTTATTGATTATAAGACTCTTCCATACAGGGAAATATGACATTCCTCTAGCTCCTTCTTTAAGAAAGGATAAAAGTCGCATAGTATTACTTCTCAAATTTAACATATCAACATTTGAAATTTTTGAGAGATGGTATGACATCCACTCTCTCCCCAGCTATTGGCTATAAAACCCTTCCTGACACTGAAAAATGACATTCTTTTAGCTCTTTCATTGAGAAAGGATATAAGTCACATAACATTCCTTCTCAAAATAGACATATTGACATCTGACATTTCCGAGAGATGTATGACATTCACTCTCTCCCTAATTATTGGATGTAAGACCTTTCCTGACATGGAAAAATGACATTCCTTTATCTCTTTCTTTGAGAAAGGATATAAGTCACATAACATTCCTACTCAAAATTGACATATCAACATTCGACATTTCAGAGATGGTATGACACTCAATCTCTCTCCAGTCATTAGATATAAGACCTTTCATAACATAGAAATATGACATTCTTTTAGCTCTTTCTTTGAGAAAGGATATAAGTTGCTATCAGCACATAAAAATTTTGGATTTTTAAAATGTGGGTCTCCCAGTAGAAGCTGTCTGCCGCCGGAATCAAAATCCTGTCGCCCGCTTCGGAAGGACATTTTAATTTAATTATAAATTTAGTATAGAAAATTATGAAGTCAAACTGATCTCATATTTTCTAAAATTCAAATGAAAGAGCACTATACCTCAAACTTTGTTTCTATCCCAAAGGATAAAAACAAAATTTGAGGATGAGACTCGATCAAATAAACTAAAGAAGTAAATGACATCCGTTTGGTCCACGAAACGATTCTATTTGCTGACAAGTTCCCCTATTTAATACAAAGGATTAAATAGGGTTTATATTAAGCTGGGTTTGGAAAAGTTTCCTATAAGGGCAAGCCCCTATAGTTAATTACATCTTAGATAATTGGGATTACCTAAGAAAAATTTCGATACAAATCAGGAAATATGTTCTTACGACTTCAAAAGGCTAAGGTTCTCTTCAACGAAATTTGATAGTCCGATTCCAATAGGTGAGTGGTGTTAAGTTTTGAGAAAGAGTTGTTGTGGAATCAAAAGGAGGAAGGACTAGGAGAAGGCACGGATTCGAGAAGATTCTCGGTGACTTCTCAAACTATCCTATTGTTTGGCTCAATTTAGAGAAATATTTAATTTATGTTTCATCCTGCCAATTTTAATTAAGTAGGACTTACATTCACTTGATTTCGATCATGTGAATGGCCTGGAAGATGTGAGGATTTATGTCATATTGGAATGACAACCTCAGAAACCTAAATGAGTTAGGGCTTATAGTGCACTAGGTGAAAAGACTTAAAAGATTAGTTGAGGGTTTATATTGCACTGGACAAATACCTCGAAGTCCTATGGCTTGTTTTTATTACTAAGGGAAGAAGGCTGCTGTTGTGGACTTGTTGTTTGCTCTCTCGAACATGTCCTTCCACATCCTCGATCATGCTGCCCTCGGTGTGTTGCCTCGAGCTTCTTGTTGTTGTTCCAGAAGTTTGAGTTTTAGAGGTGACAAATGTGGGGGTGAGAGAAGTAGTGTGTTTTAGAATGTTGAAAATTGATGTGGCTTAGTGTTTTATTTAAAAAAATATTAAAGTTGATTATAACTCCACCGGTTAGGACTCCACAGCTCCCTCGTTCCGGTTACATTATTTTATCGGATCCCCTTAGTCCGAATGAATTTACTAAATCCAACTTAATGAATTCCGCCCTTTCATTCAGACCTTGGGAGACCTTACCAGTAACACGTAGGTTGTGTCATCCAAGGAACTCATGTTCATCCAAAGGGGTAATTAAATTTAGTTGAAGTTGCAGTTTTATTTTGTTTGTGATTAAATCTTGAGTTGTCTTATATTTTGAGATGTTGTGAAGTGATTTATTTCATCCCAAGTAGTTATATATGCAGTAATGTAAAGTACAAAAAGTAAAGCAGGAAACTGTCCCAAGTAGGTATATGTGCAGTAATGTAAATTAGGCAAACTGAAATAAGCAAGTATATGCGTACTAAAAAGGAAAATAAGAAAGCTAAGCACATGTACTAAAAACAGTGCACAAAGCCTAACAAATAGGTGTGTGTATGTGCCATTGTTTGTGAAATAAAGACTAAGTGTAAAACATGTGTAGTAGACCAAAAGGGAATCACAAGAAAACCAAAAGTTCACAAGAGGTAATGTCTCGTAGGTAATCCAGGAAAACAAATTTGTAAAGAAAATCCGTAGAAAATCCATAGAAAATAGATATACAAAGAAAATCCGTAGTAAATCCGAAGAAAGCAATGTAGGGAAAACCACAGAAAGTAAAGGACTACAAGTCCAAAAGGATCGTAAGCGTAATGGTGTTGAAGACTTAAAGCTGTGTTGTGTGTCCCACCTTAGGTACTGACTACTAGACTGACTTTTTGCAGAAAATGGCCCTAACCCAACTCGAGTAGCCAACCGTGGACCTTTGCAAATTTTTCATTCATTTTAGTTAGGATTTGCATGCAGGTAAAAAGCTGTAGGTAAGTAGGATGTTTTGTGGTGGAGGTAATTTTGTATATTTTTTTGAAATTATTTATGTGTATTTTTTTGTAAAGTAATTCGATCCACAGGTTGACTACCCTAATCGAACTAAGACTGCTAACATTTTTAGACCGCCGGCGGTAGAAACCCTAAGGACGGGTGAATAGTATCGGTAATTTCCTTTCTCTACCCTCTCCAATATCTCTGAGTCAGGAGATACTATTCTGTGATTCTCTCGGGTCGGTTCTCTATTACAATTCTATCATTGTTCCCATCGCACTTACACCTTGTTTGATGGCCCCACATATAGCGGAAAGCTATACGTGCGCACTTATGTGTCCTACATAAGCACGTGAATTGAGCTAAGAAACAAGGTGATAAACAAAGGACAAGAGGTCAAGGAAAAGAGGGAGGATAAACTAATCCACCTGACATGACATCAAAAAGGAGGTGAGTTATTTTCTCAAAATCGAAGTAAACAGAAAACACGAGTCAAAACAGCTAAACCTCTCCCAACATGGTGCGTAGAGGTGACGGTGAGACATGCGAAGAAAATGAGCTAAACCCCTCCAACGTGGTGCGAGGGGTAGCTGAAAAGAGTCAAACCTCTCCAACATGGTGCAAGAGGTTATCATGTAAATCATGTAGAGTAAAAGGATCAAATCCTTGCAACTGTGTTATTAAGGATTATGATGTAAAGTGTGTAATGTAAAAAGGTTTCAAATCCTTGCAATCGTGGTGCTAAGGATTATCATGTATGTATGTGAAGAAGTAAAGTAAAGTAGCAAAATAATGCAAGGGAATGTGAAGGGCGAAGTGGTGTGGCAAGGTAGTGTAACATGTGAAGTAGTGTGATGATGTAACATGTAAGGTAGTAAGTGATGTAGTGAGTAGTGTGATATATGAAGTGGTGTAATGATGTAACATTTAAGGTAAGAAGGGAAAACAAATCCCCCCATCATGGTGTGGGGGATAACTATAAAGTGCGTGGAGCAAAAAAAAAAGGTTGAGATATGTGAAATCAAAACCAAAAGCTAGGAAAGCGGGGAGAAAACATGCCCAAAAGGAAAGGAAACATCAAATCCGATCAGAGAAAAATTTGACAGCATAACGGCATAAAAAATCAATTTTCACACCTGCAATTTGCAATCCAAGAAGTACACAAGAATATATATGTAGCAATATTCAACATTTCCATCAAATTCCAAGTTTCCCACAATCAAAACATCCAACCTATATGTATATATTACCATTCCAAGCATTTTAATCAAGTTGAGCAATGTAGAGAAGGAAGAATTCCTTACTAACATATGAATTTTAAGAAACCCAAGCATATTAAGCATAAAAGTTTGAAGCAAAACAAGCTTGAGTAGCATATCCAAGCTCTCTCTTTGAAGTTGTAAGCATGTCATTTCTCCTCTTTTCCTCTTCTCACTTAAAAACAACTCACATGATGCTTAGCAATGCAAATTTAAAAAAAGTGCAGCAAAGAGAATCCTTAAATCAAATTGCATAAAGGCTACCAATGTAATATTTCATGTGGGGGCAGCAAGTAGATGTCCAAAAACAACTTGTAAAGAAGCTACCAATGTAATTTTTCATGTTTGGACATCAAGTAAGTGTTCAAAACCAATTCCAAGACAACATAGAAGTGCAGATTGTTTAGTTTAGGAATGCATAGGAATGATACAAAGCACCTCTAAAAAAATGTACAAGTGTAGATTTTTACTTTAGGCATGCATAAGGATGGGCTAAATCAACTCCACATAAACATGTAAGTGCATATTTTCCTTTTAGGAATGCATATGAATGATCCAAAGCACCTCTAAACTAATGTACAAGTGCAGATTTTTATCCTTGGAGTGCATAAGGTTGATGTAAACTAATTCTAAATTAATGTATAAGTTCTGATTTTGACATTTGACATACATAGGATGGTGGCATTTCTTCCCAAAGGCAATGAACATGACCCAAAAAAGTGCTAAAATCATGTATGTGACAATACCCCATCATTCCTACAAGCATTTGATATCAGTGGTTCTTTTCATAAGCGAAACATGTAGGCATTTCAAATGTAAAGTGGAGTGGGTGTAACATGTGATGTTTCTTGTATGTAACATGTGAGTGTCTTCAAATTGAGTGAAATGAATATGAATGTGAAGTTTCATGTATGTAGCATCTAGGTATTTCAAAATTTAAGTGAAGTGAATCTAGAATGTAGGGTGTATGTTTGTAACATGTGATTGCTTTGAATTAGGTGAAATGTAATATCTGAAATGAACTTCCATGGATATAGCATGGGTGTGTTTTAAAATTTGGTGGAATGTATTGTGAATGTGAAATTTCATGAATATAGCATGTGAATACTTCAAATGTAGTGAAGTCCATGTGAAAATTTCAAAACCATGGAATGACTTACATAAAAAAGAGAGCTTTGAGTTCCTACAAGTAAAACACTATTTTATACATGAAATGAGGTGAAAATATGTGCAATTATAGCCTTGATGTCATGCATATGAATACATGTTGAAATAGTTGAAAAACAAGCTCACATAGCTTCAAATTTGGATGTTCCATGTGTGAACATGTTTAAATCCGAAAATTTCAAATATTTCACCAAATTGTTTCATGTGCATTCCAACCAATGCAAAGCACTATAAATGCATCGAATGAGTGAGGTATGCATGGAAAACAAGTTTAGATGTTACACACATGAATACTTGATGAAATAGATGAAAAATAGTCACATGCGTGTTCAAATTTTGAAAGTTTTGCATATGCTTATCTCCAAATCTGAAAATTGCATAGCATGAACAAGTCCTTTCATGCTTAAAAAATGTAAAGCCCTAAAGGCAAGATATGTTAAGCAAGAGAAGAGAAACATGCCATCTCTTTCAAATGAGGTGTATCAAGCCTTAAGCACTTTCCAACATGTATAAGTATCACTAAGCTTTCAAGTAAAAGTGTACCATACTTAGGCAATCCCAAGCTTCTTGCCATGTAAAGCACTTTGAAAACCTAAGCATAAGTTTAAAGCTTTGCTATGTGAAAATAGCCTTAAGACCTAAACATAAGTTCCAAACTTTAGCCATACAAAAGTGGCTTGAAACATAGGCACAAACTTAGGTATTTAGTATGAAAGAGTGACTTTGAACATAGGCACAAACTTAAAACTTTTGCATGTAGAAATAGCCTTGCACATAGGCTCGAAAAATCCTCATTTTGCATGTGAACATATCTTTAAGCATGGGCATAAATACATATTTTTAGCATATAAAAGATGGCCTCAAAAGATAGGCATAAATCCTAAATCTTACCATGTGAAGGTGGCCTCAACATAAGTTTGTAATCCAAACATTTACCATGTGAAAGAACTTACAATCATAGGCAAAAACACACATTTTGGTGGCATGGGGATGATATAAACTCATCCAAGACGACTTAACAAGTGTAGATTTTTTATTTTGGATGGCATGAAGTTGTTACAAAACACTTCCAAAGTATAACACAAGTGCAGAATTTTATTTTTGGCAAGTGCAGATATGATAGCGTCCTTTCCCAAGTGCAAGAAAGCATCAAAACACCTAATGAAACAAGCTAGATCTCAAGCCTCCCTAGCATAAAATTTCAGCCAACACATGAAGAACAAAGAGCCTGATGAATACCATGTGAAGCCATCATAAAATGCTATGTAAAACTTTCATAAAAAAGCCATGTGAGTTTTTCTTCAAATGCAATAGGAAGCTTTCATAAAATACCACATAAAACTTTCATGAGATGCCATTTAAATCTTTCACAAAGTGCTATGTAAAGCATCCTAAAATACTAAATAAAATTTTCATAAAGTACCATGGGAAGCTCTTATCAAATGCTATATAAAGCCCTTCCAAGATTAAGCATTAAACATGGAGTTTTTTTTGCTAGGAAAAGTTTGCAAAAAGCCTTCTAATGTACCACATGAGATAGCAAAACCATTAACTACCCAAAATCTGATATTTCAACCAAGTTATGGAGGAGCAAGCAGGCTTCCAACATCAAACATCAAATAGCCAAAGAGATTAATGAGTTGAGGATATTAACACTTGGTATGAGGCACCAAAGCAAGACTAAAACCAAGTTTTGAAAAGATTTGGGCAGCACCTCTCCCTCTTCTTTCTTCTAAAATTCAGCCAACTAAAAAAACAGAGAAAAAAGGCTATTTTTTAGCCAAAGGAGAAGGAAGAAGAAGCCCCAAAATTCCCCATGGACAATACCCAAAGGTTCAAAGAAGGTGCAACCCTCAAACCACTTTTGAGATGATGGAGAAGTGACAAAGCATTAAGGAATTCAAGAGGGCTGCCATGGATGTGATGGGGAGCAGAAATTCCCTCTCATGGCAGAACTTACATGGAGGAGAAGAAGTCATGTCACCTTCTTGCACAAAAAGGAGGAGATGAGCCATGGAGGCACAAGATAGGAGGGGATTTGGCCATGGAGGTGCACATGCTAGGGAAAAATTATGAGAGCCAGGGAAGAGGGCCGCCGGCTAGGGTTCGGACTGGGCTAGATTAGGCGTGGGTTAGGGTAGGTTTGAGTTTAAGTGTCAAAAATGTAATTTTTTAATTTAAATCGTGCCATTTTTTGATCTGTTTTGTCATGAGACAAAATATAGCAAGTTATATATGCTTCCCAAGTAATTTCAACATTTCGGACACAACACATAGTTCGTCTGAGGTCGTTTGGGCAACCTCGTCGTCGAAACAGGTTAAAAATAGGTCAAATTTGGAAATTTTGCGATTAAATCAGATTTAGGTGAAATTCAAAGCCAAATTGGTGGCGATTGAATGTTGCATTTAATTTAGGGGGATGTGTTGAAGTGTCTAAAATTCAAATCGGGAAGATATTGGCTAAAATTTGGGTCAAACTGGAGCCTAGGTCGGGCTTAAGTCAAAATTGAGGCTTTTGATGAAATCAGCTTAAACTGACATAATTTGGCTACGACGTAGTTGGATAAAATGAAATTGGGAATTTTTTTGGAGATTTTGGAATTTTTTTTGAATTTTTGGAATTTTTCAAATTTTTGGCCATGTAGGGGCATTTTGGTAATTTCGGGGATTTTTTGGGAATTTTGTCAAAAGTGTGATTTAAAGGTCCAAAGTGGTTCAAAATTGAATTTGGAGTTGAACGACAGTGTCCGGGAGCGTTTCTGACCACTACGGAGGGTTTTGCGGGGCCCGAAATGTTGTTCAAGTAGTGACTATTTAAGCCGCGAGGGGTCCGCCGGTGGTTCAAAAATATGACATGTTTACAGTCAAACTTCTCAGTTCGACGAGAGGAACACTCCAGAACAATTTTTCAAGAACCCCGGGTGACTGTGAAATTTTGGGTTCTGGGTGCCTTTTCAGGGGCAATTTTGGTAATTTCAGGGTAAAAATTGAAATTTTAGGAAAAGTGAGGTATTGTCAGACCATGAAAAATGGAATCATTTTGGATGGGTTACGGGATAAGGAAAGCCTCCTTTTTTACTCTATGTGGTGATCTTAGCTCTCCTGGCCATAGGCTTAAGGCTAGTGGGACCACTCACATGAGTTTCCAAAGGGTCTGAAGATCGAAGTGAAATGCATTTTATTTAGGATGTGAGTGTAGAATGTAATGTGTAAATATGAATGTCAGTGTGTAACACAGGCTCCCCAAAGGCTAATCCTAAGGCTTAGTCACTTATAGAGATTTCACTTAGATTTCCTTAAGCTTGGTCTCTTCCTCCTAAAGCTGGAGGTTAGGCCTTAATATATGAAAGTTCAAGTGGAGTAAGAAAAGTTTGAATTTCTATGGGGAGGGTTCCATTGCTAGTCCTCTAAGAAAAGTCACTAGGAAGTCCTATGGCAAGACCCTAGGCAATTTATAGAGAAACTAGACCTTAACCAAAGGTGAGGTCAACAAATAGTCCCCTAATAGGTGTGGTGTGCGGGAAGAGCGCACCGCATGTATAGGTGTTAAATGACGAAATCAACCAAACCAATACATCTATCTGAGGGTAAACTGCATATAGAAAGAAGTATCCAGTGAGGAAGTATCTGCTTGGGATTGAACTTCCGCTGGAGAAAGGTAGGTGGAGATCCCTCAAAATAAAGATGTGAGCTCATGACTCCACATCCTGAAGGGGACCCAGTCCAAGCGATGGTTTAGAATTTGATGTAAATTTGAAGTTTGAGAATTTGAATTTTGATTTGAAGTAAGTTTGAGATTTTGTT
Source organism: Papilionanthe hookeriana x Papilionanthe teres (assembly GCA_022702705.1). Classification (NCBI taxonomy): domain Eukaryota; kingdom Viridiplantae; phylum Streptophyta; class Magnoliopsida; order Asparagales; family Orchidaceae; genus Papilionanthe; species Papilionanthe hookeriana x Papilionanthe teres. The sequence goes on from CM040428.1 coordinate 144,456,051, forward strand.
TTATTGATTTTAGCTTATTGGTTTTTTTTTTTGGAATTTTGAGATTTTGATTTTTGAATGTTTTAGCTTGTTGATTTTGGAATTTTGAGTTTTTGAAATTTTGATTTTGAAGTTTAAAGGTAACTGAGAGATCTCACCTTGCACCCGAAGAGTGTGTCATGTAGAAAATTTATGAAAACTGTACGGAAAGTGAGAGAGAATAAAGAGTAAATGTAAGGAATCGAGCAATCCCGCGCCGTTCCTAGAATTTATGACATGTAGGAAAGTATGGAAATTGTAAGGAATCAGAAGTTCTCGTTCCGATCCTAGAATGTGTGACTTGTAGGAAAATGTGGAAATTATATGGAAATGTATGACTTGTAGGAAATGTGGAAAAGTAGAGTAAGGAATCGGACGATCATGTGCCGATACTAGAATGTGTGACTTATAGGAAATGCAGAAAAGTAGAGTAAGGAAACGGACGATCACGTGCTGAGTCTAGAATGTGTGACTTGTAGGAAATGTGAAAATTGTAGAGAAATGTATGACTTTTAGGATATGCGGAAATTGTATGGAAATGTATGACTTGTAGGAAGTGCGAAAATTGTAGGGAGATGTATGAATTGTAGGATATGCGGAAATTGTAGGGAAATGTATTACTTGTAGGATACACGAAAATTGTATGGAAATGTATGATTTGTAGGAAGTGCGAAAATTGTAGGGAAATGTATGACTTATAGGATATGCAGAAAAGTATAGTAAGGAATCAGTCGATCACATACTGATCATAGAATGTGTGACTTGTAGGAAATGTGAAAATTGTAGGGAAATGTATGACTTGTAGGATATGCAGAAAAGAAGAGTAAGGAATTAGAAGATCATGTACCGATCCTAGAATGCGTGACTCTTAGGAAATGCGGAAATTGTATGGAAATGTGTGACTTGTAGGAAATGCGAAAAAGTAGAGTAAGGGATCGGCCGATCACGTACCGATCCTAGAATGTGTGACTTGTAGGAAAATGCTAAAATTATTGGGAAATGTATGACTTGTAGGAAATGCGAAAAAGTAAAGTAAGGAATCGGCCGATCACGTGCCGATCCTAGAATGTGTGACTTGTAGGAAATGTGGAATTTGTATGGAAATGTAGGAAAATGTAATCAATCTTTGTGGAATTTGAGCAGAGATCATGCAACTTGTGCAAGAGGTATGGACACTTGTAGGATTCCTCGAATTTGAATAGACTTGAAATCTGTGATGATGAGTGAGATATGAGAATTTGTGAAGCGCTCTATTCGTAATGCAGAAGTTTCAGAACGAACGAGAGAAAGGCTGACACTTCCCCGACATATTAGATATAAAGCGTCTTAGGTATGCTAGTTTTCCGTGAAAAGAGTGTAGTTGTTTCAAAGTTTTAGGTGGAGGCATTTCTAAGATGGCTTTAATCTTCTCTGGGTCCATTTCGATTCCCCGATGACGGACAATGAACCCTAGAAATTTCCCGGAGGTAACGCCGAAAGCGCATTTTAAGGGATTCATTTTAAGGTTGTATTGTCGTAATCATTCGAACACGATCCTCAAATCACATAGAAAGTCTCCCTTTACTTTGCTTTTGATGACCAAATCATCCACGTAGCAGTCCACTTGGTTATAGATGAGGTCATCAAATATTCTTGTCATTGCCCGTTGGTAGGTCACACCGGCGTTCTTCAGGCCAAATGGCATTAGGGTATAACAGTAAATTCCAATCGGCGTTCTGAAAGCTGTAAGTGTTGCATCTTCTGGAGCTATTTGATTTGATTGTATCCCTAAGATCCATCCATAAAAGAGAAGATTTCATGTGATGACGCAATGTCCACATTTAATTCAGGTATTGGTAATAGAAATTTGTAATTTGGACATGCTTTGTTTAAATCTCTGAAGTCGACGCATACCCGAATTTGTCCATTTTTCTTCTTAACTGGTACGACATTGGCTAGCCATGTCGGATACTGCTCTTCTTGGACGAAATTAGCATCTATTAGTTTCTTTATTTATGCTGTAACTTGTTGTTCTATATCAAGACACATTCTTCGAGGTGCTTTGTTTACTGGTGTCATATTTTTATCCACCGCCAGCAGTTATACTGCGACCTCTGGGGATAGTCCTAGCATTTTGTCATAACATCAAGCGAAGTAATCTTTGTATTCCGTCAATAATTCGACCAATTTTGTAACTTCTTCTTCGTTGAGTAGAGAACTTATGAAAGTTGGTCGGGGCTACTCCTCAGTCCCGAGATTGATTTCTTTAAGTTTATCCATCGTTGACTTAATTTTTTCTTCAAACTCTGGTGGAGCATCATCGACAGTAGAATCCTTAAAATCTTCTTATGTGTCAAAGCAACTTTCATCTGACTGGCTGGTAACAACCATGCAAAATCCTGAATCATTGACTGGTCCTACTGTTCCAAATCCAAGACCCTCTTTTGAATTGAGTTCCTGTCTTTTTGTATTCCATAATTTTCAAAAAGTTGTAGCTTATCTTTCAGCATTTGTTTTGGTATGCATCCTTGTCGAATTAAATTTTGTACACAGGATGGAAAGTAACCAAAAGGTAATTCCATTAATTTATTATCATTTTCCTCCAGGTTTACAACAGTTGTAGAGGTAGAAGAAGAAGCTCTGTAGAACTTGATCAGTTTGATCCCACCAATATGAACTTCCTTAACCTCCAGACCCTCGAGCTTTTGAGAATTGATCGAAGTCAAGGACATGGCTTAAACATAATGGTTGATTCGATCATACATTGACTTGTATTAACTTTTTATTGTTGTATCTTCCGAAGTGATCTCGAACTGAGGTTTCTCCTAGTTGATTATCATCATTTCTTTTTCCTCTTCGAAGCTTCTTTCCGAGTCGATGTAGATCGTTGGCTTCATCCGTCTAACAAGCTGGTAAGTTCTTCCTCGTCCACGTCCCCGGCCTCGACCTCAGATGCGTGAGCTAGAAGAACCTCCACCACCTCATGGTAAAGTGGTGGTGGGAGATTTTTGAAGCAGAAAAATAGGGTTCTTTTCTTGTGGCTTTTTTGGGTCTGTGATTTTGTTTGTCACAACATCTCTAGAGAAGACTCCCTTCTTTGGCGGAGCATAGTCGGCAACGTCCTCGTGGATGCCTATTTCATGTATCGAGACTGGCTGTAGATCTTCTTTGATGCAATTTTCTTGTCCATTTTGTAGTATTTAATGCACAGATGTAGAGACGATGGAACCATGTTATACTCGTGAAGCCACGGTCGACCAAGTAGAGTATTGAATGAAGTTTCTGCATCGATGATATAGAATTTTGTGGTTGTTACTTGATCTCCAACCTTCATCCGTAGCATAATCGATCCCAAGGCTCTTTCTCCTTTCTGATTGAAGCCTCTTAGCATCATCTTATCCATAGAAAGTTCTCGAGCGTCGATGTCCAAGTATGTTAATGTCCTTAAACTCATTATATTGAGAGAAGCACCTGGATCAACTAGAACTTTAGAGAGCACATACTTGCTGATGTTGATGGAGATGTAGAGCGGTCGGTTATGACCTGCTATACCAAGTAGTAAGTCGTCGTCGGTGAAGGTCACACCGGGCTGTTCTCCCAAAGTACAAACTCCATCTGAGGATGAGCTGGCCAAATGAGTCAAGCATATTTCTGGGTTAAGCAAAGCTCTTACCAAATTTTTTCTCATCTCCTTGGATAGGATCAGAGTGTTGTAGATGCTTAGCTTGGCCGACAACTTTCTAAGATGTGCTAGTACACTGTAATCCACTTTATTTGGGTTTCTATTTTCTTCTCAAACTTGTGTCTTTTCCACTTATAGAGGTGGTTGCTCTTGAGTAATAACTTTTTTTTCTTTATTTGTTTGCAATGTTCTTGGAGGTAATACTTTCCCACTTCTGAGGTTCACCTCTGTAATTTCCTCCTCTACTGGACCCAGGGGCTCTTCTAGTATTGTAATCGGTTCTTCTTGTGTTAACTCTGTATCTGAACAATCCAGGTTGATCGGAGTTCCTTTGCATTCGAGGATTGGTTCCTCATCCTCTGAAGGTTCGTAGCTGATACTGTCGATGTTTTCCTCTTTGTTGAAGTTCTCATCGGAAGTTAATGTGATTTGAGGATCGTTTTGGGAATCAAAATTGTGGATATATTGGTCGCGGTTAGTTACTTCATTAGTAGAAACAACCAAAATGTAATCAGAATCGAAACCATTAGATTCAAAAGAGCCCAGAAGGGCACAGAAAAAATGGTACAGTGTCAGGGGTTCGAGGGATTTGACCCCCGAATATGAAACAATCAATCTAATCGGGGCAGCCTCTATCCTACCCTTCGCGCTATCATCCTTAGTTCCTCGCACGATATCCTTCTTCTTCGGTTTTAGTCGTCATGAAGACTCCCTTGTCTCGGTATTTGTCTTTGGCTGTTCTGGTGGAGAACTCTGAATGTCAACTTGCTTCGGGTTTGATCGAATCTGATCCAAAACTCTCTTGAGGTCATCCCAGATAGTACTCCATCCTCCTTCTCCAGTGTAGGGATCTAGCTGAGAGAGTGGTTCAGTCAAAATTATATTTATAGAACATCTTGCAGGTTCTTTTAAATATTCTTTCAGGATCATAATATTCCCCTCTTTGTAGTTCTTCTCAAGCCAGTCCTTATAGACGAAGCATCCATCTATTATGTGCCCGAGTACTCTGTGATACAGACAGCAGTTGGGTTCATTGCTCTTACAGACTTCTTCTAGTTTCTTGGGCTCTAGCAGTTTGAACTCGGGCTTCTTCATTAAGCTCCGGAACATCTTTTCCACGGTGTCATCTATAAAGGAGTAATTTTTGTTCAGTCATTCTGTTATCGTTTGGTGCCTATATGTTTTTGGTTGTCCCTACTAGGAAGACTGCTGTGGACGGGGCTGACCGTACTACTGAGGCTAGATGTAATGTGGAGGATGCTGGATGTATTGCTGGTTGTACTGAGGAGATGAGTGACTGTACTGAGATGACGGCTGACTGTACTGAGATGACGGCTGACTGTATGGCTGACTGTACTAAGAAGACGGTTCTATCTGAATCCTCATTGGCTGCTTACCTTTGTCGACTGTCGCTACCGTACCTGACTTTTTCTCAAAAGCCTTGACCAGTATTGGCTTCTCTGTTTTCTCTGTAGGTTCCATGAGCTTGAGTTCCTCCTGAAGATTGCTCACCTTACTGAGTAGCTTATCGAAGGATTTAATGGTCAAATCTTTGAGCATGAAGGCCACCTGACCGTTGATACTTTTGAAGAGTATCTCGATCGCATGCTGCTCCTGCAGTTGAGATTCACATTTCATGCTCAGGTTTCTCCATCTGAGAATGTAGTCAACGAAGGACTCACGAGGCTTCTGCCGCTCTACAATGAGATCTCCAATGGTGATGTGGGGTTGCGCATTGGCGAATCTTTTAATGAACAAGCTTTCCATTTCTGCAAACATCTTCACCGATCCATTGGGAAGTTCTACGTACCAATCAAAGGCTATCCCTGATAGATTGCTGATGAACTGTCTGAAAAGCAGTGCTTCACTCCCTCCTGTGTTGCAACAACTAGCCCTGAAGTGAGCGATGTGTTGGCAAAGGTTTCCGGTGCCATCGAAAGTTTTGAAGGTCGGTGGTATGAAGCCCGTAGGGTAAGGCACGACATCGAACTCTTCTGAGTAAGGTATACCCTTAGAAATTGATGCACCTTTTTTGGATTGAGCTAAGACCTCCCAAACCTTCTGCTCGATCATTTGATCAACATCTTTCTCTGGGGGAACTAGAGTTGGATTCTTCTTAGGTTGTTCTCCTCCGCTGGCAAAGGCAACTTCTCTTCTTTCATTTGTAATGTGTACAATTTCTGGTTTTATTGACTTCCGGAGATGCTGTGGGTCGTGACTGTGTCTACCCATGTACCGTAGCCATTACTATCATGGCAGCATTCACGTCTTCCATTTGTTTCTCTAATTAGAGTATTCGTTCATCCCGGGTCTGGATGGCTCTCTGGTATTCCTTTGTGGTGTTGCCCTCAGCAGCAGGTTTTTTACGCGCAGCTGAGGTGGCCCTAATTTCCACATGTTAATTTCCATGAACTCTTCTTCTTCCATGTAATATGAAAGATGGAGATCCTCGTCCTCGACCTCCAATCCTCCCTCCCCAGCTAACTCTGAATCTCTTTGCGAAGTTTCTGAATTTTATATTCCATTGATCCTCTTTCTGCTTTTAACTTTGAAGCAACAGGAGTGGAGCCGATGGGAATGTATGACTCATGTTTTGTATTGTGGTCGGCAGACTTTTCTAATTGTACTGTCATAGAAACCTTTGGTATCCACACCTTTCTTTTTGAACCTGATGTCTTGGGGCAGAGTGCCTTGGTAGGGACATCGAGACAGCAAGAGGAGGTGGTGTGGAGGATCGCAATCCTATTCCATTCTCTTCTGACAGGTGTTTCCGTTTACTTGTGACAAGTGGTACTCTCAGACCCAGCTGAGACTTGACCATCCTGCGTCTGACGGGAACTGAAATGGTAACAGCTGTATCTGTATTGGCGGTAGTTGTAATGCATTCTCCTAGACGGAATCTCACTGAAACACGGGCTGACGGTGTCTCAGACTTTCCTTTTCTCAAAATTTCCTTCCTCATCTTGGGGGTCACTGCACTTCTTGTTCTCTTGCGTAGTTTAGAGACGGAACACCCATCTCTTTCCACGAGTCTGTGAACCATGACACAGACTTGAGTGATAACTGAGGGTTCCTCTCTCAGCTCACCCCGTCTATAAGTATGTGGCGTTAATGGAGTAGCAATTTGGTGGAGGTTTTCATTTCCGGTGGTGTCCATTAATGGATGAAACCTGCTTCCTCAGAGGAGAGGAGCGGATTCAGGCAAAACGAGTTTCTCCTGATGAGGAATCTCATCTGTAACTGGTAAACTAGCGATCTTGGCCCTGGCGGCCCTTGAACTTCTATGTCAGCGATTCCTCTTCTGAGTCTTGGAGTAGGAACCAACCTCGAAAACTGACGGGACAACTTGGTCTTCCTCATTAACTTCTCACAAGATTTCCTTTCCCTTCACAGATGGGAAGGTAGGAGCGGTCACTGTGAATCCAGTGCGAGTAGGAGCGATGGTCCTCCAGGGCACATACACAGCTGACTTAAATAGGAGTAGGAACAACTTTTGCCCTCTTGATAGTGGGAAAATCATGACAGGAGTTCAGGTCGAACTCGGTGGAAGGCTGTTGAATTTCAGGAGTCACGACCTTCACTGTGACAAATGGGGCTTTTCCCAGAATGACCTTGAACTGGTCAAAGCCGACTCCAAACTGAATTGTAGGAGCAATGAGACGAGCCCCAGGGGAGGTGGCAGGTTGCAGGAAAACGTAAGCGTCGGGATCGACATTGTCACTTTCGATCATAAAGGAAATTCCAAGTATTGGTAAAAGGACCCAAAAAGTTGTATTTGTAATATAAAAAATTACAAATCAACAAAGGTCGATCTGTGAACTGGGTAAGTGTGTTTTATTTTGTTTTGTTTGTTTTTCCTTGTATTGTTGTGTTGTAGGTGTTTTGGTTTTGTGTTTTCAATTTTGTTATTGATTTAAAGAGGTTAAAATTTCAGAAAACTTTCAGGATTGAATTAAGGAATTTGAAGTTAAACTTTGTGAAATAGCAAAGATTGGATGTGTAGGGTGAGAAGTATAGGTGAGGTATGGGACCCAATCCGGGACGCTGTTCTCGACGTAGCTCATCCTGGTCAAATTTGTCCACCCATCACAACTATTGAGGGTCCAACCCCACAAAAGATCAAAAAAAGTATAGTCTCCGTGACCCTTTTGTTTAAAGGTGGCTTAAACAAGCGATCATGAAGTCAAGGAGAGTCGATGGTACTTACTGATGCGATGCGACTTTATATAAGCTTTAAAATACAAGAATTTGATACCACTTTTTAGAATATTTAATTCCAGGCAAATGGCTTTAAAAACTTGATGTGCGAGGTTTACTTTTATAATTTTATATTTAGATTTTATTATAATTATTGTAAAAGTCACAATTTTAAACGCAAGTATACGTATCGTTCAAGTAATACAGGGCTCTAGTGGAGTCCTTATTATCGATCCCACAGGGATAGTGAATTTATAAAAGTAATAAATATAAGAAATATTTTGGAATTTTCAAATTAAATGCAAATTATAAGTACCCTTTTTTTATATATATATTTTCAAATTTAATTTACTAATAATTTTTACTATAAGCAATTAAGCAGTAAGCAGTAAAGTAAGTAGTAATTAAAATTCCATGCAAGTATAAAATAATTATCTTTTGAAGGGAATTTTGATTATAATATTGTGCCAAATAGAAGCATTCCTATTCTTTACCCTTTGGTCCAGATGCAAAGAACATTGACTAATCTATAGATAGGCTCATGATGTTTTATTAGTAGAATGGGTTAATCAATGCTCACACTACTAGATGTCCAAGGGTGGCTATGGTCGGTCCTACCAGTGACCCATTACCTTTCTATAAACTAAATTATTAGAATTTAGTCTGTCACTCTAAAAACTAATTAATTTTACGCTCGATAATTATTATCTTCCTATTTATTTACATTTCACTTTGAATAATCCGCATATAGCTTGCAATTACCTAAAGATTCATGTGATATCTACTAGTTAAGAATTTATCTCCGGATAGGTCTCAAAATTCTTCAACAGGTTTTAACAATTTAAATGACCAATTTAAAAAGTAAAATAAAATCATGTATTAATATCATCACAATGTTTTAAAATATTTTAAATATAATTCTCCTACAAAATTTAATTAATTTATAATCTTTTCATAGTTGAAAGGAGAAAGATAACTAACTACTCATAGCACATTAAAATAACACAACAAAACATATTTATAAAACTTTGAACCAAAGTACAAATACTTATCTGAAGTGTTTCTTCAAGTGATCTGCTGAATTCTACTAACTCCAAAGAAATGATGAAAGACTCCAACATCAACAACACACAATAAACACTCAAAATAAACTCACTAGATACAAAATAAAGTGGCACCCCAAGTATGGAAGAGACTAAAAAAAACTAAAGAGGAAGCAAACCAACCATGAATAACATAGCCAAGCTCTCTCTTTGAAGTGTTAAGCATGTCATTTCTCCTCTTTTCCTCTTCTCACTTAAAAGCAACTCCCATGATGCTTAGCAATGCAAATTTAAAATAAGGGAAGCAAAGATAAGCCCTAAATCAAATTGTAAAAAGGCTGCCAATGTAATCTTTCATGTGGGTGCAGCAAGTAGATGTCCAAAACCAACTTGTAAAGAAGCCCAATGTAATTTTTCATGTGGGGACATCAATTAAGTGTTCAAAACCAATTCCAAGATAACATACAAGTGTAGATTGTTAAGTTTAGGAATGCATCAGAATGATACAAAGTACCTCAAAACAAACGTACAAGTGCAGATTTTTAGTTTAGGCATGCGTAAGGATGAGCTAAATCAACTCCACTTAAAAATGTAAGTGCAGATTTTTTATTTAGGAATGCATAGGAATGATCCAAAGCACCTCTAAACTAATGTACAAGTGCAGATTTTTATCCTTTGAGTGCATAAGGTTGATGTAAACCAATTCCAAATTAATGTATAAGTTCTGATTTTGACATTTGGCATACATATAATGGTGGCATTTCTCCCCAAAGGCAATGAACATGACCCAGAAAGGTGCTAAAATCATGTATGTGACAATACCCCATCCTTCCTACAAGCATTTGATATCAGTGGCTCTTTTCATAAGCGAAACATGTAGGCATTTCAAAAGTAAAGTGGAGTGGGTGTAACATGTGAAGTTTCTTGTATGTAACATGTGAGTGTCTTCAAATTGAGTGAAATGAATATGAATGTGAAGTTCATGTATGTAGCATCTAGGTGTTTCAAAATTTAAGTGAAGTGAATTTTGAATGTAGGGTGTATGTTTGTAACATGTGATTGCTTCGAGTTAGGTGAAATGCAATATGTGAAATAAATTTCCATGGATATAGCATGAATGTGTTTTAAAATTTGGTGGAATGTAATGTGAATGTGAAATTTCATGAATATAGCTTGTGAATACTTCAAATGTAGTGAAGTGCATGTGAAAATTTCAAAACCATGAAATGACTTTCATAAAAAAAGAGAGCTTTGAGTTCCTACAAGTAAAACACTATTTTATACATGAAATGAGGTGAAACATATGTGAAATTATAGCCTTGATGTTATGTATATGAATACATGTTGAAATAGTTTCAAAACAAGCTCACTTGGCTTCAAATTTGGATGTTCCATGTGTGGACATGTTTAAATCCGAAAATTTCAAATATTTCACCAAATTGTTTCATGTGCATTCCAACCAATGAAAAGCACTATAAATGCATGGAATGAGTGAGGTATGCATGGAAAACAAGTTTTGATGTTACGCACACGAATACTTGATGAAATAGATGAAAAATAGGCACATGTGTGTTCAAATTTTGAAAGTTTTGCATATGCCTATCTCCTCTAAAAGTTGCATAGCAAGAACAAGTCCTTTCATGCTTAAAAATGCAAAGCCCTAAAGGCAAGATATGTTAAGGAAGAGAAGAAAAACATGCCATCTCTTTCAAATGAGGAGTATCAAGCCTTAAGTACTTTCCAACATGTATAAGGTATCACCAAGCTTTCAAGTAAAAGTGTACCATACTTAGGATATCCCAAGCATTTTGCATGTAAAGCACTTTGAAAACCTAAGCATAAGTTTAAAGCTTTGCTATGTGAAAATAGCTTTAAGACCTAAACATAAGTTCCAAACTTTAGCCATACAAAAGTGGCTTGAAACATAGGCACAAACTTAGGTATTTAGTATGAAAGAGTGGCTTTGAACATAGACACAAACTTAAAACTTTTGCATGTAGAAATAGCCTTGCACATAGGCTCGAAAAATCCTAATTTTGCATGTGAACATAGATTTAAGCATTGTCATAAATTCAGATTTTTAGTATATAAAAGATGGCCTCAAAAGATAGGCATAAATCCTAAATCTTACCATGTGAAGGTGGCCTCAACATAAGTATGCAATCCAAACATTTACCATGTAAAAAAACTTACAAACATAGAAAAAAACACACATTTTGGTGGCATGGGGTTGATATAAACTCATTTAAGACGACTTAACAAGTGCAAATTTTTTATTTTGAATGGCATGAAGTTGTTACAAAACACTTCCAAAGTATAACACAAGTGCGGAATTTTATTTTTGGCAAGTGCAGATATGATAGCGTCCTTTCCCAAGTGCAAGAAAGCATCAAAACAACTCATGAAAATAGCTAGATTTCAAGCCTCCCTAGCATAAAATTTTAGCCAACACATGAAGAACAAAGAACCTTCTGAATACCATTTGAAGCCATCACAAAATGCTATGTAAAACTTTCATAAAAATGCCATGTGAGTTTTTCATCAAACGCCATATGAAGCTTTCATAAAATACCACATAAAACTTCATGAGATGCCATTTAAATCTTTCACAAAGTGCTATGTAAAGCTTCCTAAAATACTACATAAAACTTTCATAAAGTACCATGGGAAGCTCTTATCAAATGCTATATAAAGCCCTTTCAAGATTAAGCATTAAACATGGAGTTTTCTTTGCTAGGAAAAGTTTGCAAAAAGCCTTATTATGTACCACATGAGATAGCAAAACCATTAACTACCCCAAATCTGAAATTTCAACCAAGTTATGGAGGAGCAAGCAGGCTTCCAACATCGAACATCAAATAGCCAAAGAAATTAATGAGTTGAGGATATTACCACTCGGTATGAGGCACCAAAGCAAGACTAAAACCAAGTTTTGAAAAGATTTGGGTAGCACCATTCCCTCTTCTTTCTTCTAAAATTCGACCAACAAAAAAAAACCGAGAAAAAAGGCTATTTTGTAACCAAAGGAGAAGGAAGAAGAAGCCCCAAAATTCCCCATGGACAATACCCAAAGCTTCAAAGAAGGTGCAGCCCTCAAACCACTTTTGAGAGGATGGAGAAGTGACAAAGCATCAAGGAATTCAAGAGGGCTGCCATGGATGTGATGGAGAGCATAAATTCCCTCTCATGGCAGAACTTACATGGAGGAGAAGAAGTCACGTCACCTTCTTGCACAAGAAGGAGGAGATGAGCCATGGAGGCGCAAGAGAGGAAGGGATTCGGCCATGGAGGTGCGCATGCTAGGGAAAAATTGTGAGAGCCAGGGAAGAGGGCTGCCGACTAGAGTTTGGACTGGGCTAGATTAGGAATGGGTTAGGCTAGGTTTGAGTTTAAGTTCCAGAATGCAATTTTTTAATTGAAATCGCGTCGATTTTTGATCTGTTTTTGTTGTGCGCAAAATATAGCAAGTTATATATGCTTCCCAAGTAATTTTGACATTGAAGACGCAATGACACAGTCTGTTTACGAATCTGAGGTCATTTGGGCAACCTCGTCGTCGAAACAGGTCAAAAATAGGTCAAATTTTAAGATTTTGCGATTAAAACGGATTGTGGTGAAATTCAAAGCCAAATTGGTGGCTATCGAATGTTGCATTTAATTTATGGGGATGTATTGAAGTGTCTAAAATTCAAATCGGGAAGATATTGGCTAACATTGGGTCAATTTGGGTCAAACTGGAGCTTAGGTCGGGCTTAAGTTAAAATTGGGGCTTTTGATGAAATTGGCTTAAATTTACAAAATTGGTCTATGACATAGTTGGAGAAAATGAAATTGGGAATTTTTTGGAGATTTTGGAAATTTTTGGGAATTTTTGGAATTTTTGGCCATGTAGGGGCATTTTGGTAATTTCGGGGATTTTTTGGGAATTTTGTCAAAAGTGTGATTTAAAGGTCCAAAGTGGTTCAAAATTGAATTTGGAGTTGAACAACAGTGTCCGGGAGCATTTCTGACCACTGCGGAGGGTTTTGCGGGGCCCGGAATGTCGTTCAAGTAGCGACTATTTAAGCCGCGAGGGGTCCGCCGGTAGTTCAAAAATATGGCATGTTTACAGTTAAACTTCTCAGTTCGACGTGAAGAAGACTCTGGAACAATTTTTCGGATACCCCGGGTGACTCTGTGGAAGTTTGGGTTTTGGATCCCTTTTCATGGGAATTTGGTAATTTCGGGTTAAAAATTGAAATTTTAGGAAAAGTGAGGTATTATCAGACCATGAAAAATGGAATCATTTTGAATGGGTTACAGGCTAAGGAAAGCCTCCTTTGGTCCTCTATGTGGTGATCTTAGCTCTCCTCACCATAGGCTTAAGGCTAGTGGTACCACTCACATGAGTCTCCAAAGGGTCTGAAGATCGAAGTGAAATGTATTTGATTTAGGATGTGAGTGTAGAATGTAATGTGTAAATGTGAATGTCAGTGTGTGACACAAACTCCCCGAGGGCTAATCCTAAGGCTTAGTCACTTATAGGGATTTCACCTAGACTTCCTTATGCTTGGTCTCTTCCTCCCAAAGCTGGAGGTTAGGCCTTGACATGTGAAAGTTCAAGTGAAGTAAGAAAAGTTTGAATTTTTATGGGGAGGGTTCCATTGCTAGTCCTCTAAGAAAAATCACTAGGAAGTCTTATGGCTAGACCCTAGACATTCTATAGAGAAACTAGACCTCAACCAAAAGTGAGGTTAAAAAATGGACCCCCAATAAGTGTGGTGTGTGGGAAGAGTGTATTGGTGTTAAATGACAAAATCAACCAAACTAATACGTCAATCTGAGGGTAAACTACAGATAGAAAGAAGTTTCCATGAGGAAGTATCCGTTGGGGATTGAACTTCCACCGGATAAAGGTAGGTGAAGATCCTTCAAAATAAATATGTGAGTTCATGACTCCACATCCTGAAGTGGACCCAGTCCAAGCGATGGTTTAGAATTTGATGGGAATTTGAAGTTCGAGAATTTGAATTTTGATTTGAGGTAAGTTTGAGATTTTGATTTGTTGATTTTAGCTTGTTTGTTTTTTTTTGGAATTTTGAGATTTTGATTTTTGAAGGGTTTAGCTTGTTGATTTTGGAATTTTGAAATTTTGAAATTTTGATTTTAAAGGTTAAAGGTAACTGAGCAATCTCGCCTTGCTCCCGAAGAGTGTGTCATGTAGAAAATTTATGGAAACTGTAAGGAAAGTGAGAGAGAATAAAGAGTAAATGTAAGGAATCGAGCGATCCCACGCCGATCCTGAAATTTATGACATGTAGGAAAGTATGGAAATTATAAGGAATCAGACGTTCTCGTACCGATCCTAGAATGTGTGACTTGTAGGAAAATACAGAAATTGTATGGAAATGTATGACTTGTAGGAAATGTGGAAAAGTAGAGTAAGGAATCGGACGATCACGTACCGATCCTAGAATGTGTGACTTGTAGGAAATGCAGAAAAATAGAGTAAGGAATCAGACGATCACGTGCCGATCCTAGAATGTGTGACTTGTAGGAAATGCAGAAATTGTAGAGAAATGTATGACTTGTATGATATGCGAAAGTTGTATGGAAATATATGACTTGTAGGAAGTGCGGAAATTGTAGGGAAATGTATGACTTGTAGGATATGCCGAAATTGCAGGGAAATGTATGACTTGTAGGATATGCGGAAATTGTATGGAAATGTATGATTTGTAGGAAGTGCGTAAATTGTAGGGAACTATATAACTTGTAGGATATGCGTAAAAGTATAGTAAGGAATCAGCCGATCATGTACCGATCCTATAATATGTGACTTGTAGGAAATGCAAAAATTGTAGGAAAATGTATGACTTGTAGGATATGCAGAAAAGTAGAGTAAGGAATTGGACGATCACGTACCGATCCTAGAATGTGTGACTTGTAGGAAATGCAAAAACTGTATGGAAATGTATGAATTATAGGAAGTGTGGAAAAGTAGTGTAAGGAATCAGACAACCACGTGTCGATCCTAGAATGTGTGACTTGTAGGAAATGCAGAAATAGTATGGAAATGTATGACTTGTAGGAAATGCGGAAAAGTAGAGTAAGGAATCGGCCGATCACATACCGATCCTAGAATGTGTAACTTGTAGGAAAATGCGGAAATTGTAGGGAAATGTATGACTTGTAGGAAATGCGGAAAAGTAGAGTAAGGAATTGGCCGATCATGTACCGATCCTAGAATGTGTGACTTGTAGAAAATGGAAAAATTGTTGAGTAAGGAATGAGATGATCACGTGCCGATCCTAGAATGTGTGACTTGTAGGAAAATGCAAAAATTGTAGGGAAATATATGACTTGTAGGAAATGCAGAAAGTAGAGTAAGGAATCGGACGATCACATACCGATCCTAGAATGTGTGACTTGTAGGAAAATGCAAAAATTGTAGGGAAATGTATGACTTGTAGGAAATGCTGAAAAGTAGAGTAAGGAATCAGCTGATCATGTACCTATCCTAGAATGTGTGACTTATAGGAAATGCAGAAATTATAGAGTAAGGAATCTGACGATCACGTGCCGATCCTAGAATGTGTGACTTGTAGGAAAATACAGAAATTGTAGGGAAATGTATGACTTGTAGGAAATGCGGAAAAGTAGAGTAAGAAATCGGCCGATCACGTACCGATCCTAGAATGTATGACTTGTAGGAAAATGCGGAAATTGTAGGGAATTGTATGACTTATAGGAAATGCAAAAAAGTAAATTAAGGAATCGGTCGATCACGTGCCGATCCTAGAATGTGTGACATGTAGGAAATGTAGAAATTGTATGGAAATGTAGGAAAATGTAATCAATCTTGGTGGAATTTGAGTAGAGATCATGAAACATGTGCAAGAGGTATGGACACTTGTAGGATTCCTAAAATTTGAATAGACTTAAAATCTGTGATGATGAGTGAGATATGAGAATTTGTGAAGTGCTCTATTCGGAATGCAGAAGTTTCGGAACGAACGAGAGGCGTAGAATTTTGAAGAGAGAAATTAAGTTTCGAGTTTGTTTAAGTTTTCTTAATTTGAATTTTATTTTCCTTTCGTTGATGTGTTTCACTTTGATTTATTCGTTGATGTTTTGATTTCAATTTCCTTTTGTTTAATTCATTCACAAGTTTTTATTTTAACTTTGATTCATGTTATAATTTCATGTACATATCTGTTTATTATTATTTGTATCATTCTTTGTTCGCTTTAATTTGGGACCCAAGTATGGCCCTGCAGCTTATTAACCATCGCACACAAAAGGAGACATTCTGAAAATAGAAATTTTCATTCATTTTTCTAAAGAAATATTTTGGTACAACTGATCAAATGCTGATAAGTATCACAAAAACTGATCAGGTACAAGCGTCTGCATGTAGTAAGTTGAAATATCTATCAAATTGATACTGCAGTAGCAGTAACTATCGTAAACTGATGTAGAAACTGGTGAAAATTTTTTGATGTATGGTATGTCGTCCAGTGGACAAGCCAACCTCCCAAAGGCTATGCTTCGGAACAAAATTTCCCTTGTGATCACCCAGAGGTACTGATGTTACAGCGGTAATGGGCGGTAGCTTTCTAGCTCTGGATCTGGTTCGTAGCAAAATGGTCTCTTGCCTTTGTCCATCTGTCTGAATGTGATTGAAATTCTTCGTCCCCAAACCCCTAGGATGCAGTGCTTGGCTAGGTCCGCTCCGTTACCCTGAAGCACCAAAACTGATCCAATTGGTAGGGCGATCTTCACTGTGCCATTGAATTCTCTTGATCCAACAATCTTTATCTCTTGACCAAATAAAATATCGCATTCGCTGATGAATGAAACTGTGCAAAATGTTCTGACAAAGTCGTGATGATCGATATGAGGTGGGATGCAGTCCCCATCCTCATAAATATTTATAATGCAGCTGTTGGGAATACAGTCTGCCGGCAAAATATGCCACTCAATTATCCTTTTGTTCATCCATTTAATCTCTGGTGGCATTTCATCCACCTCATCATGCTGTAGGATCCCGGGGATTGCCTTATCTTTCTTTTGCAAAGTTGTAGCAGCAGCCACACTGTATCGTGACTCTGCCTTTGCCTCTTTCCATTTCATGGGTTCTGAAGAAGTCTTTCTTTCCAAAAATCCTTCCTTGCCCATATCTTGGAGAGTCGAAACACAGGCAAGATCTTTTTCTCATCTTTCTTTGAGATAACATTCGTGTATAACTCCAGGCCTTCCAAAATGTTAACTACTTTTCCCTGGATGAGGTCGCAGTGCTGGAATGTGTCTTTTCTAACCTTTCTGATCTTTGTCATAATGTAATCCGGTATCGACGGTGGTGGTGGTAGCAGGACGTACTCTGGTATGTAGGGCTCGATGTCAGGTCGCTCTTCCAGCTGCCTCCACAGTGTAGCGGCGGCATACGCTTCATAAGTCCCATATTCCTCCAGTTGTAGGACATTGCAGTCCAGGCACACTGAGAATGCTCCTGAAGTAATCAGCTGTCAAGGGAAGTCCGAGCTGCACGTCAGGCATCCTAGGAAAATTTCCTTCATAAAGTCTTGTACTGGCTTTGGTTCTTCGGCAAGCTCTAGTTCTGTGTCAGTCCTTGATAGACTTTCTTCTATCTCTTTCATCTCAGGTTCGTAGGGAACTTCTTCTGGCACTGGTGGCAAATCAGTGGCTAACTGTCGGGCCTGCCTCCTCTCCATCTTGTCTAGGAGAAGGCGTTTGCGGCGATTTGCATTCCTTCTCTTAGTACGTCCCAATGGCGCATCCGGGTGTCTCTCAACTGAAGCTGCAACTAGATCACCTCTCAGAGTGGTGATCATGGATGAAAGCTGACCATGTCTGCTGCCAAACAAGTGTGAATCAATAAATCCTCCAGTACCACCGTACCCCGAGGACTATCCTTCTTCCAGAAGTACGAGGTTTAAGGCCCCCTTAGAAGCAAATACCGACTTGCGTCCTGACATTTCCTGCATAAGAACGACAGGAGAGATGTCAGTGGTTGGTATTCTGTGTGAACAAGAACAATATCAAAATCTATTTTAATGAGTTTTAATTTATGTGGTTTCAAATTATGCAATGTGATTGTGTTATTTAATGTAATCCCATGGAATTTAGAAATAGAAAAAAATTTTACATGAATGTTTTGTTGAAGGAGATTATATTTTGTTTTATTTTGAAGTTATTACAAAATTTTTAAACCCAGTCACAGATACGGGGCACATAGCTCCATCGGAACAAAATTCTTTCTTTAACATTTTCATGTCGCCTTGTATCTCTGCATGTATCGTCCATTTATCGGTAACATAGGCCTTTCCCCTTGCGAATCCACCAACTGGTAAGATCCTCCGGAGTAAACTTCCTCCACAACGAATGGTCCTTCCCAAGTCAGTTCGAATTTTCCACCTATCTTGCGATGTGCAAGAGTAGGTCTTCAGAGTACGAGTACGAGGTCACCAACTTTGAACGATCTCGGGCGGATCAATTTGTCGTGGGCCTGGATCATCTTTTCTTGATAGAGTTCTAAATTCAGTTGTGCGAGTAATCTCTTCCCTTCGAGGCTTTCCAATTCTGCTAGTCGGAGCCTGACAATGTCATCTGTAGTGATTTGATCTGCAACGGTGACTTTAAGTGACAGTAGCTGTACTTCCAATAACAAGATTGCCTCGGACCCCATACACGAGAGTGTAGGGTGTAGACCGTGTCGGGGTTCTAACTGTCGTCCTGTAAGCCCAGAGCGCTTCTAGTAACTTCTCGTGCCATTGTCTTTTTTTATCGTCAAGCATTTTCTTCAAAATCTATACCAGTGTTCTACTGAATGCTTCTGCCAGTCCGTTAACTTTGGGGTAATAAATTATAGAGTACCTCCAATCTATCCCGTGGTGTCTGACAAAATTGTTGATCTTGGTGCTCTTAAAGGCGGACCCATTATCAAAAATGATTTTGCGCGACACACCAAATCGATAGACAACCCACTCCTTAAAGAACTGTAGAACTTATTGTGTTGTAACCTGTCGTAATAGAACGACCTCTGCCCATTTCAAAAAGCAGTCTGTAGCAGCGAGAATGAACCTGTGTCCTTTAGAAGAAGGAGGTCTATCAGACCCACTATGTCTGTACCCCAACACTCGAATGGACATGATGTAATCGTGGGGTGTAGAACATTTGGAGGTTGGTGCAGGACCACTCCATGTACTTGACATTGATGACATTTCTTAGTTGTGTCCATGCAATCTGTCATTATTGCCGGTCAGTCGTATCCGAGTCTCTCGATTTTCATTTTCATTTTTGGTCCTGACGGTGTGCTCGACACAATTCGGCATGAACCTCTTTGATGATATTTCGTGCTTCTGTTTTGCTGAGACACCTAAGCCACATCTGGTCGAAGGATCTTCTGTACAAAACACTGTTAATTAATGTGTACGACATTAACATTTTCTGTATCTGGTGCGCTGTAGAGTTATCTTTCAGTAATTTTCCAATCTGTAAATATTCTATTAGCAGTTGACGCCATTCTGACGTGTCATCTGTTACTGTAGCTGCTAGTCTTTCATTTTCCAAGTCGTGTAAAGTGTCAAGATCTATCTGAGAGAGAACCTGACATCCTCGTATAGTAATATCTATAAAATCCTCCAGTGGGCATGCAAATTCTTTAGCCAGTTTAGCTAAAGAATCTGCATAAGCGTTATCTGCTCTGGGGATTCTATAGAATGTTACACTGGGGATTTGCTCTAGTAGTTTCATTGTGTATTTGTGGTAATCCGCTAATCTCGGCTTCAGAATTCTGTACTGTCCTGCCACTTGCTGGATGACGAGCTGTGAGTCACCGTAAACGGCAATGTCAGTTATGTCCATTAAAATTGTTAATTCCAGACTTGTAATTAAGGTATTATACTGTGCTTCATTGTTGGTGCATGGTTCTGTTATGTGGTAGGAGAAGCTTAGCATTTCTCGATCCGGTGTCATGAAGATCAGACTAATACCTGCCCTGCTTGGTATTACTGTATGTTGTCCCTTGTCTTTTCTGGCTGAAGAAACACCGTCAAAGTACATTTTCCAACCTCGTGTATTTGGATCCTCTACTTGTAGTATTTGCTCGTCTGGTAGTTCATCGTCAAGCGGAGACCAAGTTGGTAGTGGGTGCGCAGCGAGGAAATCTGCTAAAATCTGGGTCATGAAAGTTATGTCAAATTGCAATAATATCATCGACCATCTTGCAATATGTCCAGAAAGAGTAGGTCGGGTCATCAAATATTGCAATGGATTACCTTTCGAAATCAGGTTTACCTTGTGAGATACTTTATTTTCGCCGGTATTAGATGTTGAATCAAGTAGTAGAGTACATTTTCCTTACCCTCATCATTGACTTGTGCAAGGAGAGCTCCGAGGGAGTCGTCTAAGGTCGTGGTATAAAGTATCAACGGTCTACCTTGGATAAAGGCTGCCAGAACGGGTGGTGTCATAAGATATTATTTAATATCTTCGAAGGCATGTTGGCATTTTTGTTCCTAAATAAATTCAGCATCCTTTTTAATTAAAGCCGAGAAAGGCTGAGACCTCCCCGATAGATTAGATATAAAGCGTCTTAGGTATGCTAGTTTTCCTTGAAAGAGCGTAGTTGTTTCAAAGTTTTAGGTGGAGGCATTTCTAAGATGGCTTTAATCTTCTCTGGTTCGATTTTGATTCCCTGATGACGGACAACGAACCCTAGAAATTTCCCGGAGGTAACGCCGAAAGCGCATTTTAAGGGATTCATTTTAAGGTTGTATTGCCGTAATCGTTCGAACACGATCCTCAAATCACATAGGTGGTCTCCCTTTACTTTACTTTTGATGACCAAATCATCTTCGTAGCATTCCACTTAGTTATAGATGAGGTCATCAAATATTCTTGTCATTGCCCATTGGTAGGTTGCACCGGCATTCTTCAGGCCAAATGGCTTTAGGGTATAGCAGTAAATTCCAATTGGCATTCTAAAAGCTGTAAGTGTTGCATCTTCTGGAGCCTTTTTAATTTGATTGTATCCCAAAATTCCATCCATAAAAGAGAAGATTTCATGTGACGATGCAATGTCCACCATTAATTCAGGTATCAGTAACAGGAATTTGTCTTTTGTACATGCTTTGTTTAAATCTCTGAAGTCAACACATACCTGAATTTGTCCATTTTTCTTCTTAACTGGTACGACATTGGCTAGCCATGTTGGATACTGCTCTTCTTGAATGAAATTAGCATCTATTAATTTCTTTATTTTTGCTGTAACTTGTTGTTCTATATCAAGATGCATTCTTCGAGGTGCTTGTTTTACTGGTGTCGTATTTTTATCCACCCCCAAGCGGTGTACTGCGACCTCTGGGGATAGTCCTGACATTTCATTGTAACTCTAAGCGAAGCAATCTTTGTTTTTTGTCAATAATTCAACCAAGTTTTTAACTTCTTCGTTGAGTAGAGAACTTATGAAAGTTGGTCGGGGATGCTCCTCAGTCCCAAGATTGATTTCTTTAAGTTCATCCATCGTTGTCTTAATTTCTTCTTCAAACTCTGGTGGAGGATCGCCGACTGTAGAATCCTCAAAATCTTCTTGTATGTCGAAGAAACTTTCATCTGACTAGCTAGTAATAACCATGCAAAATCCCGAATCATCGACTGGTCCTACTGTTCCAAATCCAAGGCCCTCTTTTGAATTGAGTTTCTGTCTTTTTGTGTACCATAATTTTTCAAAAAGTTGTAGCTTATCTTTCGGCATTTGTTTTGGTATGCGTCCTTGTCGAATTAAATTTTGTACACAAGGCGAAAAGTAACCAAAAGGTAATTCTATTAATTCATTATCATTTTCCTCCAGGTTTACAACAGGTGTAGAGGTAGAAGAAGAAGCTCTGTAGAACTTGATCGGTTTGATCCCACCATTATGAACTTCCTTGACCTCCAAACTCTCGACCTTTTGAGAATTGATCGGAGTCAAGGTCATGGCTTGAACATAATGGTTGATTCGATCATACATTGACTCGTATTCACTTTTTATTATTGTATCTTCTAAAGTGATCTCGAACTGAGGTTTCTTCTGGTTGATTATCATCATTTTCTTGTCCTCTTCGTAGCTTCTTTCTGAGTTGATGTCGATTGTTGGCTTCATCCGTTCAACAAGCTGGTAAGTTATTCCTAGTCCACATCCCCGGCCTCGACCTCCGATGCGTGAGCTAGAAGAACCTCCACCACCTCGGTGGGAGATTGTTGAAGCAGAACAACAGGGTTCTGTTCTTGCGGCTTTTTCGGGTCTGTGATTTTTTTTGTCACAACATCTCTAGAGAAGACTGTCTTCTTTGGTGGAGCGTAGTAGGCAACGTCCTCGTGGATGCCTATTTCATGTATCGAGAATGGCTGTAGATCTTCTTTGATGCAATTTTATTGTCCATTTTTCTAGTATTTAAAGTACTGATGTAGAGATGATGGAACCATGTTATACTCGTGAAGCCACGGTCGACCAAGTAGAGTGTTGAACAAAGTTTTCATGTCAATGATATAGAATTTTGCGGTTGTTACTAGATCTCCAACCTTCATCTATTGTGTAATCGATCACAAGGCTCTTTCTCCTTTCTAATGGAAGCCTCTTAGCATCATCTTGTCCGTAGAAAGTTCTCGAGCATCGAAGTCCAAGTATCTTAATGTCCGTAAACTCATTATATTGAGAGAAGCACCTGGATCAACTAGAACTCTGGAGAGCACGTACTTGCCGATGTTGACGAAGATGTAGAGCGATCGGTTGTGACCAGCTATACCAAGTAGTAAGTCATCGTCGGTGAAGGTCACACCAGGCTATTCTCCCAAAGTATAAACTCCATCTGAGGATGAGCTAGCCAAGTGAGTCAAGCATATTTCTTAGCTGAGCAAAGCTCTTACAAAATTTTCCCTCATCTCTTTGGACATGATTAGAGCGTCGTAGATGCTTAGATTGACCAGCAACTTTCTAAGATGTGCTAGTACATTGTAATCCACTTTATTTGGGTTTCTGTTTTCTTCTCGAACTTGTATCTTTTTCGCTGCTAGAGGTGGTTGCTCTTGAGTAATAACTTGTTTTCCTTTATATGTTGGCGATGTTCTTAGAGGTAGTACTTTCCCACTTCTGAGTTTCACCTCTGTAATTTCCTCCTCTACTGGACCCAGGGGCTCTTCTGGTGTTGTAATCGGTTCTTTTTGTGTTAAATTTGTATCTGAACAATCAATGTTGATCAGAGTTCCTTTGGATTCGACGATTGGTTCCTCGTCCTTTGAAGGTTTTTAGTTGATACTGTCAATGTTTTCCTCTTTGTTGAAGTTCTCATTGGAAGTTAATATGATTTGAGGATCGGTTTGGGAATCAAAATTGAGGATAGATTGGTTACGGTTAGTTACATCATTAGTAGAAACAACCATAACGTAACCAGAATCCAAACCATTAGATTCAAAAGAGCTCGGACGGGTGCAGACATAATGGTACAGTGTCAGGAGTTCGAGGGATTTGACCCTTGAATATGAAACAACCAATCTAACCAGGGCAGCCTCTATCCTACCCTTCACGCTATCGTCCTTAGTTCCTCGCACGATATCCTTCTTCTTCAGTTTTAGTCGTCATGAAGACTCCCCTATCTCGATCTTTGTCTTTAGCTGTTTTGGTGGAGAACTCTGAACGACAACTTGCTTCGGGTCTGATCAAATCTGATCCAAAGCTCTCTTGAGTTCGTCCCACGTCGTACTCTATCCTCCTTCTCCAGTGTAGGAATCTAGTTGAGAGAGTGGTTCAGTTGAAATTATATTTATAGAACCTCTTACATGTTATTTTAAATATTCTTAAGGGATCGTGATATTCCTCTCTTTGTAGTTCTTCTTAAGCCAATCCCTGAAGATGAAGCATCCATCTATTGTGTGCCCGAGTAGTCTGTGATACAGTTAGCAGTTGGGTTCATTGCTCTCACCGACTTCTTCTGGTTTCTTGGGCTCTGACAGTATGAACTCGGGCTTCTTCATTAAGCTTTAGAACATCTTCGCCACGGGGTCATCTTTAAAGGAGTAATTTTTGTTCAGTTGTTCTGTTATCGTTTGGTGCGTATATGTTCTTGGCTGTCCCTGCTGGGAAGATTGCTGTGGACGGGGCTGACCGTACTGCTGAGGCTGGATGTATTGTGGAGGATGCTGGATGTACTGCTGGTTGTACTGAGGAGATGGCTGACTGTATGGCTGACTGTACTGAGAAGACGGTTCTGTCTGAATCCTCATTGGCTGCCTACCTTTGTCGACTGTCGCTACCGTACCTGACTTTTTCTCAAAAGCCTTGACCAGTCTTGACTTCTTTGTTTTCTCTGTAGGTTCCATGTGCTTGAGTTCCTCCTGAAGACTGCTCGCCTTACTGAGTAGCTTCTCGAAGGATTTAATGGTCAAATCTTTGAGCATGAAGGCCACCTGATCGTGGATACTTTTAAGGAGTATCTCGATCGCATGCTGCTCCTGTAGTTGAGGTTCACATTTCATGCTCTGGTTTCTCCATCTGAGAATGTAGCCAACGAAGGACTCGCAAGGCTTCCGCCGCTCTACTATGAGATCTCCAATGGTGATGTGGGGTTGCGCACTAGAGAATCTTTTGACGAACAAGCTTTCCATTTCTGCAAACGTCTTCACCCATCCGTTGGGATGTTCTACGTACCAATTAAAGGATATCCCTGATAGACTACTGACAAACTGTCTGAAAAGTAGTGCTTCACTCCCTTCTGTGTTGCAACAACTAGCCATGGAGTGAGCGATATGTTGGAGAGGGTTTCCGGTGCCATCGAACATTTTGAAGGTCGGTGGTATGAAGCCCGTAGGGTAAGGCATGACATCAAACTCTTCCGGGTAAGGTCTACCCTTAGAAATTGATGCACCGCCTCTGGTTTGAGCTATGACCTCATGAATCTTCTGCTCCATGATCTGATCAACATCTTTCTCTGGGGGAACCGGTGTTGGGTTCTTATTTGGCTGTTCTCCTCCACTGGCAGAGGCAACTTCACTACTTTCATCTGTAATGTGTACAATTTTTGGAAGATTGACTTCCAGAGATGCTGTGGGTCGTGACTGTGTCTGTCCATGTACCGTAGCCATTACTATCATGGCAGCAGTCACCTCTTCCATTTGTTTCTCTAGTTGGAGTATTCGTTCATCCTGGGTCTGGATGGCTCTCTGATATTCCTCTGTGGTGTTCCCCTCAGTAGCAGGAGTTCCACGCGCAGCTGAGGTGGCCCTAGTTTCCACCATGTTAATTTCCATGAACTCTTCTTCTTCCATGTAATCTGATAGATGGAGATCATCGTCATCGACCTCCAATCCTCCCTCCCCATCTAACTCTGAAATCTCTTCGCGAAGTTTGTGAATTTTATCTTCCATTGATCCTCTTTCTGCTATTAACTCTGAAGCAACAGGAGTGGCGCCGATGGGAATGTATGACTCATGTTCTGTATTGTGATCTGCGGACTTTTCTAACTGTACTGTCATAGATACCTTTGGTATCCACACATTTCTTTTTGAACCTTATGTCTTGGGGCAGAGTGCCTTGGTAGGGACATTGGGACAGTAAGAGGAGGTGAGCTCCCCAGGGTGCAGACCAGGTGTGGAGGATTAAAATCCTATTCCATTCTCTTTTGACGGGTGTTTTCATTTACTTGTGACAAGTGGTACTCTCGGACCCAGCCGAGACTTGACCGTCATGCATCTAACGAGCACTGAAATGGTAGCAGCTGTATTTGTATTGGCGGTAGTGGTAATGCGTTCTCCCAGACGGACTCTCACTGGGACACAGGCTGATGGTGTCTCAGACTTATCTTTTCTCAAAATTTCCTTCCTCATCTTAAGGGACACTACACATCCTATTCTCTTGAGTAGTTCAGAAACGGAACACCCCTCTGTTTCTGTGAGTATGTAAACCATGGCATGAACTTGAGTGATAACTGAGGGTTCCTCTCTCAGCTCACCTCGTCTATGGGTAAGTGGCAGTAACAGAGCAGCAATTTGGAGGAGGTTTTCATTTTCGGTGGTGTCCCTTAACGGATAAAACCTGCTTCCTCGAAGGAGAGGAGCGACTTCAGGCAAAATGAGTTCCTCCTGATGAGGAATCTCATCTGTAACAGGTAAACTAGCGACCTTGGCCCTGGCGGCCCTTGAACTTCTGCGTCAGCGATTCCTCTTCTGAGTCTTGGAGCGGGGCTAACCTCAAAAACTGACTGGACAACTTGGTCTTCCTCATTATCTTCGCACAGGATTTCCTTTCCCTTTATAGATGGGAAGGTAGGAACCGTCACTGTGAATCCAACGCAAGTAGGAGCGACGGTCCTCCGGGGCACATACACAGCTGACTTAATAGGAGTAGGAACAACTTTTGCCCTCTTGACAGTGGGAAAATCATGATGGGAGTTATAGTCAAACTCGGTGGAAGGCTGTTTAATTTCAGGAGTCACGACCTTCACTGTGACAAATGGAACTTTTCCCAGAATGACCTCGAACTGGTCAAAGCCGGCTCGAAACTGAATTTTAGGAGCAACGAGACGAGCCCCACGAGAGGTGGGCAGGTTGCAGGAAAACGTAAGCGTCGGGATCGACATTGTCACTGTCGATCATAAAGGAAATTCCAAGTATTTAGCAAAGGGATTCAAAATGTTGTATTTGTAATATAAAAAATTACAAATTAATAAAGGTTGATCTGTGAACTGGGTAAGTGTCTTTTATTTTGTTTTGTTTGCTTTTCCTTATTTTGTTGTGTTGTAGGTGTTTTGGTTTTGTGTATTCAATTTTGTTGTTGATTTAAAGAGGTTAAAATTTCAGAAAACTTTCAGGATTGAATTGAGGAATTTGAAGTTCAACTTTGCAAAATAGCAAAGATTGGATGTGTAGGGTGAGAAGGATAGGTGAGGTATGGGACCCAATCCGGGACCCTCTTCTCGACGTAGCTCATCCTGGTCAAATTTGTCCACCCATCACACCTATTGAGGGTCCGACCCCACAAAAGATCAAAGAAAAAGTCTAAAGCCTCCTGAACCCTTTTGTTTAAAGGTAGCTTAAACAACCGGTCCTAAAGTCAAGGAGAGTTAATGGTACTTACCCAGGAAAGAAATGAGTGAAGCATATCGATGGAAGAATTGTAATCTGGTCTATGGGGGACATAGAAACATTACCTATGTGTAAGAATAAGTTTCCTGATTTGTATGGAAAGAGAAAACAATCCCCAGTGGAGTCGCCAAAAGCTGTCGGCACATAATAAGTTTGGATTTTTAAAATGTGGGTCGCCCAGTAGAAGCTGTCGACCGCAGGAATAGAAATCCCGTCGACCGCTTTGGAAGGATGTTTTAATTTAATTATAAATTTAGTTTAGAAAAATATGAAGTCAAACTGATCTCATATTTTTTGAAGTTCAAATGGAAGAGCACTATACCTCAAAATTTGTATCTATCTCAAAGGATAAACACAAAATTTGAGGATGAGGCTCGATCAAATAAACTAAAGAAGTGAATGACATCCATTTAGTCAACGAAAACATTCTATTTGCCGACAAGTTCCCCTATTTAATACGAAAGATTAAATAGGGTTTATATTAAGCTGGGTTCGGAAAAGTTTCCTATAAGGGCAAGCCCCTATAGTTAATTACATCTTAGATAATTAGGATTACCTAAGAAAACTTTCGATACAAATCAAGAAATATGTTCTTACGACTTTAAAAGGCTAAGGTTCTCTTCAACGAAATGTGATAGTCGGAATCCAATAGGTGAGTGGTGTCAAGTCTTGAGAAAGATTTGTTGTGGAATCCAAACGAGGAAAGACTAGAAGAAGGCACGGATTCAAGAAGATTATCGGTGACTTCTCAAACTATCCTATTATTTGGGTCAAATTAGGGAAAAAATTAATTTTTGTTTCATCCTGCAAATTTTAATTAAGTAGGACTTACATTCACTTGATGTCGATCATGTGAATGGCCTGGAAGATGTGAGGATTTATGTCGTATCGGAATGAAAACCTCAGAAACCTAGACGAGTTAGGGCTTATAGTGCACTAGGTGAAAAGGCCTAAAAGATTAGGTGATGGTTTATATTGCACTAGGCAAATACCTCGAAGTCCTATGGCTTGTTGTTATTACTAAAGAAAGATGGCTGCTGTTGTAGACTCGTTGTTTGCTCTCTCAAACATATCCTTCCACATCCTCGATCGTGCTGCCCTCGGTGTGTTGCCTCGAGCTTCTTGTTGTTGTTGCAGAAGTTTCAGTTTTAGAGGTGACAAATGTGAGGGGTGAGAGAAGTAGTGTGTTTTAGAATGTTGAAAATTGAGGTGGCTTAGTGTTTTATTTCAACAAATATTAAAGTTGATTATAACGCCACCGGTTAGGACCCCGCAGCTCTCTCATTCCAGTTGCATTATTTCATCGGATTCCCTTAGTCCGGATGAATTTACTAAATCCAACTTAATTAATTCCATACTTTCATTCAGACAGTGGGAGACCTTATCAGCAACACGTAGGTTGCGTCATCCAAGGAACTCCCGTTCATCCAAAGGGGCTATTAAATTTAGTTGAAGTTGCATTTTTATTTTGTTTATGATTAAATCTTAAGTTGTCTTATATTTTGAGATGTTGTGAAGTGATTTATTTCATCCCAAGCAATTATATATGCAGTAATGTAAAGTACTGAAAAGTAAAGCAGGAAACTGTCCCAAGCAGGTATATGTGCAGTAATGTAAAGTAGGCAAACTGAAACAAGCAAGTATATGTGTACTAAAAAGGAAAATAAGAAAGCTAAGCACACGTACTAAAAGTAGAGCATGAAATCCTAACAAATAGGTGTGTATGTGTCATTGTGTGTGAAAGAAAGACTAAGTGTAAAACCTGTGTAGTATACCAAAAGGGAATCAAAAGAAAACCAAAAGTTCGCAAGAGGTTATGTCTCGTAGGAAATCCAGGAAAACAAATTCATAAAGAAAATCCGTAGAAAACAAATATATAAAGAAAATTCGTAGTAAATCCGAAGAAAGCAACGTAGGAAAAACCACAGAAAGTAAAGGACTACAAGTCCAAAAGGACCGTAAGCGTGATGGTGTAGAGGACTCAAAGCTGTGCTGTATGTCCCCCCTTAGGTACTGATTACTAGACCAACTTTCTGTAGAAGGGAGCCCTAACTCAACTCGAGTAGCCAACCGTAGACATTTGTAAATTTTTCATTCATTTCAGTTTGGATTTGCATGCAGGTAAAAAGATGTAGGTAAGTAAGCTAATTTGTCGTGGAGGTAGTTTTGTATATTTTTTTGAAAATATTTAAATGTATTTTTTTGTAAAGTAATGCGATCCACAGGTTGACTACATTAATCGAACTAAGATTGCTAACGTCTTTAGACTGCCAGCAATAGAAACCACAAGGATGGGTGAATAGTATCAGTAATTTCCTTTCTCTACCCTCTCCAGGGTCTCTGAGTCAAGAGATACTATTCTGTGATTCTCTCGGGTCAGTTCTCTATTGCAATTCTATCATTGTCCCCATTGCAACTTACAGCCTTGTTTGATGGCCCCACATATAGCGAAAAGCTATACTTGCGCACTTATGTGTCCTACATAAGCACGTGAATTGAGCCAAGAAACAAGGTGAGAAACAAAGAACAAGAGGTCAAGGAAAAGAGAGAGGAGAAAATAATTCGCCTAATGTGACATCGGAAAGGAGGTGAGTTTTTTTCTCGAAATTGAAGTAAATAGAAACACAAGTCAAAACAGTTAAACCTCACCCAACATGGTGTAGAGAGGTGACGGTGAGACATGCGAAGAAAATGAGCTAAACCCCTCCAACATGGTGTGAGGGGTAGCTGCAAAGTGTCAAACCTCTCCAGCATGGTGCAAGAGGTTATCATGTAAAGCTTGTAGAGTAAAAGGGTCAAATCCTTGCAATTGTGTTACTAAGGATTATCATGTAAAGTGTGTAATGTAAAAAGGTGTCAAATCCTTGCAATCATGTTGCTAATGATTATCATGTATGTATGTGAAGAAGTAAAGTAAAGTAGCAAAATAATGCGAGGGAATATGAATGGTGAAGTGCTGTGGCAAGGTAGTGTAACATCTAAAATAGTGTGATAATGTAACATGTAAGGTAGGAAGTGATCTAGTGAGGTTGTGTGATATATGAAGTGGTGTGATGATGTAAAATGTAAGGTAAGAAGTGAAAACAAATCCCCCCATCATGGTGCGGGGAACAACTATAAATTATGAGGAGCAAAAAAAAAAAGGTTGAGATATGTGAAATCAAAACCAAAAGCTAGGAAAGCTGGGAGAAAACATGCCCAAAAGGAAAGGAAAATTCAAATCTGATCAAAGAAAAATTCGGCAGCATAACGACATAAAAAATCGATTTTCACACCTGCAATTTGCAATCCAAAAAGTACACAAGCATATATATGTAGCAATATTCAACATTTCCATCAAATTCCAAGTTTCCCACAATCACAACATCCAACCTATATGTATATAGCACCATTCCAAGCATTTTAATCAAGTAGAGCAATGTAAAGAAGGAAGAATTCCTTACTAAGATATGAAATTTAAGGCACCCAAGCATATTAAGCATATAAGTTTGAAGAAAACCAAACATGAATAACATATCCAAGCTCTCTCTTCGAAGTGATAAGCATGTCATTTCTCCTCTTTTTCCCTTCTCACTTAAAAGCAACTCACATGATGCTTAGCAATGCAAATTTAAAATAAGGGCAGCAAAGAGAAGCCTTAAATCAACTTGCAAAAAGACTACCAATGTAATCTTTCATGTGGGGGTTGCAAGTAGATGTCTAAAACCAACTGGTAAAGAAGATACCAATGTAATTTTTCATGTGGGGACATCAAGTAAGTGTTCAAAATCAATTCCAAGACAACATACAAGTGCAGATTGTTTAGTTTAGGAATGCATCAGAATGACACAAAGCACCACAAAACAAATGTACAAGTGCATATTTTTAGTTTAGGCATGCATAAGGATGAGCTAAATCAACTCCACATAAACATGTAAGTGCAGATTTTTCATTTAGGAATGCATAGGAATGATCCAAAGCACCTCTAAACTAATGTACAAGTGCAGATTTTTATCCTTGGAGTGCATAAGGTTGATGTAAACCAATTCCAAATTAATGTGTAAGTGCTGATTTTGACATTTGGCATACAAAGGTTGGTGGAATTTCTTTCCAAAGGCAATGAACATGACCCAAAAAGTTGCTAAAATCATGTATGTGACAATATCCCATCCTTCCAACAAGCATTTGATATCAGTGGCTCTTTTCATAAGCAAAACATGTAGGCATTTCAAAAGTAAAGCGGAGTGGGTGTAAAATGTGAAGTTTCATGTATGTACATGTGAGTGTCTTAAAATTGAGTGAAATGAATATTAATGTGAAGTTTCAAGTATTTAGCATGTAGGTGTTTCAAAATTTAAGTGAAGTGAATGTAGAATGTAGGGTGTATGTTTGTAACATGTGAACATATTTAAATCCAAAAATTACAAATCTTTCACCAAATTTTTTCATGTGCATTCCAACTAATGCAAAGCACTATTAATGCATGAAATGAGTGAAGTATGCCTGCAAAACAAGTTTAGATATTACAGACATGAATAATTGATGAAATAGATGAAAAATAATCACATGTGTGTTCAAATTTTGATAGTTTTGCATATGCCTATATCCAAATCCGAAAATTGCATAGCATGAACAAGTCCTTTCATGCCTCAAAAATGTAAAGCCCTAAAGCTAACATATGTTAAGCAAAAGAAGAGAAACATGCCATCTCTTTCAAATGAGGTGTATCAAGCCTTAAGCACTTTCGAACATGTATAAGGTGTCACCAAGCTTTCAAGTAAAAGTGTACCATACTTAGGAAATCCCAAGCATTTTACCATGTAAAGCACTTTGAAAACCTAAGCATAAGTTTAAAACTTAGCTATGTGAAAATAGCTTTAAGACCAAAACATAAGTTCCAAACTTTAGCCATACAAAAGTGGCTTGAAACATAGGCACAAACTTAGGTACTTAGTAGGAAAGAGTGACTTTGAACATAGGAACAAACTTAAAACTTTTGCATGTAGAAATAGCTTTGCACATAGGCTCGAAAAATACTAATTTTGCATGTGAACATAGCTTTAAGCATGGGCATAAATTCAGATTTTTAGCTTATAAAAGATGGCCTCAAAAGATAGGCATAAATCCTAAATCTTACCATGTGGCCTCAACATAAGTATGTAATCCTAACTTTTACCATGTGAAAGAACTTGAAAACATAGGCAAAAACACACATTTTGGTGGCATGGGGATGATATAAACTCATCCAAGATGACTTAACAAGTGCAAATTTTTGATTTTGGATGGCATGAAGTTGCTACAAAACACTTCCAAAGTATAACACAAGTGCAGAATTTTATTTTTGGCAAGTGCAGATATGATAGCGTCCTTTCCCAAGTGCAAGAAAGCATCAAAACACCTCATGAAACAAGCTAGATCTCAAGCCTTTCTAGCATAAAATTTCAGCCAACACATGAAGAACAAAGAGCATTAAGAATACCATGTGAAGCCATCACCAAATGCTATGTAAAACTTTCATAAAAATTCCATGTGAGTTTTTCATCAAACGCCATTAAAAGCTTTCATAAAATACCACATAAAACTTTCATGAGATGCCATTTAAATCTTTCACAAAGTGCTACGTAAAGCTTCCTAAAATACTACATAAAACTTTCATAAAGTACCATGGGAAGCTCTTATCAAATTCTATATAAAACTCTTTCAAGATTAAGCATTAAACATGGAGTATTTTTTTGCTAGGCAAAATATGCAAAAAGCCTTCTTATATACCACATGAGATAGCAAAACCATTAACTACCCCAAATATGAAATTTCAACCAAGTTATGGAGGAGCAAGCAGGCTTCCAACATCAAACATCAAATAGCCAAAGAAATTAATGAGTTGAGGATATTACCACTTGGTATGAGGCACCAAAGAAAGACTAAAACCAAGTTTTGAAAAGATTTGGGTAGCACCTCTCCCTCTTTTTTCTTCTAAAATTTAGCCAACCAAAAAAACAGAGAAAGAAGGCTATTTTGTAGCCAAAGGAGAAGGAAGAAGATGCCCCAAAGTTCCCCATGGACAATACCCAAAGTTCCAAAGAAGGTGCAGCCCTCAAACCACTTTTGAGATGATGGAGAAGTGACAAAGCATCAAGGAAGTCAAGAGGGCTACCATGGATGTGATGGAGAGCAAAAATTCCCTCTCATGGCAGAACTTACATGGAGGAGAAGAAGCCACGTCACCTTCTTGCATAAGAAGGAGGAGATGAGCCATCAAGGTGCAAGAGAGGAGGAGATTCGGCCATGGAGGTGCACATGCTAGGGAAAAATAGCGAGAGCCAGAGAGGAGGGTCAGCGGCTAGGGTTCGGGCAAGGCTAGATTAGGCGTGGGTTAGGCTAGGTTTGAGTTTAAGTGTCCAAAATGCAATTTTTTAATTGAAATCGCGCCGATTTTCGATCCATTTTCATCGTGCATCCAAATATATCAAGTTATATATGCTTCCCAATTTTGACATTTCGGATGCAACGACGCAGACCGTTTGAGAATCCGTGGTCGTTTAGGCAACCTCGCCGTCGAAACAGGTCAAAAATAGGTCAAATTTAGACATTTTGCTATTAATCAGATTTGGGTGAAATTCAATGCCAAATTCATGGTAATAGAATGTTGGTTTAATTTAGAGGGATGTGTTGAAGCGTCTAAAATTTAAATCGGGAATAAATTGGCTAACATTGGGTCAATTTGGGTCAAACCGGAGCCTAGGTCGGGCTTAAGTTAAAATTGGGGCTTTTGATGAAATCGGCTTAAATTGACAAAATTTGGCTATGGTGCAGTTGGAGAAAATGAAATTAGGAATTGATTGGAGATTCTGGGAATTTTTAGGAATTTTTGGAATTTTTCAAATTTTTTGCCATGTAGGGGCATTTTGGTAATTTCGGAGATTTTTTGGAAATTTTGTCAAAAGTGTGATTTAAAGGTCCAAAGTGGTTCAAAATTGAATTTAGAGTTGAACAGCAGTGTCTGGGAGCGTTTTTGACCACTGCGGAGGGTTTTGTGGGGCCCGGAATGTCGTTCAAGTAGCGACTATTTGAGCCGCATGGGGTTCGCCAGCAGTTCAAAAGTATGGCTTGTTTATAGTCAAACTTCTCAGTTTGAAGAGAGGAACACTCCATAACAGTTTTTTGGGAACCTCGGGTGACTCTGTGGAATTTTGGGTTTTGGGTCCTATTCAGGGGCAATTTGGTAATTTCGGGGTAAAAATTGAAATTTTAGGAAAAGTGAGGTGTTGTCAGACCATGAAAAGTGGAATCATTCTAGATGTGTTATGGGCTAAGGAAAGCCTCCTTTGTTCCTCTATGTGGTGATCTTAGACCTCCTTAAATGAAATGTGGCACCAATTCTCACTTTCTATTGGGTATGAAACCTTCCTGACATTGAATTATGGTTTTCCTCAAGATTTTACTTTAGGAAAGGATATAAGTCTCCAAGCATTCCTTCCCAAAACCGACATACCGACATTTGACATCTACTCCTCTCTTCTCAGATAGGATATAATTCTCATAACATTTCTTATCAAGACCGATAAATCGACATTTGACATCTTCTAAGAAGTATTATAAGACCTCCTTCATGAATACGACATCTACTCACTTTCCTAACAAGTTTTAACTATTTAACTGGTCAGATCAAAAGTAAATAAATTACAAAGTGAAAATGTCATCACAATTTCTCCATAATAAATCGGCACATCATTTTCATATCACAACATCAACACATCACATGAAAAGGAGGAAGACAAAGAAATCTACTCAAGACTCATGAGGAAAAGATGACAAAATCATGAATTATATATATATAAGCAACGTCATACAAATAGAGTAAAGAAAAAACAACTTGTCTCAAACTCTTCCCCAAGCAAATAGCAAGGAATTCCTTTGACTCCTCTTTTTTCTTCACAATAACACACAATTCTCTCTTTAGATAATTAAGGAAGAAGAAATCTCTCACTTTCCCTCTCCTCTTACACTCCTTAGAAAAGAACACACAAACCCTAAATTCCTAAAAAATGAAAAGACACACTCGCTCTTCACTCTCCAAACTCTAAACTCTCTTCCCCCTCACTAAATTTTTCTCCAAAGTAGTTTAAATCCGGTCATAACTGATTTCCCAAGAGTTTCTTCAAGCATCCCTCCAAAATCAGGCCAAATACATTAAATTTAATTTGAATTCAGGATAGGGCGCGGTCTGGCGCAGAATAGGGCACCATCTGGCACAGAATAGGGCACCGTCCGGCGCCATTTTCTGCCTTTTGGGTCCAAAGTCTCTGTAAATTGGCACGGTCCGACGCTGGTGACAGCACCATTCAATGCTAGTTCAATAAAATGCACTTTTACCCTATTTTGCTCCAAATTTTCTACTTTTCGCTTCCTTTTGCTCCAAAGGCCTAAAATCATTGTACCTGCATGAAATCATGAAAAATACATTTCTTTAAAATGCAATATCATCAGGTATGAAATGGACATTAAAAAGCTATCAAATTTTTAGTGGATCAAGATCCCTCAAACTTAATTATTAATTGTCCTCAAGTAATTTTAGTTAATACATAAAATAATGATCCACGGCAATGAACTTTCTTTCTAGAATACTATAATTTTGACTTAGATAAGTACAATAATAAAATTTTTAGAAAGATATTTGAATAATTCAAGTAAATTCTGCATGTGTAAGTCTATCTTGTAATCAAGTCTAAGAATTCTAGCCTTCTATTCATTTAAAAAATGACTGTAGATTGTCCTATTAAGCACTTAAAAGGATTACATGAAAAGAAGTTTATAAGAGTACTACTAGTAAAGATGCTAATCCATACATATAAGTTCAGGAAAGTAATTAAGTTCTTCTCCTTAGGTAGCTCCAAGTGAAGCCAATTTTTTATTAGGCATCTCCTCAAGCTTCTCCACACTTTTCTTTCTTTTCTTTCTTTCTTTTTTTCTTTTTCTTTTAATTTTTTCTTTTTTTAAGTGAGGATTACTGTATCTGGATAGCCTTTAATAATTTTGAACTTCACCCTTCTCACCCTAAATTTGAAACTTACCACTATCCTTTACCTTATAGGCATTTCTTTAGCTTATTATTGATTCATCATAGAGTCTCAATCCTTTCCTTTCACATAAAGTTTTAGGATTCTTACTACTCCGTACATACAGTTTTTCTTACTTTGAATAGTTTACTATAGTCATATTCTCTTATACCAAATATATTGGCCCACAAAATTACTTTTCATTACCAAATACTTTCATTCAATTTCACAAAATACTTAGATAAAATCAAAATACAGTTATCTGAAATTGAGTTCTACCACAGGAAATCACGTTAATAATTTTGAAAATACTTTTAAATGAGAACAATTAATAGTTAATTCTTTCCCTCCCCCAAACATGAATTTTTGAATATTAATACAATTAACATGGGAAGAAAGAAAAGATATAAACATATATAACTCATACCTCAATATGTTGGGCTTTTCATACCTTTGAGTTTAGGCAAGTTTTCTTCATAAATTAGAAAAGTAGGCCTGAAATAACTAAGACCATTTCTATACAAAAATATGGGTAATAAATTTGCAATGTAAGAAGTTTAAAATCATAAAACATCAACTATGCACACAACATTAACATCCAACTGTTACTATCACATATTAAACTAAAAGACTAAACACATGGAAACTCCACTATCACATCACATTCATCACAATTTAACATAAAGTTTGCTACAAACACAACCAAATACAAATTACATCATAGATACAAATTAGAGAGAGTCTCAGGTACATCACAAATACATCAACAAATACAAAATAAAATGAAAATAAAACTGCATAAACTACCAATCATCATCTGCAAGAGCTCCACCATCATCAGGTTCGTCAAGCTGGTTTGGAGTGTACTCAAGGTATGTAGGAAATACAATACTAGTGTCTCCCCTGAAAAGATCTCATCTGTGCGCCATGATAAGCTATCTCATATTCTGGCCACCGCACTTGATAATCATCATTTATCTTATTCCTTGTTTCTAGTTCTTCTACTGTGGTTTTCAACCTTTCTAACAGATCCATGACATCATGCAGAGTAGGTCCCTTTGATGTAGATTGTCTCTCATGACTAGAAGAAGGTTCATCAACTTTCTTACTCCATTTCCATCCTACATGTGCTTCATAGATTTTCAGATTTTGTTTTCTAATGGGCTTCAGGGGATGGACTACCTCATCATTATCTTCAATTGCTACACTTAACTGAATACACATGATATGAATCAGGCTGAGGTGTCCTAGTCCACCTGTAGTCTCTCCTTTTGACTTTATCGAAATATTCTTATGAATAATACCCCAATATTGATATTCTTCATGTTCTGAATACAGTAATTCAGAACAACTCTGTCTACAGTAACCTCGCTGTGATGGCTGGTAGGCAGAAGTCTTGCAGAAATAAAATAATGTCAGGCTTTCGACACAAGATTCAAAGTAGAAAAGGGGAAATTAACTTTTGTTTCTATTTAATCTTCCATTCCCCTTTTCTGTCAGCCAAATAGTTCGTAATCATATCCAATGCTTCATTAGTAACAGGAAAATTTTTGTATTCAAATAAGAAGGGTTCTCTCAACTGATGGAATGCATTGATGCGGGCGGGGGTAAATTTAACCATTTTTCCTCTAACAAGGATATATTCGCTCTTAGAATAATACAAATTTGCATTAAACTCTCTTACAATCCCCAGCATCGCTTCAGTAGTAAAATAACAGAATGTTTCCCATTGATGATTTGCAATAAGTTCTTCAATCACATCTCTAGGATTTTTAAAAGGCTTTCTCTTAAATATACTTCTTATTGCTAAGAAATGTACTAAAGCAGGAATAAGCCTTGAAATTCACAAAACTACTCTCATCGTAATTAAATTTTCTCTTCCACTTAGCCATTCATGGAACTATTTGTCTAAAAGTATCAAATTTATTCAAATCAATTTCAAAATTGCAATGTAATCGAATCCAAGGTAAATTTAAATAGATAAGAACTCTAATACCATGAAATCTCCAAATTTTCTATAAACACCTCAAAATTCAAATCTTCCTAATGTAGGAGATTTTCACCATCAAAATAAAAAAAAAATTAGGTTAAAGTGTAGCTCTTACCAAGAGAAGATGAAATATGAACTTTTACGACCACAAAATCGCTTCAAATCCAAATGCAAGTGAGCTCTAGGTGCGAAAATCGGCCTTGGCTTGAGGTAAAAGATGATGGTTTGGGCAACAAG
Organism: Papilionanthe hookeriana x Papilionanthe teres; assembly: GCA_022702705.1. Classification (NCBI taxonomy): domain Eukaryota; kingdom Viridiplantae; phylum Streptophyta; class Magnoliopsida; order Asparagales; family Orchidaceae; genus Papilionanthe; species Papilionanthe hookeriana x Papilionanthe teres. The sequence goes on from CM040428.1 coordinate 144,494,349, forward strand.
GGCGGGTCCCAGGGTTAAATTGTGAAATTTTGGGGTTTAAGGCCTTTTTCTGGTCGAGCACGGTCCAGCATTGGTGACAGTGCTATTTGGCACTATTTTCTGCTCTTTTGGCCAAACTCTCTATCTTTCGTTGTTGTCTGGAGCTGATGACAGCGCCGTATGGCGCCAGTTCAAAAACTGGGCTTCTGATTTTCTTTTGCAATTTTGATATTTTCAAGCCCACTCCGACATCTAATTAGTCTAATTAAGCATTGAATAACATACTAAAGCCATGACAAATGATATTTTTAAACACAAACAACACAAAACATCACTTTGATATATAAAATCCAAATTACAAACACATACAAATAACACTAAACGCTACATATTGTCAAGCCATAAAATTCTAAAATTCAGTGTCGCTCATAACCACAACACAATAACGCTGAAAACTAAACAAGAAAGCAAGTCCCAATATAACATCCAAGGAAAGCAAATCAATCAATTCAAATACATAAACACAAAAATACAATAATTAAGTCTTCATTCTTCCTCAGAACTATTACTAACTCTTAAATCTCTAATTGATTGAATGTGGATGAACAGATTGTAGAATGGACGAAACGAGAATTCTTCAGTGGAATCATCCCCAATCCAACACTTCCTTTTCATCATATGTATCAGACTTCCATCAAGGTACCTAGAATGATCAAAGTGTTCCTTCATTCTCCAATCCAGATGATCAAAGAAGTCAGATAGATTGTTTATTGCATTCATCAGGTGTGGCACTTCCTTCTCCAATTTCTTAATTTTCTTCAAGATAATCTGTAAACTTTCAGGAAAGTAAGGATGAATAGGTGTCAAACTCTGAGATGGTTGATCTTAAATGAGACTCATGTAATTCACATCACCAACTGTCTGGTTACTATGTTCATTTGTTGGGTCTATAGGATTCCAAGGTAGAAGTACTCTTTCCCTATTCTCATATGACACTTATGATTGACTGCATAGGAGATATATGGTGGAAGGATGTCCAAGCCCATACTTTGATCCATGAATGATCAATCCCAAAATAGATTTAACAATTATAGAACCAACATCAATAGAAATCCCCATTTGAATACCATAGTTCAAGATAGTACACTCCTTAGTTACTTTACTGATTTTCATAGTTGGGAGCAATTTTTTACATAAAAAATAATGTAAGTTCTCTGAAGTAGGATTTAATAGTGTGGTCGAAAAAATTACATACCTGTTATCTCTTATCTCCCATTCATCACTTTTATCCATCAAATATCCGTATATATCATTCATGTTATCCTTCTTTGGGGCAAAGTTTGAATAATGGCAGATCGACACATTCTCAATCATGTATAAATCATTAATCTTTGCAAGAGTAAATGTGACAAAACTAACTCACACATAGACTCTTTCATGAAGATTTGCATAAAACTCTTTCACAACCGGGACAATTACGATAGTAGTAGTATAACATAACACTACCCAACATATTTAAATAATGATTTCATCAATTCTAGTAGTAGGAGAATTCGTACCTCGATTCACAAGGCCTCACTCTTTAATTAACCTCATCTTTGAGATATTCTTGTTGAATAGACGTTACGCTTCAAAACTGATGAACTTTCTACAGTTAAAAACTTGCAATCTTGATGTTTCTATCGAGTCGGAATCCATTCGGATGATATTTGGGATCATCCTTTTCGTTCCTTTGGTAGTTCTTGCATCAAGGGGCGGTTTTTAGGAGTTTAAGTGGAAGAATTGTCGCCTAGAACTGCCAAAACTCAAATTTAAAGATGAGAAACTGTTTTCTGAATAGCGGTGCGGTCCGACGCTGGCAACAGCGTCGTTCGATGCTAGTTCAAATTTTGCCAAACTTTGTTTTTGTCCAAATTCATTTCAAACTTCGATTTGATTCATTTCTTTAATGTTGTTAATGATATTTAAGGAAGGGTAGGACTTAATTAAGTAACAAACAAACACAAATAACACATCAATCAAGCAAACACTCAATAACTGTGGGTTGCCCCCCACAAAGCGTTTGGTTTAACGTCGCCAGCTAGACATAACTACAAGTTATTCAAGTTGATCCAACATTAAAACTTCTTTAAAATTAGGTCTATTACCTTCAAAATATGGTTTTAATTTTTTTCCATTAACTTTGAATTTTCTTCTAGATTTAGGGTCGTCGATAATCATAGCGCCAAATTGATAGATTTTTACGATAGTGAAAGGTCCTGTCGATCTAGATCTCAGTTTCCCAGGAAATAATTTCAATCTTGTATTGTATAGTACAACTTTTTGTCCTGGTTCAAATTTCTTTTTAACAATCTTTCGATTATGCCATATTTTTTCTTCTCTCCTTGTATATTCTATCATTATCATATAATTCATTTATGATTTCTTCCAATTCATTCAATTGCAACAGTCTTTTTTCACTAGCATCTTTCAAATTAAAGTTCAATTTCTTTATCACCCAATATGCTTTATACTCTAATTCAACTAGCAAGTGACAAGTCTTTCCAAAGATTAATCTGTAAGGAGACATTCCTATATGAGTTTTATAAGCAGTTCTGTATGCCCATAATGCAGTGTCTAATCTAGCAGACCAATCTAATTTCTCAGGATTAATTACTTTCTCCAAAATTTGTTAATTTCGCAATTAGATACCTCTGCTAAGTCATTAGCTGGGGATGAAAAGCTGTAGAGATTCTATGCATAATATTATATTTTTCCACCAATCTCTGAATCAGATTATTCCTAAAATGGGATCATCCATCAGTGATGATTACTCTATGCATTCCATATCTTGTGAAAATATTTTTCATTAAAAACCTCGAAACACTTCTAGCATCACACTTAGGTAAAGTTATTGACTCAATCCATTTTGATTCATAATCAACAACAATCGATATATATATATATATATATATATATATATATATATATATATATATATATATATATATATTTCCAAATGAAGGTATAAATGAAGGTATAAATGGTCCCAAAAAATATAATCCCTAAGCATAAAAAATTTTAACTTCCAAAGTAAAATTAAGAGACATTTCATTTCTTTTAGATATATGGCCTATTCTCTGACATCGATCACAAATTTTGATAAATCTATAAACATCTTTGAAAATAATATGCCAATAAAATCTAGATTGAAAAATCTTATGTGCACTTCTATCAATTCCAAAATGTCCTCCAAATTTAGAATTATGCCATTCTCAAATAATTATTTCATATGTCACACATCTCCTAATAATAAGATATTTACATTTCTTATACAAATAAGGATCATCCCAAAAATAAAATTTACCATCATGCTTAAATTTTTTCCATGGTTGCATTGTTAATTCAAGTGGTAAAATATTACTAACGATGTAGTTTATAATATCAGCATACCACGGTATATTTCCTTTAGTAATATTATATAGTTGCTCATCAGGAAAAGTTTCTATTATTTCCCTTTCAAATTCATCCAAATTAGGTTTTTAAAGTCTTGATAAATGATCAGTTATTTGATTATCGACCCCTTTTCTATTAACGATCTCAAAATCAAATTCTTGCATTAAAAGTATTCATCGAATCAGTCTTGGTTTAGCATCCTTCTTTTGCATTAAATATGTAATAGCAGAATGATCAATTTGCACTATACATTTAGCTCAAATTAAGTAAGATCTAAATTTTTCAAAGGCATGTCGGCATATTTTTTAGGTTGTGTGTTTTGAAAAGCGGACGCCTACAGAAATTGTCGGCGAATTTTTAATTTAATAAATAATTTGAAAAGGTAGTATTTTATTTTAAAAATAATTTTTAAATTTGAACATTTTAAGATATGAAATCAAACCGATCTCACATCCCAAATAGTTTATACAAACGAGCACCGCACCACAAACCGTGTATCTATCCCGAAGAATAGACACACTACTTGATGATGGGGCTCGATTAAATAAACTAGGAGATTTGTGACATCCGTTTGGTACGTGAACCAATTTTATAAGCCGACAAATTCCCTCGCTTAATATAAATGAATTAAGCGGTGGTTTATATTACTCAGGTTCTTAAAGTTCCCTATAAGGGCAAGCCCCTATAGTTAATTACATCTTAAGTGACGGGAATCACCTAAGAAAACTCTCGATAATGATCGGTGGTTTTGCTCTCAAGAATTTCAAAGTTTAAGGTTTTCAAACAATTGGATTTTGGAAATTTCAATAGGGAATAGCTCAAATTTGGAACAGCTTTATTTTAGGAGTCCAAAGGAAGAGGAGTAGGGGATGTCACAAACCCGAAGTGAACTTCAGTGACTTCCCAGACTATCCTAATGTTAGGCTTTGAATTTCGGGAATTCCTAATGTTTATTTAATGTTTTAATCTAGCCAATTTTAATTAATTAAGGCTTATATTTATATGACAGAATCATACAAATAGCCTCAAAGATATGAGGGTTTATGTCGTATCAGACGACTACCTCGGAATCCTAAGACCTATTAGGGCTTAATTTGTTATGCAAATGCCTAACGAAGGGTTGAGGATTTATGTTGCACTAGGCAAACCACCTCGAAGTCCTATGGCTTTGTTATTTAATTCTAGGAAAGTTTTGCTGAAGTAGACTCAGGTTTTGCTGATGACGATGGCGTGCTTGCCCACCATGCTCCGAGCTCCTTGTTGTTGCGAGAGGTTCGATTTTAGAAGTCATAAATTAGGGGATGAGAAAAGTGTTTTGGTTTAGAGAAAATCTTAATTTCCAAGTGTTTTCAATATTTTAATTAAAACAAATCTTAAAGTTGATTATAACGACACCGGTTAAGATCCCACGGTTCCATCCTTCCGGCATCATTATTTTTATCGGATTCACTTAGTCCGGATGAATTTGCTAAACTCAACCGAATGAGTTCCACACTTTCATTTAGACCGTGGGAAATCCCGTTAGCAACACGTAGGTTACATCATCCGAGGTACTCCCGATCATCCAACAGGACGTTTTAATTTAGTTGTAATTGTAGTTTTGTGTTACTGTTTGTGATTAAATTTTGAGTTGTTTTATATTTTGAAATGTTGTGGCGGTGAATTTTATCTTGCAATGACTTTTAACTTAGTTTTGGTTTCAGTTTTAGGGACTATCCGAAAGGTGTGAGTTTTCATGCAACAGTTGTTTATCATGCAAGAAAAGTAAGTGCGATGCGATTAATGAAATTGCAATAATGTAAATTGCAAGAAAGTAAATTGCAATAAAATAAAAGCGTGCCTGGAGGGTCTTCCCGTCATCCCAAGCTGCACTTAAAACAAATTAGAATATTTAAGCAAGTTCCTAGGTAAAGCTAAGGTAAGGGTTATGGTTTTCTACCAAATTCCTAATCCTATAGCTAGTCATTTCCAATGACGTCTAGATTCCTTGTGTTTTTGTTTGAAGACGATTTTCTTCATCAAAGAACAATTAAATTTAATTGTTCTTATAAACATCCTATCATATTGAGAAAGTGTTTAAGAAGAATCTTAAACATCTTTTCAATATTGCTTAGAATTGTTTTAAGTCCAAATGAATTTAATTATACAAATGAATTAATCGTCCAAGAATCTCAAGTTTTGTTATCTTGCTCGATCAATTAGGACATTTGAATATCTTATAGGTGAAGTAACATTTCATTTAATATTACTGTTTAGGAGTTATGATAACTAAAGCTTTTGAGGGTAAATTGGTGTTGAAATGGTTTGTGATTTAGTTTAATTTCCATTAATGAGTTTAAATTTGGAATAGTGTTCAAGTTATTTTAGATTTATTTTGAATTCTTTATGTCTTTGGTGATGTTATATTTAATTCAACTTAATTTAATTTAATTTAATTTAATCTTTAATTTAATTTAATTCAATTTAATTCAATTTTGTTTGATTTGATGTTAAATTAAATTAATTTCATTTGATTTAATTTAATTTAATTTAATTTAATTTAATTTAATTTAATTTAATTTAATTTTAATTCATTTAATTTAATTTTTAATTTGGTTTAACTTAATTTAATTTGGTTTTATTTATTTAATTTAATTTAATTTAATTCATTTAATTTAATTTAATTTGTTAATTTAATTTAATTTAATTCAACTTTTAATTTTAATTTAATTTAATTTAATTTAATCCAATTTAATTTACTTAATTTAATTTAATTTTTAATTTAATTTTATTTTTTAATTTTAATTGAAATTTTTAAAAGAGTTTAATAATTTAATTTTAGTTTAATGATTAAGACTTTTAATATATTTTAAATTTGAGTTATCATTTTAATTAAGAATTGAATATTAATGAGATAATTAATTTAGGGATTTTTAAATTAAAGAATAAATCTCTTCCTAATAATATCCCTATTTTAATAATTCCAATTTTATTATTCTTCCAAATTTAATCAATTATTTAATTAAGGTTTAATCATTTTAAATTGCTTAATGGGTTTCTACCCTTTAATTATTTAAATTTCAATCATCCAAATTAGATTAGGATCAAATATTTTACTTGTTAATTTTTTATTAAACCTAAAGTTTTAATTAAGGATTAAAAATTTTAATTACCACTTTACCCTTTAAGCTTAATAATTTCATAACTCACTAAATTGAACTCAAATGAACTTGAAATTTTTATGTGACTTCACTCATATGTCAATAAAGACATGAGAGGAGAAAATGTGATTTTTCTATATTTAATTTATTTATATAATTATTTTTGGTGGAAAATAGAGATTTCAAGGAAAATTTAATAACATGACCAAGGGAAAGTTTCTATCCTTAAGAAAATTAGGGGACATTCCTAATGACTAGAGGACCACTTGGACCAATTTTGGTGATTTTTTGAATTATATTATTTTTATTATAATTATTTTAAGTTTTGGAGTGTTAATTAATTTAAAAATAAAATAAATGTTGAAAAATGAATTTTATATTTTTTAAAAATCTCTCTGATATCAAGGAAATTAGAGAATTAAATTTTACAATTTTCTGATTTTTCTATGATTTCTTATAATTATTTTAGTGAAAAAGCTAGAAAATACATTTTTTAATTTTAAAATTACCCTAGAGCTTTAAAATTTAATATCTCACTAAATAGACCTAAAAAAAATATGGGGTTTGTTCCTAAGTGATTAAAATTCAAAATGTGACATTTTGGTGAATTTTATTATTTTTGTGATTTTTATTATTTTTTAATTATTAAAATATTAAAATAATATTAAAAAATTAACTTTTTTAGAAAATTGAAATTTTAATTTTCTTAAATTCCCCTAATATCAGAGAGGCTTCAAAACCAATTTGGTGAATTTTTGAAAGATATTTTGAAAGTTATGAATTTTTAAAGTTTAAATTGACTAAATGACTTAATCAACCCATTTAGTAGGGCTAACCAAGTCCAATTGGCCTCCAATTTTTATTGTGGGTTCCTCTGATCCTAAACGTCAGTGGAGAATTGATTTCAAGTCAATTTGATGTATGGTTAGCTCTAATTAATTAGAGATCTATTTTGGGTGTTTAAGCCGATTAGGGACATTCCAAGTGAGTTAACTCAAAATATATTTTTCATAGGGTCCTCTCGGTCCTAAGGAACATTACCAAATTTTCTTAGAATTTATTTCACAACATGATAATTATTGGAATTAAAATACCACAAACAGTGACATAAACTTGGAAAATACATAACTCTTTATAGAGATGGCCTATGATCTTGAGAAATTCAGGGAATGTTTCCAAGATCAAAGGCTTCAAAAGCCCTATGGTCTCATGCTATGATGAGGTGTATACATGCATGGAGAATTGAATGATTGAAAACACTATTTAATTAATTAAAAATAAAATATGCATCAAATAAATATAAAATCACTTCCACATTATTCTCCTCGTTTCAGTGAGCAAGAGGGTATTTTTATTTTATTTTTTTGAGTTTTCTATGAAAAGTTATGAGTTTTTGAAGTTTAGGTTCAAAAATAAATAAAAAAAAATGCATTTCCCGCTCAAATGACACGTGTTGCGTTGCTACTCGCTGGCGTGGTTGCCTGTTCACGGATAAAGCTGCCGTCCAACTCCATCAGCGCCGTCCATGGGATACATGCCTGATCGGACGGCTGCTGCTCCTCTTTCTTTGTTCTATTCACTCAAAACCGTCCAACTTCAAACCTTGATATCTCCCTCGATTCTCAATAAAATTTAATGAATTTTTTTTTAAAATGATCGTCTAATTGAGTAGCACACATCTATATAGTGATGATATACTTAAAACATGTGAATAAGTATAGAAAATTAAAACATGCTCGGTTGGAGGAGAAAAAAAATTGATACCTTTGTCCAAGAGGTGAGGCCTCAATTGGAAATGATTTGATTGAACTTAGAAATGCTTGGAGAAGCTTTGGGAACAATTTGGCATAGTCTCCCCAAGGTAAATCTTGCATCTCCTCCCCTTGGTCATGGAGGTGGGGTTTAAATAAGGAAGGTTATGGTGGAGCTTGGGTGGCCATGAGGGTTGGCTTGGTTCATTCACCAAGGTTTTTTTTGCTGAGAAAAACTCACATGATTGAGCTTGATCTTGGTGCAATCAATTGGGTTATGCCATGTGTAAAGTCAAGGATTTAAATGGCATGGGTGTAAGGAGCATTTTTGGTCCAATTTGGGTTAATTCATGGTTTTGGCTTGGTTCACTCACCAAGGCTTGATTTGGGCTGATGTGAGATCATTTGGGTCAGCCTCATATGTGTGGTGAAGTCCCCATCCAAATTGAGGTGGCCAATTTTGGTTAAAGTGTATCATGAATGGGGTTAAAAAGGTTTAGTGAAGGCTTAGGAAAGGCTCCCCTCTTCTTGCCATAATTGGCATGGTGAGGTGGAAAGAGCTCCCCATAGCTTGCATATGGCTTATTCATGGCTCCATGACTTCATTTGGCTTGCTCATGGCTTGGGAAAAGGTTGGCTCACTTGCATGGAAAAGGGTTATTTGGAATTTTGAAAACTTTGGATTCCATTGATGGGATTTGTCATGATGCTACAAATGGGTTGATTTCATGATGGTTTAAGACTTTGGTCAAATAGGATTATCAAAGGAATGATGAAGAAAAGGTTTCATGTGGGCTTGGTAATGGACTTTGGGCTTTTAAAATTTGGTAAATGTGGGCTTTTAAAATGGTTTAAGGGAATGGGCTTTTGAATTTTAAAATGGATTTTGGGATGAAATTTTGGTAAAGGCTTGGGCTAAATAATTTTTGGGTTTAGCTCATGGATGTGTAATGAGTGACTTGAAGCAAATTGGGGGTGATTTGGGTTTGAATTGGGTTGAATTTGGGCTCTTTTGGTGAATGGGCCAATATAGGTCCAAGTGGGCCAAGTTGGGCCAATGTTGGGCTAGGGTTGAAATTGATGTAAAATCAATTTTGAGAAATGTTTATGGGAGTGTTTCAAAGAGGTTTTGACTTTGGTTGGGCTTTGATTTTGGGGTTTGGGCTCATTTGGGTTAGGTTCTGGGTTTAGGTCAAAATTGGGCCTTTTAGCTTTGGGTTGAATTTGAGTGGGATTTGGGTCCAAATTTTGGGCAAATCATGTTAGTGTTTTGCTTGTGGGGATGCTAAGGAGTATTTAGAAAAGATTTGGGGTTAATTGGAGTTGAATTGGGTGAGTTTGGGTTAGGTTTGGGTCATGGGTCAAAATTGGTCTTTAAGGTCAAAAGTGAAATTGGATTCAAATGTCAATAAAATTGGGCTTAAATTTGGTCCAGATTGACATTTGGGATGTTGAATTGAAGTTTAGAATTGAATTGGACCAAAATTGGGGTCAATTGGGTAGGTTTGGTTTGACATTGGGTTCACTCGGGTTTAAAATGGGTTAAATTGGGGGTTTTGGTAAAAGTGGGGTAAATTGACAAAATCAGCCCATGGTGTAGTTGAACAAAATGAAATTGGGAATATTTGGGATTTTCTGAAATTTTCTAGGAATTTTTGGAATTTTTTTGAATTTTTGGGTCAAGAGGGGCATTTTGGTAATTTGGAGGGTATTGGGGGTATTTTTGGAATTTTTTGTATTTTTTGCTGTAAATGATCAATTTGAGTGGTATGGAAATGTTTAAGATAAATTTTAAGGAATTTTGGGTGATTTAGGAATTTTGGAGATTTTGAAGTTATTCGGTGCTTTTGGTAGGTTAGGAGGGTCTGGGTCCCGGGGGCCAAAAACTGAAATTTTGATAAAATGAAGATTAATCAAATTTAAGTGACATGGAATCGTTTAGGTTGAGCCATGAAGCCATATTAAGCCCATATGAGCCATGAGAGGATTTATTTTGTGTATTCATTATGTTGTTCCTAACCCTCTTAGCCAAGGGCTTAGGGGTTAAGGACCATCCATGTGAATCACCTTCATGAGTCAAGAGGTCAAGTTGGGTATGGGTGTGGTTTTAGGAGATGTTTGAAAGTGTAGTGTATAAGTGTAGTGTGTGTGTAAGTCGGCCCTCACTGGACCAGGGCCAACTGTATGGGCGGTCCCAAGGCCAAAGAGTCCTATAGGAACTCATCCTTTAAACTTCCACATTTGATTTCAACCCTCTAGGTGATTAGGGGCCTACAATCAAGTTTGTGGAGTTTGCGGGGAGTTAAGAAGTGGTTGAGTTTCTAAAGGGGTAGGTTCCATCTCTAGTCCTCTAAGATAGTCAAAGGAAAAGCCTAAGGCTAGATCCTAAGTACTAAAGAGAGAAGAGAAGACCTCATCAAAAATGAGGTCAACAAGGCATAAACAATAGCTAATAACTCTCTTTCTGTAGTGGTTTAATTAATTTGAGCATCAGTAAGAGTCCTACTAGCGTATTATATAACTTTAAATGATTTCTCGTGCCTTTGCCCTAAAACTACTCTAATAGCATAATCGCTAGCATCGCACATTAATTCAAATGGTTTCTCCCAGTCAAGCGAAACTATTATAGGGGTAGCGATTAATTTTTCCTTTAATAGATCAAAAACTTTTAAACATTCATTGTTAAAATCAAACTTCCTAACTTTTTCCAAAAGTTGGCATAAAGGCTTAGTAATTTTTGAAAAGCCTTTATACATTACCTGTAGAATCCTACATGTCCCAAAAATATTCTTACCCCTCTCACAGTTGTTGGAGGTGGTAATTTTTCTATAATTTGAATCTTCGTAGGATCTACTGCCATGTTATATTCAGATACTTTATGCCCAAGCAAAATTCTTCCTGCAATCATAAATTAACACTTTCCCAGTTTAGGACTAAATTTGGTCTTTCACATACCTCTAAAAATTTTTCTAAGTTGCATAAGAATGCATTAAATGAATCTCCAAATACTGAGAAATCATTCATAAACACTTCTATTCCATAAGCTATTAACTTGCTAAATATGGACATCATACATCTTTAAATTGTTGCAGACGCATTACATAATCCAAAGAGCATTCTTCTAAAAGCAAAAGTTTCATAAGGGCTAGTAAATGTAGTCTTCTCTTGATCCTCAGGAGCAATAAGTATTTGGTGATAACTGATATATCCATCCAAAAAGCAATAATACTTGTGTCCAGCAAATCTGTCTAGCATTTGGTCTAAAAAAGGTAAAGGGAAGTGATCTTTTCTGGTGCCGACATTTAATTTTCTATAATCAATACATATTCACCAACTTGTGACTTGTCTTATCGGTATAATTTCATTTCATTCATTTACGTCAACAGTGACTCCTCCTTTCTTTGGAATACAATGAATTGGGCTTACCCAAACACAATCAGAAATAGAATTTTTAATTCCAACATCTAACCACTTTAAAATCTCTTTTTTAGCCACTTCTTTCATTATTGGTTTCAGTCTCCTTTGTGGATCAACTCTAGGTTTATGTCATTCATTCAAAAAAATTCTGGGCATACAGATCGATGGACTGATTCCTTTAATATCAGTTATGGACCAACCAAAAGCAATTTTGTATCTTTTTAAGGTATCCATTAATTTTTGTTCTTGATATTCATTTAAATCTGAAGATACAATGAATGGTAAGGTAGATGATTCTCCTAAGAATATGTACTTTAAATGATTATGGAGAATTTTCAGCTCAAGTTCTAGGGGTTTAATGACAGTTGGACTTAAACTTTTATCTCCATTTTCTGTAGTATCCAATCTTTCAAATCTTTCCTAAAGAAATTCTAACTTTTCATTCTTCATATCATCCAAATCATCTTCACTTTCACTTTCATTTTCATCTTCACATTCCAATTTTTATTCAAATACTTCTTTAAAATGATCTTCTCTCAAATAATCGTAGATTTCTATTCGAAAGCACTCATCAACTTTTTCAGTTGAAGGGTATTTTATAGATTTCATAATATTGAAAGTTACCTCTTGATCGTTAAATCTCATAGTTAATTCTCCTTTTTAAACATCGATCATAGCTCTCCTAGTAGCAAGGAATGGTCCTTTCAAAATAATTGGAATTTCTTTATCTTCCTCCATATCTAATACAATAAAGTCCACATGAAACATAAATTTATCCACCTTCACTAATACATCTTCCACAACTCCTTTAGGATAAGTGATAGAAGGATCAGCCAACTGAAGAGTTACAGATGTAGGTAAAATTTTTCCTATTCCCAATCTTTTGAAAGTTGATAAGGGCATAAGATTAATACTAGCTCCAAGATCACATAAAGCTCTTCCGAAAAGTTTCTAACCTACAACACACGGGATAGTGAAACTACATGGTCTTTAAGTTTGACAGGAAGCTTCTTCTGAATAATTGCACTACACTAATCGCTAAGTGTAACAGTCTTGTGGTCTTTGAACTTTCTTTTCTTTTTAAGAATATCCTTCATAAACTTTGCATAATCAGGCATCTGCTCTAATGCTTCAACAAAGGGAATATTAATCGTTAATTTCTTAAGGATTTCCAACAAGTTTACAAAAATATTATCCCTATTCTGTTTCTTTAATCTTTGAGGAAAAGGAGGAGGTGGTTTTTCAACAGTTATCTTCTTTGGTTTAATCGGATATTCGTTTGGATATATCCTATTAGAACATTTCTCAAAGTTCACTTCCTCTTGTCGGCATATTTTTAGGTTGAGTGTTGTATTTTTGAAAAGAGGTCGCCTACAGAAATTGACGGCGAATTTTTAATTTAATTTAAATAAATAAATTGAAAAGTAGTATTTGATTTTGAAAATAATTTTAAATTTAAAAATTTTAAGATATGAAATCAAACTGATCTCACATCCCGAATAGTTTATATAAACGAGCACCGCACCACAAACCGTATATCTATCCCGGAGAGTAGACACACTGCTTGATGATGGGGCTTGGTTAAATAAACTAGAAGATTTGTGACATCCGTTTGGTCTACGAAACAATTTTATAAGCCGACAAGTTCCCCTGCTTTATATAAATGAATTAAGCAGGGTTTATATTACCTGGGTTCTTAAAGTTCCCTATAAGGGCAAGCCCCTATAGTTAATTACATCCTAAGTGACGAGAATCACTTAGGAAAACTCTCGATAATGATCAGTGGTTTTGCTCTCAAGAATTTCAAAGTTTAAGGTTTTCAAAGGATTGAATTTTTGAAATTTCGAAAGGGATTAGCTCAAATTTGGAACATTTATTTTCAAGAGTCCGAAGAAAGATAAGTAGGAGAAGCTGAAGATCCAAGAAGAATCTTGGCAACTTCTCAAACTATCCTATAGTTTGGCTTCAATTTGGGAGTTTATTTAATGTTTCAATCCTGCCAATTTTTTTTAATTAGGACTTATATTTGTATGATAAAATCATACAAGTAGCCTCGAAGATGTGAGGGTTTATGTCGTACCAAACGACTACCTCGGAGTCCTAAGACCTATTATGGCTTAATTTACATGACATGATCATGCAAATGCCTAACGAAGAGTTGAGGATTTATGTTGCACTAGGCAAACTACCTCGAAGTCCTATGGCTTGGTTATTTAATTCTAGGAATGTTTAGCTGATGTAGAGTTGTTTTGCTGACGAAGATGGCCGTGCTGCCCACCGTGCTCCAAGCTCCTTATTGTTGCAGAGGTTTAGTTTTAGAAGTCATAAATCAGGAGATGAGAGAAGTGTTTTGGTTTAGAGAAAAATCTTAAAATCCAAGTGTTTTTAATGTTTTAATTAAAACAGATCTTAAAGTTGTTTAAACAGAACCGATTAAGATCCCACGGTTCCATCATCCCGACACCGTTATTTTCATTGAATTCACTTAGTCCTGAAGAATTTGCTAAACTCAACTGAATGAGTTCCACACTTTCATTTATACCGTGGGAAATCCCGTTAGGAACACGTGGGTTACATCATCCGAGGTATTCCCGATCATTCAACGAGACGTTTTAATTTAGTTGCAATTGTAGTTTTGTTGTTCAGTTTGTTTTAAATTTTGAGTTGTTTTATATTTTGAAATGTTGTGGCGGTGAATTTTATCTTGGAGTGATTTTTAATTTAGTTTTGATATCAGTTCAGGGACTACCCTAAAGGTTTTGGTTTTCATGCAACAGTTGTTTATCATGCAAGAAAAGTAAAATACTGTGCACGTAAGTAAATTGCAATAAAGTAAATTGCAATAAAATAAAAGCGTACCTGGAGATTCTTCCCGTCATCCCAAGCTGCACTTAAAACACATGTTAAGGCATTTAAATATTTCAATGGGTATCTAGGTAAAGCTAAGGGAGACGTTTTGGTTGTTTACCAAAGTCCTAATCCTATAGCTAGTCATCTCCTATGACGTCTAGGTTCTTGTGTTTTGGTTTAAGGACGATTTTCTTCATCAAAGAAACAATTAAATTCAATTGTTCTTGTAAACACCCTATCATATTGAGGAAGTGCTTAAGACGAGTCTTAAACATCTTTTCAATAACTCTAGGATTGTTTTAAGTCCAAGAGAATTTAATTATACAAGTGAATTAATCATCCAGGAGTTTTTGTTCTCTTGCGCAGTCAACTAGGACATTTGAATATCCTATAAGTGAAGTAACACTTCACTTGATACCTCATTTAAGAGTTATAGCACTAAGAGCTTTAAAAGGGCAAATCAACTTATTATGTATTTTAATGAGTTAAACCTAACGATTTAATTTTAATTTGATTAAAAAAAAACTAATTTAAGTTTGGAATAGTGTTCAAATTATTTTTTTAGATTTAATTCTTAATGATTTCATTTAGGTTTGTTGTTAAATGATTTTTAATTTAATTTAATTTAATTCTAATTTAATTTGATTTGTTTTTAATTTAATTTAATTTTTAATTTAGTTTAATTTAAATTAATTTGATTTAATTTTAATTTAATTTAATTTAACTTAATTTAATTTAATTTTAATTTAATTTCAATTTAATTTTAATTTAATTTAGTTTTAATTTAATTTTAATTTTAATTTAATTTAATTTTATTTTAATTTAGTTTTAATTTAATTTTAATTTTAATTTAATTTTAGTTTAATTTAAATTTGGATTATTATTTTAATTAATTTTTTTTATTAATAATTAAGTATTATTGAAGTGATTTATTTATGGATTTTTAAATTAAAGAATAAATATTGTCTTAATAATATCCTTACCTTAATAATTCCAATTTCTATTATTCTTCCAAAATTTTAATTAATTAATTAATTAAAGTTTTATTTTAATTATATTTGAAATGGTTAGTAGGTTTCTACCCTCAATCATTTAAGTTTCAATCATCCAAAATCAGTTTAAAATCAAATATTTTACCCTCCCCATTTTGATTAATCCTAAAATTTTAATTAAGGGTTGAAATTTTTAATTACCCTTTTGCCCTTCAAGCTTAATAATTCTATAACTCACTAAATTAAGCTCAAATGAACTTAAAATTTTTATTTAACCTCACTCACATGTTAATTAAGACATTAGAGGAGAAAATGTGATTTTTATGTATTTAATTTATTTATTTAATTATTTTTTATGGAAAATAGGGGTTTTCAAGGAAAATTTAATAACATGAACAAGGAAATGTGTTTGTTCTTGAGAAAATTATGGGATATTACTAATGACCAGAAGACCATTTGGACCAATTTTGGTGATTTTTTGAATTATATTTTATTTATTAGAATTATTTTTAATTTTGGCGTATTAATTAATTTTAAAATAAAATTAAAATTGAAAAATGGATTTTATATTTTTCATAAATCTTTCTAAACACAAGGAGTCTAGGGAAAACAAATTATATTTTTTTGATTTTTCTTTGATTTATTAGAATTATTTTAATGAAAAGGTTGGAAAATACATTTTTTAATATTAAAAAATTACATTAAGCCTTTAAAATTCAATATCTTATCCTAGGGACTTAAGAAAAATATTTGGTTTGTTCCTAAGTAATTAGAAATCAAAATGTGACATTTTGGTGATTTTTAATATTTTTATGATTTTTATTATTTTTTAATTATTAAAAATATTAAAATAATGATAAAAATCAACTTTTTTAGAAAATTACAATTTTAATTTTTCTAAGTTCCTCTGATATCAGAGAAGCTCCAAAACCATTTTTGTGAATTTTTGAAAAATATTTTGTGAGTTATGAATTTTTAAATTTTAATTTTACTTATGGGGCTTAATCAACCCATTTAGTGGGGCTAATCAAGTTCAATTAGTTTCAAAATTTTATGTAAGTTTCCTCTGACCTTAAAGAGTAATGAAGAATTATTTTTAAGTCAATTTGTTGTGTGATTAACCTTAATTAATTAAAGATCAATTTTGGGTATTTAGACCAATTAGGATTGTTCCAAGTGAATTAACTCAAAACTTATTTTTCCTAGGTTCCTCTGGTCATATGAAACATCACCAAATTTTCCTAGAATTTATTTCTCAAAATAATAATTATTGGAATTAAAATAATCAAAATAGTATTATGCAATTGAAAAATCAATAACTTCTAATAGGGATGTCCTCTGACCTTGGAAAATTCAGGGAATGTTCCCAAGTTCAGAGGCTTCAAAAGCCCTATGGTCTCATGCCATGGTGAATTTCTTATATGCATGGAGAATTGAAATAGTGCAGAGAGTAAATAAATTATTAAAAATAAAATACTTGATGAAATGACTTGATTTCTTTTCCACATTATTCTCCTCTGTTCACTGAGCAAGAGGGTATTTTTATTTTATTTTTAGGATTTTTCTACACAACGTTATGCATTTTTGAAGTTCTGGGTATTTAATAAATAAGAAAAATCCCTATTTATCTACTTATCCACGTGGCGCCACGCAATCCTCGGCAGCTCCGAATGCCCACGCGGTGCATTCCTATTCGACGCCTCCATCCGACTCAGCGCTCCAGGGGCCCGCGGTTCATGTACCATTGCGATGTCCGACTCGATCTCGACCGTCTGCTCGATACATGCTCGATCCGACGGCTCCTGGTCATCGTCTACGACTGGTGTGAACCCGTGACCATCCACACTAAAACCCTAAGAACTCACTCGATTCTCAACGGATTTTTGTGTTCTTATGCTCTATGGATTCATCTTGAAGAGACGAACACATCCATACGATAAAAATGCATTGAAATTAAGGCATTTGAAATGGAGAATCTCTAGAAGCTCGGGAAGAAGAGAGAGTTCATACCTTTGCTCAGAGAAGTGAAGCTTCAATCTGAGAGTTGTGTCACGTTCGATTGGGTCCAAGCAAGCTCCAGATGAAGTCCCTTGGCCTGGTGAATTGTCTCAGGTACAAAAGTGACCACGGCCCGATCACAAAGCTTAGAGGCTGGAGCAACTGGGTGGCTTGGAGAGGGGGCTTTCACTGGGGAACTTCTCCTCTTGGTCTAGTGAAGGTGTAGGACCAATCAATTTGGAGATTGGCTCACTGTTGTGAAGTGTCTTGGTTTTGGGCTTGAATTTCAACTCTGAAATTGAGCTCACAGAGAGGAAATGGCAGGGGGATTTCAGTGGGGATCAAGTTCTCAAGGTGTGGGGAAGAGTCTGGAATGATTTTGGCAGAGTTTCTGTGTGATTTGTTTCAGCACCTCTCCCATGGCCGAGAGAAGTGGTGTTTAAATAGACATGGCTGGAGGGCCTCCCAGGGGGAGTTAGGGCTTGGGATCAGCTGCTCTGGTGAGGACAAGAACAACCATGGTGGCCATTGGGCATGGGGCAACTCACCAGCTGAGAATTCCAAGCTTGGGCTCACATGATGCTCTCGGGTGTGGTTTTTCCAGGTGACCCAAGTGGCTGGCCAGCAGGCATGGGTCACCCTCAGGGTCAGGAGGCTCAGGGCTTGATGTTTGTGAAGTCAATTGGTTGCTGCCATGTGTAAAGAGTTTGAATCAAAGTGGAATGGGGTAAGGGTGTATTTTGGCTAAGTTTGGTCAAATGCATGGATAGGGCTAGGTGCACCTCCCCATGGCTAGTTTGGGCTGAAGAGAAAGTGGTTTAGGTCAGCTTAATTAGTGGGGAAGGGTCACCATCCAAGTACAATTAAGTTTAAGCAAGGTTTAGGGGAGACATGGGAGTGGTTAATCACTTATAAGAGGATCATTAAAGGGTCCCCTCTTCTTGCCATTTTGGGTATGGTGAAGTTTCCAAGGCTTTCATGGCTCACATGTGGCTCATGCATGGCTTCATGGCTCACCTTTGGCTTGGGAAAAGTTAAGTCAACTTCATGAAAAAGGGTTTTAGAAATTTTGGTAATTTAGGGGTGATTTGATGGGATTTGACATATAGCTTGATTTGAAATTATTTCATTATGGATTTAGAACTTAGGGGATGGTTTTATCAAATGGATGATGATAGAGGATTGTCATGTGGGCTTTAAGATGGATTTTGGGCTTTTTGAAATCATTTTGGATGGGCTTTTTAGGAAGGCCTAAGGAAGTGGGCCTTAGGTTTTTAAAATAAGTTTTTGGATGGGAATTTTGTAAAAGGTTGGGCCAAATAATTTTTGGGTTTGGTTTAGGGATGTGTCATGAGTGATTTGAAATAAATTTGAGGTGGTTTGGGTTTGAATTGGGTTCGATTTGGGCTTCTTTGGTAAAGGAGCCAATATTGGTCAAATTGGGCTAATTTGGGCCAATGTTGGGCAAGGGTTTCAATTGATGTAAAATTAATGTTGGGAAATGTTTATGGGGGTGTTACAAATAGGTTTCAACTTTGGTTGGGTTTTGATTTTGGGATTTGGGGCCCATTTGGGTTAGGTTTGGGTTTAGGTCAAAAGTGGGCATTTTGGCTTTGGGTTGGATTTGGGTGGAGTTTAGGTTCAAATTTTGGGCAAATCATGTTATTTTTTTGTTTGTGGGGATGTTAGGGAAAGTTTAGAAAAGGTTTGGGGTCAATTGGAGTTAAATTGGGTTAGTTTGGGCTAAGTTTGGGTCAAGGGTCCAAATTGGGCTTTAAGGTCAAAAGTGAAATTGGATTCAAATGTCAATCAAATTGGGCTTGGATTTGGTCTATATTGACATTAGGGATATTTAATTGAAGTTTAGAATTGAATTGGACCAAAATTGAGACCTATTGGGGTGATTAGGTTTGACATTGGGTTCATTTAGGTTTAAAATGGGCTAAATTGGGGGTTTTGGTAAAAGTGGGGTAAATTGACAAAATTGGTCCATGGTGTAGTTGGACAAAATGAAATTGGGAATATTTGGGATTTTCTGAATTTTTCTGGGAATTTTCTGAATTTTTTGGATTTTTGGGTCAAGAGGGGCATTTTGGTAATTTGGAGGGTATTGGGGGTATTTTTAGAAATTTTGGTATTTTTGGCTGGAGATAGTCAATTTGAGTGGGTAAAATGTTTAGGATTGATTTTGAGGACTTTTGGGTGATTTGGAGATTTTGGAGGATTTGGGCAATTCCAAGGGCTTTTGGTAGGTTCGATGGGTATAGGGTTCTCGGGGTCAAAAATTGAAATTTTGGAAGAATGAAGATTGATAAAATATGAGTGAAATGGAATCACTTTAGTTGAGCCATGAAGTCATATTAAGCCTATGTGAGCCATGAGAGGACTCATTGGAGGCATTCACTATGTTGTTCCTAACCCTCTTAACCAGGGGCTTAGGGGTTAAAGTCCATCCATATGAATTACCTACATGAGTCAGGGAATCAAGTTAGGGTAAGGTGTGGTTTTAGGATTTGGATTGTGTATGTGAGAGTGTAGAGTGTGAGTGTAGTGAGTGTGTAAGTCAACCCTCACCAGACCAGGCCACCCAGGGTAGTCCTAAGGCCAAAGATTCCTATAGGGAACTCATCCTTTAAACCTTCACATTTGATTTCAACCCTCTAGGTGATTAGGGGTCTACAATCATGCTTATGGGGTTTGCAGGGAGCTAAGAGGTGTTTGAATTTCTAAGTGGTGGGTTCCATTTCTAGTCCTCTAAGATTAGTCAAAGGAAAAGCCTAAGGCTAGATCCTAAGTACTAAAGAGAGAAGCAAAAGACCTCATAAAAAATGAGGTCAACACCTCTCTTTCAACTTTAACTTCTTTTTAAACTCTTGTTTCCAATTCTTTTTCAATCTTTAATTGAATAGCCTTAGTTTGCTCTTTGTTTTGATCTTTTGGGTTGATCTCAACATTGCTAGGAAGATTTCTAGAAGGTCTATAATTAAGCGCAATAAAGATATGTCACAATTGATTCTCAATGAACATTTTGAGCTTGAATTTGATTACCCATTTTCATAATCATTTCTTCTATAGAAAACTCCTTTTCCTTAAATTGTGGGTTACTATTAAAACCAGAAGGATAAGAAGGTTTATAATTGGTATTTCCTTGGTTGTTCGGATTTCCAACTGGATTCATAGAATTGTTTCCCTATTGTGGGTTAACAACAACATTGATATTATTCTAGTTAAAGTTTGGGTGATTCCTTCAACTAGGATTATAATAATTCGAATAAGGATTATTGACTTTGTTATTTATCGCATTCAAGGTTTCATAAGACATTCAAGGTTTCATAAGGTGTTTGAGAGTCTATCATCTGTCCTGAAGAATTTTCTTCTAACACCGGGGGTGTTGGAGAATAATTATTCCATATTGATCTAATTTCTTAGAAAGTGCAGCAATTTGAGAGACTATCATAGTTATCTCATCAGAATCATGAATATTAGCTACTCTCTTAGGATTTACCTGCTTATAGGGCCATTGAAAATTATTAGTATCCATCTCTTTAATTAACGAATATGCTTCATCAAAAGGTTTTGACATTAATGATCCACTAGCAACAACATTGATAATCGATCTCTAATCCCATTAATCCATTATATAATATTTGAATTATTAACCAGTCTGGTAAAACATGATGTGGACACTTTCCCAGAAGATCTTTGAATCTTTCTAAAGCTTCATATCTGGACTCTCCATCAAACTGACTAAAAGATGTGATATCATTCCTCAGCTTAGCAGTTTTTGAAGGAGAGAAATATTTTGATAGAAACTTTTATGAAAGTTCTTTCCAAGTTCTAATAGATCTATGTGCTAACGAGTTTAACCACGCCTTAGCCTTATCCCTTAATAAAAAAAGAAAAAGTCTAAGCCTAACAGCATCGTTTGACACTCCATCGTATTTAGAGTTAGCACACAGTTCTAGAAAACTAGCGAGATGTAAGTTAGGATCTTCATTAGGTGTTCCTCTAAATTGATTATTCTGTACCATTTGGATAATAATAATTTTAAGCTTAAATGAATTCGCAACAACATCAGTGTTTTTGATAGTTAAGTGAATTTCATCTGTTGTTGGATTAGCATATTTCCTTAAAGGTCTTGGTATATTTTCATTTTGATGTTGTTCACCATTTTGTGAGGATTTTCAGATTATTTTTGTTGTTTTCGAATTTTTCTAATAATACTCTCTAATTCAGAATTGTAAGGCACTAAACCTATAGATCCGATACTATGCATACAAACACAATAAGCACAGTAACAATAAACAAACACACACAATTATGACTTTTAGTTCAAATATAAGATTTCAAATACTGCAAAATTAATTTTAGTAGTTACCTTTCCTCCCCGACAAAGGCGCTAAAAACTTGGTGCAACTTTTTTAATTTGCCAAAATTTATGAATTCAGATTTATATATATATTGATTTAGTTTTCAATTGAGTCGCACAATTAAACACAAGTATATGTATCGGTCAAGTAATACATGGCTCTAGTCGAGTCCTGGATATCGATCCCATAGGGAGGCAATTAATTTTATGGTGTAGCACATAAATCACTTCTTAAATCACAACATAATTGCAATATTATAATTATTAAAATAGAGACAAACTGTTGTAGTTACTAATTCTACTAAAGTACATTTTAACCTTCTAGCAAGTTAAACTAATACAAGACTAAAGTTATAACAAAGTTCAATTGTAAAAAAAAATCTTCATCCTCTCTAATTATAATATGATGATTTTTGTGACAAAGATAAGTGATGCAAATGTACATTGGAGCATTCTTATTCTTTACCCTTTTCTAAGCACATGAAGAACATTGGCTAATCCTACATTCAATCCCCAAATCTATGGTTAGGTTGGGAGGATACAGGCTCTCACTCTAGAGCTCCCACTTCTCTTCCTCTGAAGGCTAACTCTCGCTTTGGTTTCCAAACCCTAGGACCAAATTGGGGATTTCAGCTTGCCACTCTGAAATCTCCAATTTTACACCAATAAAAGTATATTTCCCTATTTATTTGCACTCAACCCCCATGAACTACGTCACTCATTCATGGACATTGAATGTGACCTTCACTTTTGTCGTGGTACTCATAATCCTTTCGAAACATAAGTTTCCCAACAAGTTTTAACTATTTAATTGGTCAGATCAAAAAGTAAATGAAGTACTAAGTGAAAGGTCATCATAATTTCTTCATAATAAATCGACACATCATTTCCATATCACAACATCAACACATCACAAGAAAAAGAGGAAGAAAAAAAAATATACTCAAGAATAATGAGGAAAATATGACAAAACTTGAATTTTATATATAAAAGCAACGTCATACAAATAGAGTAAAGAAAAGACAACTTATCTCAAACAATTCCCCAAGAAAATCTCAAGGAATTCCTTTGACTCCTCATATTTCTTCACAATAATACACAATTCTCTCTTTAGATAAGTAAGGAAGAAGAAATCTCTTACTTTCCCTCTCCTCCTACACTCCTTAGAAGAGAACACACAAACCCTAGATTTCCTAAAAAATGAAAAGACACACCAAGCTCTAAACTCTCTTTCCCCTCACTAAATTTTGCTCTAAAGTAGTTTAAATCTGGCCATAACTGATTTCCCAAGAGTTTCTTCAAGCATCCCTCCAAAATATAGCCAAGTACATTGTATCTAGTTTAAATTCGGGATAAAGCGCGGTCTAGCACAGGATAGGGCACCATCTGGCGCTATTTTCCGCCTTTTGGGTCTAAATTCTCTGTAAATTGGCGCGGTCCGGTGCTGGTGACAACGTCGTTCAGGGCTAGTTCAATAAAATGTACTTTTGCCCCATTTTGCTCCAAATTTGCTCCTTTTCTCTTCCTTTTGCTCCAAATGCCTAAAATCATTATACCTGCATAAAATCATGAAAAATACATTTATTTAAAGTGTAATATTATCAAAACATGTATGAAATGGACATTAAAAAGCTATCAAATTTTCTTTGGATCAGGGATCGTGGCTTTCTTGTTGTCATATCAACCCTTTATCCAAAAAAATTAAAGGACAAAAACCTGACATTATATAACCATATCTCTTTCATAACCACCGACAAATTGATAATTTTAATGGGTTATCTAGACCATTTCGGTTAACGCTAATATGCGTGGCATACTTATTAAGTATTCCACACATATTGGGGGCCCAATTGTTGTCCTCACTTTTATGAGGGCCCAAATTGACACTCACAGACAAGAAATTTCTTAAGCCATCTTCATTGGCTCATAATCCTCAGACACCTCTTTACAGATCTAATGATCACTATGGTCATTAAATACATCCTAGGAGAAGGTCTACCAATATTAACACCTTTAAACTCTCTAGATATTTCTTAAAACCCTAAAAATTGGATTGACCTCAATATACCCTTTTTTGGATCAAACCAATATGACATCCTATAATAATCAAACCAGCAATGACAATCCCTGATTTGGTCAACACTTGACCTAAGATGGTCAAATTTAGTCAAAATGGTCAACCCATAACCTAATGACCACCAAATTGACCCTATGGTCAAACCAATGACCTAAACGGTCATTTAGGTCAAAATGGTCAATCCATGACCTAAAGACCACCACATTGACCATCTGGTCAACCCTTAACCTAAGATGTCAAATTTGGTCAAAATGATCAATCCATGACCTAAAGACCACCACATATGACATCACAAATGACATCACACGTGACATCACAAATGACGTCACACATGACATCTCATATGACATCACATATGACATGACACATGACATCACATAGATGACATCACATATAACATATAAAATCCATAAATGATTTTTAAAATTAATTTGACATATGTAGGGTCACTAATAGGTCACCCATGACCCATAAAACCTATTATGACCCATGAAACGTCATCTTAAACAAAAGACAAAAAAATTATCATGACGCCATCATTAAGGGAAGAATGATGTGTCATTCCTTCATGAAACATGGAAGGAAGAAATGGTGAGCTCATCACTCACCAACAACTCAATCCAATAAGAGAAGGACCCATATAAAACCTTACCTCATGCATAATTATGGTCATCATGACCAAATGATGAAAATTGGAAATGAGAAGGCATATGTGTCATCTCATCACAAATTCATTAAATAGCCAATGAGTTTACATGGGGGAGGTTGATCCATGAGTTCTATCCACTTCATGAATAATCCAATGAGAGAAAAACGCATCTAAAACCTTATATCACACATAATTATTGTCATTATGATAAAATCATAAAAAATGAAATAAAGAGGGCTATGTGTCACCCCTTTCACAAAAGACCAAAAAAAAATCATTATGACACCATCATGAAGGGAATAGTGAGGTGTCATTTCCTCATGAATTTTTGAATAAGGATGAAGAAAATTCATCACTCACCTCCCTATTAATCCAATGAAGAAAGAAGCTTAGCCATGTCATTCTCCCCATCATAATTGGCTTTATCATTACATTCCATGGAAGTGAGGAAAGAGAGGACCCATGTGTCATCCTCTCCACAAACTTATTAATTAATTGGCAAGAATTATATGGGAAAGGTCTATCTAGCCTATCTTAAGCTCTTATCCACCTTATGAGCTAACCAATTGAATGAGAACAAAAATTACATGCCAAATCTTCACCATGGTTAGGTTCATCATAATCAAACCATGAAAGAGAGGGAATGAGAAGCTTATGTGCCATTTCATTATGAAACTTGGAGTAAAGATATGGTGAGCTCATCACTCACCACCACCTCCATCCAATAAGAGAATAACCCATTTAAACCCTTATCCTAAACATAATTAGGATCATCAAGACCAAATTATGAAGATTAGGAATGAGAAGGCATATGTTTCATCTCATCCCCAATTCATTAAATGGCTCATGAATTCATATGAGGGAGGTAGATCTAAGAAGCTTTATTCACATCATGGATTAACCAATAAGGGAAGAATAAGATAGGATCACCAAAATAAGCCTTCATGAGCTACCTATCTTCTTCCCTAAGCAATCCTTTGCTTATCCATGGCTTCCCAATGGCTATAAAATGCCATACCCGTGAGCTCACAAAGTAGAGGGAGAATGAGAGGAAAAGCTCTTAAACTCCAGCACACCTCAGCTCAATTGGACTTATGATAGACATTACAAGGAAAAAATGATCCTTCCTCTCATGCTCGATTGAGGCCTCACCTCTCGAGACAAGGTACATGAACTTAACCCGAATTCCTTGCTTGAATTTGAGTCTTTATGAAGAAAACCATCGCAAAGCACCCATATAGCCGTAGGAATATGATTGTCTCAATGAGATTATTTTTTTCTAAGGTTAGGAAAATTTCCCTAAAATCAAATTAAAAAATTTTTGTCAAAATTTGTAATTGTTTTCAAAAATAATTATAAAAACTAAGAAAATTGGAAATTAAATGGAAAATTGGTTAGAAAATTTAAGGTTATGAATTCAAACCTTTAAATGACAATTTCTAGCCTTTGAAAAATTAAAATGACATTTTAAACTCTTAGGGTAAAATTGTAAATTTTCAAATTTACATATAAAAAACCCATAGGATTGAAGGATTGCTTTGAATGACCTAATCCTAATCCTTAGGTTTAATTCTTAATTAGACCTATAATAAAACTAAGCCTTAACGACAATTGGGCTTAGTCACATCCCTGATGCTTTGGGTTCAACCTAAATGAACTTACATCATATTCTAAATACTTAGGTTCAACTTACATGAATCTAATTCAAAATTAAAATTCTTTGGGTCTAGTCAATGGTGGCGATGGGAAGAAATATATGAGGTCATTGGTTGATGATGATGATGTCATCATGTCATCGCCATCCAATATATCATGTCAATGTCAAGGAGTCGCCATCTAATATTAGCCTAGTTTTATTTGTATAAATCCTATGAAGGATTTAGAGAATTTTTAGGACTAATAATAGAAAAAGGTGTTTATGATAATTCTTATATGAGGATATTCTAGAATAACGTATTCTAGAATTTTCATATTAAGAAAATCATGGTAAACCAGAGATTTCTGTTTTGGGTTCTTTCAGATCTCCTATAGAGGTAAGCCTCTATAGTTAATTACATCTTAAACAATTCTCGATTATTTAAGAAAACTTCTTATTAATGTTAATCATTTGTTTTCTAAAAGATTCATTTTATGGAGAGATGTACCCACTATCACTCCCAAATGTCATTATATCATGTTATTGAATACTTTAGGTATTATGTCTAACCTAAAGGTTTTGGTTTTATTGTCATGTCGTTGTTGTGTTGAAAAGTTTCAGGTTATATGTCTAACCTAAAAGTTTTGTTTTGTTTTCAATGTTGTTGTCTTGTTGAAAAGTTTCAGGTTATATGTCTAACCTAAAAGTTTTGTTTTGTTTTGTTGCTAATATTCCGTCGTCGGCGTCCTGCAAAACAGAGTTAGCACACCCTATAACATGCAAAGAAAATCTAAATGGAATTTCTTGTCTTCATCCTGCGAAGAAAATATCGTCAGAAATAATATCACAAAATATGTTAAGTTATTTTGAAATGTCAACTTCATGCTAATCATGTTGTTTTTTTTTAAAAATGTCAAATTTTCGTTGATTATGTCAACATCAGATTCATGTCGGTTATGTCAATTTTAGAGTGTCAAATTATGTTGAATTGATCTTGAGTTTGAGCTTAAATTCCAGGTTCGTGTCTATCAAAAGATTTAAAGTTAAGTTCAATATTAATTGAACTAACTTGGGTTCATGTCTAGTTGAACCTAAGTTAAATTCAATGTTGATTGAATTTGATTAACTCGAGTTCATGTCTCGTTTGAACTTAAGTTAATAGGTTTAAAGTTAAATTCAATATTAATTGAATTAACTTGGATTCATGTCTGATTGAATCTTAGTTAAATTCAATGTTGATTGAATTTGATTAACTCGAGTTCATGTCTGTTTGAACTTAAGTTAATAGGTTTAAAGTTAAATTCAATATTAATTGAATTAACTTGGATTCATGTCTGATTGAATCTTAGTTAAATTCAATGTTGATTGAATTTGATTAACTCGAGTTCATGTCTGTTTGAACTTAAGTTAAGAGGTTTAAATTCAATATTAATTGAATTAACTTGGATTCATGTCTGATTGGATCTAAGTTAAATTCAATATTGATTGAATTTGATTAACTCGAGTTCATGTCTGTTTGAACTTAAGTTAATAGGTTTGGTTTAGGATGGACTTAATTAAATTTTAAACCTTGTTTAAATTGGATTTAAAGGTTAATCAAGCCTAATAAATTAGACTTCATTAGAATTATAGACCATTCAAATCCATTTTAGGTAAGGTTTAAGTCTTAATCAAGTCTATTTTGTCGGACTTAGATTTAGGATTGTCTTAAGTTCATTAGGAGTTGAACTCAAGTTCGGTTTGATTTAAGTCTAATGTAGATTAGTCTTAACTTTGGTTTAGGTTGAATTTAGGTTCAATATGGATTGGACCTAAGATTTAGATTAACTTGAGTTCAAGTTGGATTGAATTCAAGTTAGGTCATGTTTGAATTTAAGTTAGGTTCAATAGGGATTGGACCTAAGATTTTGGGTTAACTTGAGTTCAAGTTGGATTGAACTCGAGTTGTGTTATGTTTGAGTTAGGTTCAATGTGGATTGAACCTAAAGTTTAGGTTAACTTGAGTTTAAGTTGGGTTGGGTTTAGGTTAGGTTCAATTTGGGTTGAACCTAAGGTTTAGGTTAACTTGAGTTCAAGTTAGGTTGGACTCAAGTTAGGTTAGGTTTAGGTTAGGTTCAATGTGGGTTGAACCTAAGGTTTTGGTTAACTTGAGTTCAAGTTTAGGTTGGACTCAAGTTAGGTTTAAGTTTGATTTAGGTTCAATGTGGGTTGAACCTAAGGTTTTGGTTAACTTGAGTTCAAGTTAGGTTGGGTTTAGGTTAGGTTCAATGTGGGTTGAACCTAAGGTTTAGGTTAACTTGAGTTCAAGTTAGGTTGGACTCAAGTTAGGTTAGGTTTAGGTTAGGTTCAATGTGGGTTGAACCTAAGGTTTTGGTTAACTTGAGTTCAAGTTTAGGTTGGACTCAAGTTAGGTTTAAGTTTGATTTAGGTTCAATGTGGGTTGAACCTGAGGTTTTGGTTAACTTGAGTTCGAGTTAGGTTGGGTTTAGGTTAGGTTCAATGTGGGTTGAACCTAAGGTTTAGGTTAACTTGAGTTCAAGTTAGGTTGGACTCAAGTTAGGTTAGGTTTAGGTTAGGTTCAATGTGGGTTGAACCTAAGGTTTTGGTTAACTTGAGTTCTAGTTTAGGTTGGACTCAAGTTAGGTTTAAGTTTGATTTAGGTTCAATGTGGGTTGAACCTAAGGTTTTGGTTAACTTGAGTTCAAGTTAGGTTGGACTCAAGTTAGGTTAAGTTTGGCTAAGTTTGGTTTAACTTGAGTCTAATATGGGTTAGACTTAAGTTTGGTTTGATTTTGACATAGGTTCATGTCAGATTGAACCTAAGTTTGGTTTGACTTAAGTCTAATGTAGGTTAGACTTAAGTTAGGTTTAGGTTTAATTTAGGTTCAGTGTGGGTTGAACCTAAGTTTGGTTTGACTTAAGTCTAATGTAGATTAGACTTAAGTTATGTTTAGGTTTGATTTAGGTTCAATGTGGGTTGAACCTAAGTTTGACTTAGATCTAACTAAGTTTGGTTTGACATAAGTCTAAATGGGTTAGACTTAAGTCAGGTTTGATTTTTGTTAAACCTTGGTTAATTAAGGCTTAATGGTCTTATTAAGTCTAATGTTTAGACCTAATTAGGATTTGAATTTAGTTAAGCCTTAGTTAGTTAAGACTTAATGGTTTAATTTGATCTAATGGTTAGATCTAATTAGGGTTTAGGTTTGATTAAACCTTAGTTAGTAAAGGTCTAATGATTTAATTAGGTCTAAGGGTTAGACCTAATTAGGGTTTGAGTTTGATTAGACCTTAGTTAGTTAAGGCTTAATGGTTTAATTAGTGCTAGAGGTTGCATCTAATTAGGGTTTGAGTTTGATTAGACCTTAGTTAGTTAAGGTCTAATGGTTTAATTAGGTCTAAGGGTTAGACCTAATTAGGGTTTAGGTATGATTAAACCATAGTTAGTTACGGCTTAAAGGTTTAATTAGGTCTAAGGGTTAGACCTAATTAGGGTTTAAGTTTGATTAAACCTTAGTTAGTTAAGGCTTAAAGGTTTAATTAGGTCTAAGGGTTAGACCTAATTAAGGTTTAAGTTTGATTAAACCTTAGTTAATTAAGGCTTAAAGGTTTAATTAGTGTCTAGGGTTAGACCTAATTAGGGTTTAGGTATGATTAAACCTTAGTTAGTTAAGGCTTAAAGGTTTAATTAGGTTCAGGGTTAGACCTAATTAGGGTTTAGGTATGATTAAACCTTAGTTAGTTAAGGCTTAAAGGTTTAATTAGGTCCAAGGGTTAGACCTAATTAGGGTTTAAGTTTGATTAAACCTTAATTAGTTAAGGCTTAATGGTTTAATTAGGTCTAAGGGTTAGACCTAATTAGGGTTTAAGTTAGATTAAACCTTAGTTAGTTAAGGCTTAATGGTTTAATTAGGTCTAAGGGTTAGACCTAATTAGGGTTTAGGTATGATTAAACCTTAGTTAGTTAAGGCTTAAAGGTTTAATTAGGTCTAAGGGTTAGACCTAATTAGGGTTTAAGTTTGATTAAACCTTAGTTAGTTAAGGCTTAAAGGTTTAATTAGGTCTAAGGGTTAGACCTAATTAGGGTTTAAGTTTGATTAAACCTTAGTTAGTTAAGGCTTAGTGGTTTAATTAGGTCTAAGGGTTAGACCTAATTAGGGTTTAGGTATGATTGAACCTTATGTTTAAGGAGGTTAATTAAGTTTAGTATGTCTTTAAACCTGATTAAGGGAGTTTAGTTTTGTGTTAATTAAGTTTAATATGTCCTTAAACTTAATTTAAAAGAGTTTAATTTTTATTAAACCTAAATTAGGTAAGGTTTAATGGGTTAATTAAGTTCAGTGTGTCCTTAAACTTAATTAAAGAAGTTTAATTTTTATTAAACCTAATTTAGGTAAGGTTTAATTGGTCAGTTAAGTTTAGTGTGTCCTTAAACTTAATTAAAGGAGTTTGATTTTTGTTAAACCTAATTTAGGTAAGGTTTAATTGGTTAATTAAGTTTATTATGTCCTTAAACTTAATTAAAGGAGTTTGATTTTTATTAAACCTAATTTAGGTAAGGTTTAATTGATTTAAATGTCATTTTAAGCCTTAATTGAATCTAATCTTGTCATTTTAGACTCAAGTGAGGTTTATTATTAGCCTATCATAGGCTAGAACCATTTTCAAACTTAAATTGTTGATGAAAATAGTTCAATTTTACAAAAGGTCATTTTAGGATAAAAATTATTTAATTAATAAATGCTTTTAACCCTAAATTTCCAAATGTCATTCAAGATTGTTTCTATGACTTAGAAATATTTTTCCTAGGGTCATTGTCTGTTGCCCTATCATTCCTAGTCATTTGTATTTTTATTTTCTTAATTTTCAAATTTTTATAATTATTATTTGAAATAATTACAAAGAAACTTGAAAATTCAAGAAAAGTATCCTAGGCATGTTTTCTGTCCTTAGAAAAATTATGGAAGGTCCCTAAGAACATTCATATTTTTTTGATTTATAAATAATTTTTAATAATTAAAATACTCTAGAGAGTATTTAATTAATTAAAAATTAAATACTAAGAATAAAATTATGATTTTGGTCTCATAATTTTCTTCTCTTCAAGAGCTTTCCAGAGGTATTTTTATTTTATTTTTAGGACCTCTGGTTAAAGAGATATGAATTTTTGAAGTTTAAGGAATTAAATTTTTTTTTTAATACCGCGCCGCCGAACTCACGCCCATTCGACGCGTGTCCTCGGACGCGTCGAACGGACGGGAAGATCCCATGCAGCTGTCGGACCTCGGGGCTCCGTTCGGCGCAGATCTGCGCCTTCCGTTCCAAAGGTGCCGGATCGGACGGCGTAGAAAATTCAGTATTTAATCCCGAAATTCCATAGCCATTGAACTTCAAACATTAATATCTCACTCATTTCGTGATGAAATTGAGTGATTTTTTTTTAAAATGCTCATCTAGTCAAGTAGTATCAATCCATACAGTGATGATACACTTTTGAGCTAGCAAAATACATGATTTATTAAAAACATGAATTATTTTGCAAATATAAATTCCATACCTTGGCCACAAGTGGATCAAGTCGATCGACCCTATGGTTGTCTTCTTGGACCCCAAGAGAAGATCGTGGAAGTAGTAATTTGTTCCGAAGTTGTGGTTGGAGAGGAATTTGGGAATTGGTCCCGATTTGGGCTGATTTTGAAAATGGCTCAAATTAGCTCAAATGGGTTAGATCTATGGTCGGGTTTCACTCCTAAAAGATAGTGGGGACTCTTAGGAAAAACTTTTATGTTGGGAGCAGGAGGATTTGGGCGAGCCTATAGGTCTCACTAAATATTTTCTTCCTCCTTAGCTAGTTTCGGCCAAGGGCTCTATTTATAGCCAAATGATGGAGTTGGCTTGCCTTAGGCTATTCTTGGGCATTACTTATCTCCCCTACATGCTGATTGGGTGATCAATTGACAGGAGATAAGCTTAGATTTTTCTCTCTAAGTATTTCATGATGAATTTCATCTCTTTGCCTCTTGCCCATTGGCCATTGTGGGAGGTTACTTGTGAGCTGTTGTTAGGCTTGCTAAGGAGCTTACAACTCAATCCATGAGCTTAAGAAGTGATGACACATAACCTAGCCTATAGCCTAGCCTTCATCATCACCATTTACCATGGTAAAGAGGGGTTACATGTGAGGTTTTCTCCTCATTGGGTGGCTTGGGTGGTTGTCATTTTTTGACCTATGTTGGCCTGCCACCTTAAGGAGGGAATGAGGGAGGTGATGACACCTCATTCCATGCATAATCATGGGGGTTAAGCCATGGATGATGGGCTTTAGGATGGGCTTTAGGATGGGCTTTAAAATGAACTTTAAAATGGACTTTTTATATGTTAAAGAGGCTTTTAAAATGAATTAGCCCAATTAAATATGAAGAGCCCACTTGTATTTTCATCCCTCCCCTTTAATTTCCATTTTAATTAATTTTTTTTATTAATTAAAATTGGTGGAAATTATTTGATTAATCAATTTACTAATCGAAAATGATTTCAAATTAATTAATTGATTATTTTTGTCATTTTATGTCATTTTATGATTTTTAATTTAATTTTCATTTTAATTATGTCATTTAATCAAAATGTTGAAAATTAAATCATTAATCATTTTAATTAATCAAAATAATTTTGAAATTAACTATTTGATTAATTTTGTTATTTTTATGTCATTTTTATCTATTTTAATTAAAATAGATAAGTGTTGACCAATTTTGACTTGGGTTGACCTAAGTTAGCCTAAATCGGTCAAATTGATTTTAAGATGTCCAATGTCTGTGATTTTGTCATTGTGGTGTTTTAAATGTGTTAGTGGGTGTAAAGGTTGATTTATGGGTCAATAGGACTGGTCATTAGGTCTGGTTTGATCAATTTGACCAAAGTTGACTTTTTAGGTCAAAAGGGTGACCTATGGGGTCAACAGTGTAGGTCATTAGGTCTTGTTTGACCAGTTTAACCAGAGTTAACTTTTTAGGTCATAGGGTTGACCAATAGGGTCAACAGTGTAGGTCATTAGGTCTGGTTTGACCAATTTGACTAGAGTTAACTTTTTAGGTCATAGGGGTGACCTATGGGGTCAACAGTGTAGGTCACTAGGTCTGGTTTGACCAGTTTTACTAAAGTTGACTTTTTATGTCAAAAGGCTGACCTATGGGGTCAACAGTGTAGGTCATTAGGTCTTGTTTGACCAATTTGACCAAAGTTGACTTTTTAGGTCATAAGGGTGACCTATGAGGTCAACAGTGTAGGTCATTAGGTCTGGTTTGACTAAATTGACCAAAGTTGACTTTTTAGGTCATAAGGGTGACCTATGGGGTCAATAGTGTAGTTCATTAGGTCTGGTTTGACCAGTTTGACCAAAGTTGACTTTTTAGGTCATAGGGGTGACCTATGGGGTCAACGAGTGCAGTCACTAGGTCCGGTTTGACCAATTTGACTAGAGTTGACTTTTAGGTCATAGGGGTGACCTATGGGGTCGATGTTGCAGTCACTGTGTCCGGTTTGACCAATTTGACCGGAGTTGACTTTTTAGGTCATAGGGGTGACCTATGGGGTCAATAAGGTAGGTCATTAGGTCCGGTTTGACCAATTTGACTAGAGTTGACTTTTAGGGCATAGGGGTGACCTATGGGGTCAACGGTAGCAGTCACTGTGTCCGGTTTGACCGGCTTGACCGGAGTTGACTTTTTAGGTCATAGTGGTCGACCTATGGGGTCAACAGTGTAGTCACTAGGTCCGGTTTTACCAGCTTGACCAAAGTTGACTTTTTAGTCAAAGGGTTGACCTATCGGATCAACGAGGTAGTCACTAGTGTCCGGTTTAACCAGCTTGACCAAAGTTGACTTTTTATGTCAAAAGGTCGACCTATGGGGTCAACAGTGCAGTCATTAGGTCCGGTTTGACCAATTTGACCAAAGTTGACTTTTTAGGTCATAGGGGTGACCTATGGGGTCAACGTTGCAGTCACTGTGTCCGGTTTGACCAATTTGACCGGAGTTGACTTTTAGGTCATAGGGTGACCTATGGGGTCAACGATGTAGGTCACTGAGTCCGGTTTGACCAATTTGACCGGAGTCGACTTTTTAGGTCATAGGGGTGACCTATGGGGTCAACGAGTGTAGGTCACTAGGTCCGGTTTGACCAGCTTTGACTCGTAGCTGACTTTTTAGGTCATAGGGTTGACCTATGGGGTCAACAGTGTAGGTCACTAGGTCCGGTTTGACCGACTTGACCAAAGTTGACTTTTAGTGGCATAGGGTCGACCTATGGGGTCGATAGTGTAGGTCACTAGGTCCGGTTTTACCGGCTGACCAAAGTTGACTTTTTATGTCAAAAGGTCGACCTATGGGGTCAACGATGCAGGTCATTAGGTCCGGCTCGACCAATTTGACCAAAGTTGACTTTTTAGGTCATAAGGGTGACCTATGGGTCAACGATGTAGGTCATTAGGTCCGGTTTGACCAGCTTGACCAAAGTTGACTTTTTGAGTCATAAGGGTGACCTATGGGATCAACAAGGTAGGTCATTAGGTCCGGTTTCGACCAATTTGACTCGTAGTTGACTTTTTAGGTCATAGTGGTCGACCTATGGGGTCAACGTGGTAGGTCATTAGGTCTGGTTTGACCAGTTTGACCAAAGTTGACTTTTTAGGTCAAAAGGGCATTTACTCATTGTAAAATGAGGTCAACAGTTAAAATCGATCTAAACCAAATTTTAGACACCTAGGTTCAATCGATATGAATCCAAAATCGAAATAAAAACTCCTTGGGTTTAACTCACATGAACTCAAGTCAAACTAGAAATTTTGGATTCAACCCGTATGAACCCAAATACAAATCAAACTAAACCTATGACTTAGGTTGAACCCACATGAATTAAAACCTCGTCCAAACCCTAATTAGGTCTAAGACTTCAATTAGACCTAACTAAACCAAGTTAGACCTTAATCACATTAGGTTTAACTGAATAAACCCCAATTAGGTCTAAGACACCAACTAGACCTAATTAAACCAAGTTAGACCTTAACCAACTTAGGTTAATTTAATAAACACCAATTAGGTCTAAGACACCAATTAGACTTAATTAAACCAAGTTAGACCTTAACCACATTAAGTTTAACTTAATAAACCACAGTGAGGTCTAAGACACCAATTAGACATAATTAAACTAAGCTAGACCTTAATCACATTAGGTTTAACATAATAAACCCCAATTAGGACTAAGATACCAATTAGACCTAATTAAACTAAGTTAGACCTAAACCACATTAGGTTTAAATTAAGAAACCCCAATAAGGTCTAAGACAACAATTAGACCTAATTAAACCAAGTTAGACCTTAACCACATTAGGTTTAACTTAATAAAACCCTAAGTCTAAGACACTAATTAGACTTATTTAAACCAAGTTAGACTTTAACCACATTAGGTTTAACTTAATAAACCCAAATTAGGTATAAGACAACAATTAGACCTAATTAAACTGAGTTAGACCTTAATCACATTAGGTTTAACTTAATAAACACTAAATAGGTCTAAAACAACAATTAGACCTAATTAAACTAAGTTAGACCTTAACCACTTAAGGTTTAACTTAATAAACCCCAATTAGGTCTAAGACACCAATTAGGCCTAATTAAAACAAGTTAAATCCTAATAATATTAAGTTTAACTTAATAATACCTAATTAAGTCTAACCCAAATTCGACTTAATTAACCTTTAAGTCTTACTTACATTAGGATTAAACAACCTTGAATCCTAATTAAGTCTAACCTAAATTAGACTTAATTAATCTTTAAGCCATACTTACATTAAGCTTAAACAACCTTGAATCCTAATTAAGTCTAAGCCTAATTAGACTTAATTAATCTTTAAGTCTTAATTACATTAGGCTTAAACAACCTTAGATCCTAGTTAAGTCTGACCCTAATTAGACTTAATTAAACTTTAAGCCTTACTTACATTAGGCTTAAACAAACTTTAATCCTAATTAAGTCTAACCCTAGTTTACACTTAATTAACCTTTAATCCTTACTTACATTAGGCTTAATAATCGTAAAACCTTATTAAGTCAAACCCTAATTATGTTTAATTAACCTTTAAGCCTTACTTACATTAGACTTAAACAACCTTAAATTTTAGTTAAAACTAAACATAATTAGAATGAATAAACCTTTAAGCTTTACTTATATTAGGCTTAAACAACCTTAAAACTTAAGTAAGTCTAACCCTAATTAGACTTAATTAATCCTTAAACCTTAACTAAATTATTTTTAAGTAACCTTAAACCCTAATTTATTCTATCTTTAATTACACTTAAATCTAACCATAACTCAGGTTCAATTCAACTTGAACCCAAGTTAACCAATCCTCTAGGTTCAACTTACATTTAACCTAACCTTAGGTTCAACCAACATTAAAGCTAACCAAAAAGTTAGGTTCAACTTACAATGAACCTAACTCAACCAAACTTCAGGTTCAACCCAAATTGAACCTAACCAAACTTTAGGTTCAACATACATTGAACTTAAATCAAACTTAAGCTTAGGGTCCACCTAACATGAACCCAAGTTAACTAAAATTTAGGTTCAATATACATTGAACCTAAATTAAACATAGCTTTAAGCTAACTTGAACCCAAGTTGACCAAGTTTTAGGATCAACCAAAATTGAACATAAGTCAAACATAAAACTTAGGTCCAACCTAACATGAACCTGTCGGCATATTTTTAGGTTGAGTGTTGTATTTTGAAAAGGGGTCGCCTAACAGAAATTGTCGGCGAATTCTAGATTTTAATTTTAATTTAAATATGTATATATGGTTTTAGAAAGTAGTATTTGATTTTGAAAGTAATTTTAGGATATGAAATCAAACTGATCTCACATCCTAGATAGTTTATATAAACGAGCACCGCATTACAAACCGTGTAACTATCCCGAAGAATAGACACACTGCTTGATGATGGGGCTCAGTTAAATAAACTAGGAGATTTGTGACATCCGTTTGGACTGCGAACCAATTTTATAAGCCGACAAATTCCCCTGCTTAATATAAATGAATTAAGCAGGGTTTATATTACTTGGGTTCTTAAAGTTCCCTATAAGGGCAAGCCCCTATAGTTAATTACATCTTAAATGACGGGAATCATCTAAGAAAACTCTCGATAATGATCAGTGGTTTTGCTCTCAAGAATTTCAAAGTTTAAGGTTTTCAAACAATTAGATTTTTGGAAATTTCAATAGGGAATGACTCAAAATTTGGAACAATTATTTTCAGGGGTCCAATGGAAGAGAAGTAGGAGAAGTTGAGGATTCAAGAAGAATCTTGGCAACTTCCCAAACTATCCTATTGTTTGGCTTCGAGTTTAAGAAAATCCTAATATTATCTGATATTTCAATCTTGCCAATTTTAATTAATTAAGGCTTATATTCGTATGACACAATCATACAAATAGCCTCGAAGATGTGAGGGTTTATGTCGTACCAAACAACTACCTCGGACTCCTAAGACTGGTTAGGGCTTAGTCTGCATAACATGATTATGCAAACGCCTAACGAAAAGATTGAGGATTTGTGTTGCACTAGACAAACTACCTCGAAGTCCTATGGCTTGGTTATTTAATTCTAAGGAATGGTTTTGCTGAAGTAGACCCGAGTTTTGTTGATGACGATGGCCGTGCTGCCCACCATGCTCCGAGCTCCTTGTTGTTGCAGAGGTTTAGTTTTAGAAGTCATAAATCAGGAGATGAGAGAAGTGTTTTGGTTTAGAAATCTTAAAATCCAAGTTTTTTTAATATTTTAATTAAAACAAATCTTAAAGTTGATTATAACAGAACCGATTAAGATCCCACAGTTCCGTCATCCCAGCACTATTATTTTCATTGAATTCACGTAGTCCAGATGAATTTGCTAAACTCAACTGAATGAGTTCCACACTTTCATTTATACCGTGGGAAATCCCGTTAACAACACGTGGGTTACATCATCCGAGGTATTCCCGATTATTCAACGAGACGTTTTAATTTTGTTGCAATTGTAGTTTTGTTGTTCTATTTGTGATTAAATTTTGAGTTGTTTTATATTTTGAAATGTTGTGGCGGTGAATTTTATCTTGCAGTGATTTTTAATTTAGTTTTGGTTTCAGTTTAGGGACTATCCTAAAGGTTTTGGTTTTCATGCAACAGTTATTTATCATGCAAGAAAAGTAAAGTAAATTGCAATAAAATAAAAGCGTACTGGAGGGTCTTCCCGTCATCCCAAGCTGCACTTGAAACACATGTTAGAGCATTTAACTATTTGTAGCAATTACCTAGGTAGAGCTAAGGGCAAGGTTTCTGGTTTTCTACCAAGATCCTAATCCTATAGCTAGTCATTCCTATGACGTCTAGGTTTCCAATTTTGTCATATGGGTGATTTTCTGCACCAAAGAATAATTAAGTTCAATTGTTCTTATGAAATACCCCGTCATATTGAGGAAGTGCATAAGACGAACCTTAAACATCTTTTCAATATTGCGGGAATTGTTCAAAGTCCAAATGGATTTAATTAATCAAGTGGATTAATCATCCACGGTTTAATTAAGTTTTGTTCTTTTGCTCAGTGAACTAGGATGTTTGAATATCCTATGAATGAAGCGACACTTCACTTAATACTCCATTTAGGAGTTATGATAACAAGAGCTTTTAAGGGCATATTGATGTTTAAGTGATTTGTGATTTAATTTAATTTCAGTTAATGGGTTTAAGTTTGGAATAGTGTTCAAGTTATTTTAGGTTTAATTCTTAACAATCTAGGTTTGTTATTAAATAATTTTAATTTAATTTAATTCAATTTAATTTAATTTTTGATTTAATTTAAGTTAATTTAATTTAATTTAATTTAATTTCAATTTAATTCAATTTAACTTCATTTTAATTTAATTTAATTTAATTCAATTTAATTTTAATTTAATTTAATTTAATTTAATATAATTTTAATTTAATTTCAATTTAATTCAATTTAATTTTAATTTCAATTTAATTTTAATTTAATTCAATTTAATTTTATTTTAATTTGATTTAATTTAATTTAATTTTATTTTAATTTGATTTAATTTAATTTAATTTTAATTTAATTTTAATTTAATTTCAATTTTAATTTAATTTAGATTATTCTTCTAATTTACTTTTTGAGTATTATTGAAGTGATTTATTTAAGGATTTTTAAATTAAAGAATAAATATCTTCTTAAATAATATCCCCACTTTAATAATTTCCATTTTCCATTAATCTTCCAAATTTAATTAATTAATTAATTAAGGTTTACTTTAATTATTCTTAAAATGATTTGATGGGTCTCTACCCTTTAATTATTTAAATTTCAATCATCCAAAATCAGTTTAAATCAAATATTTTACCCTCCCCTTTTGGATTAATCCTAAAATTTTAATTACCATTTTGCCCTTTAAGCTTAATAATTCTATAACTCACTAAATTAAGCTCAAATGAACTTGAAATTTTTATGTGACCTCACTTACATGTCAATTAAGACATTAGAGGAGAAAATGTGATTTTTCTGTATTTAATTTATTTATGTAATTATTTTTGATAGAAAATAGGGATTTTCAAGGAAAATTCAATAAGATGACCAAGGAAATTTTTCTATCCTTAAGAAAATTGTGGGATATTCCTAATGACCAGAGAACCATTTGGACTAATTTTGGTGATTTTTTAAATTTTATTTTATTTATTATAATTATTTTGAGTTTGGGAGCATTAATTAATTTAAAAATTAAAATAAAGGTTGAAAAATGAATTTTATATTTTTCAAAAATCTCTCTGATATCAGAGAAACCAGAAAACCAATTTTTATAATTTTCTGATTTTTCTTTGTTTTATTAGAATTATTTTAGTGAAAAGGTTGAAAAATACATTTTTAATATTAAAAATTACATTAAACCTTTAAAATTCAACATCTTATCCTAGAGACTTAAGAAAAATATTTGTTTTGTTCCTAAGTGTGTAGAATTCAAAATATGACATTTTGGTGGTTTTTAATATTTTTGTGATTTTTATTATTTTTTAATTATTAAAAATATTAAAATAATGATAAAAATCAACTTTTTTAGAAAATTATAAATTTAATTTTCCTAAGTTCCTCTGATACCAGAGAAGCTCCAAAACCAATTTTGTGAATTTTTGAAAAGTATTTTTTGAGTTATGAATTTTTAAAGTTTGATTTCATTCTTTGGGCTTAATTAACCCATTTGGTGGGGCTAACCAAGTCCAATTGATCTCAAATTTTTATGTGGTGTTCTCCTATCCCTATAGGACAGTGGAGAATTGTTTTTAAGTTAATTTGATGGATGGTTAACCCTAACTAATTAAAGTTCAATTTTGGGTATTTAGGCCAATTAGGGTTGTTCAAAGTGAATTAACTCAAAACTTATTTTTTCTAGGTCCCTCTGGTCACAAGAAACATCACCAAATTTTCCTAGAATTTATTTCTCAACATGCTAATTATTGGAATTAAAATACTCAAAACAGTAACATGAACTTGAAAAATCAATAACTTCTCATAGGGATGGCCTCTACCTTGGAAAATTCGGGGAATGTTCCCAAGTTCGGAGGCTTCAAAAGCCCTATGGTCTCATGCCATGGTGAATTTCCTATATGCATGGAGAATTGAAATAGTGCAGAGAGTAAATAAATCATTAAAAATAAAATACTTAATGAAATTACTTGATTTCTTTTCCACATTATTCTCCTCTGTTCACTGAGCAAGAGGGTATTTTTATTTTATTATTAGATTTTTCTACACAAAGTTATGAATTTTTGAAGTTTTGGGAATTAAATAAATAGAAAAATAGCCTATTTTTCTACTTATCCACGCGGCGCCATGCAATCCTCGGCAGCTCCAAAGCTCCAAGTGTCGTCTCCTGATTCGGCGCTGCCATCTGACTCAGCGCTCCAAGGGCCTGCGGTTCATGTCCCATTGCTCTGTCCGGCACGATCCTGGCAGTCCACTCGATACGCGCATGATCCAACGATTCCCAGTCATCGTCTACGACTGGTGTGAACCCGTGACCGTCAACCTTCTAACCCTAATTTATCACTCGATTCTCAATGGATTTTTGAGTTCTTATGCTCTATGGATTCTTCTTGAAGAGACGAACACATCCATACGGTAAACATGCATTGAAATTAACCCAAACTAAATTGAGAATCTCTGGAAGCTCGGGAGGAAGAGTGAGTCCATACCTTTGCTCAGAGAAGTGATGCTTCAATCTGAGAGTTGTGTCACGTTCGATTCGGTCCAAGCAAGCTCCGGATGAAGTCCTCGGCCCAGTGAATTGTCTAGGTATGATTTCGACCAAGCCCGATCACAAAGCTTGGAGACCGGAAGCAATGGCCGTCCCGGTGAGGGAGCTTTGCCGGGAAACTTCTCCTCTTGGTCCGGTGAAGGTGTAGGACCAATCAATTTGGAGATCGGCTCACCGTGGTGAAGTGTCCTGGTTTTTGGGCTTGAATTTCAACTGCGAAATTGAGCTCACAGAGAGGAAATGACAGGGGGATTTCAGTGGGGATCAAGTTCTCTATGTGTAGAGAGTGATCTGGGATGATTTTGGCAGGGTTTTAGTAAGTTTTGGTTCAGCACCTATCATGACCGAGAGGAGGTGGTGTTTAAATAGGAGAGGGTGGAGGGCCTCCCAGGGGGTTTAAGGGTTGGGATCGACTTGCTCGGTGAAGGGAAGAACGACCATGGTGGCCATTGGGCATGGGGCAGCTCAGCAGGTGGGAATTTCAAACTTTGGCTCCCCCCAAGGTTTCGGCCATGGTGTTTTCCGGTGATCCAGGCGGCTGGCCGGTAGGCATGAGTCACCCTCAAGTTCAGGTGGGTCAGGGTTGGAGGTTTGTGCAGGCAATTGAGCTTTGTCATGTGTAAAGGGCTTGGATTAAAATGACATGGGGGAGATGCCATTTTGGCTTGATTTGGTCTAAGCCATGATTTTGGGTTAGGTTCACCTCCCCATGGCTGATTTCGGCTGAGAGAGGATCATTTGCATCAGCTAGAAAGGGGTGGTGAAGTCCCCATCTAAAGTGATGTTCTTTAATTGATTTGTGAATTTGCATCAGCTAAAAAGGATTTTGTGAATTTTGGCATTTTGATGGAAATTGTTATGAGGCTTGATTTGGAATTGTTTAATTGACAAATTAGGACTTTAGGAATGATTTTAATTAAGTGATGATGAGATGAGATTGTAATGTGGGCTTTAGGATGGGCTTGGGCTTTTTGAGTTTGGTTAGGAATGGGCTTTTAGAAGAAAATTTTGCAAAGGGCCATGCCAAATAAATGTTGGGTTTAGTTTAAGGATGTGTCATGAGTGATTTTAAATGAATTTGAGGTGGTTTGGGTTTGAATTGGGTTGAATTTGGGTTTCTTTGGTAAATTGGCCAATGTAGGTCAAATTGGGCTAATTTGGGCCAATGTTGGGCTAGGGTTAAAATTGATGTAAAATCAATTTTAGGAAATGTTTATGGGAGTGTTTCAAAGAAGTTTCAACTTTGGTTGGGTTTAGGTTTTGGGACTTGGGCTCATTTGGGTTAGGTTTGGGTTTAGGTCAAAATTGGGCTTTTTGGTTTTGGGTTGAATTTGAGTGGGGTTTGGGTGTAAATTTTGGGCAAATCTTGTTAGTGTTTTGTTTATGGGGATGTTAGGGAAGGTTTAGAAAAGGTTTGGGGTCAATTGAAGTTGAATTGGTTTGGTTTGGGCTAAGTTTGGGTCATGGGTCCAAATTGGGCTTTAAGGTCAAAAGTGAAATTGGACCTAAATGTCAATCAAATTGGAATTGTATTTGATCTAGATTGATATTTTGGATATTAAATTGAAGTTTAGAATTGAATTGGACCAAAATTGGGGTCAATTGGGTAGGTTTGGTTTGACATTGGGTTCACTTGGGTTAAGAATGAGCTAAATTGGTGGTTTTGGTAAAAGTGGGGTAAATTGACAAAATTGGCCCATGATGTAGTTGGACAAAATGAAATTAGGAATATTTGGGATTTTCTAGAATTTTCTGGGAATTTTCTGAATTTTTGGATTTTTTGGCTAAGAGGGCCATTTTGGGTATTTGGAAGGTATTGGGGGGTATTTTTGGAATTTTAGGTATTTTTGGCTATGGGTGATCGATTGGAGTGGAGGAAAATGTTTAGGAATGGTTTTGGGGAATTTTGGGTAATTTAGGTGATTTTTGTAAATTTTGGGTAGTTCCAAGGGCATTTGGTAGGTTTGATGGGTGTAGGGTCCCCGGGGTCAAAAATTGAAATTTTGGAAAAAAGAAGATTGATCAAATATGAGTGAAATGGAAACACTTTGGTTGAGCCATGAAGTCAAATTAAGCCTATATGAGCCATGAGAGGACTCATTTGAGGCATTCACTATTTTGTTTCTAACCGTCTTAGCCAGGGGCTTAGGGGTTAAGGTCCATCCATATGAATTACCTACATGATTCAAGGGGTCAAGTTGGGTATGGGTGTGGTTTTAGGATTTGGATTGTGTGTGTGAGAGTGTAGAGTGTGGGTGTAGTGAGTGTGTAAGTCAACCTTCACTGCACCAAGCCACCTGGGGTGGTCATAAGGCCAAAGAGTCCTATAGGGAACTCATCCTTTAAACCTTCACATTTGATTTCAACCCTCTAGGTGATTAGGGGTCTACAACCAAGCTTGTGGGGTTTGTAGGGAGTTAAGAGGTGTTTGAACTTCTAAAGGGTGGGTTCCACTTCTAGTCCTCTAAGATTAGTCAAAGGAAAAGCCTAAGGCTAGATCCTAAGTACTAAAGAGAGAAGTAAAAGACCTCATCAAAAATGAGGTCAACAAATGAACCCCCAATAGGTGTGGTGTGCTAACTAAGTGCACCGCGAGTGTTGGTGTTGACCAAAGAGATCAACAGAACCAAAACAAATGTCCAAGTGACAAACTTAAGACGAAGTGTAAGAAGTTTCCACTGGGGAGTATCAGGTAAATCTCCAAGACTGAAGATTCCAAAACTCTCGCTTGGGAGAAGGGAGGTGAATTTCATATCACAAGATTTCAGGTGATTGGATCTTAGATTTGTTTCATTTTTTATTTCAAGTTTTTTTTTATCTTGAGTTTGAATTTCGATTTGAGTTTCAATTTTGATTTTATGCGGAGAAAAGAGTAGGGCTAAGGTCCACCCGAATGCATTTGTATGCTAAGAAGGAAGTAGGATTGAACCTATTCCAAATGCTGAGGAAGAATAGGACAAAGCCTATCCAAAATGCAGAGTGTTTTAATTTCAATTTCTTGCTAAGAGGGTCAAATTTTGAGATTGCTGAGAAAGGAGTAGGACTGTGCCTATCCCGAGTGCTGAGATGGGAGTAGGGAGAAAGCCTATCCTGAATGCTGAGATGGGAGTTCGGCGGAAG
This sequence comes from Papilionanthe hookeriana x Papilionanthe teres, assembly GCA_022702705.1. NCBI lineage: Eukaryota > Viridiplantae > Streptophyta > Magnoliopsida > Asparagales > Orchidaceae > Papilionanthe > Papilionanthe hookeriana x Papilionanthe teres. Next base: position 144,539,097 of record CM040428.1, read on the forward strand.
CCTATCCCGATTGCTGAGATTGCTGAGATGGGAGTAGGCTGAAAGCCTATCCCGAATGCTGAGATGGGAGTAGGGCGGAAGCCTATCCCGAATGCTGAGATGGGAGTAGGGCGGAAGCCTATCTCGAATGCTGAGATTGCTGAGATGGGAGTAGGGCGAAAGCCTATCCCGAATGTTGAGATTACTGAGATGGGACTAGGGTGGAAGCCTATCCCGAATGCTGAGATTGCTGAGATGGGAGTAGGGCGGAAGCCTATCCCGAATGCTGAGATTGCTGAGATGGGAATAGGGCGGAAGCCTATCCCGAATGCTGAGGTTGCTGAGATGGGAGTACGACGAAAGACTATCCCGAATGCTGAGATTGCTGAGATGGGAGTAAGGCGAAAGCCTATCCCGAATGCTGAGATTGCTGGATTTTGTCGAAATTATTTATGCGGAGATTGAGGGAAATTTTGCTGAGGTCCAGTTTATGCAGTGGTTGTGAAAGATTTTGTTGATATTTGGGAATGCAGAGTTTTATGAATGCAGAGATTGTGGAAACATATTGTAAAGTGTAGAGAATTTTTGTAGGAGTTCATGTGGATTTGAAGTTCTTTTTAATGTTTGAATTTTTATGAAAGAGAGTTTCTTATTTATTCTCCTTTTCTTTTCTGTTCTTTGTTAGAAGTTCATTTAACTTTAATGACGTTTCCCAGTCAATTTGCACAAAAAGAGGTGAAGGGAAAATGTGACATGGCCACTTTCATTCCAATCTTGTTGAAGATACATCGTACAACTTGATCTGAAATATTTCTCATACAATCCATGACTCAAAACGGACTATGTATGATTCTTGTTGATCCATCCAAAAAGTATCTGTTAAATCCATGTATGAATAATGAGATACACAGTCAATAACATCACCTTCCAAGTCATCCTTGGCAGGAATGCCGCATGGATGTGCATTGGAGTTGTGCTATTTCCTGTGTAACTCACAGCTCGTAGGGCCGGAGACTCTCCAATTCTGGATCTGGCTGGAAGTGGTATGGTGCCTTTCTGTCATCCATCCTTCTAAAAGTGACGAAGATCCGCTCCATTGGTACTCCCGGTATGCAATGCTTTGTGATGTCTACTCCATTTCCTTGTAATATCATGACGGAACCTACCGGCAGTGGTATCTCCACCGGCCCTCGGAACTTACCTGGGCCTGCTATCCGGAGGTCAGATCCGAACATGATATTGCATTGTTTGACGAACGAAACTATGCAGAAAGGTCTGACAAAGTCATGGTGGTCTATGTGTGGAGGTATGCGACCGCCCTTCCGATAAATATCGATGATGCAACCTGTTGGGTATGCGGTCCGCTGGCAATACCCTCCACGTTATCATTCTTTTCACCATTCTTTTAATTATTCTCAGCATTGGATCCACCTCACCGTGATGGAGTATCCCCGGTGGATTTCCTTTTCGTCCTCTCGTGAAGTTATAGCAACATCCGCATTGTATCGTGACTCTTCCTTTCCCCGACATCCATTTCCGGGGTTCCGAATAAGTCTTTTCTCTCGTACGACCCGCTCGACCCATCTTCTCGAAGTTCTAAAATGCAATCCACAATCTGTTGTTGCTTGTACTCTGAGAATACACCTGTGTGTAACTCGAGGCCTTCCAAAATGTTGATTCTTTTGCCTCTAATCTTCTCAAAGTATTTGAAGGTTTTCTTCTCAACATTTTGCATTCTTTCCAGTTCATATTTTGGGATGATCTGCAAGTGATGAGGCCTAGTAACGTATTGCGGGATGTATGGATCAATCCCGTCACGTTCTCCTCCATACCTTGGCTCCTCGGGGATTGTCTCTGTCCTGACATCCTCCGGGGTTGCTCTCGCAACAAGGTTTCTTACCACCGATGGCTCCGTCCGGCGTCGTGGTAATCTCTCCGCCTCCGGTCTTCTTAGAGTTTCGTTTATCCTTTCGTTGTTCTTGGAACTTGTTCTCTCTTTTCGTGTTCCCGATGAACCGGTATCTTTGAAATGTGTGTCCGTGAAGGCGGCCGTTTCCTCGTGTTGATCCGTCTGCTAGATTAGTCAACATCTTGCGGATACGGCGATTCTTATTCCTTCTTTGAGTAGCGAGTGAGCGTAGCTCTCCTTACTTCTTGAACTTCTGCGGGCGCGGCGCCGACGAGCCTCGCCCTCCGCCGTGGCAACTACCGACTCGATTTTCTTGCTTTCCTCGTTGTTTGTCTTTCTTTTCTTGTTGCTAGATTGGTGGCTCGGGCCACCCATCTTCATCACTCGTCCGGCTATGAAGCTCCTCTCGGTCCACAGGGACCCAATCATTTTCTTCATACTGTAGGCTAGCTGGTGTGAAGTCAGAATCAATTTCTATCACTGCTCCATCCTTCACGCTCTTTTCATCGAGTGCGAGACTCATGCCATTTTTAAAGTTTAGGACCAACCGCCCGTTCGACATTTCTCTGCGAAAAGACATGGAAAGGATCAGGGGTTGTACTAAGAACAAGAACATTAAGAAAATATTTATCACTAAAGATTCTTATTCACTTAATCCAATTTTAATTTTTAAGGAAAATAGGAAAAGATGAAGAAAGATCAGGAACAAGATCTAATTTGAAAGGAAGGGTAAAACTTTATTATTATGATTTTCACATATTTTATTTTTAGCGCATATATTTTTTTATCCATTTTTTATGTTTTTGGGTCCGGACCCTGTCACAAAGTGATTACTTTACCCGTGTTTCTAGGGATAAGACTTTATTTTAGAGGCCACCCTTCGAAACATCAGGTTGCGTAATACTTCTTCAAATATCATACGTTGATTGGAAGCATTTGTCGTTTTCCTTGGCAATTCACAAGTTGGTAGGAGCCTCCTAAGTAGACTGCCTCGACCACAAACGGTCCTTCCCAAGTCGGCTCAAATTTGCCTCCTATCTTGCGATGTGCAAGAATATGTCTTCTGAGAACAAGAACTAAGTCACCAACTTTGAAAGTTCTCGGGCGACTCGCCTTATCATGGGCCCGGATCATCTTAGCTTGGTACAGCTCCAAATTTTGTTGTGTCGTCGTTGACCTCATTTTCGATGAGGTCTTCCCTTCTTCTTTTTAGTGCTTAGGATCTAGCCTTAGGCTTTTCCTTCGACTATCTTAGAGGACTAGAATCGGGACCCGCCTTTTAGAAATTCAAACCACTTCTAAACTCCCCGCAAACTCCACAAACTCGACCATAGACCCCTAATCACCTGGAGGGTCGAAATCAAATGTGGAAGTTTAAAGGATGAGTTCCTATAGGACTCTTTGGCCTTAGACTACCCCCGGCGGTCCGTCCGATGAAGGGGCCGACTTACACACACATTACACTTATACACTACACTTACACACTACATTTCCACACACTTCCTAAAACCACACCCATACCCAACTTGACCTCCCGACTCATGTAGGTGATTCACATGGATGGTCCTTAACCCCTAAGCCCTCGCTAGAGGGTTAGGAACAACATAATGAATGCCTCAAATGAGTCCTTTCATGGCTCATATGGGCTTGAAATGGCTTCATGGCTCAACCAAAATGATTTCTTTCCACCTAAATTCACCCAATCTTCAATTTCCCAAATTTTCAATTTTCGACCCCCGGACCCTACACCTACTAAACCTACCCAAACCCTCGAATTACCCAAATTTTCGCAAAATCTCCAAATTACCTAAAATTTTCCAAAATCAATCCCAAACACCTCCACATCACTCAAATTGATCATCCATACCCAAAAATACCAAAAATTCCAAGAAAACCCCCCAATACCCTCCAAATACCCAAAATACCCTTCTCGCCTAAAAATCCAAAAATTCAGAAAATTCCCAGAAAATTCCAGAAAATCCCAAATATTCCCAATTTCATTTTGTCCAATTACACCATGGGCCAATTTTGTCAATTTACCCTACTTTTGTCAAAACCCCCAAATCGACCCATTTTAACCCAAAGTGGACCCAATGTCAAACCAAACATACCCAATTGACCCCAATTTTGGTCCAATTCAATTCTAAACTTCAATTCAACATTCCCAATACCAATTTAGACCAAATCCAAGTCCAATTTGATTGACATTTGGATCCAATTTCACTTTGGGCCTTAAAGCCCAAATTTGGACCCATGACCCAAACTTAACCCAAACTCACCCAATTCAACTCCAATTAACCCCAAATCTTTTCTAAAACTTCCTTAACATCCTCATAAACAAAACACTAACATGATTTGCCCAAGATTTTGACCCAAACCCCACTCAAATTCAACCCAAAATCAAAAAGCCCAATTTCGACCTAAACCCAAATCTAACCCAAATAGGCCCAAACCCCAAAATTAAAACCCAACCAGAGCCAAAACCTCTTTGAAACACTCCCATAAACATTTCTTAACATTTATTTTACATCAATTTCAACCCTAGCCCAACATTGGCCCAAGTTAGCCTAATTTGACCTACATTGGCCCATTTACCAAATAAACCCAAATTCAACCCAATTCAAACCCAAACCACCTTAAATCTATTTCAAATTATTCATGAAACATCCCTAAACCAAAACCAACAACTATTTGGCCCAAACTTCTACAAAAATTCCCATCCATGAACACATCCTTAAACTTAAAAGCCCACTTCCCTTAAACCTTCTTAAAAGCCCATTTCCTTCAAAATTCAAAAGCCCAAATCTACCCTAAAGCCCACATGACATCTCCATTTGTCATCCATTTAATTAAATCCATTACCTAAGTCCTAAAATCATCATTGAATTATTCCAAATGAAGCCTCATGCCAAATCACCCCTAAATACTAAAATTTTCCTTAAATCCATTTCCATGAAATCGACTTTACTTTTCCCAAGCCAAATGGAGCCATGGAGCCATGCATAAGCCATATGCAAGCCATGAGAGCCTCTTTACATGTCACCATGCCATTTTGGGCAAAAGGAGGAGGCTCTTTCCTTAATTCCTAAAGGTGATTAACCACTTCCATGTTTCCACTAAACCATGCTTAAGCCTAATCGTGCTTGGATGGTGACTCGACCCTACCGATTATGCCGAGCCAAATCACTTTTCCCTCAGCCAAAACCAGGCCTTGGGTGGTGCACCTAGCCCAAATGGGTGGGTTGACCCATTTAGGTTCAAATCTAGCCATGCCCCATTCCACTTTGGATCAAAGCCTTTACACATGTCCATGGCCAATTGATTGCACAAACCTCCAGCCCCGACCCACCCGACCTCGAGGGTGACCCATGCTCGGCCGGCCGGCCACTGTGCCGCCGGAAAACACCATGGCCGAAAGTTCACATGTGAGCCAACATTGAAATTCTCACTTGCTGAGCCGCCCCATCCCCAATGGGCTACCATGGCTGATCTTCTCCTCACTCAGAGCACTCGATCCCAAGCCCTAACTCCCCCTGGAGGCCTTCCACCCTCTCCTATTTAAACCCCTCACCCTCTCGGCCAAAGGGGAGCCAAGCACAAACCCCGCCGAAACTCGCCAAAATTGTTCCAAACCCTTCACCATCCTGAGAGCAGCTGATCCCCAAGTGTCAATTTGCCCTAATCCCCACCAACCGAGCCCAATTTCTCAACCGAAATTCCACCCAAAACCAGGACACTTTGCCACGGTGAGCCAATCCTCAAATCGACCGGTCCTACACCTTCACCGGACCAAGAGGAGAAGTTTCCCACCGAAAGCCCCATCTCCAGTGCCACCCAGCTTGCTCCAGCCCTCCAAGCTTTGTGATCTAGCCGTGGTCACTTTCATAGCTAGGCAATCCACTGCACCGGGAGACTTCATCCGGAGCTCACGGGACCCAATCGAAGGTGCAACAACTCTCGATCGAAGCCACACTTCTCTCGAGCTAAGGTATGAGTTAACTATTCATCCCGAGCTTCCGGAGATTCTCCATTTCAAATGCCTTAGTTTCAATGCATGTTAGCCGTATAGATGTGTTCGTCTCTTCAAGACGAATCCATGTAGCATAAGAACATGAAAATCCATCGAGAATCGAGCGAGATCTTGGGGATTTAGTGTGGACGGCTCTCGGTGAGAACACTTGGGGACGATGAACGGATGCCGTCCATTCGATACACGCGCGCACGGACGGCCAGGATTGCGTCGGACCGAGAGACGGCACGAGAACCGCGGGGCCCGGCCGCCGACTCGGATGGCGGCGTCGAACGGGAGCGCGACACGCGGCGTTTCGGAGCCGCCGAGGCCGACGCGGCGCCGCGTGGATAAATAGAAAATTAGGGTATTTTCTTATTTATTTAATTCCCTAAACTTCAAAAATCCATATCTTTGTGTAGAAAAATCACAAAAATAAAATAAAAATACCCTCTCGCTCAGCTGAATAGAGGAGAATAATGTGGAAAAGAAATCATTTAATTTAATTAAGTATTTTATTTTTTATGATTTATTTACTCTCTGCATACATTTAATTCTCCATGCATGTATACAATTCACCATGGCATGAGACCATAGGAGCTTTGAAGCCTCGAACTTGGGAACATTCCCCGAATTTTCCAAGGTCGAGGCCATCTCCGTGAAAAGTTATTTATTTTTCAAATGCATGTTGCCGTTTTGAGTATTTTAATTCCAAAAATTAGCATGTTGTGAAATAAATTCTAGAAATATTTGGTGATGTTCCTTATGACCAGAGAACTCTAGGAAAAATAGGACTTGAGTTAATTCACTCAGCATTAACCCTAATCGGCTTAAACACCTAAAATAGGTCTTTAATTAATTAGAGTTAACCAGTGCATCAAATTGACTTGAAATCAATTCTCCACTGACCTTTAGGATCAGAGGAATCCACCATAAAAATTTGAAGTCAATTGACTTGGTTAGCCCCACTAATCGGGTTGATTAAGCCACTTAGCCATTTTAAACTTTAAAAATTCATAACTTTTAAAATATTTTTTTAAAATTCACCAAATTGGTTTTGGAGCCTCTCTGATATCAGGAGAACCCAAGAAAATTAAAATTTCAATTTTCTAAAAAAGTTGATTTTTAATAATATTTTAATATTTTTAATAATTAAAAAATAATAAAAATCACAAAAATAATAAAATTCACCAAAATGTCACATTTTGAATTTTAATCACTTAGGAACAAATCCCACATTTTTCCTAGGTCTATTTAGTGAGATATTAAATTTTAAAGCCCTAGGGTAATTTTAAAATTAAAAAATGTATTTTCTAGCATTTTCACTAAAATAATTATTATAAATCATAAAAAAATCAGAAAATTGCAAAATTTGTTTCTCTGGTTTCCTTAATATCAGAGAGATTTTTGAAAAATATAAAATCCATTTTTCAACATTTATCTTATTTTTAAATTAATTAACACTCCAAAACTCAAAATAATTATAATAAAAATAATATAATTCAAAAATCACCAAAATTGGTCCAAGTGCTTCTCTGGTCATTAGGAATGTCCCCTAATTTTCTTAAGGACAGAAACTTTTCCCTTGGTCATGTTATCAAATTTTCCTCGAAAATCTCTATTTTTCACCAAAAATAATTATATAAATAAATTAAATACAGAAAAATCACATTTTCTCCTCTCATGTCTTTATTGACATATGAGTAAAGTCACATAAAAATTTCAAGTTCATTTGAGTTCAATTTAGTGAGTTATGAAATTATTAAGCTTAAAGGGTAAAATGGTAATTAAAATCTTTAATCCTTAATTAAAACTTTAGGTTCAATAAAAAATCAACAAGTAAAATATTTGATCCTAATCTGATTTGGATGATTGAAATTTAAATAATTAAAGGGTAGAAACCCATTAAATAATTTTAAAATGATCAAACTTTAATTAAATAATAGATTAAATTTGGAAGAATAATAAAATTGGAATTATTAAAATAAGGGATCTTTATTAGAAGAGATTTATTCTTTAATTTAAAAAATCCCTAAATTAATTATATCAACTAATACTCAATTTTTAATTAAAATGATAACTCAAATTTAAAATATTAAAAGACTTAATTTCAATTAAAATTAAAAATAAAGTAAATTAAAGATAAATTAAATTAAGATTAAATTTAAAAATTAAATTAAATTAAATTTAATAATTAAATTAAATTAAATTAAACAATTAAATTAAGTTAATTAAAATTAAATTAAATTAAATAATTAAATTAAATTAAATAATTAAACAATTAAATTAAATTAATTAAAATTAAATTAAATTAAATCAAACAATTAAATTAAATTAAATTAAATTAAATTAAACAATTAAATTAAATTAAATTAAATAATTAAAATTAAATTAAATTAAATTAAATAATTAAATTAAAGTTAAATCAAATCAAATTAATTAAACACCAAGTCAAATTAAATTGAATTATGTTAAACTAAATTAAAACTCAATTAAATTAAGTTAAATTAAATATAACATCACCTAAGACATAAAAGAAATTAAATATAAAACAACTTGAACACTATTCCAAATTTAAACTCTTTAACTTAAATCAAGTCATTTGAATACTAATTTACCCTCGAAAGCTTTGATTATTGTAACTCCTAAATGAAACATTAAATGGAGTGTTACTTCACTCATAGGATATTCAAATGTCCTAGTTCACCGAGCAAGTTAACAAGACTTGAAAACCTCTGACGATCGATTCATTTATATAATTAAATTCATTTGGACTTAAAACAATCCTAGAAATATTGAAAAGATGTTTAAGATCCTTCTTAAGCACTTTCTCAATATGATAGGATATTTATAAGAACAATCGAATTTGATTATTCTTCGATGAAGAAAATCGTCCTTAAACCAAAACACAAAGAACCTAGACGTCATAGGAGATGACTAGCTATAGGATTAGGAATTTGGTAGAAAACCATAACCTTTCCCCTAGCTTTACCTAGGAACTTGTTTAAATATTCTAATTGTGTTTTAAGTGCAGCTTGGGATGACGGGAAGACCCTCCAGGTACGCTTTTATTTTATTGCAATTTACTTTCCTGCAATTTACTTTCTTGCAATTTACTTTCTTGCAATTTACTTTCTTGCAATTTACTTTCTTGCAATTTACTTTATTGCAAATGCATTTTACTTTTCTTGCATGATAAAACAACAGTTGCATGAAAACCCACACCTTTAGGATAGCCCCTAAAACTGAAACCAAAATTAAGTTAAAAGTCATCGCAAGATAAAATTCACCGCCACAACATTTCAAAAGATAAAACAACTCAAAATTTAATCACAAACGTAACACAAAACTACAATTGCAACTAAATTAAAACGTCCCGTTGGATGATCGGGAATACCTCGGATGATGTAACCTACGTGTTGCTAACGGGATTTCCCACGGTCTAAATGAAAGTGTGGAACTCATTCAAGTTGAGTTTAGCAAATTCATCCGGACTAAGTGAATCCGATAAAAATAACGATGCCGAAGGATGGAACCGTGGGATCTTAACCGGTGTCGTTATAATCAACTTTAAGATTTGTTTTAATTAAAACACAAAAAACACTTGGAAATTAAGATTTTCTCTAAACCAAAACACTTCTCTCATCCCCCGATTTATGATTTCTAAAACTAAACCTCTGCAACAACAAGGAGCTCTGAGCATGGTGGGCAGACATGACCATCGTCATCGACGAAAACCCGAGTCTACTTCAAGCAAAACTTTCCTAGAATTAAAACAACCAAGCCATAGGACTTCGAGGTAGCTTCGCCTAGTGCAACATAAATCCTCGACTCTTCGTTAAGCATTTGCATTGCAAATTAAGCCCTAACCGGTCTTAGGATTCCGAGGTAGTCGTCCGATACGACAATAAACCCTCACATCTTCTAGAGCTATTTGTTTGATTTTATCATACAAATATAAGCCCTAATTAATTGAAATCGGCAAGATCGAAATATCAAATAAACATTAGGACTTTCCTAAATTCAAGACAAACAATAGGATAGTCGGGAAATTATCGAAGTTCACTTCGAATCGTTGATTTCTCCTACCTCTCTTCCTTTGGATTCACAAAACAAAATGTTCCAAAATTTGATCCATTCCCTATCGAAATTCCAAAATTCAATCTTTGAAAACCTTAAACTTCGAAATTCTTGAGAGCGAATCATCGATTATTATCGAGAGTTTTCTTAGGTGATTCCCGTCACTTAAGATGTAATTAACTATAGGGGCTTGCCCTTATAGTGGAATTTTAAAGAACCCGAGTAATATAAACCCCGTTTAATGTTTTCATATTAAGCGTGGGAAACTTGTCGGCTTATAAAATTGGTTCGCGTACCAAACGGATGTCACAAATCTTCTAGTTTATTTAATCGAGCCCCACCATCAAGCGTGTGTGTCTATCCTTGAGGATGTATACACGGTTTGTGGTGTGGTATTCGTTTATATAAACTATTTGGGATGTGAGATCGGCTTGATTTCATATCTTAAAATTTTTCAAACTTAAAATTATTTTCAAAATCAAATACTACTTTTCAATTTATTTATTTAAACTAAATTAAAAATTTGCCGACAACTTCGTTAGGCGACCACTTTTCAAAATAAAACACACAACCTAAAAATATGCCGACAACTCGCAAGTCTTTTTCCTTCCAAGTTTTCCAGCTTCTTCCGACCGTAATCCGGCATTTTCTTCGTAGTAATTTTATTTGCAACCGCAATCCCGAGTGATGGAAGCCGAACCTCCAAAGGTAAACCGCTCGGACCCGTACACTAAAGTGTAAGGCGTAGACCGAGTAGGAGTCCCGAAAGTCATCCCGTAGCCCATAAGGCTTCTAACAACTTCTCGTGCCAATTTCTCTTGTTGTCATTTAAAGTTTTCTTTAAAATCTGAACGAGAGTTTTATTAAAAGCCTCGGCCAAGCTGTTTGCTCTTGGGTAGTAGATTGTTAAATATCGCTAATCGATTCCATGTCATCTGACAAAATTATTGATTTTTGTACTTCTGAATGCGGACCCATTATCTGAAATGATTCTGCGCGGTACCCGAAACGGTATACAACTTGATTCTCGAAAAATTGTAAGCACGTGGTGTGCCTTTACTTCTCCGAGTGGAACGACTTCTTCCCATTTAGAAAAGTAGTCCGTAGTCGCAAGGATGAAGCGATGTCCTCTTGAAGAAGGTGGTTCTATCGGACCCACTATATCCGTGCCCCAACACTCAAATGGCCACGACGCAATTGTCTGGATGTAGCACGTTTGGAGGTCGGTGTAGAACCACTCCGTGTACTTAAGCACTGGTGACAACTTTTGGCAATCTTCATGCAATCAGTCATCATCGAGGGCCAATAATACCCTAGTCTTTTAATTTTCATTTTCATTTTCGGACCCGACTGAAGAGCGCCACAGTCCTGAATGCACTTCTTTGACAATTTCAAGATCCTCGGACCCGCTCAAGCATCTTAACCACATCTGATCAAAAGACCTTCTGTATAATGTACTGTTGATCAAAAGACCTTCTGTATAATGTACTGTTTATTAATGTGTAAGACAGAGCTCTTTTCTTGATTTGATGTGCTAATGACTTATCGTCTGGTAATTTCCCTGTTTGCGTGTAGTTCATTAGCGGCCGACGCCAATCTTCCGTGTTTTCTCGTCATCGCTACAACCGATTCCTCTCGCTTTTCGATTTCCGTATCATATCCATGTCGAGCCGTGATAGGACTCCGTCGTCCTCGAACTAACATTTCAATCGACTCATCTTGTAAGCGAGCAAATTCTTTTGCAAGGCGAGCTAGCGCATCTCGCGAGAGCATTTTCTCTTCTCGGGGATCTTGTAGATTGTTATATTCGGAATTTGTTCCAACAGTTTCATGGCATACTGAAAGTATTGCTCGAGTCTTGACTTTAAGATTCTGTATTGTCCTGCGACCTATTGAATGATCAACTGAGAATCTCCGTAGATGTTGATATATGTTATTCCCATTTGAATGGTCAATTCTAGTCCTGTTATGAGGGCTTCGTATTCTGCCTCGTTGTTTGTGCACGGCTCTGTTAAGTGGTAGGAGTATCTTAACATCTCCCGCTCCGGTGTTATAAAGATTATTCCGATTCCTGCTTTACCGGGCACTATCGTTTGCAATTCTTTGTCTTTCTCGCGCCGATGATGCTCCGTCGAAGTATAGTTCCCAACGTCGATCATCGGTGTCTTCTAGGCTCATTATCCGTTCATCGTGCAAATCATCGTCGAGAGGCGAATCCGCCGGTAAAGGGTGTGCCGCAAGGAAGTCGCCTAAGCACTTGTCCCTTCACTAAGCACGGAGAGGAACGAAAGTTATGCCGAATTGTAATAAGTATCATCGACCACCCGTCAAGTCCGCCGTAAAGTGTTGGACGGGTCATCAAATATCGCAACGGATTAACTTTCGAGATAAGGTCGACCTTATGAGAGAGCATGTAATGCCCGAGCTTTTGAGTCGCGAAGATCGTGGCCAAACAATGCTTCTCAATCGGAGGATACTTTACTTCCATCGGAATCAAACGACGGCTTAAATAAGTAGAGAGCATTTTCTTTTCCCTCATCATCGACTCCGGCTAGAGGGCTCCAAGGGAGTCATCTAGAGCCGTGCTATAAAGTATCAACGGTCTACCTGAGACTGGGGCTGCTAAGACAGGAGGTGTCATTAAGTATTGTTTAATGTCCTCAAAGGCCCGTTGGCATTTCTCTTCCCAGATGAATTTGGCGTTCTTTTTAACTAATGCCGAGAAGGGCTGACACCTACCTGACAAGTTCGAAATAAAGCGTCGAAGATATGCTAGCTTCGCTTGAAAGGATCACAACTGTTTCAAGGTTTTGGGAGGCGGCATTTCTAAGATAGCTTTAATCTTTTCCGGATCAATTTCAATCCCGCGATGTCGGACAACAAATCCTAAGAATTTCCCGGAGGTGACGCCGAAGGCGCATTTAGAGGATTCAACTTAAGGTTGTATTGCCTTAGTCGCTCGAAGATGTCGGCATATTTTTTAGGTTTGTGTGTTTTATTTTGAAAAGGGGTCGCCAACAAAAATTGTGCGGCGAATTTTTAATTTAATTTAAATAAATAATTTGAAAAGTAGTATTTGATTTTTTAAAATAATTTAAAATTTGAAGATTTTAAGATATGAAATCAAACCGATCTCACATCCCAAATAGTTTATATAAACGAACACCGCACCACAAACCGTGTATCTATCCTAAGGGTAGGCACACTGCTTGATGGTGGGGCTCGATTAAATAAACTAGAAGATTTGTGACATCCGTTTGGTCTGCGAACCAATTTTATAAGCCGACAAATTCCCTCGCTTAATATGAAAGCATTAAACGGGGTTTATATTATCTCGGGTTCTTTAAAATTCCCTATAAGGGCAAGCCCCTATAGTTAATTACATCTTAAGTGACGGGAATCACCTAAGAAAACTCTCGATAATAATCAGTAGTTCTGCTCTCAAGAATTTCAAAGTGTAAGTTTTCAAGGGATTGAATTTTGGAATTTCAATAGGGAATAGATCAAATTTGGAACATTTTGTTTTGGGAATTCAAAGGAAGAAAAGCAGGAGAAATTACAGATTTGAAGCGAACTTCAGTAATTTCCCGACTATCCTATTGTTTGGCTCGGATTTAGGAAAGTCCTAATGTTTATTTAATGTTTTGATCTTGCCAATTTTAATTAATTTGGACTTATATTTGTATGGTAAAATCACACAAATAGCCTTCGAAGATGTGAGGGTTTATGTCGTATCGGACGACGACCTCGGAGTCCTAAGACCGAAGTTAGTGGCTTAATTTACATGACATGATCATGCAAATGCCTAACAAAAGATCGAGGATTTATGTTGCACTAGGCAAACTACCTCGAAATCCTATGATTTGGTTATTTAATTCTAAAAAAGTTTTGTTGAAGTAGACTCACGTTTTGCTGATGACGATGGTCGTGCTGCCCACCATGCTCCAAGCTCCTTGTTGTTGCAGAGGTTTAGTTATAGAAGTCATAAATCAGGAGATGAGAGAAGTGTTTTGGTTTAGAGAAAATCTTAGTTTCAAGTGTTTTTGTGTTTTAATTAAAACAAATCTTAAAGTTGATTATAACGACACCAATTAAGATCCCACGGTTCCATCCTTCCGGCATCGTTATTTTTATCGGATTCACTTAGTCCAGATGAATTTGCTAAACTCAACGTAATGAGTTCCACACTTTCATTTAGACCGCGGGAAATCCCGTTAGCAACACGTAGGTTACATCATCCGAGGTATTCCCGATCATCCAACGAGACGTTTTTAATTTAGTTGTAATTGTAGTTTTGTGTTCTCGTTTGTGATTAAATTTCGAGTTGTTTTATATTTTGAAATGTTGTGGCGGTGAATTTTATCTTGCAATGACTTTTAATTTAGTTTTGGTTTCAGTTTTAGGGACTATCCTAAAGGTGTTGGTTTTCATGCAACAATTGTTTATAATGCAAGAAAAAGTAAGTGCGATGCAATTAAAGAAATTGCAATAATGTAAATTGCAATAAAATAAAAGCGTACCTGGAGGGTCTTCCCGTCATCCCAAGCCGCACTTAAAACACAATTAGAATATTTAAGCAAGTTCCTAGTAAAGCTAAGGGAAGGGTTATGGTTTTCTACCAAATTCCTAATCCTATAGCTAGTCATTTCCTATGACGTCTAGGTCCTCGTGTTTTGTTCTGAGGACGATTTTCTTCATCAAAGAATAATTAAGTCCAATCGCTCTTATGAGTATACTATCATATCGAGGAAGTGCTTAAGAAGAATCTTAAACATCTTTTCAATATTGATAGGATTGTTTTAAGTCCAAATGAATTTAATCATACAAATGAATTAATCGTCCGAGAATTTGAGTTTTGTTATCTTGCTCAGATGAACTAAGACATTCGAATATCCTATAAGTAAAGTAGCATTTCATTTAACGTTCGTTTAGGAGTTATGATAACCAAAGCTCTCGAGGGCAAATTGGTGTTCAAATGGTTTTCGATTTAGTTTAACTTCGCTTAAAGGGTTTAAATTTGGAATAGTGTTCAAGTTGCTTTATATTTAACTTTTTTATGTCTTAGGTGATGTTATTTAATTCAATTTAATTTAACTTTAATTTAATTTAATTTGGTTTAGTTTTAATTTTAATTTAATTTCGATTTAATTCAATTTAGTTTGACTTCGATGTTAAATTAATTTAATTTAATTTGATTTAATTTCCTTTAATTTAATTTAATTTGATTTAATTTTAATTTAATTTAATTTAATATGTTTTAATTTAATTTAATTTAATTTAATTTAATTTTTTTATTTAATTTAGTTTAATTTAATTTAATTTAATTTAATTATTTAATTTAATTTAATTTAATTTATTTAATTAATTTAATTTAATTTAATTTAATTTATTTATTTAATTTAATTTAATTTACTTAGTTTGTTTGATTTAATTTAATTTAATCTTTAATTTAATTTAATTTTTAATTTTAATTTAATTGAAAATTTAAAAAAAGTTTAATAATTTAACTTTTTAATTTAATTTAATGATTAAGACCTTTAACATTTTAAAACTTAAATTTAAATTATCATTTTAATTAAGAATTAAATATTATTGAGATGATTAATTTAGGGATTTTTTTAAATTAAAGAATAAATCTCTTCCTAATAATATCCCTATTTTAATAATTCCAATTTTATTATTCTTCCAAATCTAATCAATTATTTAATTAAGGTTTATTTTAATTATCTTCAAATTGTTTAATAGGTTTCTACCCTTTAATTATTCAAATTTCAATCATCCAAATCAGATTAAGATCAAATATTTTATTTGTTAATTTTATTAAACCTAAAGTTTTAATTAAAGGTTAATATTTTTTTATTACCATTTTGCCCTTCAAGCTTAATAATTTCATAACTTACTAAATTGAGCTCAAATGAATTTGAAATTTTTATGTGACTTCACTCATATGTCAATGAATACATTTGAGGAGAAAATGTGATTTTTTTGTATTTAATTTATTTATGTAATTATTTTGGTGGAAAATAGGGATTTCCAAGGAAAATTCAATAATATGACCAAGGGAAAGTTTCTGTCCTTAAGAAAATTATGGAACATTCCTAATGAACAGAGGACCACTTGGACCAATTTTGGTGATTTTTTGAATTATATTATTTTTATTATAATTATTTTAATTTTTGGAGTATTAATTAGTTTAAAAATAAAATAAAGGTTGAAAAATGAAATTTATATTTTTCAAAAATCTCTCTCGATATCAAGGAAATCAGAGAATCAATTTTTGTAATTTTCTGATTTTTCTTTGATTTATTATAATTATTTTAGTGAAAATGCTAGAAAATACATTTTTTTAATTTTAAAATTACCTTAGGGCTTTAAAATTTAATATCTCATTAAATAGACCTAAGAAAAATATGGGGTTTATTCCTAAGTGATTAAAATTCAAAATGTGACATTTTGGTGAATTTTATTATTTTTGTGATTTTTATTATTTTTTAATTATTAAAATATTAAAATAATACCAAAAAAATCAACTTTTTTTAGAAAATTGAAATTTTAATTTTCTTAAATTCCCCTGATATCGGAGAGGCTCCAAAACCAATTTGGTGAATTTTTAAAAAGTATTTTGAAAGTTATGAATTTTTAAAGTTCAAATTGACTAAATGGCTTAATCAACTCATTTAGTAGGGCTAACCAAGTCCAATTGACTTCAAATTTTTATGGTGGGTTCCTCTAATCCTAAAGGTCAGAGGAGAATTGATTTCAAGTCAATTTGATGTATGGTTAACTCTAATTAATTAAGGAGCTATTTTGGGTGTTTAAGCCAATTAGGGTTATTTTAAATGAATGAACTCAAAACCTATTTTTCCTAGGGTCCACTTGTCATAAGAGACATCACCAAATTTTCCTAGAATTTATTTCATAACATGCTAATTATTGAAATTAAAATACTCAAAACAGCAACATGAATTTGAAAAATCAATAACTTCTCATAGGGATGGCCTCCGACTTTGGAAAATTCGTGGAATGTTCCCAAATTCGTAGGCTTCAAAAGCCCTATGGTCTCATGCCATGGTGAATTTCTTATATGCATGGAGAATTAAAACAATGTAGAAGGGAAATAAATCATTAAAAATAAAATACTTGATGAAATTAAATAATTTCTTTTCCACATTATTCTCCTCTCGTTCACCGAGCAAGAGGGTATTTTTATTTTATTTTTCTGATTTTCCTACACAAAGTTATGGATTTTTGAAGTTTAGGGAATTAAATAAATCAAAAATACCCTAATTTTCTATTTATCCACGCAGCGCCGCGTCAACCTCGGCAGCTTCGAAAGGCCACGCGCCGTGTTCTGGTTCGATGCCGCCATCTGACTCAGCGCTCCGGGGCCCCGATGTGTTGTTCCATCTCCTGATCCGACGCGATCCTGACCGTCCATCCGCGCGTGTATTAAATGAACGGCATCCGTTCATCGTCCCCAAGCGTCCTCACCCGAGAGCCGTCCACACTAAATCCCTAATATCTCACTCAATACTCAATGGATTTTCGTGTTCTTATGCTCTATGGATTCTTCTTGAAGAGACGAATACATCTATACGGTGATCATGCATTGAAATTAAAGCATTTGAAATGGGGAATCTCCAGAAGCTCGGGATGAAGAATTAGCTCATACCTTTGCTCAAAGAAGTGTGGCTTCGATCTGAGGGTTGTGTCACATTCGATTGGATCCCAGCAAGCTCCAGATGAAGTCTCCTAGTTTGGTGAATTGCCTAGCTATGAAAGTGACCACAGCCGATCACGAAGCTTGGAGGCTGGAACAACTAGGTGGCCTGGAGATGGGGCTTTCAGTGGGAAACTTCTCCTCTTGGTCCAAGTGAAGGTGTAGGACCGACCAATTTGAGGATTGGCTCACTGTGGCAAAGTGTCCTGGTTTTGGGTGAAATTTCAGTTGAGAAATTGGATTCTATTGGTGGGGATTAGGGAAAATTGGCACTGGGGATCAACTTCTCTAAGTATGGAGAGTGTTCTGGAACAATTTTGGCAGAGTTTCAGTAAGATCTGGTTCAGCACCTCCCATGGCCGAGAGGGGGTGGTGTTTAAATAGGAGAGGGTGGAGGGCCTCCTGGGGAGAGTTAGGGCTTGGGATTAGGCACTGCTTCGGCAAGAGAAGAACAGCTGCAATGGCCACTCGGGGATGGGGCGGCTCAGCAGGTTAGAATTCCAAGTTCGGGCTCACATGCGAGCTCTCGGCTCGGTGGTTTCCGGCGAGCTGTGGTGGCTGGCCGGCCGTGGTCGAGTCACCCTCAAGGTCGGGGAGGTCGTGGTCTGGGCTTAGTGCGATACTAATCGGCCATGGACATGTGTAAAGGAGTTGAATTGAAATGGAATGGGGGAGGAGCTAATTTTGGCTCGATTTGGTCAAGTCCACCTTTTGGGCTTGGTTCACCTCCCCATGGCTGATTTGGGCCGAGGGAGGATCAGAGTGAATCAGCTAGGAAAGGGTAGAGAAGTCACCATCCATGAATATTTTGATTAATCATGGATTAAGGTGAAGCATAAAAAGGGTTAAAAACTTTTTAAGGGGGCTTAAAAGAGGCTTCTCCTTTTGCCATTAATGGCTTGATCGCATGTCAAACCTTCCATGGCTTCATGTGGGTTGTCCATGGCTTGCATGGCTTGTCTTTGGCTTGGTGAAAAGCTTGGTCAATTTCATGAAAATGGATTTTAGAAATTTTTGTTAATTTGATGGGAATTTGTATGAAGCTTGATTTAGAATGGTTTAATGATGATTTTGAAACTTAGGGGTGATATCAATTAAAGGTATGATGAGAAGAAATTGCCATGTGGGCTTTAGGGCCAATTTTGGGCTTTTGTATTTGGTGGAAATGGGCTTTTAAAATAGTTTAGGGAAGTGGGCTTTTGGATTTTAAAATGGATTTTAGGATGAAATTTTGGCAAAGGCTTGGGCCAAATAATTGTTGGGTATAGCTCATAGATGTGTCATGAGTGACTTGGAGCAAATTGGGAGTGATTTGGGTTTGAATTGGGTCGAATTTGGGCTCCTTTGGTGAATGGGCCAATATAGGTCAAATTGGGCTAACTTGGGCCAATGTTGGGCTAGGGTTGAAATTGATGTAAAATTAATGTTGGGAAATGTTTATGGGAGTGTTTCAAAGAGGTTTTGACTTTGGTTGGGCTTTGATTTTGGGGTTTGGGCTCATTTGGGTTAGGTTTGGGTTTAGGTCAAAATAGGGCCTTTTAGCTTTGGGTTGAAGTTGAGTGGGGTTTGGGTCTAAATGTTGGGCAAATCATGTTAGTGTTTTGTTTGTGGGAATGTTAATGAAGATTTGGAAAAGATTTGGGGTTAATTGGAGTTGAATTGGGTGAGTTTGGGTTATGTTTGGGTCATGGGTCCAAATTGGGCTTTAAGGCCAAAAGTGAAATTGGATCCAAATGTCAATAAAATTGGACTTGGGTTTGGTCTAGATTGGTGTTGGGAATGTTGAATTGAAGTTTAGAATTGAATTGGACCAGAATTTGGGTCAATTGGGTAGGCTTGGTTTGACATTGGGTTCACTTAGGGTTAAAATGGGTCAAATTGGGGGTTTTGATAAAAGTGGGGTAAATTGATAAAATTGGCCCATGCTGTAGTTGAACAAAATGAAATTGGGAATATTTGGGATGTTCTGGAATTTTTTGGGATTTTTCTAAATTTTTGGATTTTTGGGTCAAGAGGGGTATTTTGGGTATTTGGAGGGTATTGGGAGGTATTTTTGGAATTTTTGGTCTTTTTGGGTATGGATGATCAATTTGAGTAATGTGGAAATGTTTAGGAATGTTTTTGAGGAATTTTGGGTAATTTAGGTGTTTTTGGAGGATTTCAAGGGTTTTAGGTAGGCTAGGCGGGTGTAGGGTCCCGAGGGTCAAAAATTGAAAATTTGGAAAATTGAAGATTGGGTAAATGTAAGTGGAATGAAATCATTTTGGTTGAGCCATGAAGCCATATTAAGCCTCCATGAGCCATGAAGGGACTCATTTGAGGCATACACTATGTTGTTCCTAACCCTCTTAGCCAAGGGCTTAGGGGTTAAGGACCATCCATGTGAATCACCTACATGAGTCAGGAGGTCAAGTTGGGTATGGGTGTGGTTTTAGGAGGTGTGTGCAAGTGTAGTGTTTGAGTGTAGTGTGTGTGTAAGTCAGCCCTTCACTGCGACCGTGCCACCTGAGGCGGTCCTAAGGCCAAAGAGTCCTATAGGGACCCATCCTTTAAACTTCCACATTCGATTTCAACCCTCCAGGTGATTAGGGGTCTATAGTCAAGTTTGTGGAGTTTGCGGGGAGTTAAGAAGTGGTTTGAATTTCTAAGTGGTGGGTCCCATTTCTAATCCTCTAGGATAGTCAAAGGAAAAGCCTAAGGCTAGATCCTAAGTACTAAAAAGAAGAAGAGAAGACCTCATCAAAAATGAGGTCAACAGAAGACAATTCTCAAATCATATAGTTGATCTTCCTTCAGTTTGCTTTTGATGACCACATCATCCACATAGCATTCAACTTAGTTGTGAATGAGCTCATCAAAAATCTTTGTCATTGCTCTTTGGTATGTTGCTCCTGCGTTCTTTAGTCCGAATGGCATTATCGTGTAAGCAATACACTCGATTGGTGTCCCGAATGTCATGAGCTTTTCGTCTTCCGGTGCCATCTTTATCCGGTTGTATCCTGAAGATCCATCCATGAAAGAGAATATCTCATGTGTCGAAGCGATGTCGATCATTAACTCTGGAATTAGTAGTGGAAATTCATCCTTCGGACATATTTTGTTCAAGTCTCTGAAATCCACGCAGATTCTGATCTGACCATTCTTCTTCCTGACTAGTACCACATTGGCTAGCCAAGTAGGGTATTGTTCTTCACGGACAAATTTAGTGTCGATTAGTTTCTTAACTTCAGCTATTACTTGTTGTTTAATTTCTAAACACATTCTTCTGGAAGCTTGTCTGATTGGAACGGAAGTAGGATCCACTCCTAGCCTGTGAACTGCGACTTCTGGAGCTAATCCCGGCATTTCATCGTAACTCCAAGCAAAACAGTCCATGAATTCCATTAATAGCTTGATCATTTCCTCGGAATCTTCTTTATTGAGTAAGGAGCTAACAAAGGTTGGTCTAGGCTTTTCGCTAGTACCTAAGTTAACTTCCATTAACTCATCTATTGTAGATTTGATTTCTTCTTCGAATTCTGGTGGAGCGTCTCCAATTTATATATCTTCAAGATCTTGTGTAGTTTCCAAACAGTCTTCATTAGGTTCACAAGTGAAAACCAAGCAAAATTTCGTATTGTCAACTGAACCTACTGTGCCGAATCCGAGACCATGTTTTGAATTGGGAGGCCGACCGGCGTTATTCCATAAATTTTCAAAGTGTTGTGATCGACCTTTTGTCCATTGTCGAGGTAAGACACCACGCTGAATTAAATTTTGAACACAGGGAGAGTACCACTCAAAAGGTAATTCCATTAATTCGGAAGAAGTGACATCTTCAAATTATACATCACTTTTAGTATTGGAAGAAGAAGTGCCACGGTAAAATCTGATTGGCTTTGCACCGCTGCTATGTACTTCTTTGACCACCATACCCTCAATCTTATTAGACTGGATCGGGGTCAGGGTCATAGTGTGTACATTGTGATTAATCTTCTCGTACATCGATTTGTATTCTTCGTTCTTTTCATCTTCGAGAGAAATCTTGAATTGTGGTTTCTTCCGGTTTATTGTAGCTGCTTCTTTCTTGACTTCCTCTTCTTCCTCAGAGCTGTAATCCCAATCAACGTTGATCACCGGCTTTTTCTATCCAATTGTCCCAGTGTCTCTTCCACAACCTCGTCCCCGGCCTCGACCTCAGATGCGAGTTCTGGAGAAACCTTCACCATCTTGTCGTAAGGGAGTGGTGAGTGACTGTTGGACTAGAACTTCAGGTTCTTCATCGTCTCGAACTTCTTTTGCTTCATTTAGCACGGTGTTTCTGGAGAAGATTGTTCTCTTCGGAGGTGCGTAATAAGCTGCATATTCATGGATTCCAATCACATGTACGGAGAAAGGTTGCAAATCACCTTTAATGTACTGTTCTCCTCCTTCGTAGTATTTTATGCACTAATGCAGAGAAGATGGTACCATCTGGTTTTCATGGATCCACGGCCGGCCCAGTAGAGCGTTGAATGATGTCTCAGAGTCAATTATGTAGAATTTTGCGGTTGTCTTTGCTAAGTCACCAGTCTTCATCAACAGTGTTATTGATCCAAGGGCTCTTTCTCCATTCTGGTTGAATCCTCTTAGTAACATCTTGTCCTCTTCATGCTCGCGAGCATCAATTTACAAGTATGCTAGCGTCTGAAGATTCATTATGTTGATCGATGCTCCTGGATCTACCAATACCCTGGAGAGCGTAAATTTTCTGATTGTAACTGAAATGTATAATGGTCGGTTGTGATCAGCTGTCCCAAGTAGTAGATCACTGTCCATGAAGGTAACACCTCACTGTTCCTTTAACAAGCAAACCTCGTCTAAGGAATCTCCGACCATCTGAGCTAAACAAATCTCTGTATCAAGTAAGGCCTTGATTAGAGCTTCCCTCATCTCTTTTGATAAGATGAGAGCGTCGTAGATGCTCATTTTGGCTGGTAGTTTCCTAAGATGGGCTAGCACGTTATAGTCCACTTTGTTACCATGTGTCTCAGTTTCTTCCCGAACGAGCAATTCTTCTGCTGGGGTTGATTCTTCCTGAACAACCACCTGCTTTCCTTTGTCTTTTGGACCCATTCTCGGAGGTAGAATCCTTCCGCTCCTTAAATTGACTTATGTGATTTCTTCTGAATCTGGTACTGAGTTTACAGGTGTCTCCTTTTGAATTGGCATGACAGGTTCTTGTGGAATCGCTTTGAAATCTGAAAGCTCTAACTCTATTGTGATTGGAGTTCCTTGAAATTCACAAATGGATTCACCGCTTGTTTAACTTTCGTAGCCTTCTTGGTGAATGTCTCCTTTGTCATCGTGATTGTCGAGGTTATGTATGATTTGAGAATTGTTATTGGTATCAAAATTGGGATCCGGATTAGATTGGTTGTCGTTAGTTACGTAATCGTTAGAAACAGTCAAAACGTAGCCAATGCCATAACTCTTATCATTATAAGATCCCGCCGAAGCGAGCAAATAATCATACAGAGTCAAAGGTTCGAGGAATTTTTCCCCCGAATCGGAAACAACCATCCTAGGATAAGCAGCCCCTAGTCTAGCCTTAGGAGCCTCGGTCCTTTCTTCTACAATCTCTTTCTTTTCTATGATCTTTTCTTCCTGGGGTGTTTCTTCGATTGCAAGCTATAGCGCCGGCTTGACAGGTTTCAAACGTAGAGTTGAAGAACGTGCCGAAGCGGCCTGGATGTGATCCAAAATTTTCTTCGATGACTTCGTCCAAGCGGTACTCCATCCATCATCAGTTGTGTAAGGGTCCATCGGAACAATGAGATCCGTTGAAATAACATTGACAGAACCTCCTTTCTGGGGTTCTTTCATGTATTCCTTCGGGATTGTTATGTTCCCCTTTCGGAGATTGTTGTCAAGCCAACTCTTGAAGGTGATGTAATCCTCTATCTTATGTCCAAGCATCCGGTGGTAAGGGCGATAGGTTGGGATGGTCCTTCTTATTAACTTCTTCTGGCTTCTTGGGTTCTGGCAGTCGAAAATCCGAAGTCTTCATCAAACTGCCGAACATCTTTGGCACTGCCTCATTCTTGAATAGATATTCTCTATTTATAAGCTCCTTTAATGTGTGCTTTGGGCGAGGCGGTTGTTCATATTGTTGAGTTGGTTGATAACCGGGTTGAGGTTGTTGGTAGTTCTGTTGAGGTTGTTGATAGGCTGGATCGCTGGTCTGCTCCACTTGTATTCGCATTGGCTGCTTGCCCTTATCGACTGCCGTGATGATCCCGGATTTCTTTTCAAATGTCTTCATAGGCTTCTGTTTGTCTGTTTTGTCGACGAAACTTAGTTCTTTCGCTTCCTCTTGCAAGCTTCCGGCCTTGCTTAACAACTTCTTGAAAGTCTTAATTGTAAATCCCTTAAGGAGAAGTGCTATCGGGCCGTGAATGCTTTTAAGCAAGATACCGATCGCATGCTCGATCTTGTAGCCGTGGCTCACACTCCATGCTTAGATTTCTCCATCGAAGTATGTAGTCCACTAAAGTTTCGTTCTGTTTCTGTTTCTCCACCACTAAGTCACCGATGGTGATATGGTGCTGAGCTCCGACAAACCGTTTCACGAAGAGGTTTTCTAATTCTGAAAATGTCTTTACTGAACCGTTCGGTAACTCTGCATACCAATCGAAGGCGATCCCTGACAGGCTGCTGATGAATTGTTGGAAGAGTAAGGCGTCACTTCCACTGGCGTTGCAACAACTAGCACGAAAATGTGCAACATATTGTCGAGGATTTCTGGTACCATCAAAAGTCTTGAATAGAGGTGGTACTAAGCCTTTTGTGTATTGTACTGCATCAAATTCTTCGGGTACGGTCTACCCGTCTGAATAGATGCTCCGCTCTTAGACTGTGCTAAGGCTTCTCGCACCTGTTGTTCTACCATGTTCTTGATGTCCTTCTCTAAAATCATATTCTGGATAGAATCCTTCTTTGGCTGATCGTCTCCATTAACGGATGTAATCTCTTTTCCTCCGTCTGTAATATGAATAACTTTTAGAGGCGTTTCTCTTGGGGGTTGAGCCTGACTCTGAAGAGTGGCTAGGGCTGCAGGCATCTCTTCCATCCTTTTTGCCATTTGAGAGATTATATCATCTTTTTCTCGAATTTGTGCTCTTAATGCTTCCGGTTCATCTCTCTCCGCGACTGCCGGAGCACCTTGCGAAGCTGACGATGCTCGTGTCTCGACCATGTTGATCTCCACATATTCGTCATCCATGAACTCCGACGAGTCAACTTCATCTCCAAACTTTTCTTCTCTTTCTCTTACTAATCGTTGAATGTCAGTTCTTAGCTTTTCCATAGCGTCCTCCAATGGTCTTTTTCGTACGGTTTCGATGTTATCATGCGATAGCTGT
This sequence comes from Papilionanthe hookeriana x Papilionanthe teres, assembly GCA_022702705.1. Classification (NCBI taxonomy): domain Eukaryota; kingdom Viridiplantae; phylum Streptophyta; class Magnoliopsida; order Asparagales; family Orchidaceae; genus Papilionanthe; species Papilionanthe hookeriana x Papilionanthe teres. The sequence continues at coordinate 144,564,176 of CM040428.1, forward strand.
TGGATTTCCTTCTTCGGAGTCCCCTTCATTGCGGTGGCGCTCTCTTCGGACTCGAGTCTTCTGACGAGACTTTCCTTTTCAGGTCGTTGTTTCGGTCTTAATTGGCCGCTAGTAGGACGCCAAACCATCCTTCTAGCGACAGAAGGTCTCAGGACCGGATGGTCTGTCAGCTGAATGCTGGAAGGTGGTATCCTCCCTGATCTGTAAACCTGAAACAACAACAGATGTACTAGCTTTCATCTTCTTATTCGGCTTTTCTGTGGCGATAACGGGTTCTACTTGCGGCCCAAGATGGGACTTGGCTGGCACCCGCCCTATTCTTCTTAAAATCTCTGATACATGACATTTCTCTTTCTTTGCTAACTTCTCTATCACAGTCTGTAGTCGGGCAAATGGTGTAATCCTAGCCCTTTTCTTTCGGCTGTCGCTATAGTATGTGGGTCGAGGTAATGCGAAGCAATCTTGCGGACATTTTCCTCGTCGACCGCGGAGAGGGGATGGAATCTACTTCCTTCCAAAAGCGGTGTATACTCAGATAATGGTATGTACTCAGGTATTGGTGTGTACTTAGGGATTTCTTCTAAGAAAGCGACTTCAGCAGCCCTAGCCTTTCTGGCAATCTTCCTACCTCTGTTTCTTGTCTTAGTCCGTGTTAGGGTGGAACCCTTGAGCTGGACCCAATTTCGAAAATAGAAGGTCTTGCACGGAAATCTGTACCCTCCATGGTAACATGCTCGTTACAAATTTGAACTTCCTTCCCCTTTAGTTTGGCGGAAGCCGGGATAGGTGCAGAGACGACTAGACCGGTGGGGGTAGAGATAACAGTTCTCCTATGGACAGTAGTATTCCTCTCAGCTGGAACCCTTTGCAGGGGAGGGAACTCTTGAGTTGACTTGAGGTTGAACTCGATTAAAGGTCTTTTAGTTTCAGGTACTTTGTCTGTAAGTGTGAAAAGGGTAACGTCAGTGATCTTGACATTTGTATTCTCAAATCCTTACCTAAAACGGATGATCCCATTATCGGGCAGCTCATCCTTGTAAACAATGAAGTCCAGTCTGTTGGTGAAGGAGAAAATCAGCTTTGGAGCAGACATTTTCTGTGAGGTAGATTCTGATTGTCAGTCCCAAGTTATGCTTCTTCTCATCAGGACGAAAAGAAAGGAATTGAAAAGAGTCCGAACACATTTTTGTTCATGTATTTATAAAAAGGAGTTATTTGTTAAAAGAGTCATTCATTAGAGGGTTTGTTTATTAGGAACGAAATGTTCAAAGGTGTAGAGAAGGTAAGGAATCTGATTCGGAATTGGAAATGAAGAGAAAGTCTTATGCAAGACTTCTCGACTTGAAGGATCGCTCCTAAACTAACACCTATTGGGGGTCCACCCCACCTCAGAAAAAGAGGTAAAAGGATCTCGGAACCTCTCCGTTTAGGGGTGTCTAAACAGTGGCTCCTAAATCCGAGAGGAGTTGGTTATATTCATTCAAGACAGAAATGAACGTGGTATTCCAACGGAAGAATGGTAGTTTGGTCCACTAGGGGCATGGGCTCACTACCGATTTATGAAAGCAAAGCCATCTGATCAAAATGGAGAGAGGAACTATGTCCCCAGCGGAGTCGCCAGAAGTTATCGGCATATTTTTAGGTTGAGTGTTGTATTTTGAATAAGGGTCGCCTAACAGAAATTGTCGGCGAATTCTAGATTTTAAATTTAATTTAAATATGTATATATGGTTTTAGAAAGTAGTATTTGATTTTGAAAGTAATTTTAGGATATGAAATCAAACCGATCTCACATCCCAGATAGTTTATATAAACGAGCACCGCATCACAAACCGTGTATCTATCCCCAAGAATAGACACACTGCTTGATGATGGGGCTCGGTTAAATAAACTAGGAGATTTGTGACATCTGTTAGGTCTGCGAACCAATTTTACAAGCCGACAAATTCCCCGCTTAATATAAATGAATTAAGCGAGGTTTATATTACCTGGGTTCTTAAAGTTCCCTATAAGGGCAAGCCCCTATAGTTAATTACATCTTAAATGATGAGAATCATCAAAGAAAACTGTTGATAATGATCAGTGGTTTTGCTCTCAAGAATTTCAAAGTTTAAGGTTTTCAAACAATTGGATTTTTGGAAATTTCAATAGGGAATGACTCAAAATTTGGAACAATTATTTTCAGGAGTCCAATGGAAGAGAAGTAGGAGAAGCTGAGGATTCAAGAAGAATCTTGGCAACTTCCCAAACTATCCTATTGTTTGGCTTCGTGTTTAAGAAAATCTTAATATTATCTGATATTTCAATCTTGCCAATTTTAATTAATTAAGACTTATATTTGTATGACACAATCATACAAATAGCCTCGAAGATGTGAGGGTTTATGTCGTACCAAACGACTACCTCGGACTCCTAAGACCGGTTAGGGCTTAGTCTGCATAACATGATTATGCAAACGCCTAACGAAAAGATTGAGAATTTATGTTGCACTAATTAAACTACCTCGAAGTCCTATGGCTTGGTTATTTAATTCTAAGGAATGATTTTGCTGAAGTAGACCCGAGTTTTGTTGATAACGATGGTCGTGCTGCCCACCATGCTCCGAGCTTTTTGTTATTGCAGAGGTTTAGTTTTAGAAGTCATAAATCAGGAGATGAGAGAAGTGTTTTGGTTTATAAATCTTAAAATCCAAGTGTTTTTAATATTTTAATTAAAACAAATCTTAAAGTTGATTATAAAAGAACCGATTAAGATCCCACGGTTCCGTCATCCCGGCACCATTATTTTCATTGAATTCACATAGTCCAGATGAATTTGCTAAACTCAACTGAATGAGTTCCACACTTTCATTTAGACCGTGGGAAATCCCGTTAGCAACACGTGGGTTACATCATCCGAGGTATTCCCGATCATTGAACGAGACGTTTTAATTTAGTTACAATTGTAGTTTTGTTGTTCTGTTAATGATTAAATTTTGAGTTGTTTTATATTTTGAAATGTTGTGGCGGTGAATTTTATCTTGCAGTGATTTTTAATTTAGTTTTGGTTTCAGTTTAGGGACTATCCTAAAGGTTTTGGTTTTCATGCAACAGTTGTTTATCATGCAAGAAAAGTAAAGTGCATTTGCAATAAAGTAAATTGCAATAAAATAAAAGTTTACCTTGAGGGTCTTCTCGTCATCCCAAGCTGCACTTGAAACACATGTTAGAGCATTTAAGTATTTGTAGCAATTACCTAGGTAGAGCTAAGGGCAAGATTTCTGGTTTTCTACCAAGATCCTAATCCTATAGCTAGTCATTCCTATGACGTCTAGGTTTCCAATTTTGTCTTATGGATGATTTTTTGCACCAAAGAATAATTAAGTTCAATTGTTCTTATGAAATACCCCGTCATATTGAGGAAGTGCTTAAGACGAATCTTAAACATCTTTTCAATATTGCGGGAATTGTTCTAAGTCCAAATGGATTTAATTAATCAAGTGGATTAATCATCCGCGGTTTAATTAAGTTTTGTTCTTTTGCTCAGTGAACTAGGATGTTTGAATATCCTATGAATGAAGTGACACTTCACTTAATACTCCATTCAGGAGTTATGATAACAAGAGCTTTTAAGGGCAAATTGATGTTTAAGTGATTTGTGATTTAATTTAATTTCAGTTAATGGGTTTAAGTTTGGAATAGTGTTCAAGTTATTTTAGGTTTAATTCTTAACGATTTAGGTTTGTTATTAAATGATTTTAATTTAATTTAATTTAATTTAATTTAATTTTTGATTTAATTTAAGTTAATTTAATTTAATTTAATTTAATTTCAATTTAATTTTAATTTAGTTCAATTTAACTTCATTTTAATTTAATTTAATTTAATTTAATTTTAATTTAATTTAATTTAATTTAATTTAATTTTAATTTAATTTAATGTAATTTTAATTTAATTTCAATTTAATTAAATTTAATTTTAATTTCAATTTAATTTTATTTTAATTTTATTTAATTTAATTTAATTTTAATTTAATTTAATTTTAATTTAATTTTAATTTAATTTCAATTTTAATTTAATTTAGATTATTCTTTTAATTTTCTTTTTAAGTATTATTGAAGTGATTTATTTAGGGATTTTTAAATTAAAGAATAAATATTTTTTTAAATAATATCCCCACTTTAATAATTTCAATTTTCCATTAATCTTCCAAATTTAATTAATTAATTAATTAAGGTTTACTTTAATTATTCTTAAAATGATTGATGGGTCTCTACCCTTTAATTATTTAAATTTCAATCATCCAAAATCAGTTTAAATCAAATATTTTACCCTCCCCTTTTTGATTAATCCTAAAATTTTAATTAAAGGTTTAAAATTTTAATTACTATTTTGCCCTTCAAGCTTAATAATTCTATAACTCACTAAATTAAGCTCAAATGAACTTGAAATTTTTATGTGACCTCACTTACATGTCAATTAAGACATTAGAGGAGAAAATGTGATTTTTTTGTATTTAATTTATTTATGTAATTATTTTTGATGGAAAATAGGGATTTTCAAGGAAAATTCAATAAGATGACCAAGGGAATTTTTCTATCCTTAAAAAAATTATGGGATATTCCTAATAGCCAGAGGACCATTTGGACTAATTTTAGTGATTTTTTGAATTTTATCTTATTTATTATAATTATTTTGAGTTTTGGAGCATTAATTAATTTAAAAAATAAAATAAAGGTTGAAAAATAAAATTTATATTTTTCAAAAATCTCTCTGATATTAGAGAAACCAGAAAACTAATTTTTATAATTTTTTGATTTTTTCTTTGTTTTATTAGAATTATTTTAGTGAAAAGGTTGAAAAATACATTTTTAATATTGAAAATTACATTAACCTTTAAAATTCAACATCTTATCCTAGGGACTTAAGAAAAATATTTGGTTTGTTCCTAAGTGTTTAGAATTCAAAATATGACATTTTGGTGATTTTTAATATTTTTGTGATTTTTATTATTTTTTAATTATTAAAAATATTAAAATAATGATAAAAATCAACTTTTTTAGAAAATTATAATTTTAATTTTCCTAAGTTCCTCTGATATCAGAGAAGCTCTAAAACCAATTTTGTGAATTTTTGAAAAGTATTTTGTGAGTTATGAATTTTTAAAGTTTAATTTCATTCATGGGGCTTAATTAACCCATTTGGTGGGGCTAACCAAGTCCAATTGATCTCAAATTTTTATGTGGTGTTCTCCTATCACTATAGGACAGTGGAGAATTGTTTTTAAGTTAATTTGATGGATGGTTAACCCTAACTAATTAAAGTTCAATTTTGGGTATTTAGGCCAATTAGGGTTGTTCAAAGTGAATTAACTCAAAACTTTTTTTTCCTAGGTCCCTCTGGTCACAAAAAACATCACCAAATTTTCCTAGAATTTATTTCTCAACATGCTAATTATTGGAATTAAAATACTCAAAACTGTAGCATGAACTTGAAAAATCAATAACTTCTCATAGGGATGGCCTCTGACCTTGGAAAATTCAGGGAATGTTCCCAAGTTCAGAGGCTTCAAAAGCACTATGGTCTCATGCCATGGTGAATTTCCTATATGCATGGAGAATTGAAATAGAGCAGAGAGTAAATAAATCATTAAAAATAAAATACTTAATGAAATTACTTGATTTCTTTTCCACATTATTCTCCTCTGTTCACTGAGCAAGAGAGTATTTTTATTTTATTTTTAGGATTTTTCTACACAAAGTTATGAATTTTTGAAGTTTTAGGAATTAAATAAATAGAAAAATAGCTTATTTTTCTACTTATCCACGCGGCGCCACGCAATCCTCGGCAGCTCCGAAGCTCCACGAGTCGTCTCCTGATTCGGCGCCGCCATCCGATTCAGCGTTCCAGGGGCCAGCGGTTCAAGTCCCATTGCTATGTCTGGCGCGATCCTGGCCGTCCACTCGATACACGCGTGATCCAACGGTTCCCAGTCATCGTCTACGACTGGTGTGAACCCGTGACCGTCAACCTTCTAACCCTAATTTCTCACTCGATTCTCAACGGATTTTTGAGTTCTTATGCTCTATGGATTCGTCTTGAAGAGACAAACACATCCATACGGTAAACATGTATTGAAATTGACCCAAACTAAATTGAGAATCTCTGGAAGCTCGGTAGGAATAGTGAGTCCATACCTTTGCTCAGAGAAGTGAAGCTTCAATCTGAGAGTTGTGTCACGTTCGATTGGGTCCAAGCAAGCTCCAGATGAAGTCCCTTGGCCTGGTGAATTGTCTAGGTATGATTTCGACCAAGCCCGATCACAAAGCTTGGAGGCTGGAAGCAATGGTTATCCTGGTGAGGGGGCTTTTGCTGGGAAACTTCTCCTCTTGGTCTGGTGAAGGTGTAGGACCAATCTATTTGGAGATTGGCTCACTGTGGTGAAGTGTCCTAGTTTTGGGCTTGAATTTAAACTCTGAAATTGAGCTCATAGAGAGGAAATGGCAGCGAGATTTCAGTGGGGATCAAGTTCTCTATGTGTAGAGAGTGATCTGGGATGATTTTGGCAGGGTTTCAGTAAGTTTTGGTTCAGCACCTCTCATGGCCGAGAGGAGGTGGTGTTTAAATAGGAGAGGGTGGAGGGCCTCCCAGGGGGTTTAAGGGTTGGGATCAGCTGCTCTGGTGAAGGGAAGAACAGCCATGGTGGCCATTGGGCATGGGCCAGCTCAGCAGGTGGGAATTTGAAACTTTGGATCCAGGCGGCTTGCCAGCAGGCATGGGTCACCCTCAAGTTTAGGTGCGTCAGGCTGGAGGTTTGTGCAGGCAATTGAGCTTTGCCATGTGTAAAGGTCTTGGATTAAAATGGCATGGGGGAGAGGCCATTTTGGCTTGATTTGGTCTAAGCCATGATTTTGGGTTAGGTTCACCTCCCCATGGCTTATTTGGGCTGAGAGAGGATCATTTGCATCAGCTAGAAAGGGGTGGTGAAGTCCCCATCTAAAGTGATGTGGCTAATCATGGTTTAGTGTGTAACATGGAAGGAGTTAAAAAGCATAATGAAGGTTTAAGAAATGGGGCCCTCCTCTTGCTACTTTGGGCATGGTCACATGTCAAACATCCCGTGGCTTCATATGGCTTGTACATGGCTTGTCTTTGGCTCACCTATGGCTTGGCAAGAGCTTAGTCAATTTCATAAAAAATGATTTTGTGAATTTTGGCATTTTGATGGAAATTGTTATGTGGCTTGATTTGGAATTGTTTAATTTACAAATTAGGACTTTAGGAATGATTTTAATTAAGTGAGGATGAGATGAGATTATAATGTAGGCTTTAGGATGGGCTTGGGCTTTTTGAGTTTGGTTAGGAATGGGCTTTTAGATGAAAATTTTGCAAAGTGCCATGCTAAATAAATGTTTGGTTTAGTTTAAGGATGTGTCATGAGTGATTTGAAATGAATTTGAGGTGGTTTGGGTTTGAATTGGGTTAAAATTGGGTTTCTTTGGTAAATGGGCCAATGTAGGTCAAATTGGGCTAATTTGGGCCAATGTTGGGCTAGGGTTGAAATTGATGTAAGATTAATGTTGGGAAATGTTTATGGGAGTGTTTCAAAGAAGTTTCAACTTTGGTTGGGTTTTGGTTTTGGGACTTGGGCTCATTTGGGTTAGGTTTGGGTTTAGGTTAAAATTGGGCTTTTTGGTTTTGGGTTGAATTTGAGTGGGGTTTGGGTGTAAATTTTGGGCAAATCATGTTAGTGTTTTGTTTATGGGGATGTTAGGGAAGGTTTAGAAAAGGTTTGGGATCAATTGAAGTTGAATTGGTTTGGTTTGGGCTAAGTTTTGGTCGTGGGTCCAAATTGGGCTTTAAGGTCAAAAGTGAAATTGGACCCAAATTTCAATCAAATTGGAATTGGATTTGGTCTAGATTGATATTGTGTATATTAAATTGAAGTTTAGAATTGAATTGGACCAAAGTTGGGGTCAATTGGGTAGGTTTGGTTTGACATTGGGTTCACTTGGGTTAAGAGTTGGCTAAATTGGGGGTTTTGGTAAACGTGGAGTAAATTGACAAAATTGGCCCATGGTGTAGTTGGACAAAATGAATTGGGAATATTTGGGATTTTCTAGAATTTTCTGGGAATTTTTTGAATTTTTGGATTTTTTGGCTAAGAGGGGCATTTTGGGTATTTGGAGGATATTGGGGGTATTTTTGGAATTTTTGGTATTTTTGGGTATGGATGATCAATTTGAGTGGAGGAAACTGTTTAGGATTGGTTTTGGGGAATTTTGGGTAATTTAGGTTATTTTGCAAATTTTGGGTAGTTCCAAGGGCAATTGGTAGGTTTGATGGGTGTAGGGTCCCCGGGGTCAAAAATTGAAATTTTGGAAAAAAGAAGATTGATCAAATATGAGTGAAATGGAAACACTTTGGTTACGCCATGAATTCATATTAAGCCTATATGAGCCATGAGAGGACTCATTTGAGGCATTCACTATGTTGTTCCTAACCCTCTTAGCCAGGGGCTTAGGGGTTAAGGTCCATCCATATGAATTACCTACATGAGTCAAGGGGTCAAGTTGGGTATGGGTGTGGTTTTAGGATTTGGATTGTGTGTGTGAGAGTGTAGAGTGTGGGTTTAGTGAGTGTGTAAGTCAACCTTCACCAGACCAAGCCACTCAAGGTGGTCCTAAGGCCAAAGAGTCCTATAGGGAACTTATCCTTTAAACCTTCACATTTGATTTCAACCCTCTAGGTGATTAGGGGTCTACAATCAAGCTTGTGGGGTTTGTAGGGAGTTAAGAGGTGTTTGAACTTCTAAAGGGTGGGTTCCACTTCTAGTCCTCTAAGATTAGTCAAAGGAAAAGCCTAAGGCTAGATCCTAAGTACTAAAGAGAGAAGCAAAAGACCTCATCAAAAATGAGGTCAACAGAACCCAAGTTAACTAGAACTTTAGGTTTGACCCAAATTGTATCTAACTCAACATAAACTTTAGATTCAACCCAAATTGAATCAAACTCCACATAAACTTTAAGTTTAACCTAAATTGAGTCTAACTCAACATAAATTTTAGGTTTAACCCAAATTGAACCTAAGTCTACCTTAACCTTAGGTTCAACCTAAATTAAATCTAAGTGAACATAAACCAACTTTAACATTAGGTTCAACCAAATGAACTTAAGTCAAATCTAAATTCCTTTGGTTCAACACATTGAACCCAAACCAAATCTAAAACCTAAATAGGTCTAACCTTAATTAAACCTAACTAATCTCTTTAAGCCTTACTTACATTAGGCTTAAGTAAATTGATCCACTTAAAAAGTTCTTATTTTTATGCCTTATTTATGATTCAATTTTTAAGGATATTATACTTTAATAAAAGGTATTTTTATGTTTTTTGATATACGTGATGAAAAAAAGAGTTCAAGAAGGAAAAAGGAACAAAAAGGAGCAAAAATAGAGCTAAAAAACAAAGTTGCCAAAATTATAGGTCTGGCGCCTAGGCGCCCAAATCTGGTGCCTAGGCGCCAGTTGGATACTGAAGCAGTTAAGATTTTTGACAACTTTAGACAGTTATTTTGACAGTGTTAAGCGGTTATCAGACCTTCTAGAAGACTGAAAGTTACTCCTGATGCATAGGAAATGTGATACAATGCATCTGGACACAGGAAAATGATTTTAATCACAAAGAGGTGTGATCCAAAGTGAAGGGGTGTGAAGATCTGGTCATGGAGTCCGGCACCTAGGCGCCAGATCCCGGTGCCTAGAACCAGATCCCGGCGCCTAGGCACCACAGTTACTTTCTAGAAGATTCATTGAATTTGGACGAATTTTGAAGAGGTGCCTTAAGCAACCCCATGTCATTTTTGAAACTCTATGAATAGGAGACATTTCTACATAAAACGGAGCTCTCCCGCACCTGGAAATAGTTCTAGAGAGCCACCAAATACTTTTCTTAAGTATTTAGTGAGTTTATTTTAGTTTATTTTAGTTACTTTGAGTGTTAATACTCAATTCCTTGAGTAGTAAGTGAGAGTTTGTAAGAGTTGGTGTTGTTGAAGTCATGTACTTTACATTGGAGTCTGTAGGAGTCAAAGGATCACTTGAAGGAACATTTCAGATAAGTATTTGTAACTTGGTTCAAATTTATTTAAATATGTTTTGTTGTGTGAATTCAATGTGTTCTGAGTAGTTACTTTTCTTTCTCCTTTCAACCATGAAAAGATAATAAAGATAATTTGATTTCCTTGGAGAACTTAAACTTAATTTTAAAATTTATTGTGATGATATTCATACCTGATCTTAATTTACTTTTTAAACTGGCCATTTGAATTGTTAAAATCTATTGAAGAATTTTGAGACCTATCCGGAGATGAGTTCTTAACTAGTAGATATCACATGAATCCTTCGGTAATCGAAGGCCATGTGTGGGTTATTCAAGGTGAAGTGCAAATAAATAGGAAAATATTATTTATTGGGCATAGAATTAATTAGTTCTTAGAGTGACAGACTAAATTCTATTCATTTGGTTTATAGAAAGGAACGGGTCACTAGTAGGGCCGACCATAGCCACCCTTGGACATCTAGAAGTGTGAGTCTAGATTAACCCATTCTACTAATAATACATCCTAAACCAATCTATAGATTAGTCAATGTTCTTTATACTATCGAGCGAAGGCATAGAATAAGAATTCTTCTATTTGGTGAAATACCATAATTTCAAGTTCTCCACGAATGATAGTTTTTCTGAAAAATATTGAATTAGTTGAAAAGGAGAAAGTTGTTTTATTTATACTTGCATCAACCTTTACTTTATTGCTACTTTACTTACATCTAGTAGAAATTTCATAAAACATAAAATCTGATTTTTAAAAGAAATAAAATTTATATTTACTTTTAATTTGAAAATCTATTAATTTCTAAAATTAATCTTCTCTATGGGATCGATAACCAGGACTCTAATAGAGCCCTGTATTACTGGATACAATACGTATACTTCCGTAGTACCTTTTGTGTGCAAATTTTTTTTATAAAATTATATATTTATTTTTGCCTACTACCCTTTGAAATATAAATTAAAGGATAAATTGTAGGCATAAGTACGGGTCGAGGTCATCACAGTTTTTTGAGCCGTTGCCGAGGATCTGAAAGACAATTTTTCGATTTTTCAAATTAAAAATATTTTATATACACTTTTATTTCTTTAGAAATACAAGGATTTTTACAAAAACAAAAATACCAAAACGATTTTATTTTATTTTATTTTCAAATCCTTTTATTAAATTTTTATGCGTAGTTTTGGATCTGAAGGATTATTACCTTTTAATTCTGAATTAGAAAGAACTGTTAAAAGAATTAGAAAAGGAAAAAAAAATTCAAAAATATCAAGAAATGGCTAACTTACATAACAATAATGAAAATCCAATAGAAATTAATGAACAAAATGTTTATAAACCATTTAGGGATTATGCAAACCTTATAGCTGATGAACTTCATATTAGTATTTAAATACCTGCTGTAGATGCTAATTCTTTTGAGCTTAAACCTTCTATTATTCAAATGGTTCAAAATAATCAATTTGGAGGAACACCAAATAAGGATCCAAACTTATAACTGCTAGTTTCTTAGAACTTTGTGCTACTTTTAAATATAATAATGTTTCTGTTGATATTGTTAGGCTTAGACTTGTTCCTTTTTCCTTAAAAGATAAAACAAAGATGTGGTTGAACTCATTAGCAACTGGTTCTATTAAAACTTGGGTAGATATGACACAAAAATTCCTTCATAAATATTTTCCTCCTTCTAAAACTGCTAAATTAAGAAATAATATTACTTCATTTATTCAACTTGATGGAGAGACAATTTATGAAACATGGGAAAGATTTAAAGAAATATTAAGAAAATGTCCTCATCATGCTTTACCAAATTGGTTAATTATTCAAACATTTTATAACAGACTTATTGGATACTTAGATCTGTTATAGAAGCTGCTGTTGGAGGTTCTTTAAAGGCTACGACATTTGATGAAGCTTATACCTTAATTGAATAAATGGCTACTAATAATTTTCAATGGCCTTCTGAAAGGGTTAATCCTAAAAGAGTGGCAAGTATTTAAGATAATGAAGCCTTTTCTATTTTAGCTTCACATGTGGCTGCGATATCTAAGAAATTGGATAATTTTGCTATTAACGTATCACATGTAAGTAATGACAATTCTACAAATATTGATGATTCTCAATTAATGGAGACATTGCAAGCTATTGCTAGTAAAACTAATAACCCTTATTCAAATTATTATAATCTAGGTTGGAAAAATCACCCTAATTTTAATTGGAATAATGAACATCAACAATGGGGTAATAATCAAGTTAATCCAACTGGGAATTGGAATAATCAAGGAAGTTCAAACTTTAGACCTACTTATCCTCCTGGTTTTAACAATCAACAGAAAAAGTTATCTTTAGAAGAATTGATCTTGCAACTAGGTAATCAGTTACAAAGTTAAAACACTTCTATTCAAAATATTAAGAATCAGATGGGACAAATTGCTAATTTAATTAATTACAGACCTCAAGGAACACTTCCTAGCAACGTTGAAATTAATCCAAAAGAAATTAGAAAAGACTATGAACAAGCAAAAGCTGTACAACTTAGAAGTGGAAAGGAATTAAAAAAGAATATTTAGAATGAAATTGAAAAAGAGAGAGAGGTTGAAGAGATTGAAAAACCTAAAGAAACTCTTTCTCCAATTAAAGATCAGACTGTAATTCCTATTGAAGTAGAAGTTGAAAGACCATCACCACCTTTTCCTCAAAGACTAAAACAACAGAAGCTTAACCATAAATTTTCTAAGTTCTTTGAGATTTTTAAGAAACTTACCATCAACATTCCTTTTGCTGAAGCTTTGGAACAAATGTCGAGTTAGCAAAATTTATGAAGGATATTTTAAGCAAGAAACGAAAATTTGAAGCTTATGAAACTATTGCATTAAGTGAAGAATGTAGTGCAATAATTCAAAAGAAACTACCTCAGAAGCTTAAAGATCCTAGAAGTTTCACTATACCATGTGATATTGGAGAAAAATTTTGTGGAAAAGCCTTATGTGATTTAGAAGCAAGTATTAATCTCATGTCATTTTCTATCTTTTGAAGGTTAGATTTATGATAGATTTTTCCCACCACTGTAACCCTTCAGTTAGCTAATCGATCTATTACTTATCCTGAAGGAGTTATAAAGGATGTCCATGTTAAAGTGGATAAATTTGTCTTCCCTGTGGATTTCATTGTACTAGATATGGAAGAAGATAAAGAAAGACCTATTATTTTAGGGAGACCTTTTCCAGCTACCGGACGTGCTGTGATACATTTGCAAAAATGAGAATTAAAAATGAGAGTTAATGATCAAGAGATAACATTTAATGTTCTGAAATCAATGAGGTATCCTGACAAAGAAAAATGTTATCAGATGGATATTATTAATTATATAATTGAAAAGCATTGTCGGCATATTTTTAGGTTGTGTTGTATTTTGAAAAAGGGGTCGCCTACAGAAGTTGTCGGCGAATTTTTTAATTTAGTTTAAATAAATAATTTGAAAAGTAGTATTTGATTTTAAAAATAATTTTAAATTTAAAGATTTTAAGATATGAAATCAAACCGATCTCACATCCCAAATAGTTTATATAAACGAACACCACACCATAAATCATGTACCTATCCCTAAGGATAGACACACTGCTTAATGGTGGGGCTCGATTAAATAAACTAGAAGATATGTGACATCCGTTTGGTCTGCGAACCAATTTTATAAGCCGACAAGTTCCCCTGCTTAATGTGAAGGCATTAAACAAAGTTTATATTACCTGGGTTCTTTAAAATTCCCTATAAGGGCAAGCCCCTATAGTTAATTACATCTTAAGTGACGGGAATCACCTAAGAAAACTCTCGATAATAATCAATAATTCTGCTCTCAAGAATTTCAAAGTTTAAGTTTTCAAAGGATTGAATTTTGGAATTTCGATAAGGAATGGATCAAATTTGGAACATCTTTGTTTTGAGAATTCAAAGGAGGAAAAGTAGGAGAAATTACGAATTCGAAGTGAACTTCGGTAATTTCCCGACTATCCTATTGTTTGGCTTGAATTTAGGAAAGTCTTAATGTCTATTTAATGTTTTGATCTTGCCAATTTTAATTAATTAGGACTTATATTTATATGATAGAATCATACAAATAGCCTGGAAGATATGAGGGTTTATGTCGTATCGGACGACTACCTCAGAATCCTAAAGCTGGTTAGGGCTTAATTTACATGACTCGATCATGCAAATGCCTAACAAAGGTTGAGGGTTTATGTTGCACTAGGCAAACTACCTCGAAGTCCTATGGCTTGGTTATTTAATTCTAAGAATGTTTAGCTGATGTAGAGTTGTTTTGCTGATGACGATGGTCGTGCTGCCCACCATGCTCCGAGCTCCTTGTTGTCGCAGAGGTTTAGTTTTAGAAGTCATAAATCAGGAGATGAGAGAAGTATTTTGGTTTAGAGGAATTCTTAATTTCCAAGTTTTTTTTATGTTTTATTTAAAACAAATCTTAAAGTTGATTATAACAACACCGGTTAAGATCCCACGGTTCCATCCTTCCGGCATCGTTATTTTTATCTGATTCACTTAGTCCAGATGAATTTGCTAAACTCAACTAAATGAGTTCCACACTTTCATTTAGACCGTGGAAATCCCGTTAGCAACACGTAGGTTACATCATCCGAGGTATTCCCGATCATCCAACAGGACGTTTTAATTTAGTTGTAATTGTAGTTTTGTGTTCTGTTTGTGAATAAATTTTGAGTTGTTTTATATTTTGGAATGTTGTGGCGGTGAATTTTATCTTGCAATGACTTTTAATTTAGTTTTGGTTTCAGTTTTAGGGACTATCCTAAAGGTGTGGGTTTTCATGCAACAATTGTTTATCATGCAAGAAAAGTAAGTGCAATGCGGTTAAATAAATTGCAATAATGTAAATTGCAAGAAAGTAAATTGCAATAAAATAAAAGCATACCTGGAGGGTCTTCCCGTCATCCCAAGCTGCACTTAAGACACAATTAGAATATTTAAGCAAGTTCCTAGGTAAAGCTAAGGGAAGGGTTATGGTTTTCTACCAAATTCCTAATCCTATACTTAGTCATTTCCTATGACGTCTAGGTTCCTTGTGTTTTTGTTTGAAGACGATTTTCTTCATCAAAGAACAATTAAGTTCAATTGTTCTTATGAACATCCTATCATATCGAGGAAGTGCTTAAGGCAAATCTTAAACATCTTTTCAATATTTCTAGGATTGTTTTAAGTCCAAATGAATTCAATTACACAAATGAATTAATCGTCCGAGGTTTAGTTAAGTTTTGTTATTATCTTACTCGAGTGAACTAGGATGTTTGAATGTCCTATAAGTGAAGTAACATTTCATTTAATATTCTGTTTAGGAGTTATGACAACTAAAGCTTTCGAGGGCAAATTGGTGTTCAAATGGTTTATGATTTAGTTTAATTTTAGTTAAAGGATTTAAATTTGGAATAGTGTTCAATTTGCTTTATATTTAATTTCCTTCTGTTTTAGGTGATGTTATTTAATTCAATTTAATTTAATTTAATTTTAATTTAATTTAATTCAATTTAATTCAATTTAGTTTGATTTGATGTTAAATTAATTTAATTTGATTTGATTTAATTTCCTTTAATTTAATTTAATTTGATTTAATTTTAATTTAATTTAATTTAATTTAATTTAATTTAATTTAATTTAAATTTGATTTTATTTATTTAATTTAATTTAATTTAATTTAATTTAATTTAATTTAATTTGTTTACTTAATTTAATTTAATTTAATCTTTAATTTAATTTTACTTTTGATTTTAATTTAATTTAATTTAATTTAATTTAATTAATCTTTAATTTAATTTAATTTGATTTAATTTAATTTAATTCAATTTAATTTACTTAATTTAATTTAATTTTTAATTTAATTTTATTTTTAACTTTAATTGAAATTTTAAAAGAGTTTAATAATTTAACTTTAGTTTAATGATTAAGTCTTTTAATATTTTAAATTTGAGTTATCATTTTAATTAAGAATTGAATATTAATGAGATGATTAATTTAGGGATTTTTAAATTAAAGAATAAATCTCTTCCCAACAATATCCCTATTTTAATAATTCCAATTTTATTATTCTTCCCAAATTTAATCAATTATTTAATTAAGGTTTAATTATTTTAAATTGTTTAATGGGTTTCTACCCTTTAATTATTTAAATTTCAATCATCCAAATCAGATTAAGATCAAATATTTTACTTGTTAATTTTATTAAACCTAAAGTTTTAATTAAGGGTTAAAATTTTAATTACCACTTTGCCCTTTAAGCTTAATAATTTCATAACTCACTAAATTGAGCTCAAATAAACTTGAAATTTTTATGTGACTTCACTCATATGTCAATAAAGACATGAGAGGAGAAAATTAAATTTTTATGTGACTTCTGTATTCCTAATGACCAGAGGACCAGTTGGACAAATTTTGGTGATTTTTTGAATTATATCATTTTTATTATAATTATTTTAAGTTTTGGAGTGTTAATTAATTTAAAAATAAAATAAAGGTTGAAAAATGAACTTTATATTTTTCAAAAATCTCTCTGATATCAAAGAAATCAGAGAATCAATTTTTGCAATTTTCTGATTTTTCTATGATTTATTATAATTATTTTAGTGAAAATGCTAGAAAATACATTTTTTTAATTTTAAAATTACCCTAGGGCTTTAAAATTTAATATCTCATTAAATAGACCTAAGAAAAATATGGGGTTTGTTCCTAAGTGATTAAAATTTAAAATGTGACATTTTGGTGAATTTTATTATTTTTGTGATTTTTATTATTTTTTTTTATTAAAATATTAAAATAATATTAAAAATCAACTTTTTTAGAAAATTGAAATTTTAATTTTCTTAAATTCCCCTAATATTAGAGAGGCTCCAAAACCAATTTGGTGAATTTTTGAAAGATATTTTGAAAGTTATGAATTTTTAAAGTTCAAATTGACTAAATGGCTTAATCAACCCATTTAGTAGGGCTAACCAAGTCCAATTGACCTCAAATTTTTATGGTGGGTTCCTCTGATCCTAAAGGTCAATGGAGAATTGATTTAAAGTTAATTTGATGAATGGTTAGCTCTAATTAATTAGGGATCTATTTTGGGTGTTTAAGCCAATTAGGGTTATTTTAAATGAACTAACTCAAAACCTATTTTTCCTAGAGTCCTCTGGTCATAAGGGACATCACCAAATTTTCCTAGAATTTATTTCACAACATGCTAATTATTAGAATTAAAATACTCAAAACAGTAACATGAATTTGAAAAATCAATAACTTCTCATAGGGGTGGCCTCTGACTTTGGAAAATTCAGGGAATGTTCCCAAATTCAGAGGCTTCAAAAGCCCTATGGTCTCATGCCATGGTGAATTTCCTATATGCATGGAGAATTAAAAGAATGCAGACAGTAAATAAATTATTAAAAATAAAATATTTAATGAAATTAAATAATTTCTTTTCCACATTATTCTCCTCTGTTCACTGAGCAAGAAGGTATTTTTATTTTATTTTTCTGATTTTTCTACACAAAGTTATGCATTTTTGAAGTTTAGGGAATTAAATAAATAGGAAAATCCCTAATTTTCTATTTATCCGAGTCGGCGCCGCGTCATCCTCGGCATCTCCGAACGGCCACGCGGCGCGCTCTCATTCGACGCCGCCGCTTGAGTCAGCAGCCCGGGCCCCGCGGTTCACGTACCATCTCCTGGTCCGATGTCATCTGAGCCGTCCGTCCGCACGTGTATTAAATGGACGGCATCCGTTCATCGTCCCCGAGCGTCCTCACCCGAGAGCCGTCCACACTAAATCCCTAATATCTCACTCGATACTCGATGGATTTTCGTGTTCTTATACTCTATGGATTCGTCTTGAGAAGACGAACACATCCATACGGTTTATGTGGGATGAAATTTACGCAATAAAAATGGAGAAAGTTCAGAAGCTCGGGAAGAAGAGTGAGGCCATACCTTTGCTCAGAGAAGTGTGGCTTCAATCTGAGGGTTGTTTCACCTTCGATTAGATCCCAGCAAGCTCCAGATGAAGTCTCCTGGTCTGGTGAATTGCCTAGATATGATTTCGACCACAGCCGATCACAAAGCTTGGAGGCTGGAGCAACTGGGTGGCCTGGAGATGGGGCTTTTGCTGGTGGACACCTTCTCTTGGTCCGGTGAAGGTGTAGGACCAATCAATTTGGGGATTGGCTCACCGTGGAGAGGTGTCCCGGTTTTGGGCTTGGATTTCAACTGCGAAATTGAGCTCGCGAGAGGAAATGGCAGGGGGATTTCAGTGGGGATCAAATGCTCTATGTATGGGGAGTAGTCTGGAACAATTTTGGCAGAGTTTCCTTAAGGTTTGTTTTAGCACCTCCCATGGCCGAGAGGGGTGGTGTTTAAATAGGAGAGGGTGGAGGGCCTCCCAGAGAGAGTTAGGGCTTGGGATCAGCTGCTTACGTCAAGGGCAGAACAGCCATGGTGGCCATTGGGCATGGGCAGCTCAGCAAGGTAGAATCCCAAAGTTGGCTCACATGTGAGCTCTCGGCCATGGTGTTTTCCGGCGACCCGGTGGCCGGCCGACCAGTGCATTGGTCACCATCTTGTTCAGGTGGGTCAGGGGTGGGGTTTGGTGCATTCAATTGAGGTTTGACATGTGTAAAGTGGTTGAATCAAAGTAGAAAGGGGAAGGGGCCATTTTGGTTTATTTTGGTCAACCCATGCAAATGGGTTGGGTGCACCTTCCCAAGACCTGGTTTTGGGCTGAGGACGTCTGGTGGGTCAATCTCCCATGTGTGGTGGAGTCTCCATCAAGGATTAGGTGGCAAAGCATGGTTTAGAGTGTGACATGCTTAAGGTAAAAAAAGGCTTAAGAAGGATTAGGAAAGGGGGTCCTCCTTTTTCCATTAATGGCTTGACCACATGTCAAACCCTCCATGGCTTCATGTGGCTTGTCCATGGCTTGCATGGCTTGTCTTTGGCTTGGGGAAAAGCTTGGTCAATTTCATAAAAATGGATTTCAAGGATTTTGGATAATTTGGTGGAAATTTGGATGAAGCTTGATTTGGAATGATTTGATGATGAATTTAGGACTTAGGTATTGAGTTTAATTGAAAGTATGATGAGGGGAAATGTCATATGGGCTTTGAGACCAATTTTGGGCCTTTGGATGTGGTAAAAGATGGGCTTTTAAAATGTTTTAAGGAATGGGCCTTTAAGTTTAAAAATGAATTTATGGATGGGAATTTTGTAAAGAGGTTGGGCCAAATAATTGTCGGGTTTAGCTCATGGATGTGTCATGAGTGACTTGAAGCAAATTGGGGGTGATTTGGGTTTGAATTGGGTTGAATTTGGGCTCTTTTGGTGAATGGGCCAATATAGGTCCAAGTGGGCCAAGTTGGGCCAATGTTGGGTTAGGGTTGAAATTGATGTAAAATTAATGTTGTGAAATGTTTATGGGAGTGTTTCAAAGAGGTTTTGGCTTTGGTTGGGCTTTGATTTTGGGGTTTGGGCTCATTTGGGTTAGGTTTGGGTTTAGGTCAAAATTGGGCCTTTTAGCTTTGGGTTGAATTTGAGTGGGGTTTGGGTCTAAATTTTGGGCAAATCATGTTAGTGTTTTGCTTGTGGGGATTCTAAGGAAGACTTAGAAAAGATTTGGGGTTAATTGGAGTTGAATTGGGTGAGTTTGGGTTAGGTTTGGGTCATGGGTCCAAATTGGGCTTTAAGGCCAAAAGTGAAATTGGCTCCAAATGTCAATCAAATTGGACTTGGATTTGGTCTAGATTAGTGTTGGGAATGTTGAATTGAAGTTTAGAATTGAATTGGACCAGAATTTGGGTCAATTGGGTAGGTTTGGTTTGACATTGGGTTCACTTAGGGTTAAAATGGATCAAATTGGGGGTTTTGACAAAAGTTGGGTAAATTGACAAAATTGGCCCATAGTGTAGTTGAACAAAATGAAATTGAGAATGTTTGGGATTTTCTGAAATTTTCTGCGAATTTTCTAAATTTTTGGATTTTTTTGGGTCAAGAGGGGTATTTTGGTTATTTGGAGGGTATTGGGGGGTATTTTTGGAATTTTTGGTATTTTTGGCTATGGATGATCAATTCGAGTGATGTGGAAATGTTTGGGATTGATTTTGAGGAATTTTGGGTGATATGGAAATTTTGCAAAAATTTAGGTAATTTCAAGGGTTTTGGATAGGCTAAGCGGGTGTAGGGTCCCGGGGGTCAAAAATTGAAAATTTGAAAAATTGAAGATTGGGTAAATTTGAGTGGAATGAAATCATTTTGGTTGAGCCATGAAGCCACATCAAGCCCACATGAGCCATGAAGGGACTCATTTCGAGGCATTCACTATGTTGTTCCTAACCCTCTTAGCCAAGGGCTTAGGGGTTAAGGACCATCCATGTGAATCACCTACATGAGTCGGGAGGTCGAGTTAGGTATGGGTGTGGTTTTAGGAGGTGTGTGAAAGTGTAGTGTATAAGTGTAGTGTGTGTGTAAGTCAGCCCCTTCACCGTACCGTACCACCTGGTGCGATCCTAAGGCCAAAGAGTCCCATAGGAACTCATCCTTTAAACTTCCACATTCGATTTCAACCCTCTAGGTGATTAGGGGTCTACAGTCAAGTTTGTGGAGTTTGCAGGGAGTTAAGAAGTGGTTTGAAATTCTAGATGGTGGATCCCAATTCTAGTCCTCTAAGATAGTCAAAGGAAAAGCCTAAGGCTAGATCTTAAGTACTAAAAAGAAGAAGAGAAGACCTCATAAAAAATGTCGTTAACAAATGGACCCCCAATAGGTGTGGTGAGCTGACGGAGCACACCGCGCGTATTGGTGTTGACCGAAGCGATCAGCAAAACCAACACAGATGTCCAAGTGACAAATTTAGGACGAAGTAGAAGAGTTTCCGCTGGGGAGTGTCAAGTATATCTCTGAAACTGGAGATTCCTGAACTCTCGCTGGGGAAAGCAAAAGGAGGTGAATTCCAAATCACATGATCTGGGGGAATTTCGATTTAGATTTCAGTTTGTTTCAATTTAAGTTCGGATGTATAATTTTAGATTTTGATTTTTTATTTTAGATTGAAGTTTGATTTAAAATTAATTTGAGAAAATTTAGATTTGAAACGAGAATTGAAACCTAGGTTCCAATCTCGGGATTGCAAAGAAAACTGGAATTTAGGTACCAGCCTCGGAGTGGGAATCGGAGTTTAAGTGTTGATTGAAAAGGATGAGAATCAGAATTTAGGTACTGATCTCGAAAGGGATGAGAATCGAAATTTAAGTATCAATCTCGAAAGAGAGTCGAAATTTAGGTATCGACTTCGAAAAGGATAAGAATCAAAATTTAGGTACTGATCTCGGAATGAGAACTAAAATTTAGGTACTAGTCTCGAAATGAGAGCTAGAATTTAGGTACCAGTCTCCAAAGTTGAGAATTGAAATTTAGGTATCAATTCGAATGAGAATCGAAATTTAGGTATCGATCTCGGAATGAGAACTGGAATTTAGGTGCCGATCTCGAAATTTTGAATTGAAATTTAGGTATCAATTCGGATGAGAATCGAAATTTAGGTATCGATCTCGTAATGAGAACCGGAATTTAGGTACCGGCCTCGAAATTTTGAATTGAAATTTAGGTATCAATTTGGATGAGAATCGAAATTTAGGTATTGATCTCGGAATGAGAACTGGAATTTAGGTACCAGTCTCGGAAATTTTGAATTGAAATTTAGGTATCAATTCAGATGAGAATCGAAATTTAGGTATCGATCTAGGAATTAGAACTGGAATTTAGTTACCAGTCTCGGAAATTTGAGAATTGAAATTTAGGTATCAATTCGGATGAGAATTGAAATTTAGGTATCGATCTCGGAATGAGAACTGGAATTTAGGTGCCAGTCTCGTAAATTTTGAATTGAAATTTAGGTATCAATTCATATGAAAATCGAAATTTAGGTATCGATCTCGGAATGAGAACTGGAATTTAGGTACCGGTCTCGTAAATTTTGAATTGAAATTTAGGTATCAATTCGGATGAGAATCGAAATTTAGGTATCGATCTCGGAATGAGAACTGGAATTTAGGTACCGGTCTCGGAAATTTTGAATTGAAATTTAGGTATCAATTCGGATGAGAATCAAAATTTAGGTATCGATCTCGGAATGAGAACTGGAATT
The DNA here is from genome assembly GCA_022702705.1 of Papilionanthe hookeriana x Papilionanthe teres. NCBI lineage: Eukaryota > Viridiplantae > Streptophyta > Magnoliopsida > Asparagales > Orchidaceae > Papilionanthe > Papilionanthe hookeriana x Papilionanthe teres. The sequence goes on from CM040428.1 coordinate 144,586,456, forward strand.
TAGGTACCAGTCTCAGAAATTTTGAATTGAAATTTAGGTATCAATTCGGATGAGAATCGAAATTTAGGTATCTATCTCGGAATGAGAACTGGAATTTAGGTACCAGTCTTAGAAATTTTGAATTGAAATTTACTGTGGAGATTTGGATTTAGCTAGAGATCGAAATGAGATATGAAAGTGTTTTATATCCCATGGGAATCAATCAAAGTCTGATTACTTGGCGAAGGGTACAAACCCATGCCATCCGGATCAAATCGAAAACTCTTCGTGATTCCGAAATCATCCCGAGAGAGGGTTTCAAGGGAGGTCTAGAATAGATCTTGATTTGAAGAAGGATTGGAGGGTTTGAGAAGATGGGTTTAAACTGGAATTTAGTTTGAGCTTTAAATTTGTTTTATTTGTCCTTTAACTATCCCGTTTTTGTTGTTTATTTGGTGTTCAAAATTTTTTAGATTTTTAAGGGAAATTTTCTTTTATTCCTTTTTTTTTATTTCTTTTCTGTTCTTTGTTCGAAGTTCATTTAACTTTAATGGCGTTTCCCAGTCAATTTGCACAAAATAAGTGAAGGTCAAAAATGTGACATGGTCACTTTCATTCCAATCATGTCGAAGATACGTCATACAACTTGATCTGGAATATATCTCATACAATCCATGTAGACTCAAAACGGACTATGTATGATCTTCGTCGATCCATCCAAAGAAGCATCCGTCAAAAATCCATGTCCGAATAGTGGGGTACATGGTCAATAACATCACCTTCCAAGCCATCCTCGGCAAGGATGCCGTATGGATGTACATCGGAGGTGTGATATTTTCCATGTAGCTCACGGCTCGTAAGGCCGGAGGCTCTCTAGCTCCGGTCCGGCCGGAAATGGTAATGTGTCTTCCTGTCGTCCATTCTTCCGAAAGTAACCGAGATCCGCTTCACCGGTACTCCTAGTATGCAATGCTTAGCGATATCTCGCTCCGTTGCCCTTCGCATCATGACGGAACCTACCGGTAATGGTATCTTCACCGGCCCTCGGAACTCACTCCGGGCCCGCTATCCGGAGGTCGCATCCGAACATGATGTTACACTCGTTTAGGAAAGAGATCGTGCGTAAAGGTCCGACAAAGTCATGGTGATCTATGTGTGGGGGTATGCAGTCACCCTCCTTGTAGATGTTAATAATGCAGCTATTGGGTATGCAATCTGCTGGCAGTACCCTCCATGTAATCAATCTCTTTACCATTCTCTTGATGACTAATGGCATCGGATCCACTTGGCCATGACGGAGTATTCCCGGTGGGTTTCCCTTCCCGTCCTCCGCAAAGTTGTAACAAGCATCCACATTGTATTGTAATTCTTCCCTTCTCTGGCATCCATCTCCGGGGTTCTGAGTATGTGTTTTCCCTTAGGCGGCCCGCTCGGCCCATTCTTTTCAAATCCCGGATGCAATCCACGATTTGTCGTTGTTCATATTCTGAGAATACGTCTGTATGTAGTTCGAGGCCTTCTAGTATATTGATCCTTCTGCCTCTAATTCTCTCGAAGTATTCAAAGGTCTTCTTTTCAACATTCTGCATTCTCTCCAGCTCGTATTCCAGAATAATCTGTAGATGGCGAGGCCTGGTGACATATCGTGGGATATACGGTTCAATCCCTTCACGTTCTTCTGCATACCTCGGCTCCTCGGGGATGATGTCTGTCGGGACAACCCCCGGGGTTGCTTCTGCAACAAGGTCATGCACTACTGGTGGTTCTATCCAGTGGCGTGGTAGCCTTCTTTCTTCCGGTCTTTGTGAGATTTCCCCGGTCCTTTCGTTATCCTAGGAGTCGGCCTCCTTTCTTCGTGTTCCCGGTGAACCGGTGTCCTTGAAGTGTACGTACTGGCAGTAGCAACTGTCTCGTCGTGCTGGTCTGCAGCTAGTTTTGTTAACATCTTACGGATACGGCGATTCTTATTTCTTCGTTGCATTGCTGTGAGAGTAGCTCTTTAGACTTCTTGAATCTCTGTGGGCGCGGCGCTGACAATCCTGCCCTCTGCTGTAGCGACTACAGACTTCATTTTCTTATCTTCTTCAGTGTTTGCCTTTCTTTTCTTGTCGCTCGGATTGGTGGCTTGGGCCACCCACTTTCATCACTATCCGCCCGGCAGCTTCTTCTCGGTCAACCGGGACCCGACTCACTTTCCTCGTACTCGTAGGCTCGTCGGTGCGAAATCCGAGTCAATCTCGATTATCGCTCCATCTTTCACCCTCTTTTCATCGAGTGCAAGGCTTACGCCATTTCTAAAGTTCAGACCAACCGCCCGTTCGACATTTCCTCGCGAAAAGACAAGGAAAAGGATCGAGGATCGTACTAAGAACAAGAACATTAAGAAAATGTTTATTAAAGACACATTTTTTTATATTATATTTTTTGTATTTTCAAATTTAACAGGAATGAAGTGGGATAAGATCAGGAAGGAGATTTTGATTTGGAAGAGAAAACAAGGAAAAATTTATTATCATGATTTTATTTATTTTAGCACATTTTATTATTTTTTTTGGTTCGGACCCAATCATAAGTAATTACTTCGCTCGTGTTTCTTAGGGATGAAGAATTCATTCCTTCGAAACATCAGGTAGCGTAATACTTTTTCAAGTATCGTCCGTTGATCGGAAGCATATGTCGTTCTCCCTGGCAATTCACTAGCCGGTAGGAACCTCCCGAGTATATCGCTTCAACCACAAACGGCCCTTCCCAAGTGGGTTCAAATTTTCCTCCTATCTTGCGGTGTGCAAGGATAGGTCTCTCGAGAACAAGAACTAAGTCACCAACTTTCAAGGTTCTTGGGCGGACCACGCTTGTCATGGGCTCGAACCATCTTAGCTTGGTATAGTTCTAAATTCCGTTGCATTGCAAGTCTTTTCCCTTCCGGGCTTTCTAATTCCTCTGAGTCGTAACTTGGCGTTCTCTTCGTCTGTGATCTTGTTTGCAACTCGCAATTCCGAGTGAAGGAAGCCGAACCTCTAAAGGTAACATCGCCTCGGACCCATACACCGGAGCGTAAGGTGTAGCTTCGAGTAGGAGTTCGAAGGTTGTCCGTAGGCCCATAAGGCTTCTAACAACTTCTCGTGCTAATTTCTCTTATTATCGTCCAAAGTTTTCTTTAAAATTTGAACGAGAGTTTTATTAAAAGCCTCGCCGAGGCCGTTTGCTCTCGGGTAGTAAATCGTGGAATATCACCGGCCGATTCCGTGTCTCCCGACAAAATTGTTGATTTGCGTGCTTCGAATGCCGACCCATTATCCGAGATGACCTCGCGCGGCACTCCGAAACGGTAGACAACTTTGTTCTTGAAAAACCGTAGCACGTGGTGTGCTTTCACTTCTCTAAGTGGAACCGCCTCGCCCACTTGGAAAAGTAATCCGTAGCCGCAAGAATGAAGCGATGTCCTTTCGAAGATGGTGGTTCTATCGGACCCACTATATCCGTGCCCCAACATTCAAATGGCCACGACGCAATCGTCGGGTGTAGCACATTCGGAGGTTGGTGTAGAACCACTCCGTGCACTTGGCATTGGTGACGACTCTCGGCGATTTTCATGCAGCTCGGTCATCATCGAGGGCCAATAATATCCTAGTCTTTTAATTTTCATTTTCATCTTCGGATTCGACTGGTGAGCGCCACAGAGTCTTGAATGCACCTTTTTAACAATTTCACGGGCCTCGGACCCGCTTAGGCATCTTAGCCACATTTGATCGAAAGACCTTCTGTACAAGGTGTTGTTTATTAATGCGTAGGACAGAGTTCTTTTCTTGATCTGATGGGCTAGCGACCTATCGTCTGGTAGCTTTCCTATTTGTAGGTAGTCTATTAATGGCTGTCGCCAATCTTCTGTGTTTTCTGTCACCGTTGTAACCGATCCTTTTTCTTTTTCGATTTATGTATCGTGTCTATGTCGAGCCGTGATAGGACCCGACGTCCGTGAACCGACACTTCCACCGATTCATCTTGCAAACGTGCAAATTCTTTTGCGAGACGGGCTAAAGCATCTGCTAAAGCATTTTCTTTTCCGGGAATTTTGTAGATCGTCACATTTGGAATTTGTTCCAACAACTGTATGGCATACTGGAAGTATTGCTCGAGTCTTGGCTTTAAAATTCTGTACTGTCCGGCGATCTGTTGAATGATTAACTGTGAATCCCCGAAAATGTTGATGTCTGTTATCCCCATTTGAATAGTTAATTCTAGTCCCGTTATGAGGGCTTCGTATTCTTCTTCGTTGTTTGTACATGGTTCTGTCAAGTGGTAGGAGTATCTTAACATCCCCCGTTCCGGTGTTATAAAGATTAGCCCGATTCCTGCCTTACCGGGCACTATCACTTGTGAATCTTCGTCTTTGTGTGCTGAAGATGCTCCGTCGAAATATAATTCCCAACGTCGATCATCGTGGTCTTCTAGGCTCATTATTTGTTCATCTGGCAAATCGTCATTGAGAGGAGATTCTGCCGGCAAAGGGTGTGCTGCGAGAAAGTCTGCTAAGACTCGTCCCTTTATGGCACGAAGAGGCGCGAAAGTTATATCGAATTGCAATAATATCATTGACCATCCGGCAAGTCCGCCGAAAGTGTTGGACGAGTCATCAAGTATTGCAATGGATTAAACTTCGAGATCAGGTTGACCTTATGAGAAAGCATGTAGTGCCTGAGCTTCTGAGCGGCGAAGATCAGGGCCAAACAATGCTTTTCAATTGCGGGATAACTTATTTTCGTCGGAATTAAACGACGGCTTAAGTAGTAAAGAGCATTTTATTTACCCTCATCATTGACCTTGGCTAACAAAGCTCCGAGAGAGTCGTCTAAAGCCGCGGTATAAAGTATCAGCGGTCTACCCGAGATTGGGCTGCTAAGACAGGAGGTGTCATTAAATATTGCTTAATGTCCTCGAAGGCCTTCTGGCATTTCTCTTCCCAAATAAATTTGGCGTCCTTTTTAACTAGTGCCGAGAAAGGCTGACACCTACCCGACAAGTTTGAGATAAAGCGTCGAAGATATGCCGCTTCCTCGAAAGGATCGTAGTTGTTTTAAAGTTTTGGGAGGCGGCATTTTTAAGATAGCTTTAATCTTTTCGGGGTCGATTTCAATTCCACGATGTCGGACAACGAATCCTAAGAATTTCCTGTAGGTAATGCCGAAGGCGCATTTTAAGGGATTCATCTTAAGGTTATATTGCCTTAATCGTTCGAGAACAATTCTCAAATCATACAGGTGGTTTTCCTTTACTTTGCTTTTGATGACCACATCGTCCACGTAGCATTCGACTTGATTGTGGATGAGATCATCAAAAATTCTTGTCATCGCTCTCTGGTAGGTTGCTCCTGCGTTCTTCAATCCGAATGGCATCACCGTGTAGCAATATACTCCGATCGGCGTTCTGAATGTTGTAAGCTTTTCATCTTCTGGAGCCATTTTTATCTGGTTGTATCCTGAAGATCCATCCATGAATGAGAATATCTCATGTGTCGAAGCAATGTCGATCATTAATTCTAGGATCGGTAGAGGGAATTCATCTTTTGGACATGCTTTGTTTAAATCTCTGAAATCCACACAAATTCTGATCTGACCATTCTTCTTTCGATCGGCACTACGATGGCTAGCCAAGTCGGGTATTGTTCTTCACGGAAAAATTTAGCTTCTATTAGCTTTTTAACTTCAGCTATGACTTGTTGTTCAATTTCTAGACGCATTCTTCTCGGACCTTGTCTGACTGGGACAGAAGTAGGATCCACTCCTAGCTTATGGACTGCGACCTCTAGAGCTAATCCTGGCATTTCATTGTAGTTCCAAGCAAAACAGTCTTTAAGTTCCATTAATAACTTGATTATTTCTTCGGAGTCTTCTTTATTGAGTAAGGAGCTAACAAAGATAGGTCTAGGCTCTTCTCTAGTACCTAAGTTAACTTCCGTTAGTTCATCTATTGTAGATTTAATCTCTTCTTCGAATTCTGGTGGAGCGTCTCCAATTTGTAAATCTTTGAGTTCGTATGTAGTTTCCATGCAGTTTTCATTAGATTCGCAAGTGACAACCAAGCAAAATCCAGTATCTTCAACTGATCCTACTGTGCCAAATCCGAGTCCATACTTTGCATTGGGTGGACGACCGGAGTTATTCCATAATTTTTCAAAATGTTGCGATTGGCTTTTTGTCCATTGTCGGGGTAAGAAACCATGCTGAATTAAATTTTGAACACAGGGAGAGTACCACTCAAAAGGTAATTCCATTAATTCTGATGAAGTGACATCTTCAAATTGTACATTATTTTCAGTTTTGGAGGAAGTAGCACCATGGTAGAATTTGATTGGCTTTGCACCGCCGCTACGTACCTCTTTGACCACCATACCCTCGATCTTATTAGAATGGATCGGGGTTAGGGTCATAGTATGTACGTAGTGGTTAATCTTCTCGTACATCGATTTATATTCTTCATTCTTTTCATCTTCAAGGGAGATCTTGAATTGCGGCTTCTTCCAACATATCGTTGCTGCTTCTTGCTTGATTTCTTTTTCTTCTTCGTAACTATCTTCCCAATCAACATTGATGGTCGAGTTTCCTCTCGTCCAACCGTCCTAACGTCTCTGCCACGACCTCGTCCCCGGCCTCGACCTCGGATGCGAGTTGTGGAGAAACCTTCACCATCTCGCCGGAAGGGAGTGGTGAGTGACTGTTGGACTAGAACTTCAGGTTCTTCGTTGTTCCTAACTTTCTTTGCTTCATTCATTATGGTATCTCTAGAGAAGATTGTTTTCTTCGGTGGTGCATAATAAGCTGCATCTTTATGGATTCCAATTTCATGTACGGAGAATGGTTGTAAGTCACCTTTGATGCACTGTTCCCCTCCATCGTAGTATTTGATGCACTGATGTAGAGATGATGGTACCATCCTGTTTTCATGTATCCATGGTCGGCCCAAGAGAGCGTTGAACGACGTTTCGAATCAATTATGTGAAATTTTGCGGTTGTCTTTGCTAAGTCACCGGTCTTCATTAGTAGCGTTATTGAGCCGAGGGCTCTTTCTCCTTTCTCGGTCGAATCCTCTTAATAACATTTTGTCGGCCTCGAGCTCACGAGCATCAATTTCCAAATATGCTAGTGTTCGGAGACTCATTATATCGATTGATGCTCCCGGATCCACCAATACTCTGAGAGCGTAAACTTCCCAATTGTAATCGAAATGTACAACGGTCGGTTGTGATCTGCTGTCCCAAGTAGAAGGTCATTGTCCGTGAAGGTAACACCTCGTTGTTCCTTTAACGAGCAAACCTCATCTAAGGAATCTCCGACCTTTGATAAGATGAGAGCATCGTAGATGCTCAGTTTGGCTGGCAATTTCCTAAGATGGGTTAGCACGTTGTAGTCCACTTTATTTCCATGTGTCTCGGCTTCTTCTCGAATGGGTATTTCTTCTATCGGGTTGGTTCTTCTTGAACAACCACCTGCTTCCTTTCGTCCTTTGGACCCATTCTCGGAGGTAGAACTCTTCCACTTCTTAAGTTGACTTCTGTAATTTCTTCTGAATCTAGTGTTGAGCTTGCTGGTGTTTCTTCCCTTATCGGAATGACAGGCTCTTCCGGATTAGCTTCAGAGTCTGAAGGCTCTAACTCTATTGTGACTGGAGCCCCTCAAAACTTACTGATAGATTCGTTGCTTTTTGAACTCTTGTAGCCTCCTTGATGGATGTCTTCTTTGTCATTTTGATCGTCAAGATTGTGTATGATTTGAGAATTATCGTTGGTATCGAAATCGATGCCCGGATTGTCGCTAGTTACGTAATCGTTAGAAACAGTCAAAACGTAGCCAACGCCATCACCCTTATCATTATATGATCCCACCGAAGTGAGCAGATAATCATACAGAGTCAGAGGTTCGAGAGATTTCTCCCCCGAATCCGAAACAACTATCCTAGGATAAGCAGCCCCTAGTCTGGCCTTAGGAGCCTTGGTCCTCTCTTCTTCGTTGATTTTCTTCTTCTCTTCAGTCGTCTCCTGTTGAGGTGGTTCTTCTATCGCAAGTGACAGTGTCGGCTTAGCAGGTTTCGAACTTTGAATTGAAGCTCGCACCGAAGCGGTTTGGATGCTGTCTAAAATCTTTTTCGAAGACCTCGTCCAAGCGATAGTCCATCCATCGTCAGTTGTATAGGGATCTATCAGAATGATGGGATCAGTTGAGATAACATTGACGGAACCTCCTTTCTGGGGCTCCTTCATGTACTCCTTCGGGATTGTTATATTTCCTTTCCGAAGGTTGTCATCGAGCCAACTTTTGAAGGTAATGCAATCTTCTATCTTGTGTCCAAGCATTTGGTGATAAGGGCAAAAGTTGGGATCACTTTTCTCGTTGACTTCCTCCGGTCTCTTAGGCTCTGGCGACTGGAAATCTGGAGTCTTCATCGACTACGGAACATTTTCAGCACTCGCTTCATTCTTGAATGGATATTCCCCGCTCGAAGCTCCCTTAATGTACGTTGCGGACGAGGCGGTTGTTCATACCGTGGAGATGACTCGATAGTCGGGTCGGGGTCGTCGGTAATTCGTCGAGGTTGTCGCGGCCATTCGGACGATAGTTGTATCGATTGCTTGCCTTTGTCGACTGCTGCAATGATCCCGGATTTCTTTTCAAAAGTCTTCACAGGCTTTTGCTTGTCTGTCTTGTCGGTGAAACTTAATTGCTTCGCCTCCTCTTGCAAGCTCCCGACCTTGCTTAACAACTTCTCGAAAGTCTTAATAGTGAATCCTTTGAGGAGAAGTGCTATCGGGCCGTGAATGCTTTTAAGCAAGATGCCGATTGCATGTTGTTCTTGTAATTGTGGTTCACACTTCATGCTTAAGTTCCTCGATCGAAGTATGTAATCCACCAAAGTTTCGTTCGGCTTCGCTTCTCTACCACTAAATCACCTATAGTGATGTGGTGCCGAGCTCCGGAATCGCTCGATGAAAAGTTTTTCTAGTTCCGAGAACGTCTTCACCGAACCATTCGGTACTCCGCATACCAATCAAAGGCGATCCTCGACAGTGCCGCCGACGAACCGTCGGAAGAGTAATGCATCGCTCCCGCCGGCATTGCAACAACCGGCACGAAAGTGTGCAACATGTCGTCTGGGGTTCCCGGCCCATCAAATGTCTCGAACAGAGGTGGTACGAAGCCTTGGGTTTTGGACAGCCGTCGAATTCTTCCGGGTAAGGTCTACCCGTCCGAATGGATGTCCCGCTCTTCGATTGTGCTAAGGCTTCTCGCACCTGCTGTTCCACCAAGCTCTTGATATCCTTTTCTGGAATCATGCTTTGTGTCGTATCTTTCTTCAGCTGATCGTCCCCGTTGACGGATGTAATCTCCTTTCCTCCGTCTACGATGTGAATGACCTCTGGGGGTGTCTCTCTTTGGGGTTGCACTTGACTTTGGAGAGTGGCTAGAGCTATAGCCATCTCTTCCATCCTCTTCGCCATTTGGGCGATCGTATCGTCTCTCTCTTGAAGTCGTCTTCTCATCACTTCCGGCTCCTCTCTTCTCGCGGCCGCAGGAGCACCTTGTGAAGCCGATGAAGCTCGTGTTTCGACCATGTTGATTTCTCGCATACTCATCGTCCATGAATTCCGATGAATCAATCTCATCTCCGAATTTCTCTTCTCTTTCTTTTGCTAGTCGTCGAATATTAGTCCTCAACTTTTCCATAGCGTCCTCTAGTGGTCTTTTCTGTGCTTCCTCACAGTTGTCATGTGATAGCTGCCGGGTCCCCTTCTCACGAGTCCCCTTCATTGCAGTAGCACTTTCTTCGGATTCAAGCCTCCTGACGAGACTTTCCTTTTCGAGCCGTTGTTTTAATCTTAATCGCCAAGTAGTGGGACGCCATACCATCCTTCTAGCACAGAAGGTCTCAGGACCGCATGGTCCGTCGCCCAAATGCCTGGAAGGTGGTATCCTCCCTAATCCGTAATCCCGAAACGACGACAGCGGATTAGCCTTCATCCTTTTACTCGGCTTTTCCGTAACGATGGCAGGTTCTACTCGGGGCCCAAGACGGGATTTGATCGGGACCCGCCCTATCGTTCTTAGAATCTCCGATACGGGCATTTCTCTTCTTTGCTAGTTTCTCGACTACAGTCTGTAGTCGGGAAAATGGCGTGATCCTAGCCCTTTTCCTTCTGTTGTCATCGTAGTATGCTGGTCGAGGTAATGTAGAAACGATCCTACGGATATTTTCCTCATCAGCTGCGGCGGAAAGGGGATGGAATCTACTTCCTTCCAGAAAGGGTGTATCTTCAGGCAATGGTATGTATTCGGGTAGTGGTGTGTACTCAGAGATTTCTGGGATTTCTTCCAGGAAAGCGACTTCAGCAGCTCTGGCCTTCCTGGCAATCTTCCTGCTTCTGTTCCTTCCATGGGTCCGTGTTAGTGATGGAATTCTCGAGCCGGACCCGATTTCAAAACGGAAGGTCTCACAGAAAGTCCGTACCCTCCACGGTAGCAGGGTTCACCATAGTTTCGGATCTCCTTCCCTTTAATTTGGCGTAGCCGGGGTAGGTGCAGAGACAACTGCACCGAGTGGGGTAGCAACAATGAGTCCTCCATGGACAAGCAGATTCTCTCGACCGGGATCTTTTGCAGGGAGGAAACTCTCGAGTTGACCTAAGGTCGAACTCGAGCAATGGCTTCTCGCTCGGATACTTTGTTCGTCAGCGCGAGAAGGGAAACGTCGGTAATCTCGACATTCGTGTTCTCGAACCCTTGTCCAAACCGGATGATCCCATTGTCTGGCAAGCTTCATCCTTATAAACAGCTGAAGTCCACTCCATTGGTGAAGGAGAAAATCAGCTTTGGGGCTTCCATTTCGCAGGGTAGATTCTGGTTGTCAGTCCCAAGTTATGCTTCTTCTCATCAGGACGAAAAGAAAGGAATCGAAAAGAGTCCGAACTCATTCTTGTTCATGTATGTATAAGAAGGAATCATTTGTTAAAAGAGTCATTCATTAGAGGGTTTGTTTATTTAGAACGGAATGTTCAAAGGTGTATAGAAGGTAATGAATCCGATTCGTAGTTGGAAAGGAAAAGAAAGTCTTATGCAAGACTTCTCGACTCGAAGGATAACTCCTAAACTAACACCTATTTGGGGTCCACCCCACCTCAGAAATGAGGTAAAAGGATCTCGGAACCTCTCTGTTTAAGGGTGTCTAAACAGTGGCTCCTAAATCCGAGAGAATGTTGGTTATACTTGTTCAAGGTAGAAATGAACATAGCATCCCAACGGAAAGAAGGGTAGTTTGACCCATTAAGGACATGAATACACTACCGATTTTTGAAAGGCAACTATTTCGATTAAAATGGAGAGAGGAATTGTCCCCACGGAGTCGCCAGAAGTTGTCGGCATATTTTTAGGTTGTGTTGTATTTTGAAAAAGGGGTCGCCTACAGAAGTTGTCGGCGAATTTTTTAATTTAGTTTAAATAAATAATTTGAAAAGTAGTATTTGATTTTAAAAATAATTTTAAAATTAAAGATTTTAAGATATGAAATCAAACCGATCTCACATCCCAAATAAGTTTATATAAACGAACACCGCACCACAAATCGTGTACCTATCCCTAAGGATAGACACACTGCTTAATGGTGGGGCTCGATTAAATAAACTAGAAGATATGTGACATCCGTTTGGTCTGCGAACCAATTTTATAAGCCGACAAGTTCCCCTGCTTAATGTGAAGGCTTTAAACAGGGTTTATATTACCAGGGTTCTTTAAAATTCCTTATAAGGGCAAGCCCCTATAGTTAATTGCATCTTAAGTGACGGGAATCACCTAAGAAAACTCTCGATAATAATCAATAATTCTGCTCTCAAGAATTTCAAAGTTTAAGTTTACAAAGGATTGAATTTTGGAATTTCAATAGGGAATGGATCAAATTTGGAACATTTTTGTTTTAAGAATTCAAAGGAGGAAAAGTAGGAGAAATTACGGATTCGAAGTGAACTTCGGTAATTTCCCGACTATCCTATTGTTTCGCTTCGAATTTAGGAAAGTCCTAATGTCTATTTAATGTTTTGATCTTGTCAATTTTAATTAATTAGGACTTATATTTATATGATAGAATCATACAAATAGCTCGAAGATATGAGGGTTTATGTCGTATCGACGACTACCTCGAAATCTTAAAACCGGTTAGGGCTTAATTTACATGACCTGATCATGCAAATGCCTAACAAAGGTTGAGGGTTTATGTTGCACTAGTCAAACTACCTCGAAGTCCTATGGCTTGGTTATTTAATTCTAAGAATGTTTAGCTGATGTAGAGTTGTTTTGCTGATGACGATGGTCGTGCTGCCCACCATGCTCCGAGCTCCTTGTTGTCGCAGAGGTTTAGTTTTAGAAGTCATAAATCAGGAGATGAGAGAAGTATTTTGGTTTAGAGGAATTCTTAATTTCCAAGTGTTTTTTATGTTTTATTTAAAACAAATCTTAAAGTTGATTATAACAACACCGGTTAAGATCCCACGGTTCCATCCTTCCGGCATCGTTATTTTTATCGGATTCACTTAGTCCAGATGAATTTGCTAAACTCAACTAAATGAGTTCCACACTTTCATTTAGACCGTGGAAATCTCGTTAGCAACACGTAGGTTACATCATCCGAGGTATTCCCGATCATCCAACAGGACGTTTTAATTTAGTTGTAATTGTAGTTTTGTGTTCTGTTTGTGATTAAATTTTGACTTGTTTTATATTTTGGAATGTTGTGGCGGTGAATTTTATCTTGCAATGACTTTTAATTTAGTTTTGGTTTCAGATTTAGGGACTATCCTAAAGGTGTGGGTTTTCATGCAACAATTGTTTATCATGCAAGAAAAGTAAATGCAATGCGGTTAAATAAATTGCAATAATGTAAATTGCAAGAAAATAAATTGCAATAAAATAATAAGCGTACTCGGAGGGTCTTCCCGTCATCCCAAGCTGCACTTAAGACACAATTAGAATATTTAAGCAAGTTCCTAGGTAAAGCTAAGGGAAGGGTTATGGTTTTCTACCAAATTCCTAATCCTATAGCTAGTCATTTCCTATGACGTCTAGGTTCCTTGTGTTTTTGTTTGAAGACGATTTTCTTCATCAAAGAACAATTAAGTTCAATTGTTCTTATGAACATCCTATCATATCGAGGAAGTGCTTAAGGCAAATCTTAAACATCTTTTCAATATTTCTAGGATTGTTTTAAGTCCAAATGAATTCAATTACACAAATGAATTAATCGTCCGAGGTTTAGTTAAGTTTTGTTATTATCTTACTCAGTGAACTAGGATGTTTGAATGTCCTATAAGTGAAGTAACATTTCATTTAATATTCTGTTTAGGAGTAATGACAACTAAAGCTTTCGAGGGCAAATTGGTGTTCAAATGGTTTATGATTTAGTTTAATTTTAGTTAAAGGATTTAAATTTGGAATAGTGTTCGATTTGCTTTATATTTAATTTCCTTCGTTTTAGGTGATGTTATTTAATTCAATTTAATTTTAAATTTAATTTAATTTAATTTAATATTAATTTAATTTAATTTAATTTAATTCAATTTAGTTTGATTTGATGTTAAATTAATTTAATTTGATTTGATTTAATTTCCTTTAATTTAATTTAATTTGATTTAATTTTAATTTAATTTAATTTAAATTAATTTAATTTAATTTAATTTAAATTTGATTTTATTTATTTAATTTAATTTAATTTAATTTATTCATTTAATTTAATTTAATTTGTTTACTTAATTTAACTAATACTATTAAACAAACGACTAAAGATGTACTTGGAGAATCAAAAGAAAAAGTTTCTATAAATAAAAATAGTTGGTGGTGGAATAATAATGTGCAAGAAAAGATAAAATATAAGAAGTTGTGCTATAAAAATTAGTTTAAATGTAAAAGCGTAGAGAACTGGAAAAAATATAAAACGGCCCGCAAGGAGTGTAAAAGAATAATCTGTGACGCTAAAAATTCTGCTTTTAGTGATCTTTATAACATGTTAGATACTAAGGAAGGTGAAAAATATATGTATAAACTAGCCAAACAAAGAGAAATGAAATGTAAAGATTTAACTCAAGTAAAATGTATTAAAGATGAAAATCAAAAAGTGCTTTTCTTAGAAAAAGATATTCAACATAGGTGGAGTGAGTTATTTTGATAAACTTTTTAATGATGATGCTGAAAGTACGATTGACCTTAGTGATCTTAATATCGTTAATAATAATAAAACTTTTCATTTTTTCCGTCGCATTAGTAAAAAAGAAGTTGATGAGGCTTTAAAGAAAACCAAGGGGGGAAAGTCTGTAGGACCTGATGATATCCCAATTGAAGTGTGGAAATGTTTAGGTGATTTGGGGGTTTCCTGGCTTACTAAACTTTTTAATATTATTTTAAAAACTAAAAGGATGCCCGAGGAGTGGAGAAAGAGCATTTTGGTCCCCATTTTTAAGAATAAAGGAGATGCACAAGAGTGTGCAAATTATGGAGGAATTAAATTGATGTGTCATACTTTAAAATTATGGGAGAGGGTAATCGAACATAGGTTAAGACGTATTACGAAGATTTCTCATAATCAATTTGGATTTATGCCGGCAGGTCTACCATGGAAGCTATATATTTATTGAGAGGTTTGATGGAGAAGTACAGAGATAATAAGGAGGATCTACATTTGATTTTTATTGATTTAGAAAAAGCTTACGATAAGGTTCCTAGAGATGTTCTTTGGAGAGTCCTTGAGAAGAAAGGTGTTGATATGACTTATATTCAAGTCATTAAAGATATGTATGCTAGAGCCGTTACATGTGTTCGAACCGAAGGAGGATTAACCAAGTATTTTACTATTTCGTTGGTTTACATCAAGGATCGGCTTTAAGCCCATATCTTTTGCTTTATTTATGGATGGTCTTACCGGGCATTTACAAGAGGATGTACTCTGGTGTATGCTTTTTGCCGATGATATCCTCCTTGTGGATAAGACAAGAGAAAAAGTCCAGAAAAACTTGAATTATGGAGGTCTACATTGGAGTCTAAAGGTCTTCGTTTGAGTAGAACTAAAACTGAATACATGGAATGTAATTTTAGTAATAGTAGGTCTAGTGACAGGCAGTGTAACTTTGGGTGATCAAATTATTAAAAGGTGTGAACGATTTATATATCTCGGGTCCATTGTTCAAAGCGATGGTGATATAGATGGGGATGTTAATAGTAGAATTCAGAGTTGGTTGGTTGAAGTGGAGGAATGCGTCCGGCCTATTGTGTGATAGAAAAGTACCGCTTAGATCGAAAGGAAAATTTTATAAGATGGTGGAGAGACCTTCAATGCTCTATGGTGCCGAATGTTGGCCTTTAAAAGAGAAGCATAATGTTAAGTTAAGTGTTGCCGAGATGAGAATGATTAGGTGGATGAGTGGCTTTACACTTAGAGACAAAATGCGAAATGAATATATCCGTAAAAGGGTTGGAGTTGTACCGGTGACGGATAAAATTAGAGAGAGTCGCCTTAGATGGTTTGGTCACATTAGACGTCGACCACCCGATGATCCAATTAGGAGAGTAGATGTTTTAAATACAACTTATGTTTAGAAAGGCAAGAGTGCGACCTAGGAAAACTTGGGCTTATTGCATAAAAAATGATCTTAATTTATTAGAATTAAATGAAAATTTGACACTAAATAGGACGCAATGGAGAAAAAGGATTCATGTAGCCGACCCCACTTAGTGTGATTAAGGCTTTGTTGTTGTTGTTGTTGTTGTTGTTGTTTACTTAATTTAATTTAATTTAATCTTTAATTTAATTTTACTTTTAATTTTAATTTAATTTAATTTAATTTAATTTAATTAATCTTTAATTTAATTTAATTTAATTTAATTAATCTTTAATTTAATTTAATTTGATTTATTTTAATTTAATTCAATTTAATTTACTTAATTTAATTTAATTTTTAATTTAATTTTATTTTTAACTTTAATTGAAATTTTAAAAGAGTTTAATAATTTAACTTTAGTTTAATGATTAAGTCTTTTAATATTTTAAATTTGAGTTATCATTTTAATTAAGAATTGAATATTAATGAGATGATTAATTTAGAGATTTTTAAATTAAAGAATAAATCTCTTCCCAACAATATCCCTATTTTAATAATTCCAATTTTATTATTCTTCCCAAATTTAATCAATTATTTAATTAAGGTTTAATTATTTTAAATTGTTTAATGGGTTTCTACCCTTTAATTATTTAAATTTCAATCATCCAAATCAGATTAAGATCAAATATTTTACTTGTTAATTTTATTAAACCTAAAGTTTTAATTAATGGTTAAAATTTTAATTACCACTTTGCCCTTTAAGCTTAATAATTTCATAACTCACTAAATTGAGCTCAAATGAACTTGAAATTTTTATGTGACTTCACTCATATGTCAATAAAGACATGAGAGGAGAAAATTTGATTTTTCTGTATTTAATTTATTTATATAATTATTTTTGGTAGAAAATAGAAATTTCCAAGGAAAGTTTAATAACATGACCAAGGGAAAGTTTCTGTCCTTAAGAAAATTAGGAGACATTCATAATGACTAGAGGACCACTTGGACCAATTTTGGTGATTTTTTGGATTATATTATTTTTATTATAATTATTTTAAATTT
The DNA here is from genome assembly GCA_022702705.1 of Papilionanthe hookeriana x Papilionanthe teres. Classification (NCBI taxonomy): domain Eukaryota; kingdom Viridiplantae; phylum Streptophyta; class Magnoliopsida; order Asparagales; family Orchidaceae; genus Papilionanthe; species Papilionanthe hookeriana x Papilionanthe teres. The sequence goes on from CM040428.1 coordinate 144,603,119, forward strand.
TGGAGTGTTAATTAATTTAAAAATAAAATAAAGGTTGAAAAATGAATTTTATATTTTTCAAAAATCTCTTTGATATCAAGGAAATCAGAGAATCAATTTTTGCAATTTTCTGATTTTTCTATGATTTATTATAATTATTTTAGTGAAAATGCTAGAAAATACATTTTTTTTAATTTTAAAATTACCCTAGGGCTTTAAAATTTAATATCTCATTAAATAGACCTAAGAAAAATATGGGGTTTATTCCTAAGTGATTAAAATTCAAAATGTGACATTTTGGTGAATTTTATTACTTTTGTGATTTTTATTATTTTTTATTTTTTAAAATATTAAAATAATATTAAAAATTAACTTTTTTAGAAAATTAAAATTTTAATTTTCTTAAATTTCCCTAATATCAGAGAGGCTCCAAAACCAATTTGGTGAATTTTTGAAAGATATTTTGAAAGTTATGAATTTTTAAAGTTGAAATTGACTAAATGGCTTAATCAACCCATTTAGTAGGGCTAACCAAGTCCAATTAACCTCAAATTTTTATGGTGGGTTCCTCTGATCCTAAAGGTCAATGGAGAATTGATTTCAAGTCAATTTAATGTATGGTTAGCTCTAATTAATTAGGGATCTATTTTGGGTGTTTAAGCCAATTAGGGTTATTTTAAATGAACTAACTCAAAACCTATTTTTCCTAGGGTCCTCTGGTCATAAGGGTCATCACCAAATTTTCCTAGAATTTATTTCACAACATGCTAATTATTAGAATTAAAATACTCAAAACAGTAACATGAATTTGAAAAATCAATAACTTCTCATAGGGGTGGCCTCTAACTTTGGAAAATTCAGAGAATGTTCCCAAATTTAGAGGCTTTAAAAGCCCTATGGTCTCATGCCATGGTGAATTTCCTATATGCATGGAGAATTAAAAGAATGCAGACAGTAAATAAATTATTAAAAATAAAATATTTGATGAAATTAAATAATTTCTTTTCCACATTATTCTCCTCTGTTCACTGAGCAAGAGGGTATTTTTATTTTATTTTTCTGATTTTTCTACACAAAGTTATGCATTTTTGAAGTTTAGGGAATTAAATAAATAGGAAAAATCCCTAATTTTCTATTTATCCGAGTCGGCGCCGAGTCATCCTCGGCATCTCCGAACGGCCACGCGGCGCGCTCTCATTCGACACCGCCGCTTGAGTCAGCAGCCCAGGCCCCGCTGTTCACGTACCATCTCCTGGTCCGACGCCATCTGAGCCGTCCGTCCGCGCGTGTATTAAATGGACGACATCCGTTCATCGTCCCCGAGCGTCCTCACCTGATAGCCGTCCACACTAAATCCCTAATCTCTCACTCGATACTCGATGGATTTTCGTGTTCTTATACTCTATGGATTCGTCTTGAGAAGACGAACACATCCAAACGGTTTATGTGGGATGAAATTTACGCAATAAAAATGGAGAAAGTTCAGAAGCTCGGGAAGTAGAGTGAGGCCATACCTTTGCTCAGAGAAGTGTGGCTTCGATCTGAGGGTTGTTTCACCTTCGATTGGATCCCAGCAAGCTCCAGATGAAGTCTCCTGGTCTGGTGAATTACCTAGGTAAGATTTCGACCACAGCCGATCACAAAGCTTGGAGGTTGGAGCAACTGGGTGGCCTGGAGATGGGGCTTTTGCTGGTGGACACCTTCTCTTGGTCTGGTGAAGGTGTAGGACCAATTAATTCGGGGATTAGCTCACTGTGGAGAAGTGTCCTAGTTTTGGGCTTTGATTTCAACTCTAAAATTGAGCTCACAGAGAGGAAATGGCAGGGGGATTTCAGTGGGGATCAAATGCTCTATGTATGGGGAGTAGTCTGGAACAATTTTGGCAGAGTTTCCTTAAGGTTTGTTTCAGCACCTCCAATGGCCGAGAGGGTTGGTGTTTAAATAGGAGAGGGTGGAGGGCCTCCTGTGGAGAGTTAGGGCTTGGGATCGACCGCTTAGGTCGAGGGCGAACGGCCATGGTGGCCACGTGGGCATGGGGCGGCTCGGCAAGGTAGAATCCCAAAGTTGGCTCACATGTGAGCTCTCGGCCATGGTGTTTTCCGGCGACCTGGTGGTGGCCGGCCAGTGCATTGGTCACCATCTTGTTCGGGTGGGTCGTGGCTGGGGTTTGGTGCATTCGATTGAGGTTTGACATGTGTAAAGTGGTTGAATCAAAGTAGAAAGGGGAAGGGGCCATTTTGGCTTATTTTGGTCAACCCATGCAAATGGGTTGGGTTCACCTCCCCAAGACCTGGTTTTGGGTTGAGGAGGTCAGGTGGGTCAATCTCCCATGTGTGGTGGAGTCTTCATCAAGGATTAGGTGGCAAAGCATGGTTTAGAGTGTGACATGCTTAAGGTAAAAAAAGGCTTAAGAAGGATTAGGAAAGGGGGTCCTCCTTTTTCCAGTAATGGCTTGACCACATGTCAAACCGTCCATGGCTTCATGTGGCTTGTCCATGGCTTGCATGGCTTGTCTTTGGCTTGGGGAAAAGCTTGGTCAATTTCATAAAAATGGATTTTAAGGATTTTGGATAATTTGGTGGAAATTTGGATGAAGCTTGATTTTGAATGATTTGATGATGAATTTAGGACTTAGGTATTGAGTTTAATTGAAAGTATGATGAGGGGAAATGTCATATGGGCTTTGAGACCAATTTTGGGCCTTTGGATGTGGTAAAAGATGGGCTTTTAAAATGTTTTAAGGAATGGGCCTTTAAGTTTAAAAATGAATTTATGGATTGGAATTTTGTAAAGAGGTTGGGCCAAATAATTGTTGGGCTTAGCTTATGGATGTGTCATGAGTGACTTGAAGCAAATTGGGGGTGATTTGGGTTTGAATTGGGTTGAATTTGGGCTCTTTTGGTGAATGGGCCAATATAGGTCCAAGTGGGCCAAGTTGGGCCAATGTTGGGCTAGGGTTGAAATTGATGTAAAATTAATGTTGATAAATGTTTATGGGAGTGTTTCAAAGAGGTTTTGGCTTTGGTTGGGCTTTGATTTTGGGGTTTGGGCTCATTTGGGTTAGGTTTGGGTTTAGGTCAAAATTGGGCCTTTTAGCTTTGTGTTGAATTTGAGTGGGGTTTGGGTCTAAATTTTGGGCAAATCATGTTAGTTTTTTTCTTGTGGGGATGCTAAGGAAGACTTAGAAAAGATTTGGGGTTAATTGGAGTTGAATTGGGTGAGTTTGGGTTAGGTTTGGGTCATGGGTCCAAATTGGGCTTTAAGGCCAAAAGTGAAATTAGCTCCAAATGTCAATCAAATTGGACTTGGATTTGGTCTAGATTGGTGTTGGGAATGTTGAATTGAAGTTTAGAATTGAATTGGACCAGAATTTAGGTCAATTGGGTAGGTTTGGTTTGACATTGGGTTCACTTAGGGTTAAAATGGATCAAATTGGGGGTTTTGAGATAAGTAGGGTAAATTAACAAAATTGGCCCATGGTGTAGTTGAACAAAATGAAATTGAGAATATTTGGGATTTTCTGGAATTTTCTGGGAATTTTCTGAATTTTTGAATTTTTTTGGGTCAAGAGGGGTATTTTGGGTATTTGGAGGGTATTGGGGGGTATTTTTGGAATTTTTGGTATTTTTGGCTATGGATGATCAATTTGAGTGATGTGGAAATGTTTGGGATTGATTTTGAGGAATTTTGGGTGATTTGGAAATTTTGCAAAAATTTGGGTAATTTCAAGGGTTTTGGGTAGGCTAAGCGGGTGTAGGGTCCCGGGGGTCAAAAATTGAAAATTTGAAAAATTGAAAATTTGAAAAATTGAAGATTGGGTAAATTTGAGTGGAATGAAATCATTTTGGTTGAGCCATGAAGCCACATCAAGCCCACATGAGCCATGAAGGGACTCATTTGAGGCATTCACTATGTTGTTCCTAACCCTCTTAGCCAAGGGCTTAGGGGTTAAGGACCATCCATGTGAATAACCTACATGAGTCAGGAGGTCAAGTTAGGTATGGGTGTGGTTTTAGGAGGTGTGTGAAAGTGTAGTGTATAAGTGTAGTTTGTGTGTAAGTCAGCCCCTTCACTAGACCAGACCACTCAGGGTAGTCCTAAGGCTAAAGAGTCCCATAGGAACTCATCCTTTAAACTTCCACATTTGATTTCAACCCTCTAGGTGATTAGGGGTCTACAGTCAAGTTTGTGGAGTTTGCAGGGAGTTAAGAAGTGGTTTGAAATTCTAGATGGTGGATCCCAATTCTAGTCCTCTAAGATAGTCAAAGGAAAAGCCTAAGGCTAGATCCTAAGTACTAAAAAGAAGAAGAGAAGACCTCACCAAAAATGAGGTCTACAAGCATTATCAAGAAAAATGTAAAGTCAGTCATTAACTGAAGAAATTGAAGAAGTGAATGAAGATAATTTATTTGAAGAAAATTATTATATTCATGATAATTGGGAAATTATAGACACGATTAAAAATGATATACTTTTACCCTCAGTTGAAAAAACCCCTGACTGGAATTAAAAATGTTACATGCACATTTAAAGTATTCATTTCTTGGAAATTCATTAACTTTACCTGTGATTATATCTTTAGAACTAAGCAAAGATCAAGAAGAAAAATTAATAGGAGTTCTGAAGAACTATAAAAAAGCTTTTGGTTGGACTATTGCAGATATAAGAGGAATAAGCCCTTCAATCTGTATGCATAGGATTTTAATGGAAGAAAATTGTAAACCTATTGTTGAACCTCAAAGAAGATTGAGTTCAATTATGAAAAAGTTTGTTAAAAAAGAGATTTTAAAATGGTTAGATGCTGGAATTATTTATCCTATTTCGGATAGTCAATGGGTATGTCCTATTCATTATGTTCCGAAGAAAGGACGAGTAACTGTCATTGTTAATGATAAAAATGAATTAATCCCTACAAGACAAGTTACTGGATGGTGAATTTGCATCGATTATCGAAAATTAAATAATGCCACTAGATAGGATCATTTTCCTTTACCTTTCTTGGATCAGATGCTGAATAAATTAACTGGACACTCATATTTCTGTTTTTTTGGATAGATATTCTGGTTATCATCAATTACTCGTTGCTCCTGAGGACCAAGAGAAAACAATATTTACAAGTCCTTATGGAACATTTGCCTTTAGAAGAATGTCTTTTGGATTATGTAATGCACCTGCAACTTTTCAGAGATGTATGATGTCAATATTATGTGATCTAATTGAAAAAAGAATTGAAGTATTTATGGACGATTTTTCAGTATTTGGAACTTCTTTTGAGTCTTGCTTGGAAAAGATAAAAAAAGTTCTGAAAAGATGTGAAGAAACAAATTTGGTTCTAAATTAGGAAAAATGTCAGTTTATGGTCACAGAAGGAATTGTACTTGGACATAAAATTTCACAAAAAAGGATGGAAGTTGATCAGGCAAAAGTGAAAATTATTTCTTAACTTACTGTTACTAATGTGAGAAGGTTTCTGGGTCATGCTGGATTTTATAGAAGATATATAAAGGATTTTTGTAAGATTGCTAAACCTCTTTGTCATTTATTAGAAAAAGAAGCTAAGTTTGAATTTAATGAAGATCGTCTGAATGCATTCAATATTCTAAAAGAGAAATTAATCACTGCACCTGTCATTGTTACACCTAATTGGAGTAAGCCTATTGAATTAATGTGTGTTTCAAGTGATTATGCAATTGGAGCTGTATTGGGACAAAAATATGAGAAAATTTTTAAAGTTATATATTATGCTAGTAAAACTCTTAATGAAACTCAACTAAAGTACACTACTACTGAGAAAGAGCTCTTAGCAAAGTATATGCCTTTGATAAATTTAGACCTTATCTTCTTGGGACCAAATGCATTGTATATACTGATCATTCCGCTATTAAATATTTAATGTCTCAAAAAGATGTTAAACCTAGATTTATAAGATGGGTTCTACTTTTACAAGAATTTGATTTTCAAACAGTGGACAGAAAAGGAGCTGACAACCAAATTGCTGATCATTTATCAAGAATTAAAAATGATAGTGAGAAGATTACTGAAGAAAACATAAATGAGAAATTCCCTGATGAACAGTTATATGTTATTCAAGGATTACAAAGTCCTTGGTATGCAAATATAGTTAATTATTTGGTTAGCAATATTTTACCTTATGGATTGAATAACAAATATATTAAGAAATTCAAGAATGATTCTAAATCATATATTTGGGAAGATCCTCATTTATTTAAACTAGGCAGAGATTCTGTGATTCGAAGATGTGTACCTTATGAAGAAACTTTTGTAATTATTCAAAAATATCACGATTCTAAATTTGGAGGACACTTTGGAGTAGATAAAACTGTGTTTAAAATTTTAAATTCTTGATTTTATTGGCCTACATTTTTCAAAGATGTTGGACATTATGTGAAAACTTGTGATCGATGTCAAAGAATGAGGAATATATCCAGAAAAGAAGAAATGCCTCTAAGCTATATATTAGAGATTGAGATTTTTGATGTATGGGGTTTAGACTTTATGAGACCTTTTATACCATCATTTGAAAAAATTTATATTTTATTAGCAGTTGATAATGTTTCAAAGTGGATTAAAGTTGTGGCTTGACCTAACTGTGATTCTAAAAGAGTTTCGAAATTTTGAAAGAAAATTATTTTTATAAGATTTGGAATGTCGAGGGTAATTATCACAGATGGGGGAAATCATTTCAGAAATGTAAGAATTCAATCATTTCAGGAAAAATTCAGAATTAAACATAGAATTGCAACTGCTTATCACCCACAAATAAGTGGAATGGCTGAAGTATCAAACAAAGAAATTAAAAGAATATTAGAGAAGACTGTTAATCCTAAAAGAACTGACTGGGTTGATAGACTTGATTCTACATTATGGGCTTATAGAACAGCTTATAAGACACCTATTGGAATGTTACCTTATCGGTTAGTTTATGGTAAACATTGTCACTTACCTGTTGAACTGGAACATAGAGCTTACTACGCGATAAAGGAGTTCAATTATGATTTGAATGCTGCAATAGAGAAACGATTGTTACAACTGAATGAAATGGAAGAGATAAGAAATGAATCCTATGAAAATGCAAAGATTTATAAGGAAAGAATTAAGAAATTGCATGATAACAATATTTTAAGAAAAATATTTGAGCCTGGACAAGAAATATTATTATTTAATACTCGTTTAAGACTTTTTTCTAAAAAATTAAGATCTAAATGGATGGGAGCATTTATAATTGATAAAGTATACCCTTATGGAGCTGTGGATATTAAAAATCCCAAGTCGGGAAAAATATTTAAAGTTAACGGATTAAGACTGAAGCCTTATATGGGGAATGAAATCGATTTACAAGGAGGATTACGAGCTGAGTCTATCCGATTAAAATAACTGATTAGGTCAGGCTGTAGACGATAAACCAAACGCTTTGTGGGAGGAAACCCATATATTATCATTGTGATTGTTTGTGAAATGAATTTATCTTAATCGATATGTGTGTGTTGATCACACCATTTTAATAGACCTATTTTAAGACCAAAACTTTGTAAATTTGACGATAGACGAAACAGAGTCAAAGATGGTTTGGAGCCTAGGGGTCCAAACTTGGCACCTAAGCGCCAGCATAACCTGTGTATCGATGGTCCGGCGCCTAGGCGCCAGATTTCTGCGCCTAAGCGCCCTAGTTAAAGGTTTGTGCAAAAACTGAAAATTTTCAGTTTTTCACACGAATTCTTCCTATAAACTACCCTATCTTCATCCCCAATCCCTAAGCAACCCTAATTTCATCCAGCACAACTCATTTTGAAAGAGAAAATAGAAGTTTAGAAGTAATGGAGAGAGGAGATCATGGCAATGAGTTAAGAGATAAGTTTTCTAAAGATCCTTAACCTTATTTCAATGGTTATATTGCAGTAAGTTTGGAGAAATTATTCAATCGTCTAGATAAGATTGAGACAGATTTGCTGAGTGTTGGAAATCATCTACATGAGATGTATCACCAAATCGAGCATTTGGAATGGCAGACGACGCTTCAATTCGATCATATGGTGGCCTTTCAAGATTCTCAAGTGACGATGTATGCGAAGGACAAATGGATTGACGAGAAGATGGCTTTGGAATTTCTAAGGGCGTTAGTTTTCTACCCATGAGGCCTAACAATCTTCATTGCAAGAGGGATGGAAATTCAAAGTTTGGAGAAGAATAGATCGTAGGTGTGTTCTAGGTGTGATCGAGTCATGTTTTAGTGAGTCGAATATTTTGTTTATGTTTGCTTTCATTGTTCAAAGTGTGTTATTTGATTGTGAATTTGCTTTGAAATAGTGATGTTTGTGTTTTATTAAGAGTGAACCTTGTTATAGTAATTTTTTGTAATTTATGTAGCTTGGAAGATCTGGAACGAGAAACGAGTAAATTTTTCATCTTCTAAGTTAAATGGTGTTTCTAAGGCCTGGCATTACTTTATTTCTGCTCGCCTCCTTCCATCCAACCATTTGAGTGAGGTCACAAAAGACAGAGCTATCCTCAACTACTGCATACAAGAGAGGAAGCCAATTGATGTTGGGAGTATTATTTATGATTCTGTGGAGACCACTGCTCGTTCCAGCACTTCTATGGAATTGAGATTCCCATCTGTGATTTATTCTCGGTGCGAAAGTGTTGGAGTTGTTGCTGAGCTTTCAGAGGAGAACCTTAAGTCTACCAAGCCCATTGGATGGGATAGTGTTAGTTTTTATGATCAACTTCGAGTTAAGAGCTCTACCGCACTCTCTAGCTCATTACCTACTTCAGGTAGACCTTCTACTTCTTGACTCTCTACTTCTGCTGCTGAGCCACCATCTAGTTTTTGGGAAAATATGCATGATAAATTTATAGAGTAGAAAAATATGTTACTTTTAACCCATTGTATAGTGGATATAATAAATAAGAAAGTGGATCATCTTTCTGAGTACACCCAGAGGAAGAGTGATTTTGATGCAGAGTATTCTGAGACTCTTGTTAGATTCCTTAAGGGTGATCATTGATCCCTAATAAATATATGTGCATCAAAAAATTGGTCCCGCACTAATAAATATATGTGCTGATGATTTAGATATGAAAATTATGATTTTATAATATGGGATACTACGCAAGTATATGTATCATTTATAAAGTAATATAGAACTATCTGGTTAAGCCCCGAGATATCGAACCCACAAGGAAAGTGATAAATATTTAAAGAAATAAGAAAATTATCTTTTTACTTTTTTAATTGGCTTTTGAAAGTATATTTTGATTTTGAAAAGTTTGATAGTTTATTTCACACTTTAAATTTTCTTAGAAAAATCAAACAAGAAATTAAAATGATAATAACTGTAAACATGGTATAAAAAACACTATTAACTAGAATTGGTATGAAAAACACTATTAACTAGAATTGGTATGAAAAACACTATTAACTAGAATTGGTATGAAAAACACTTTTAACTAGAACTGGTATGAAAAAACACTATTAACTAAAATATCTTTTTCTTTCTTTTATAAAGTAGTAATAATTATGAAAGTATTGTTGTGGAAGTATTTAAATTTTTTGTGAAAAATAGAAGCACATGTATTCTTTACCCTTACTTGGTTCTATAAAGAACATTGGTTAATTTGAAATTTTATCATTTTGAACATGGTTAGGTAGGGAAGATACCAGCTCTCACTCTAGAGTTTCCTCGATTTCCTCCACCTGGGGGCTAACTTCTCATAACCAAATTCAAAACTTCAAACCAAATTAGGGGCTTTTAGCCTGTCACACTAAAAATCCTCTAATTTTACTTCCCTTTTTAAAACATCTTCTAATATATTACATTCAATTATATGAACTATAATTTTCACCCATATAATTGCATGTGATTCTTTCTAACTTTTTTGAGACAATACTGCATTGGATCTTACATAATCTCACCACAAATTTTACATATTAACATGCCAAATTAAGAAGTATACAAAGTTTATAGAATCAATCTTTACAACTTCTTCCAACTTTAAACACATATACATTCCACAACAATTCTTCATGAATTACTTCTTCATTTAAGAAATAAAAAGATAAAGTAAATTACTTAGAATGCATTGAGAAAATAAAAAAAACACATTGATTTGAAATTAGAAACCATAAGAAAAACAACAAACACAACAAGTATTAAATTAAAAACTAAATGTAAGAACAAACGTAAACACTTATCTGAAAATCCTCTCCACAAGACTCAGGAAGTTCATCTGAAACTTTGACTCTTCACTAAACTACTCTTCAGAGTAATTCTCCCAACTCCGACTCAGAAACAGACTTCAGACTTCAATAAAAACTAAACTAAAAGAAAGAAAAGAAGTAGGAAGAAGAAGGCTTCAATCCTACCCTTTTCTCTTTTCTACTCTCTACTCCTACTCCTAATTAAAACTTTCTAAATGCAAAGGAAAAGCCCTTCAAAATGCAAGGGAAGAGCCCCTTAACTTTTCTTAAGACTCTCTTTTTATATTAAACGAAAAGGTGTATTGGTGTCTCTTCAAAATGTGTCCAAATTCGATGTATCTACCAAAGATTGCACCCCTTCATTCAAACTTGCCACCCAAAGGAAGTTATGAAAGTTACCACCAAGAGTTCCATCCCATCCCCTTTGAAAATGGAGCCAAATTCAAATTAAACTCGATTTTTAATTGTGGTGGCTAAGCGCCGGTCCAGCGGCGCTTAGCTGCCAGTGCCCAAATTTTCATTTTTCATTTTTTTTGCTCTAAATTTTATCCAATTTTGCTCCTTTCATCATAATCACTCATTTTCATCATACCTGCAAGAAAAACACAAAATACCTTCCATTAAAGTGAAATATCATCAAAAATAGGTATAAAAATGTGCATAAGAATACTATATTATTTAGGTGAATCAAAATCCCCCAAACATAAAATGTTACTTATCCTCAAGTGACAGTTAAGCTCATAGAAAAATTTTAACATGCAAATTATGTAATGAGTTTCTTAGGAAGATAACAAAGTTTTGTTCTAGAAATGGAATAGTCCAATTTAGAAAAAAATCAGTAATTAAGACCAACTTAAAGTTTAGAAAGTTCTTAAGCGAAGAAAAATGACAAATATAAGTCTCCATCTAAGTCAGAAATATTTGTAGATTCTTCAAAATATAGGATTCAAACAACTTATTTTTTTCACTTAAAAATCTTTATTTGAAAATAATTTTACTTACTATATTAGAACCTTAAGCTTTAGATTTTATCTGAACTTATATGTTTAAACTTTAGTTATGGAACCGGTTTTTGATTAGGCCCTTAAATCCTCAAGTTTTTCCTCCCTTTTTACATACTAATTTTCACTTTTTATTTTTTTTTTCTCCATTTTTTTAGGCAAGGATTATTGAATCTGGATAGACCTTTAATGATTTTGAATTTCACCCTTTCATTTAAAATAAAGGTCAGATATATATCTTTCATTTAAAAATCATAATAATAGTATTTGAAAATTATTCTTCAATAAAAGAAATTTAAGCTTTAAAGAATAAAAGTCAAATCTTCTATTTATCCAAAAATATAAAATTTCTTACTAAAGAAAGATAGCTATATTTAATATCTCTTCACTAAGAAAATTTTAACTTTAAGTTTTTCATGATTACTATAAATTTCAACTAAATTCTTCTATTCATTTCTATATTCAAAATTTTTGTTCCCCTAATATAACTTCATATACATAATTGTTCTCAATTAAGAAACAATATTTATTTTAAGTATTCTTGAGAACAAATAAAATTTTAGGTTTCTGAAAAAAAAAATTTGTTTTCATAATTCCCCCCCAAACTTTAATTTTTAGTTAGGATAAACATTTAAGCATAAGAAATGATACATGGGTGAGAATTAAAGACTAACATAACATGCTTGCAGGAATTTAAATATCCTAAATATGCAAGTATAACAATTTAAACAACAGGAGTAAAATGAAATTAAATTCAGTTTTTTTTAAAAAAAACATTTTCTTTTTTTAATAAGAAAAGTAAAAATTTCAAAAGACTTCTACAGTAGTGGAGGTTTTCAAAGGAAATACACACCAACTAAAATCACACAGATACTACATAGCAAATGGTAGTGGTAGATTTTTGTAAAGTTTTTAAACATGCATTTTCCTAAATAGTAGTTTCTATAGTGTTCTCTAATCTCCTAATAGTTTTAGAATTAAAGTACACCCTAAAAATAACTTTAATACAACATACACATTAAAACAATTAATACCACACACACTACACTCAAAGCAACATATAAAACATCAATCCAATAACAATACATTTGAATATGCATAACAGATAAATAGTACAACTACAATCTGCATACTATCAGAGTTCACATCACAACACAATCATCAAATAAAATACTAGACAAAGTACACAATAACACATCACAACAACACAACAACTAAAACAAACAACATACATCTACTCTTCATCCTCATCACCATCATCCTGCTCGTTCTAATCCCTGGATGACACATAAGGTATGTAAATGGATGAGGGGGCATCTCAGCACTCTGATCACCTCTAATCAGTTTATACAAATAATGCTCATAATTCTCCTCATGCTCATCATGTTTAAAATATATCTTTCCACATTATCCATCTTACCATCCATGTCTCTAACATGCTTACGAGTAAGACTCACTTTCTTCAAAATTTTTCTTAATAAACCAGTCTGTGAATCAGTAGATGATGAAGCACGCGAAGTAGTAGCACGGGAAGCAGAAGCAGCAGAAGCAGTAGAAGCCCTACCAAATTCTCCTCTCCAGCCAAATTCTGAATGTACAATGTAAGCTCCAATGTTTACATTGGTGATAGGTCTCAAAGGTTGAAGTACCTCTTCCCAGGTTTCAAATTTCACTTCAGACCGTTCACATACTGAATGAATCAGGGAAGGAAATCCCATACCTGCAGTAGTGGTAGAAATGGCACAATTCACAATATAATCATAAATGATTGCTCCAATATATTTAGGCTTCCCTTGCTGAATGCAATGGTTCAAAACAGCTCTTTCTCTCGTCACTTTACTAGTATGACTTGAAGGCAACAGTTTAGAAGAGATAAAATAATGCCATGCCTTAGAAGTGGCATTTAATTTGGATGAATGAAAATTTACTCTTCTATAATTTGTTATTTTCCATAATCCTCTTCCATCAGTCAAAAATCCCATTATCTCATCTAACTCTCCCTTCATAGGATGAAAATTAGAATAAAAACAAAATATAGCAGGAGGCAGTTGATAGAAAGTGTTAATTACCCCAGAAGAAAAGTTCACATCTTATCCCCTAACCGTCACTAAATTCTCTTCTGATGCAGAAAAATTTACATAGAATTCTCTAACAACAGAAACAACAGCAACAGCGGAGAAGCAACAATAGTTCTCCCAGTTCCTCCTAGCAATCATATCTTCAATCACTTGTCCTGGCTTACTGAACACTCTTTCAGGAATCAATTTACGTGATTGCAACGCATCAACATATCGTTCCTCAGCCTTCACACTAACAAATTTGTCGGAATCAAACTTCGTCTTTCCTCTCGTGGGCTTTGACTTTGGAGCCATCTCTAAAAATTCATGAAAAATTTACCATATATTCCAAAATCACACTAAACTTGCTAAATCATCTTCCAAAAGATGTTTCCACTAAATCCAAGCAATTTCTTAAGTTTTTCCTCAAAATTTCACCATGAATAGTAATTTTAAGATTTTCGAATATGTACTCAAAATACATGGTGAAAATAAAAAATTTTTACTTAGGAGTAGTGCTCTTACCTTAAGGAATTCAAATCTACAAATTTTTGTTGAGATCGGCTCTTAAATGCTCCAAATCAAGGATGCCCTAAGCTCTCTCTCGCGTGAAAACGGCAGGTTGAAGATGAACAGGGAGTTAAAAATGGCGATTCACAGTTTTTAACGGGTGGGAACCAATTTTTGTGAACTGGCGCCTAAGCGCGAGCCCTTCGGTACTCAGCCGCGAAATCTGGTGCTTAAGCGACGGCACTTTGGCGCTTAGCCGCCGACACTCTAGCGCTTAGCCGCCAATACCCAATTTTTCACAATTAAGGTATATGCTTTAAACCACTTCGTTAATCACCTTTAATCTGTTCAAAATGATTATCTCTTTCTTATAAATCTTCCAATATTCCAATTCAAATGTTAAATATTTATCGATTCCAAACAAATTTCACACAAACACAAACTTATATTCATTTAAACAAACATAACACTTAATACAATCCTAGAATTTCTATCCACATACATAAGATGACATTCTCTAAATACAAGATACTTAATCTCAAACAGATAAGTTTACATCTGTGGGATGTAACTATCACATCATAAGGCGTAATTAAAACTCAAACATAAACACTAAACACACCAAAAAAACACATAAGAACACAAAACATATTAAACAAAACACATAAGAACACTAAACATATAAAAACAAAGCATACTTAATTCCAGTCTCCATTTGGCGGATTATATCCAGGACCACTATTAATCTCATTTAACCCTTCTGGAATATAAATTAGATTGAACAGGCGATAATTTTTCATTCTTACATCTTCTTCTTCAATGCATTTGTTCTACAAAAAGAACGCCTTATCTGCTTCTTCTGGATATCTTGAATGACTGAATTGCATCTTGAGTTGCTATCCCATGTGCTCCAACTGTAAGTTAGTTTCATTGATCTTTGCTTCCATTGAAGTTACTCGGGCTTCAATTTTTGCAATCATTTATGCAATCCCTTGAATTTTAATAGCGAGAAATCCATTGAATAACTCTTTAGCACTATCACTAATGAACTTACTCTTGTCAGAATCTTTCTTCTTCTTCATCTCATTCTCCCAGGAAGACATGATGCACTCAAATTTTCATTCTGACTCCTCTAAGTCATCAAATAAGGTCAAATAAACTCTATTTAGTTTAAAAGCTCCAAATTACTACCACTAAAAACATAAAAACAATCCAAACAAAACACACAAAATATACATAAATCAATGCACACCGATAAATATGGGTTGCCTCCCACGAAGCGCTTGGTTTAACGTCTTCAGCCTGACAAACCCAGAACTCATTCTGTATGACCCAATATCAGATTCTCATCAGATTTAGATTGCTCAACTGAAAAATATGGTTTAAGTCTATTTCCATTAACTTTAAATATTTTTCCAGTCTTACAATCTTGATTATCCACAGCTCCATAGGAGTAAATTTTCATCACAATAAAAGAACCCATCCACCTGGACTTAAGTTTTCCAGAAAAAATTCTCAATCTGGCATTATACAGAAAAAATTTCTATCCTAACACAAGATTTTTAGTAATAATCTTCTGATCATGCCATAACTTCATCTTTTCCTTATAAATCTTAGCGCTTTCATAAGATTCATTCCTTATCTCTTCAAGCTCATTTAATTACAATAATATCTTCTGAGCAGTATCTTTCAAATTATAATTGAACTCTTTAATAGCCTAAAATGCTTTATGCTCAAGTTCAATAGGTAAATGACAAGCTTTTCCAAAAATTAGCCTAGATGGGGACATTCCTATAGGGGTTATGTAAGCACTCCTATAGGCCCACAAAGCATAATCCAATTTGATTGACCAATCCTTTCTATTTAAATTAACAGTCTTTTCCAATATTATTTTAATTTCACGATTAGATAATTCAACCAAACTACTTGTCTGCGGATGATAAGCAGTAGCAATGCGATGATTAATATGATATTTCTTTGCTAACTTTCTAATAATCACATTTCTAAAATGACTTCCCCCATCAGTTATGATTACTCTTGGTATTCCAAATCTGCAAAATATATTCCTCATCAAAAACTTTACAACACTTTGAATATAACATCGAGGTAAAGCAATAGCTTTGATCCAATTGGAAACATAGACTACTGCCATCAAAATATAAACATTTCTGAAAGATGGTGTAAATGGCCCCATAAAATCTAATCCCCAAACATAAAATATTTCAACTTTCAATATATAATTGAGGGGCATCTCATTTCTCCTAGAAATATTGCCTACACGCTGACATCTATCACAATTTTTAATATAAGCATTCACATCCTTAAAAATTGTAGGCCAATAAAATCCAGATTGTAAGATTTTATATGCAGTCTTATCACTTCCAAAATGTCCCCCATAATCAGAATCATCACATGTTTGAATAATTTCATAAGTCTCTTCCAAAGGTACACATCTTTGAATTATAAGATCCTTTCCTTGTTTATATAAAAATGGGTCATCCCAAAAATAAGTCTTAGCATCAGACAGAAATTTCTTCTTTTCCTGATATGTCAAACCATAAGGTATTATATCACTGACAATAAAATTTACTATGTCTGCATACTACGAAATACGCCACTAATTAATAGTGAACAATTTTTCATCAAGAAAATGTTCATTAATTTCTTTAACATCACAGAGAGATTTTTTAATTTCAAGCCTGGACAAAAGATCAGTAATTTGATTTTCAGAACCCTTTCAATCTACTATCTCAAAGTCAATACTTGCAAAAGAAGAATCCATCTTATCAGTTTCGGTTTTACATCTTTTTTCTTCATTAAGTATTTGATAGCAGAATGATCAGTATGCACAACACATTTAGTTTCAATTAAATAAGATCGAAATTTATCAAAGGCAAATACTATAGCTAATAACTCTTTCTCAGTAGTGTTATAATTAATTTGAGCTTCATTAAGAGTTTTACTAGCATGATAAATAACTTTGAAAATCTTATCATATTTCTGACCCAAAACAACACCAATAGCATAATCATTAGCATCACACATTAATTCAAAAGGTTTTTCCCAATTTGGTGAAATTATTACAGGTGCAGTGATTAATTTTTCTTTTAATGTTTCAAAGGCTTTGAGGCAATCATTATCAAAATTAAAAATTACATCCTTTTCCAGTAAACGGCATAAAGGTTTTGTAATCTTTGAAAAGTCTTTGATGTAACTCCTGTAGAATCCAGCATGTCCTAAAAAACTTCTAATTCCCCTTACATTAGTTGCGCAAGGTATATTAGATATAACTTGAATTTTTGCAGGATCTACCTCCAAAACATTTTCTGAAATCTGATGTCCAAAAACAATTCCTCCTGCTACCATAAATTGACATTTTTCCCAGTTAAGGACCAAATTAGTTTCTTCATAGCATTTTAGAACCTTAGATAAATGTTCTAAACATGATTCAAACGGAATTCCAAACACTGAAAAGTCATCCACAAAAACTTCAATCCTTTTTTTCAATTAAATCACAAAAAATAGCCATCATACATCTCTAAAATGTAGCAGGGGCATTACATAAACCAAAGGGCATTCTTCTAAAAGCAAACATACCATAAGGACTGGTAAACGTAGTTTTCTCTTGATCCTCAGGAGCAATTTGAATTTGGTGGTAACCAGTATATCCATCAAGAAAACAAAAGTATTTATGCCCAACCAGTCTATCCAACATTTGATCCAGAAATGGGAGTGGAAAGCGATCTTTCCTTGTGGCAAGATTTAAATTTTTATAATCAATGCATATTCACCACCCTGTAACTTGTTTGTTAGTATTATTTCATTCTTTTCATTAATAGTCACAATCACTCCTCCTTTCTTAGGAACATAGTGAATACGACTAACCCATGCACTATCTGAAATAGGGTAGATAATTCCAGCATCCAACCTTTTTAAAATTTCTTTCTTAACAAATTGTTTCATGATAGGATTTAATCTCCTTTGGGGATCAGTCCGCGGTTTGTAATTATCTTCCATAAGAATTCTGTGCATACAAATTGAAGGACTGATTCCTTTAATATCAGCAATTGTCCATCCAAAGGCTTTCTTGTGCTTCTTCAAAATTTCAAGCAAACTCTCTTCTTCTTTTTCAGTTAATTGAGAGGAAATTATAACTGGCAAGGTTGAGGATTCACCTAGAAAAACATACTTCAAATTATCAAGAAGCATTTTTAACTCAATTTCATGAGGTTTTTTAATTGATGGACCATAAGATTTATCTTTTTCAGTCAAATCCAACAATTCAAAACTTTCACGAACATACTTTAAATCTTCCTCTTGAAAATCTTCAGAATCAAGTAACTCCTCTTCTTTCTTATATTCCAATTCATCTCTTTCAGATTTCTCTTCATAAGTTGACTTAAAATAACATTCACTCAAATATTTGATAACATCCATCCTTTAACAATCATCTTCTTTACCTTTAGCAGGATATTTCATCAATTTTGAAATATTAAATGTAACAGTCTGATCATTAACCCTCATTGGTAATTCCCCTTTGTGCACATCTATCATGGCTCGGCCTGTTGCTAGGAAAGGTCTTCCCAAAATTATAGGTATCTCTTTATCTTCCTCTATATCTAACACAATGAAATCAACAGAAAAAATAAATTGATCCACTTTAACAAAAACATCTTCTATAAGTCCTTTAGGATATGTGATTGAATGATTTGCTAATTGTAGAGTTACAGTAGTTGAGGTTATTTCTCCTAGTCCCAGTCTTTTGAAAATTGATAGAGGCATAAGGTTAATGCTTGCACCCAAATCACATAAAGCTTTTCCATAGAATCTCTCTGATTGCACATGGAATTGTGAAACAACCAGGATCTTTAAGCTTTTCAGAAAGCTTTTTCTGAATTATTGCCTTTGCACTCCTCAATAAGTGCAACAGTCTCATTATCTTCAAACTTCCTTTTCTTGTTAAGAATATCCTTCATAAATTTCGTACAGCTTGGAACTTGTTCCAAGGCTTTAGCAAATGGAATATTAATAGTAAGCTTCTTAAATATCTCCAAGAATTTTGAAAATTGCTTATCCATCTTTTGTTGACGAAGTTTCTGAAGAAATGGAGGTGGTGGTTTTTCTAAATCAACCTTAGGTGGAGAAACAAGTCTTTCCAAACCTTTCGGAGTGTCCTCTTTTGGTTCTTCAATCTCTTCATTCTCTACTTCAGTTTCTTTTTGAACTCTATCTTCCAATTCTCTTCCACTTCTCAGTTGAATTGCTTTAACTTGTTCTTTATTCTTTTCTCTTGAATTTACTTTAGTATTACTTGGAAGCATTCCTTGGGATCTATTACTTTAGGCATTTGCAATTTGTCTCAATTGATTTTCAATATTTCTGATGGTTTCTCCTTGAATTTGTAATTGATTTCCCATATTTGACACCATTTCTTCAATAGACAACTTCTTCTCCTTTAATTGTAAAGTTTTGTTATAACCTGTAGGATAAGTTAATCTATTATTATTATTATTTCCTTGGTTGTTCCAATTCCCCAATGGGTTTACTTGGTGGTTCCCCCATTGTTGATTAATACCACCCTGATTTTTGGTATTCCAGTTAAAATTTGGATGAATCTTCCAACCAGGGTTATAATAATTGGAATATGGGTTGTTAGGCTTACTTATAGCATTCACAGTTTCTGGTGAATAATAAGAATCAACCATTTGGCCTAATGAATTTTCTTCAATCATGGAATGTGGCTGAGAAAAATTCATCCCAAATTGGTCTATCTTCCTTGAAACAGCAGCAACTTGATTTGCTAACATTGTAAAAGCACCATTTTCAAAAACACTGGCTACCTTTTTAGGATTTAACCTTTCAAAAGGCCATTGAAAATTGTTAGTATTCATTTCTTCAATTAAAGCATAAGCATCAGAAATTGGTTTAGACATTAATGATCCACCAGCAGCAGCATCGATGATTGATCTAAGAGATCAAACTAATCCATTATAAAAAGTTTGAATTATTAACCAATCTGGTATCGAATGATGTGGACATTTCCTGAGGAGATCTTTAAATCTTTACCATGCTTTATATATTGATTCCCCTTCAAACTGACAAAAAGATGTAATATCATTTCTCAACTTAGTAGTCTTAGATGGTGGAAAATATTTAGCAAGGAATTTTTGTGACAGTTCACCCCAAGTTCTAATTGATCCAGGTGCTAACGAATGTAACCATATTTTAGCTTTTTCCCTTAGTGAGAAAGGAAAAAGTCTATGTCTAATAGCATCATCCGAAACACCATCATATTTAAAAGTAACACACACCTCTAGAAAATTAGTAAGATGCAAATTAAGATCTTCAGTTGTTGCTCCCCCAAACTGATTATTAGACACCATTTGGATAATAACAAGTTTAAGCTCAAAAGAATTAACAGCTACAACAGGGTTTTGAGTACTAAAATGAAGTTCATCCACTGCAGGGTTAACATAATTTCTTAAAGGCCTTAATTCTTGATGGATGACAACATTTTGATCTTGATGATTTCCCATTTCTTGAATATTTTTATCTTTTTCTGTATTTTTAATTTTTTTTATTTTTTTGATAGTTCTTTCTAATTCAGAATCGTAAGGCACAAGTTCATCAGAACATGAACTACGCATAAAATAACAAAACAAAACAAAACACAACACACTAACAAAAACAAAGAAAAGTAAAAATTTAAAATTTCTTAATTTTCTTTAAAATGTAATTTTAATTAATTTCGATCCCCGACCACGGTGCCAGAAACTTGATCCCCGATAAATATATGTGAGCCAAAAACTTGGTCCCGCACCAATAAATATATGTGCTGATGATTTAGATATGAAAATTATGATTTTATAATATGGGATACTACACAAGTATATGTATCGTTTATCAAGTAATATAGGACTTTTTGATTAAGCCCCAAGATATCGAACCCACAGGGAAAGTGATAAATCTTTAAAGAAACAAGAAAATTATCTTTTTACTATTTTAATTGGCTTTTGAAAGTATGTTTTGATTTTGAAAAGTTCGATAGTTGATTTCACTCCTTAAATTTTTTTATAAAAATTAAAGAAGAAATTAAAATGATAATAACTATAAACACGGTATATAAAACACTATTAACTGGAATTGGTATGAAAAACACTATTAACTAGAATTGGTATGAAAAACTCTATTAACTAGAATTAGTATGAAAAACACTATTAACTAGAATTGGTATGAAAAAACACTATTAACTAAAATATATTTTTCTTTCTTTTATGAAGTAGTAATAATTATGAAAGTATTGTTGTGGAAGTATTTAAATTTGTTGTGAAAAGTAGAAGCAAATGTATTCTTTACCCTTACTTGGTTCTATAAAGAACATTGGTTAATTTGAAATTTTATCATTTTGAACATGGTTAGGTAGGGAAGATACTAGCTCTCACTCTAGAGTTCCCTCGATTCCCTCTACCTGGGTGCTAACTTCTCATAACAAAATTCAAAACTTCAAACCAAATTACTGGATTTTAGCCTGTCACACTAAAAATCCTCTAATTTTACTTCCCTTTTTAAAACATCTTCTAATATATTACATCCAATTATATGAACTACAATTTTTACCCATATAATTGCATGTGATTCTTTATAACTTTTATGAGACAATACCGCATTGGATCTTTCATAATCTCACCACAAATTTTACATCTTAATAGGCTAAATTAAGAAGTGACAAAGTTCATAGAATCAATTTTTACAACTTCTTCCAATTTTAAACACGTATACTTTCCACAATAATTCTTCATAAATTACTTACTTCTTCATTTAAGAAAGAAAAAGATAAAGTAAACTACTCAGAATGCATTGAAAAAATGCAAAAACACATTGATTCGAAATTAAAAACCATAAGAAAAACAACAAACAAAAACAAGTATGAGTCTGAAAATTTGACTCTTCACTAAACTACTCCTCAGAGCAAGTCTCCCAACTCCGATGAGTCACAATATAGACTTCAGACTTCAATAAAAACTAAACTAAACTAAAGGAAAGAAAAGTAGTGGAAAGAAGAAAGCTTCAATCCTACCCATTTCTCTTTTGTACTCTCTACTCCTACTCCTAATTAAAACTTTCTAAATGCAAAGGAAAAGAACTTCAAAATGCAAGGGAAGATCCCCTTAATTTTTCCTAAGACCCTCTTTTTATATTAAACCAAAAGGTGCCTTCATGTCTCTTCAAAATGTGTCCAGATTTGATGTATCCACCAAAGATTGTACCCCTTCATTTAAACTTGCCGCCCAAAGGAAGTTATGGAAGTTACCACAAAGAGTTGCATCCCATCCCCTTTAAAAATGGCACCAAATTCAAATTAAACTTGATTTTTAACTGTGGCGGCTAAGCATCGGCCCAGCGGCGCTTAGCCGCCAGTGCCCAAATTTTCATTTTTCATTTTTTTTTGCTCCAAATTTGATCCAATTTTGCTCCTTTCATCATAATCACTCATTTTCATCATACCTGCAAGAAAAACACAAAATACCTTCCATTAAAGTGCAATATCATCAAAAATATGTTTAAAAATGTGCATAAAAAATACTATATAATTTAGGTGTATCAATCATTCAGTTCAGTTCCCGACCTACCCTCGATTCTCACCATATAATGATCGCCAGAATAAGAATGTAGATTTTTCTTTCGATGATGATGAGGATGAGGAGACAGCTAGTGATGAGTAGATTTCTAGGATTGAGTTGTTGTGTTATTTATGTTATGTTTTGTTAGTGTGTTAGTTTTGGATGTATGTGATGATTTATTTTTATGTTTGATGCATTGTTCATGTTAGTGTACTTTTGATATTTAGAGTGTATTGATTCTGAGACACTTATTGTTGTACTGATGATTGTTGGATTGTTAGAGTTTATTTTTGTAATGAGATGTTTTGTTTTTGTTTTAGTACAGTGATCAGTACACCTTTTTAGTTTAGTTATTTTTGTTTAAAATTATAAGAAAAAAGGGGAATTGAAAAATATCCTTAAAAGGAAAAGAAAAAGAAAAAAAGAAGAAAAGAGTAAAAAATAAATGTGAGGAGAAGCTTGAGGAGACGCCTAATAAAAAAATTGGCTTCACTTGAATTATTTTATAGGATAAAAACTAATTACATTTTTCACTTAATTTTTATGTACAAGCATCCTTACTAGAAAAGTTTTCATGAAAGTCTTTTTCTTGTAAATTATTTATGTGAATATGATAAATTACAATTATACTTGAAATAAATGAAAATTTTAAAGTCTTATGATTTGGTGGTTAAGTATTCTTTAAATTTTTAAAATTAACTATAATTAGAGAAATTTGGTTAATGATTTACTAGAGCATTTATAAAACCAAAAATTACAAGGAATCATAAATATTTAAACTTCATTCCAGGTGTTATACATTTTATGTAATAAAAAGGGTTACTTGAGGATAAATAACATTTAAGTTTGGGGGAATTTAATCCACTTAAAAAGTACCTATTTTTATGCGTTTCTTATGATTCAATTTTTAAGGTTATTTTGCTTTAATGAAAGGTATTTTTATGTTTTTGGATATAGGTGATGAAAAAAAGAGTTTAAGAAGGAAAAACGAGCAAAAAGGAGCAAAAATAGAGCTAAGAAGCAAAGTTGCCAAAATTATAGGTCTGGCGCCTAGGCGCCAGAATCCGACGCCTAGGCGCCAGTTCAATACTGAAGCAGTTAAGATTTTTGACAACTTGTGATAGTTATTTTGACGGTTTTAAATGGTTATCAGACCTTCTAGAAGACTGGAAGTTACTACTGATACATAGGACATGTGATACAAGGCATCTGGACACAGGAAAATAGTTTTAATCGCAAAGAGGTACTATCCAAAGTGAAGGGGTGCGAAGATCTGGTCACGGGGGCTAACGCCAGATCCCGGCGCCTAGGCAACACGATTACTTTCTAGAAGATTCATTGAATTTGGACGAATTTTGAAGAGGTGCCTTAAGTAACCCCTGGTCATTTTTGAAGCTTTATAAATAGGAGACATTTCTACAGAAAACGGAGCTCTCCCATGCTCGGAAATAGTTCTAGAGAGCCACCAAATACTTTTCTTAAGTATTTAGTAAGTTTATGTTAGTTTATTTTAGTTACTTTGAGTGTTACTACTCAATTCCTTGAGTATTAAGTGAGAGTTTGTAAGAGTTGGTGTTGTTGAAGTCTTGTACTTTGCATTGGAGTCAATATGAGTCAAAGGATCACTTGAAGGAACATTTCAGAAAAGTATTTGTAACTTGGTTCAAAGTTTTATAAATATGTTTTGTTGTGTGAATTCAATATGTTCTGAGTAGTTACTTTTCTTTCTCCTTTTAACTATGAAAAGATAATAAAGATAATTTGAATTCGTTGGAGAACTTAAACTTAATTTTAAAAATTATTGTGATGATATCCATACCTGATCTTAATTTACTTTTTAAACTGGCCATTTGAATAGTTAAAATTTGTTGAAGAATTCTGAGACCTATCCGGAGATGAGTTCTTAACTAGTAGATATCACATGAATCCTTGGGTAATCAAAGGCCATGTGCGGGTTATTCAAGGTGAAGTGCAAATAAATAGGAAAATATTATTTATTGGGCATAGAATTAATTAGTTTTTAGAGTGACAGACTAAATTCTATTAATTTGATTTATAGAAAGGGAACAGATCACTAGTAGGGCCGACCATAGCCACCCTTGGACATCTAGAAGTGTGAGTCTAGATTAACCCATTCTACAAATAATACATCATGAACCAATCTATAGATTAGTCAATGTTCTTTATGCTATCGAGCGAAGGTAAAGAGTAGGAATGCTTCTATTTGTCGCAATACCATAATTTCAAGTTCTCCATGAATGATAGTTTTTCTGAAAAATCTTGGATTAGTTGAAAGGAGAAAGTTGTTTTATTTTTACTTGCATCAACCTTTACTTTATTGCTACTTCACTTACATCTAGTAGAAATTTCATAAAACTTAAAATCTGATTTTTGAAAAGAAATAAAAATTATAATTACTTTTAATTTGAAAATCTATTAATTTCTAAAATTAATCTTCCCTGTGGGATCGATAACCAGGACTCCAATAGAGCCCTGTATTATTGGATACGATACATATATTTGCGTAGTACCTCTGGCATGCAAAATATTTTCTAAAATTATATATTTATTTTTGCTTACTACCCTTTGAAATATAAATTAAAGGATAAATTGTAGGCATGATTATGGGTCGAGGTCATAAACCTAAACCCTAATTAGATCTAACCCTAATTAGACCTAATTAATCTCTTTAAGCCTTACTTACATTAGGCTTAATTCAGCTTAAACCCCAATTAAGTCTAACTCTAACTGGACTTAATAAAGCTAATTAAACCTTACCCATGTTAGGTTTAACCCAACTTGAACCTAAATCAAATCAAACTCTTAGGTTCAATCCAACTTGAACCTAAATCAAATCAAACTCTTAGGTTCAACCCATCTTGAACTTAAATCAAATTAAACCTTTAAAACCTATATTAATCTTAAGTCCTGCCAACATTGGACTTAGAATAAGTTCAAACCTTAGGTTCAATTCATATTATACCTAAGCCAACTTTAGGTCCTACTTACACTAGATCAAATACATTGGACTTATCAGCATTTCAAACTTTAGGCTTGATTCATATTAAACCTAAAGCTATTTTAGATTCTACTTACATTGGATCTATATCAACCATATGTCCTACCCACATTAGACATAGAACAATTTCAACTCCTTAGGATTAATCCTAAACTAATTTTAAGTCCTATCGACATTGGACTTAGAACCATTTCAAACCCTTCAGCTCAATCTATATTGAACGTAAATCAACTTTAGGTCCTACCTAAATTTGACTTAACATAATCCTTAACCTTAGGTTTAGCCCACATTGAATCTAAACCAAACCTTTAACTTAAGATCAACCCAAAGTTGAACTTAAGTCAAAACCCATAACTTAGGATTCAATCCAAACTGAACCTAAAATCAAACCTTTAACTTAAAATCAACCCAAAGTTAAACTTAAGTCAAACATCAACCTTATGTTCAACATACATTGAACTTAAACTCAACATTCAATCCAAATTTAATCAAATCTAACCAAATCTTTAGGTCCAAATGATATCAGGACCTAAAACCCTAAGTCTAAACTATATTAGACTTAACCAAATTCCTTTAGGTCCAATAAACATTAGGACATAAACATTAAGTCTAATTTACATTTAGACTTAATCAAATCAATTCAAAACCTTTAGATTCAAAAGGCATTGAATCTAAATTCCTAAATCTAATTCATATTAGATTTATCTCAAAAATATTTCAAACGACACTGAATTTAAATTCCCAAGTCTAATTAATATTAGACTTAATCCAAAACCTTTAGATTCAAAAGATACTGAATCTAAATTCCTAAATCTAATTCATATTAGATTTAACTCAAAAATAATAGATTCAAATGACACTGAATCTAAAATTATCAAGTCTAATTAGATTTTACAAATATTAAATCTAAATAAACTTGACTCATTTTTCTAGCTCTAAAATACATTAGACTTAAATAAACAAATCAAAACTGACATATAAAAATCAATCAAAATGACACATGGACAATTTTAATTAGTTAATAAATCATAAACAACTTAAAATTTTCCAACCTAAAATCCAAAAAAAAATATTAAGACTTAAATGAAACCTTAATGAACAAAGACCACCAAAAGGCAACTTGAACCCCAACGTTCTTGATCTACGAAGATTTCTTGGATGATGCAATCTTGGTTCTTTCGTACTAAGTAGATCAAGGCATCCGATGACTCTGGGACGACATAATCTTGGACATCTTGACCAGGTTGTCTAAATATTCAACCAACTAAATCAATAAAATCGACATTATTTCTTTTGTAAGAATAATTCCGACACTGTTTTTCTTGCAGGTTGAATATAAGTTTCGTTTTAGATTTAATTTTCATGTTATTAGGGTGCTCTAACTCTGTTTTACAGGGAGACATTCCAAATACGGTATAACAATGACATTAAAACAAAACCACAACAACAAAACAAAAATAAAACGATAACAAAACAACGATATCAAAATGAAATAAAATCAAAGCTTTTAGGATAGCCAAAAAACAACAAAACGACATTGGAAAAATAAAACAAAAAAATGATATTAACAAAATAAAACAAAATAAAACAACGACATTAACAAAAAATAACAAAAGGACATTGACAAAACAAAACAAAAAAATGAAATTAACAAAACAACAACAAAACGACATTGACAAAACAAAACAAAACAGCATCATTAACAAAACAACAATAAAACAGCATTGACAAAATAAAACAAACAAAGAAACAAAACGACATTGACAAAATAAAACAACAACAATAACAAAACAAAACCTTTAGGGTAGTTAGTGACACTTATTACCCTTAGGATTAAACATTGAAATTTACTTCTTTCACTTGAATGTTTCTTAGAGAATGAGTGTCAACGTTAATCAAGATTTTTATTAGATAATCCTAAAAGTCTAAGTTGTAACTAACTATAGGTGCTTGCTCCTATAGGATAATTAAAGAAATTAAAGAACTCAGAATAGGTATCACAACTAAAATCTATGGTTCTTAAATTTTCCATGTGGTCACCCTTATACGAATATATCCAAAATATGGCATTCTGGAATCTTCTCTGCAAGGACTACCACTGATATTTCCTTCTTATACTGTTTTCTATTTTATCAGCTCTTATCTTTCTTCTTCAAGTTTCTTAACATCTAAGGATCCTTCACATGATCCAAAAGAATAAGATTACTTGAAGATTAGTGTAATATGATAGCTAAACAGGGTGGAAACTCCTCATCCTTAACAATGATATCGACAGACATTCCAACATTCATAATGACACGAGAGAATTGACGGTGCCAGCGGCAAAGAGACGAGTACCCGGAATGCCATCATTCATATACCTTCATAATCAGGATAGAATGATTGTAGGAGAAAGCAAAACTAGCCTAAATCATGCTTGCAATAATATTAAACTAAAAGGAAGTATACTCACTTTAAAATTTTATTTTTTTTCCTACCCACAAACTTGATTTTTAACATATATATCATTTAGTACATAAAATATAAGTAGGAAGAAAAATACTTCAGAAATTTTATCTACCACAAATGCTTATTAGAAACATCAACAAATTTTAATCTGGATAGTAATCATGTAGCAGAAAGTAAATCTAAACTACGCATTCCAGAATAAAATTCACTAAATAAAAGTTTAACTAGATTAGCAGGTATCATCATGGGGATATAAAAATGTTCTTCAAGTCTTATATAAAATTTTAACATAAACACAAACACACATAATAAATGTGGTTAATTTTTCCATTAACACATTTAATCTCACTACTTTACTTCTCCTAACAGAATCACTACACTAATAAAATAGGTACTTTTTAAATGATTTTATAGATTATAATCCCATAGAACAGATTATCATTGATAAGTTGGGTCGCGAACACCAACCTTAGGCATCACCTTATTCCACTAAGTATGCACCTCTAACAGTTAAAAGTAGTAGTGTAAGATCATCCACAAGTTATTCATCAAATTGGTTCATCACTCCTATCAAATGAAAATAAAGTCAGACAAAGGAAGTAACAAAATTGAAATGGATCTGTCACTGTTCAAATTCATGATGTCTCTTGTAAAATTCAAATATGGGTACGACCTGAGTCATAGTGGACTCATCAATCCAACTACTACAAGATAACATACAAGTATAACCATAATAAGAAGTTAAGGAATCACCTCCCTCGTGAAAAATAAAGATCAAATCAAACCACTAACAATCCAAACATCTACCAATCAACAATCAAACTGATCAATCAATAATGACACATAAAGATCAAGTCAGTCCACTGATAATCCAAACATTCAGTGATCATTAATCAAGCTGATCAATCCACACTAAAGCAAACACAATGCAACATTAACAATCATGACTCTTAGGCATACTAAATAAAAGCATACTAATGCACCAAAAATATATACAGTTTTTGCAATATAATTTTACCCATTTTTAGTGATATTGCACTTTAAAGAAAGGTATTTTTCATGAGTTGTTGCAGGTATGATGATTTTATGTGATTGGAGTGAAAAGAATCAAAAAGAAATGAATCCGGAGAAAAAAGGAGCAAAATGGTGGAAAAGGTGTTCTGGAGCCGCCGGCGCCTGAAGTTGGTGGAGCTTAAATTTGAATAGTTTTGGATACGTTTTGAAGGGATGCCTATGGAAACTCTTGGGATTTCATCCATATCTTATAAGTAACTGATTTTGGATGAAAAGTGTGTGTCTTTGGTGTCTCTTGTGTGTAGTTTTAGTGAGTGTTAAGTGTTAGGGTTTAGGAGAAGTGTGTGTAGAGTGAGGATTTGAGAAGAATTCCTCTCTAAGGAGCGAAGGAGAAGGGGTAAAGTGAGAGATTTCTTCTTCCTTTCCATTCTAAAGAGAGAATAAAGTGTTGTGAAGAGAAGAGAGAATAGGATTCAAAGGAACTTTAGAGAATTGCATTGGGGAAGATAAAGAGATAAGTTGTATTTTCTTTTGTGATTTGTATGACTTTTCTTTTATATATAAAATCCATGTTTTATTGTATCTTCTCCATGAATTCTGAGTAGTCTCCCTTGTCTTTTTTCTTGCATAGAGATGTGATGATGGATTAATGTGGATTTGATGTGCTTTTAATGTAATGAAGAAATTGTGATGGTTTTTCATTTCAAAATTAATTTACTTTTTGATTTGGCCAATTGAAATGTTAAAATATGTTGTTGAACATTAAGTTTGAAAGGATTTAATGTCCTACAATAATAATGAAAGAACCATTCAATTTCTATGGATGAATTGCATAGTTCATGGGAATTGAGTGCAAATAAATAGGAAAATATGTTTTGATGGACTTCAATGTGGAGATTTCAGGATGACAGGCTGAAATCCCCAAATTGGTTCTAAGATTAGTAACTAATATCAAAGGTTAGCCTTCGAGTGAAGGGTGAGTGGGAGCTCCGAACTGAGAGTCGGTATCCTCCCAGCATAGCCTTAGATTTAGTGCTAAACTTAGGATATGTAAATGTTCTTTTCTTGCTTGGAAGAGGGGGTGCTCTTTTAAGGGTAAAAAATCATCTATGCTCCTATTTAGCACAATAACATAAATATTTGTTCCATATCAATCCACACATCATATTCTCATTGCAAGAGGAAAGATAATTTTCTCATATATAAAAAACCTTTCATATACTTAGTTTAGTGTGTCTGTAGTTAATTTTGTTTCTAAAGTTATTAGAAGTAATTATAGTTTAGTTAATTGTTACTGTTTCCTGCATAGTAGTAGTAAGTAGTAAACTTTAATTGTAAATTGAATATCAGATTTTAGTGCTACGTTACTTATATTGTGAACGCTTTCTTATATCACAAACTTCCCTGTGGGATGGTTAACTAGGACTCCATTAGAGCCCTATATTACTTGATACGATACGTATACTTGCATTGAATGCTTGGACTTAACAAAATCATCATAAATATATAAATTTGAGTTCATAAATTCTTGCAATATAAGTCCGACGCATCAAGTTTTTGGCGTCGTTGCCGGAGACGGTAATGGAGAAAAGAAAGTAAGTAGGATGGTAACGGAGTAAAGAAAGTAAGTAGGAAGGTAACAGAGTAATTAACTAAGTAGTAAGTAGGAAAGTAAAAATGGTATTTATTAATAATGTAGTAACAAAAAACTTTTATTTTGTAGTGTGTATTTGTGTGTTTGTTTACCTTTATTAAAGTATTTGTGTTTGTATATGCGTAGTAGCGGATCTATAGGTTTAGTGCCTTACGATTCGGAGTTAGAGCGTACTGTCAGAAAAATTAGAAAACAACAAAAACAAATTGAAAATCCTTGCAAAATGGTGAATAATCAAGATAATCAGAGAAATGATATTGGAAATTTGCCAAGACCTTTAAGAGATTATGCTAACCCAACAACATATGAAATTCACATAACTATTCAAAATCCTGATGTTGCTACTAATTCATTTGAACTTAAACCTGCTATTATCCAAATGGTACAAAATAATCAATTCGGAGGAACACCTAATGAGGATCCAAATTTACATCTCACTAGTTTTTTAGAGTGCTACTTTTAAATATGACAGAGTGTCTAGTGACGTTGTTAGGCTTAGACATTTTCCTTTTTCATTAAGGGATAAAGCTAAGGTGTGGTTAAACTCGTTAGCACTGGGATCTATTAGAACTTCAGAAAAATTATCTCAAAAGTTTCTATCAAAATATTTCCCTCCATCAAAGACTGCTAAACTAAGAAATGATATTTGAAGGAGAGTCAATATATGAAGCTTGGGAGAGATTTAAAGATCTTTTTAGGATGTTCACACGTCATGCTTTTTCAGATTGGTTAATAATTCAAACATTTTATAATGGATTAGTAGGATCATTAAGATCTATTATAGATGCTGCTGCTGGTTGATCATTAATGTCAAAACCTTTTGATAAAGCATATGCATTAATTGAAGAAATGGCTACTAATAATTTTCAATGGCCCTCTGAATGGGTAATCCTAAGAGAGTAGCTAGTGTTCATGATTCAGATATGATGACTATGGTAATTTCTCAAATTGCAGCCCTTTCTAAGAAAATAGATTAAAATGGAATGAATTATTCTCAATCACCTCAAATGTTGGAGGAAAATTCATTTGAACAGATAACAAAATCTCAAACACCTTATGAGACATTAAATGCTATTAATAGACCTAACAATCCTTATTCAAATTATTATAATCTTGATTGGAAGAATCATTCAAATTTCAATTGGAATAATAGCAATGCTAATGTTAACCCTCATTGGGCTAACAACTCTATAAATCCAATTGGAAATTCGAACAATCAAGGAAAAACTAATTTTAGACCATCTTATTCTCCTGGATTTAATAGTAAACCACAATTTAAGGTTAAGAAGTTGTATACTGAAGAAATGATCCTAAATATGGGAAATCAATTACAAGCTCAAGGTGTTGCTATTAAAAATGTTGAAAATTAATTGGCAAATATTTTCACTGCACATAATAATAGACCTTCTAGAATACTTCCAAGTAATGTTGAAATCATTCCAAAAGTTCAAAACAAGGAACAAATTAAGGTTATTTAATTAAGAAGTGGAAAAGAATTGGAAACTAGAGTGCAAAAAGAAGTTGAAATAGAAAAGGAGAAGGAGGAAATCGAAAAAGGTTCAAACAAGATTTATCCAGACTTGGATTATCCTCATGAGCTAATGAAGATAACTGTTGAAAACCCACCACCACCATTTCCTCAAAGATTGAAGAAACAAAATAGGGATAACAGATTTGGAAATTTTTTGGAGATCCTTAAGAAATTAACGATAAATATTAATTTTCTTGACATTAAAACAGATGCCTGACTATGCCAAGTTTATGAAGGATATTTTGAGAAATAAAAGAAAGTTTATAGATCATGAAACTATTGTACTTAGTGGAGAGTGTAGTGTAATAATTCAGAAAAAGCTTCCGGAAAAACTTAAAGATCCTGGTAGTTTCCCTATTCCGTGTGCTATAGGTGAAAATTTTTTTCAGAAAAGCTTTATGTGATTTGGGAGCTAGTATTATTCTTATGCCTTTATAAACTTTCAAAAGGTTGGGAATAGGAGAAATTTCTCCTACATCTATGACTCTTCAGTTGGTTGATCATTCCATTACTTACCCTAAAGGAGTGATGGAAGATGTGTTAGTGAAAGTGGATAAATTTATATTTCTTGTGGATTTTATTGTACTTGATATGGAGGAAGATAAAGAAATTGCAATCATTTTGGGAAGATCATTCCTTACAACTGGAAGAGTAGTAATTGATGTTCAAAAAAAAGAATTAACTATGAGAGTTAATGATCAAGAGTTGACCTTTAACATTTTAAAATCTATGAAGAATCCCTCAATGGAAAAAGATAATGAATGTTTTAGGATGGAGGTCTGTGATTACTTGAGAAATGATCATTTTGAAAATATACTTGAATAAGAAGAATAATATAAAAATATGTTTGA
Organism: Papilionanthe hookeriana x Papilionanthe teres; assembly: GCA_022702705.1. Taxonomy (NCBI): domain Eukaryota; kingdom Viridiplantae; phylum Streptophyta; class Magnoliopsida; order Asparagales; family Orchidaceae; genus Papilionanthe; species Papilionanthe hookeriana x Papilionanthe teres. The sequence goes on from CM040428.1 coordinate 144,636,023, forward strand.
AGAAGAAAGTGAAGATGAAGAAAATTCAGATAGTAAGAAGAATGAAGATTTGGAGTATGTCAGGAGAGATTCGAAGTATTAGACACTATGGAATGTGGAGATAAAGCTTAATTCCATCTATCATAAAACCTCCTGAACTTGAGATGAAAATTCTCCTTAATCTCTAAAGTGTATGTTTTTAGGAGAATCATCTACCTTGCCAGTTATTGCATCTTCGGAACTAAACGATTATCAAGAACAAAAGTTATTAGAAACTTTAAAAAGATACAAGAAAGCTTTTGGATGGACTTTGGCAGATATTAAAGGAGTTAGTCCTTCGATTTGTATGCACAGAATTTTATTAGATGAATAACATAAACCGAGATTTGATCTGCAAAGGAGATTGAATCCTATAATGAAAGAAGTAGTTAAGAAAGAGATTTTAAAATGGCTGGATGCTGGAATTATTTATCCTATATCGGATAGTGCTTGGGTGAGTCCTATACATTGTGTATCGAAAAAGGGAGGAGTGACTGTTGAAGTGAATGAATGTAATGAAATTATACCCACAAGACAAATTAATGGATGACAAATTTGTATTGACTATAGGAAATTAAATGCCGCCACTAGAAAAGATCACTTTCCTCTTCCTTTTCTCGATCAAATGCTAGATAGACTTGCTAGACACAAGTACTACTGTTTTATGGATGGATATATTGGTTACCATCAAATACCTATTGCTCCTGAGGATTAAGAAAAGACAACATTTACTAGCCCTTATGGAATGTTGGCTTTTTTAAGAATGCCTTTGGAGTGTGTAATGCACCTGCAATATTTCAAAGATGTATGATGTCTATCTTCAGTAGTATGATAGATAATGGAATAAAAGTTTTTATGGATGATTTCTCTGTATTCGGGACTTCATTTGAAATTTTCCTTGAAAACTTAGCAAAAGTTTTGGAGCTGTGTGAGAAAATAAATCTAGTTCTGAATTTGGAGAAATGTCAATTTATGGTTGTAGGAGGAATTTTGCTTAGGCATAAAATTTCTAAACATGGTATGGAGGTCACCCTGCTAAAATTAGAGTGATTGAGAGATCATCGCCACTCACTACTATGAGGTGAGGAGTTTCTTAGGACATGCTGGATTTTACAGACGATATATTAAAGAATTTTCTAAAATTACTAAACCTTTGTGCCGACTTTTAGAAAATGATATAAAGTTTGATTTTAATGATGAATGCTTAAGAGCTTTCAAATTATTAAAAGAAAAATTAATCACTGCACCTATAATTGTTTCACTTAATTAGGAGAAACCATTTTAACTTATGTCTGATGCTAGTGATTATGCAATCGGAGTAGCATTGGGGCAAATGTATGATAAAGTTTTCAAAGTCATCTACTATGCTAGTAAAACTCTTAATGAGGCTCAAGTTAATTATACCACAACTGAAAGAGAGTTATTAGTTATAGTACTAGCTTTTGAAAAATTTAGACCTTATTTAATTGGAGCTAAAAGTATTGTGCTTACAGAACATTCAACTATCAAATATTTAATGCAAAAGAAGGATGCGAAATCTTGACTCATTAGATGGATACTTCTTTTGCAAGAATTTGATTTTATGATAGTTGATAGGAAGGGAGCTGATAATCAAATAGCTGATCATCTGTCAAGAATAGACTATGATAAATTATCTGAATTTGAAAAAGAAATTACTGAAATTTTCTCTGATGAGCAACTCTATACTATTATGGGAAGCAATTTACCTTGGTATGCTGATATTGTGAATTATATTGTAAGTGATATTGTACCACCAGATTTAACCAGGCAACAACAAAAGAAATTCAAATATGATGCAAAATTCTATTTTTGGGATGAGCCCTATCTATATAAACAGTGTAAGGATCTAATTACTAGGAAATGTGTCCCATAAGAAGAAACAAATTTGGTTATTCAACATTGTCATGATTCTGAATTTGGAGGTCATTTTGGTGTTGATAAAACTTCTTTTAAGATTTTTCAATCTATATTTCATTGGCCTACTCTTTTTAGAGATGTTTATAGATATATTAAATCATGTGATCGATGTCAGAGAGTAGGTAATATCTCTAGAAGAAATGAAATACCTCTAAATTATAATTTGGAAGTTAAAATTTTTGATGTATGGGGATTAGATTTTATGGGACCATTTACTCCTTCATTTGGAAATTTTTATATATTGGTTGCCGTAGATTATATCTCGAAATGGATTGAAGTTGTTGCTTTACCTAGATGTGATGCTCGGAGTGTTTCAAAAATTTTAAAGGAAAATATATTTACAAGATATGGAATGCCGAGAGTGATCATAACTGATGGTGGATTCCATTTCAGGAATAATCATATTAAGAGATTAATTGAGAAATATAATCTTATTCATAGAATCTCTACTTCTTATCATCCCCAGACTAGTGGTTTAGCAGAAGTGTTTAATCGTGAAATCAAAAGAATTTTAGAGAAAATTGTGATAATCATAAACTAGATTGGTCTGCTCGATAAGATACTGCTTTATGGGCTTACAGGACTGCTTTTAAAACCCCTATTGGAATGTCTCCTTATAGACTAGTGTTTGGTAAGACTTGCCATTTACCAGTTGAATTGGAGCATAAAGCATATTGGGTGATAAAAGATTTAAATTTTAATTTTAAAAATGTTGGAGATAAAAGATTTATGCAATTGAATGAATTGGAAGAGATTAGAAATGCATCTTATCACAATGATAGGTTCTATAAAGAGAAAAGGAAATTATGGCATGATCAGAAGATATTGAAAAAGAACTTGAAATTTGGACAAAAATTTTTATTATATAACATAAGATTGAAGTTATTTCCTGGAAAGCTCAAGTCTAGATGGTTAGGACATTTTACAGTTGTAAAAATTCATTCTTTCGGAGCTGTTGATATTAAAGATCTTGATTTTGGAATGATTTTCAAGGTTCATGGGCATCGATTAAAGCCTTCCTTTGATGGGTTTCAACCTGACTTCAAAAAGTTTTTAATGCTGAGTCATCTCGATTAACTGAATGGTTTGTCGGGTTGATAACGTTAAACCAAACGCTTTATGGGAGGCAACCCATATGTATCTTTGTTGTGTGTTTTCTTGTTTGTTGTAGTTGTGCTTTTTAGATTGTTGTTTTTGAATCCTAATTACTCCTAAATACTTCTAAAATTTATAAATGATGGATCAAATCAAGATATTGAAATATTTTGGGCCAAATAAAGTTTGGTAAGAATTTTTGACTACTGGGGCCGCCGGCGCCCTATCACATTTCACACACTGAACTTGCCTATTTGAGCTCCGCCGGCGCCCAAAATCTGTTTGATGATTTTTAAGTTTTAAAATGCGAGTTTTGGAGGTTTTTGGCGGGATCTTCATCCTTATAACTCCCTAAACTCCATTTTTGACTTCTTAACTCCAGAAAAATGAAAACCACCAATCCCAATTCGTATCCTATGGATTCCTTTCCTATTGAAACCCCTCGATTTCGTGTTTTTAACTGACAGGAAGTTCATAAGTTTCGAAGCGTAGCATTTGTTCAACAAAGTGATGATGAAAAGAAGGATTATCAAGGAAAGAGGCTTCATAAATTGAGGTATGGATAATCTTACTACTAGAATTAAAGAAATTATTAAAAAGAGACGTTGGGAAGTGTTTTGCTACTCTACCGCTGTCGTTATTGTTCCTGTCGTGAAAGAGTTATATACAAATCTTCATGGGATCAACCAAGGGTTCGTATTTGTGCATGGTAGATTTGTGCAATTCACTTCTGCATGAATTAACGATCTCTTTATGATCGAGAACGTACCTATTTTGCCATTATTCTAATTTCAATGCCATGAGGGATAATATGAATGATGTGTATCGATATCTGACGGATGAAAATGAAGAATGGGAAATTAGAGAGAATGGATACATTAGTTTTCCATCTGCATCTCTCAATCCAGTATCGAAGCAGTGGCACTACTTTATTTCGGCAAAGTTATTTCCGACATTGAAGATTAGCAAGGTAACCAAGGAAAGCGCCATTTTGAATTTTTGTATTCAAACTGGGAGGTCGGTTGACATTAGTAATATCATTGTGAAATCAGTTCTAGGATTAATTGTGCATGGATCTAAATATGGGCTTAGACACCCATCCACCATATTTCTGTTATGTAATCAGTCACAGGTTCGTTATGAAAGTTGGGAAAAGGTTCTTCTTCCATGGAGGCCTATTGATCCCACTAATCCCTATGACTACCAGAAAGTTAGAGATGAAGATGACATGAATTGGCTTGTTGATCAACCAACACAGGCTTCACAACCGATTCAACCCTATTTTCCTGAAGGTTCGAGAATGATATTGAAGAGGATCAAACAGTTGGAGACACAGGTACGGAACGTTATGAATGCAATCAATAACATTTTTGATTTATTCGATCATATAGATTGGAGATTGAAAGATCAATTTGATCACACTGGTCGAATTGAGATGGGCTTGATCAATCTAATGAAGAAAAATGAGGTGATTGCTGAGGAATCATCTGACGAATTTCCAATTCTTCCATTTTATAATTTGTTTGTGCATCAGTAATCAATTGAAGACATTAGAGGAGAGAATGTTCTGAAACTGAAATGGAGTAATTAATTGATTCTACTTATTTTCGTTTTGTGTTTAGTTTGCTTTGTTTAGTTATGTTTGGTTTGTGTAGTATTTGCTTTGAAAATTGGATTTGGAAGTGTTTACTTTCGTTGTGTGCTTAGATCTTAGTGTTTGTCTATCATAGAGTACTTGCTGCACTAATTGTCTAAGAGTAGTTGGTTTGAATGAACATATTTGGTGTCTATGATGTAGCTTGTATTTTATATATATAAGATTGTTGTGTATTGTTTGTGTGAAGAATTGTGTTAATTATTACTTATAAGATGATGTAAATGCCTATTGAAGTGTTAAACATCATTGTTGACGTCGAAACAATCGATACTAAAAAAAAATTTCAGACCCATAAAATATTTTGGACTAGCACGGCCGGCGCTCAAAATCTAGAGAGTTTGGCTAATTATTGTAAATAGAGAGCCGTCGGCGCCCGAACCTAGTAAAAGCCTAAAAACCCTCGTTTTCGCGATTTTTACCCTAAGACCCTCAAATTTTTCCTTTTCCTTCATCTTCCTCCTCCATTTTTTGCAATTTTGAAGATCCAGGGCTTGCTAGAACTTGGATTTTTGGAGATTTCAAAGCTTTTTGACACCAGATCTACACTACCCTTGGTAAGAGCTTCACTTTAAGTTAAAATTTTTAGATTTTCACCATGAAAATCTCTTACATTACTTATAGTGGAATTTTTGGAATTTTAAAGAGATTTTGATATTTCCATGATGAAATTTGCTCTTACTTGTTTTGAATAGTGTTTGGAGTTTGTTACATTTTGAATTTGGGATTATTCGAATTTTCTTGCAAATTTTAGAAATTCACTTGGATCCATGGTTGAGTAAATGGAAGTTGAAATTGGATTTTGATGAGGAGAAGTTTGTTAACATCAAAGCCCAATTTTGCTATAACTCTTACCTCTACAATAAAAAGGATCAAGCTTTTGATAGTCCTAGAGGATCTGTAGAACAATTAATTGCTGAGCAAAACTGGGAGCGATTTTGTTATTTCACTGCAAATGCTGTTATGGGAGTGATTAGAGAATTCTATTCAAATGTACCCTGGACTGAGATTGAGTATGTGCTTGTTAGAGGAAAAATGATTGAGTTTACTCCTCAATGTATTGAAGCTTTCTACCAAATTCAGGAACCATTCTTTTGTGAATACGAAAATTTTGACACTTAAAGGGAGAATATGAGAGAAGTTATTGCTTTTCTAACTGACGGGCGAGGAGAATGGAAAGTAAGTCAAAAATAGTTGATTAATTTCCCCGTTTCCACATTGAATGTTGCTTCAAAAGTTTGGCTTTATTTCATTTCTACGAGAGTATTACCATCTTATCACCACAGTGAAGTTACAAAAGATAGAGCGATTCTGAACTATTGTATTCAGAAGATGAAAAAGATTGATATTGGAACTATTATTTACAAGAATATTCAGACTATTGCTAGAGGCGAGACCGCTGGAGGATTAGGAAATCCTTCTTTAGTTCATGCCCTTTGTGTTCAGTCTGGAGTGGAGTTCAGTAGTTCTGAAGAAGTGGCTATATCGTTGAGACCAATTACAAAGAATATTATTCGTACTTATGAGTTTCATGTGGGAGCCAGAGCTGAGCGTAGGAGTACTAATAATCCTACTACGAGTTATGATGTTCCATCTACATCTGAGCCGCCTACCTTATCAGATATTATGGAGCAGCTGAGACTACAGAGTACTAGTGTTGATAGACTCCATGGTCGGATGGATATATTTAAGGTGAGGAGTGATGTAAATGAAGATTATCTACAGAGGAGAGTTGTTTCGATATTGCTTATTTTGATGCTCAGGTCAGATTTATGAGGGGAAAGTCCGATGTGATATTTCCTACTTGCCCAAGCTATACACCATATAGACCTGACCCAGCTGAGGATCCTGCTGAGGACCCTGCTGATGACCCTGTTGATGAACCTGCTAATCTTGGTGATGGAGACTGGTAGATTGTTTGTTTTTATTTCTTTTGTTCTTATTGTGTTGTATTGTACTAATATGATGTAGTAGATATTTGTTTTTCATGTGTTGTGTAACCCTGTTGTTGTACTGTTGTGTTATAGTATTTATTTTCTTGTGATGTGTAACTTTGTTGGTGTATTGCTATGTTGTACTAAAACATTAAAATTGTTAGCTGGACTGTGTAGTACTGTGATAGTTTGTTTTATGTTGTAGTGTTCTGTTGGATGTTTAGATGTTTAATGTTAATTTCTCTTTGCCCATGCAAATATTTAAAATTGTTATATCACTGCTACTAATTGTTTTCAAGCCAGCTAGTTGTAAATTTTGACTAATACCAGATAGTTGTTGAAGATTTCAAGATCCCAACGCTGAGAGGTTAGTTTTCTTCTACTCTCAACTGTTTCAAATTTACTGAAAATTTTAAGTTTGGGGGAGGGTAGAGAAATACTAACTTTTATTTGTTCTCAATTATTATATTTTCAAAAATTATTAGCATAACTTCTAGCAGTTGAACCTTATTATAAGATAACTAAAACTTTTCATTTCAGTTGAATATTGATCCCCTGATATTTATACTTACAAATATGATAAGAAAATTGGCAACAACACCAAAAACTTAAGCCGCTAGGAATATATGTGCGCCAAAAACTTAACTCCACACCAAATATATATGTGCTAATAATTTAGATATGAACATTATGATTTTATAATATGGGATACTACGCAAGTGTAAGTATCATTTATCAAGTAATATAGGACTTTCTGATTAAGCCCAGAGATATCGAACCCACATGGAAAATATGAAAATCTTTAAAGGAATCAGAAAATTATCTTTTACTATTTTTTATGGCTTTTGAAAGTATGTCTTGATTTTGAAAAGTTTTGAAAGATGATTTGTCTTTTGAAATTTTCTTAATAAAATATTAAGCAAGAAATTAAAATTATAATAACTAATAACACTGTATGTAAAATACTATTAACTAGAATATCTTTTTCTTTCCTTTTATGAAGTAGTAATAATTATTAAAGTATTGTTGTGGAAGTATTTAAATTTGTTGTGGCAGATAGAAGCAAATGTGTTTTTTACCTTTACTTGGTTCTATAAAGAACATAGGTTAATTTGAAATTTTTATCATTTTGAACATGGTTAGGCAGGGAAGATATCAGTCTCTCACTCTAGAGTTCCCTCAATTCCCACCAACTGGGGCTAACTTCTCATAACAAAACTCAAAACTTCAAACTAAATTATGGGGTTTTATCCTTTCACTCTAAAATTCTCTAATTTTACTCCCTTCCATAAAAATATCTTCTACTATTACATTCAATTATATGGACTACGATTCTTACCCATATAATTGCATGTGATTCTTACTAACTTTTATGAGACAATACCGCATTGGATCTTACATAATCTTAAGAAATTCTACAACTTAACAAGCCAAATTAAGAAGTAAACAAAGTTTTCAGAATCAATCTTAACAACTTCTTCCAACTTTTAAACACTTATACTTTCTACTACAATTCTCTATAAATTAATTACTTCTCCATTTAAGAAAGAAAAAGATAAAGTAAACTACTCAGAATGCATTGAGAAAATACAAAAACACATTGATTTGAAATTAAAAACCATATGAAAAACAACATACAAAAACAAGTATTAATTAAAAAACTAAATATAAGAACAAAATTAAACACTTATCTGAAAATCCTCTCCACAAGACTGAGGAAGTTTCTCTAAAACTTTGACTCTTTGCTAAACTGCTCCTCAGAGCAAGTCTCCCAACTCCAATGATTCAGAATACAGACTTCAGACATCAATAAAAATTAAACTAAAAGAAAGAAAAGAAGTGGGAAGAATAAGACTTCACTCCGACCCTTTTCTCCTTTCTACTCTCTACTCCTACTCTTAATAAAAACTCTCTCAAAATAAAAGTAAAATAATGTAAAAACTTGCAAGTAAAAGAACCCTTCAAAAGGCAAAGGAAGAGCTCTTCTCTACTCTCTACTCCTAATGGAAACTCTCTTCAAAATGCAATAGAAGAGCCCCCTCTCTACTCTCTACTCCTAATGGAATCTCTCTTTAAATTGCAAAGGAATAGCCCCCTCTCTTTCCTAAGACGCTCTTTAAATAGTAAACCAAAAGGTGCCTTGGTGTCTCTTCAAATGTGTCCAGATTCAATGTGTCTACCAAGGAATGCACCCCTTCATTCAAACTTGCCGCCCAAAGGAAGTTATGGAAGTTACCACCAAGAGTTGCATCCCATCCCCTTTGAAATTGGCGCGAAATGCATTTGAATTTCGATTTTTAAGCGTGGCGGCTAAGCGCCGGCCAGTGGCGCTTAGCCGCCAGTGCCAACTTTTAATTTTTCATCTTTTTTTTGCTCCAAATTTGATCCAAGTTTTCTCCTTTCATCATGACCATCCATTTTCATCATACCTGCAAGAAAAACACAAAATACCTTCCATTTAAGTGCAATATCATTAAGAATAGGTATAAAAATGTGCAGAAAAATACTGAATATTTTAGGTGTATCAAATATTATGGAAGGATAGGATGAACATTTTTAGTGATAAAGGTTAATTTTATAGAAATAAGATATTTAGTATGAAAGGATTTTGTTATAGTCAACTATTTAAAGTAAAGAAAATTGTATTTTTGAAATGTTAAGGGACTTAAAGTATTGTGTGTTAAGAAGAGATTGTAACTTTATGCTGAATAATAAAACTTATACTTAACTATAAAGTAAAGAGATGTTTTGAGGTTTGAACTATAGAATGAGGAGAGAGAAGTTCAAAATCATTAAAGGGCTATCCAGATATAGTAATCCTCATTAAAAAAGGAAAGAAAAGAAAAGAAGGATTGAATAACAATCCCTAAAAGAAAAGAAAAGAAAAAAAAAGAAAAGAAAAGAAAAAAAAGAAAGATAAATTTTTATGAGGAGAAGCTTGCGGAGATGCCTAATCAAAAATTGGCTTCACTTGAATCACCCTAAAAAGAAAACTTGATTTCATTTCTGAATTTAAGTTTTAAGTACTGGCTTACATTCCAATGAAGTTTGCATGAACTCTTTTTTCACATAGTCTTTTAATACACTCTTAATATGACAGATTATGGTTCATCTTAAAATAAATAGAAGACTAGAACTCTTACACTTGATTGTTAAATATTCTTACACTTGTAGTGTTGACCTGACCTACTAAATTTCTTTCTGAAAATCTAACCAATATATTATTTTAAATGAAATTTTTTTTTTCTTACAGTTGAAAAGTACATTGCCTAGAGTTATATTTTATGTAGTAAAAAGATTACTTGAGGACAAGTAATAGTTAAAGTTTGGGGGATTCTGATGCACCAAAAATATATACGGTTTTTGTTATATAATTTTACCCATTTTTGATGATATTGCACTTTAAAGAAAGGTATTTCTCATGGTTTGTTGCAGGTATGATGATTTTAGGTGATTGGAGTGAAAAGAAGCAAAAAGGAATGAAGAAGGAGCAAAAAGGAGCAAAAAGGAGTAAAATGGTTGAAAATGTGTTCTGGCACCGCTGGCGCCCAAATCCAGAGATGTCAGTAATTTATTGGCACGATAGAGTGCCGTCGGCGCTCTATCTGGCGCCACCGGCGCCCGAAGTTGGTGGAGTTCAAATTTGAAGAGTTTTGGTGACTTTTTTAAGGGATGCTTATGGAAACTCTTGGGATTTCGTCCCTATCTTATAAGTAACTGATTTTGGATGAAAAGTGTGTGTCTTTGGTGTCTCTTGTGTGTAGTTTTAGTGAGTGTTAAGTGTTAGGATTTAGGAGAAGTGTGTGCAGAGTGAGGATTTGAGAGGAATTCTTCTCTAAGGAGTGAAGGAAAAGGGGTAAAGTGAGAGATTGCTTCTTCCTTTCCATTCTAAAGAGAGAATCAAGTGTTGTAAAGAGAACAGAGAAGAGGATTCAAAGCAACTTCAAGGGAATTGCATTGGGGAAGAGAAAGTGATAAGTTGTATTTTCTTTTGTGGTTTGTATGACTTTTCTTATATATATAAAATCCATGTTTTATTGTATCTTCTCCAAGAATTCTGAGTAGTCTCCCTTGTCTTTCTTCTTGCATAGAGATGTGATGATGGATTGATGTGGATTTGATGTGCTATTAATGTAATGAAGAAATTGTGATGGTTTTTCATTTTGAACATAATTTAATTTTTGATTTGGCCAATTAAAATGTTAAAATATGTTATTGAACATTATGTTTGAAAGGATTTAATGTCTTACAACAATAATGAAAGATCCATTTAATTTCTATGGATGAATTGCGTAGTTCATGGGAATTAAGTGCAAATGAATAGGGAAATATGTTTTGATGGACTTCAATGTGGAGAATTTAGGGTGACAGACTCAAATCCCCAAATTGGTTCTAATATTAGTAACTAATATCAAAGGTTAGCCTTCGGGTGAAGGGTAAGTGGGAGCTCCGAAGTGAGAGCCTATATCCTCCCAGCCTAGCCTTAGATTTAGTGACTAAACTTAGGATATGTCAATGTTCTTTTCTTGCTTATAAGAGGGGGTACTCTTTTAAGGGTAAAGAATCATCTATGCTCCTATTTGGCACAATAACATAAATATTTGTTCCATATAAATCCACACATCATATTCTCATTGCAATAGGAAAGATACATTTCTCGTATATTGAAATCCTTTCAAATACTTAGTTTAGTGTGTCTATAGTTAATTCTGTTTCTAAAGTTGTTAGAAGTAATTGTAGTTTAGTTAATTGTTATTGTTTCCTGCATAGTAGTAGTAAGTAGTAAACTTTAATTGCAAATTGAATATCGGATTTTAGTGCTATGTTACTTATATTGTGAACGCTTTCTTATATTCCAAACTTCCCTGTGGGATCGATAACCAGGACTCCAGTAGAGCCCTGTATTACTTGATACGATATATGTACCTGAATTGAATGCTTGGACTTAACAAAATCATCATAAATATATAAATTTGAGTTCATAAATTCTTGCAATATAAGTCCGACACATCACATACTAATAACTGTAGGTTGCCTCTTATAAAGTGTTTGGTTTAATGTTGTCTGCCCGATAAATGATTTCTCCTTGATCAAAATTCCAATTAAGTAATCCTTGATCAATCGTCCAATCCTTTTCAGATCTAGGAATTCCTACAAAATTCTCAAATTGTAATTTTTTTTAGCTTTTTCTTTTCAGATAGATTCATATCATTGTTCTTCATATTTCTTTCTAGATCCAATATTGTTCTATTGATTTTCAGAATTTACATATTAATATCATCCTTGAAATTTATAGGAAAAGTGTCTCTATAAGATACTTCAAGATCTCCAAAATTTTAGATCGGATTCCCTCTACATGATTCAAATTCTGGATTAAAATCTTCTATGTTACTCTTCCATTTCAAGTTATCTTCCAATTCTTACCCTTGGTACTGGAGAAATGATGGAGGTGGTCTTTTTATATTTATCATAGTTGAGGAATTAAGTTTTTCTTATTCCATAGGAATTTCTTCCAATGGTCTTTCAATCTCCTTATCCTCATATCTCAACTCAAAGTTCTTTTGAAATATATCCTCAAATTGTCTTCCAAATCATAGTTTAGTAACTTTATAGTCTTAATCATTCAATTCTGATTTTTCTTGTAATTGAGTCAAATCTGAAGATATAAACACTGACGGTGTAGAGAATTCTCTAAATAGGTAGGCTTTAACGTTGCATGGGGTACATCCATCTTAAGTTCATGAGATTTTTCAACTAATGGACTTAAAAGTTCACTATATTTGGTAGCTTCCATCATTTCATAACTCTCCTGAAAATACATACAGTCTTCTTTAAATAATATATTCAACTCATGATGTCTAATTCTTTGAGAAAATGGAGGTGGTGCTCTTTTCAAATTTATTTTAGTTAGAGATATTAATTTTTCTAGATCCTTAGAAACATGTTCTTCAGGTCTTTTTGTTTCCTCGTTTTCTCTCACAACTTCTTTTGCTTTTCTAACCACATCCTCTATCTCTCTTCCACTTCTTAATTGACAACTTCTACTTGTTCATTATTATTTGCTTTAGGTTTGATCTTAGTGTTGCTAGAAAGTGTTCCTTGGGTTCTATTGCTAAGTGAATTATCAATTTGTCCTAGTTGATTCTCTATGTTTCTAATTGTAACATATTGACTTTGCAACTGGTTTCCCATTTACAATACCACTTCATCTATATACATCTTTTTATCCTTAAATTGTTGATCATTGTTAGAGGTTGGTAGATTTGAACTTCCATAGTTTGTGTTCCCCTGATTTTTCCAACTTCCATTAGGATTTGTAAGATTATTTTCCTATTGTTGGTTTCCACCCCTAGCAGTATGATTCTAGTTAAAATTAGGATGGTTCTTCCAACCTGAGTTGTAAAAGTTAGAACATGGGTTGTTTATGGTATTTAATGTCTCCTATAATAAGTTAGAATCAATCATATGCTCTAATTAACTTTCCTCACTTACAGGAGTAAATTGAGGCTAGGTCATTCCACATTAGTCCAACTTCCTCAATATTGCAGCAACCTGAGATGCAAGAATTGCAATTACACCAGTATCATGAACACTAGCCACCTTTTTGGGATTTACCCTTGCAGAAGACCATTGAAATTCATTTGTAGCCATTTTTTTAATTAATGCATAAGCTTCATTAAATGGTTTTGACATTAATGAACCACCAGTAGTAGCATTAATAATGGACCTAAGGGATCCAACTAACCCATTATAAAATGTTTGAATGATTAACCAATCTGGTAGAGCATGATTTGGACACTTTCTTAGGAGTTCCTTAAATGTTTCCCAAGCTTTGTATATTGATTCCACTTCATACTGAAAAAAGAGATAATATCATTTAAAAGTTTAGTAGTACTTGAAGGTGGAAAATATTTAGCTAGGAATTTCTGAGTTAACTCCCAATTTTTAATAGAGCCGGGTGCTAATGAGTATAACCACAATTTTATCCTTATCCCTTAGTGAGAAAGGAAAAAACCTTAGTTTAACAACATCGTCTGACATGCCATTATAACGAAATGTAGCACAAAGTTCTAGAAAACTACATAATTGGAAATAGGGATCCTCCGAAGGAGTTCCCCCAAACTGGTTGTTCTACACCAGTTGGATAATCGCTGGATTTAGTTCAAACGAGTCAGCTTATACAATAGGATTTTGTATACTTGAATGAATTTCATCTATCGTAGGATTTACATAACCCCTTAATGATTTATGATGATTTTTTAAGCTATTATTTTGAATATTTTCCATTTCAATTTCTCATTTTTCAAATCCATTCAATTCTTTTGATTTTTTTTCTAATTTTCTAACTTGGGACCATAAGGAACAAATCATACAAATCTTTAATTTTCCACATGTAACACATCATAAAATAACAATAAAATAAATAAAATAAATAAAATAAAAAAGATATTCAACACAACAAAGCATTTTCACAAACACCTTGTTTTTCACACAAACAAATTTTTTTTCACAACACTTTTTCACACACAAAAACACTTTTCACACAAAAACAATTTTACGACACTAAAGTTTTCGAGGTCTAAATCTAATTAATTCAACTAAAATTCTCCTAAAATTCTTACCGAAGCTTCCCTAGCAATGACGCCAAAAACTTAATGAGCCCCAGTGTGTGTTGTTTTTCTGCTTATTGATGTTCATATGTAGGAGCACACACTAGAGGTTCTACGCAAGTATACATATCATTCAAGTAATATAAGACTCTAGTGGAGTCCCGTTTATCGATCCCACAGGGAAGCGAGGTAAGAGGTCCTTAATAAAATTCTAGTCTACTACTATCAACTCTTAGTTTGGAAGAATGATCTAAGTGGTTTTTTTAACAAGTACTCCTAAAGGTAAGTCTTAAGTTTAAAACAACTAATAACTATTCCTAAAGGAAAATATTAATTATAAAGATAATCCTTTCTAGATGAATTGGTTTGGAGAATTTTGAGATGTTAAAAACTACTATTTTCATGTAATGAATTGGATAATGTAAATGAATGAGATGCATTAAATATTGTATGTGCCAAATAAGATCAATCATATTCTTTACCCTCTTCCAAGTGCATAAAGAGCATTGGCTAATCCTAGGTTTAGTCTTTAAATCCATGGTTAGGCTAAGAGGATACTGGTTCTCATTCCAGAGCTCCCACTTCTCTTTGCCTGAAGGCTAACTCACGCTTTGGTTTCCAAACACTAGAACCGAATTAGGGATTTTAGTCTGTCACATTAAAATCTCCAATTCTATGTCATTCATTGAATTTGAATGTGGTTCAACTTTGTTAAAAGTTACACTACCTCTTGGATCATACTGCAATCACCACAAATTGTAACACTACAACGAGCTCTTATTGTAATGTAAATGAAGTGCAAGTAAAAAATATCAAATTTATAATTAAAACTTCTTCTAACATGCATCCCAATATTCTAAACATGAATCCTACTCATTGCAAAAGAAAAGTAGAATGAAAACAATGGCATAATCTTCTTATGCCACTATTTCCAAACAAGAAGAAATAATAATAATAACACATCACAAAGCACAAAGAAAACACAACGGAAAACTTCATTTCATTAAAGCAAATTCACTACGTAAGTTTTTATAAAATCATAAGATAATGAAGAACATAATAATTAACATAAAAGCCCAAAATTGCGTCCAAACTGTCTGAAATGTTGTCAGCATCGTTCTGAGCACTGTCAGTGCCATATTTTCATGGCTCTTCGGTTTCTCGCGCCTTCGGCGCCCATTCTATGCAGCTCTACTGTTTTCCTCCATTTGGCTCTGTTTTAGCTCCGTTTCGCCCCGTTTCAGTTGTGTTGCGTTCCTAACAGATAGTTCTACAAAATAAGCATGAAATAACCTTTCTTTAAAGTGTAATCTTATTCAAAACTATGCAAGAAGTGTAAAGTAGATTAAACATAGAAAGACTTATCAAAATGTGTCAGGCCAATATTTGCTTTCTTGTTCATTTTTTATTTAAAATTGCACCATTTTTGCTTCTTTTTTCCAAGAGTCCATTTATTGTACCTAAAACCAAAAATATACAAAATACATTCCTTTAAAGTGCAATATTATTAAAATTAAGAATAAAATGTTTATGTAAAATCAAGCATTTTTAGGCTTGTCATATTCATTTCTTCAATTAAAGCATAAGCATCATTAAGTTGTTTAGACATTAATGAACCACCAGCAGCAGCATCGATAATAAATCTAAGAGATCCTACTAATACATTACAAAAAATTTAAATTATTAACTAATGTGGTATTGATTGATGTAGAAACTTTCTTAGGAGATCTTTAAAGAGTTCCCATGCTTCATAAATAGATTCCTGGTCAAACTGACAAAAGATGTAATATTATTTCTAAGCTTTGCAGTCTTTAATGGTGGAAAATATTTAGCAAGAAACATTTGTGCTAAATCACCCTAATTTCTGATAGATCCAAGTTCTAATGAATTTTACCACATCTTAGGTTTATCCCTCAATAAGAAAGGAAAATGTCTAAGTCTAATAGCATCATCCGAAACACCATCTTATTTAAATGTAGCACACAATTCTAGAAAATTAGTAAGATGTGATTTTGAATCCTCAGTTGGTGCTCCCCCAAACTGATTATTCGATACCATTTAGATAATAACATGTTTAAGTTCAAATGAATTAGCCGCTACAATATGATTTTGAATACTATCATGAAGTTCATCTACTGTAGGGTTAGCATAATCTTTTAAAGGTCTAAATTCTTGATGGATTTCAGCCTTTTGATTATTTAGATTTTCCATTTCTTGAATATTTTTTTCTTTTTCTGTATTTTAAAATTTTCTAATTTTTCTAATAGTTCTTTCTAATTCAGAATTGTAAGGTACAAGTCCTTTAGAACCTAAACTATGCATACACTATTATAAATCACAATAAAAATATTAACTTATGTAAAAACAACACAACAATTTCATAAAATAAATCTATCAAGCTTAAATAATACTTTAAAAAGTAAAAATTCGTTTTTCCGAAATTCTTTTCTAATATTGTTTTAACTATATATATATATATATATATATATATATATATATATATATATATATACTTGCTCGATTAATTTGGAATTCTGTCATTAGCCGTAGCTTCTCTAAAATTAAATTACTGCTTGTGGAGATCAATTAAAGATTGCTGGATGGATTGGAAAGAGGCTACTGACTTTTATATCCCATTAATAGTATTTTGGTTTCTCTGGCTTTCATGAAATGATGCTATATTTGCTTGATAAACGAGTTCTCCCCTCGGTTGGTGACTAATAAGCTGTTTAACTTACATATTCAAGATAAGGAAGCATTTTAACATAAATTACAAAGTGTCATCTAAACCAATGTTAATTCAGTGGGCTCCTCCTTTATTCCCATGGATTAAGATCATTGTTGATGGTAGTTATAATAATGATGCAGCAGGTATTGGTATTTTTGGAAGGAATTGTAAGGGAAAATGCTTATGGTTTCTAGCAGCACCTATCATTGCCAGTAATGCTCTTATGGCTGAAGTTATAGCTATTTTTTGGGGTCTGAAAGCAGCTATGATTAATAATCATACCCTTGTCATTATTGAAACTGATTCAGCAACCCTTTTAAATATTCTATTAAAGAATGTTATTGCTACTTGGTACGTTCGAATCGGATCAACAAAATCATTCTCATTGCTTCTTCTATACAAGTTAGGTGGAGCCATGTGTATAGAGAAGGAAATCAACTAACAAATTGGCTTGCCACCAAAGCTTCTTTATCAAATTTGCTAGTTTGCTGCCCTTATGATGATCTTTTTGATAGATCTTCTATTTTCTTTGATTTTAGATTACTTTTACATGGAGATCTTTTGCCTATTCCTCATTTGAGATGTAAATAAACTTTCTTAGATTTAATAGAAAAGCTTTAATAATATATATATATATATATATATATATATATATATATATATATAGGAAAAGGAAAATTTCATTCAAGCAAAGGTTCCATACATCCGATGTAGGGAGTATCAATCAAGTCCCCAAAAAGTAAAAGCCTTAGAGGCTCAAAAGGTGTAATAAAAAAAAACAATGGTATTAGTGGCTGTAGCATGTTTTGCCAACCAATTAGCAGTTTGGTTACCCTCCCTGAAGATATGGGTCCATTTAAGTGTGAGGGAACCAAAGGTAGAGAGAAGAGTTCTGCAAAGATATACCAAGTTCCAAGGAGGAGAGGAGAGGCCTTGCAGTATGTTAATCAATTATTGTGAGTCAGATTCAACCCATACAAAATGATAGTTCAAAGCTTTAGCGATAGTCAAAGCCCAGCTGTGCGGCTCGAAGTTCGGATTCAAGGGCCGATGAAGAGATGATAGGTGCTTGAAAGAACCACGATAAGCGTCCCAAGGAATTTCTGCATACAGCTCCAATTCCTGCAGCTGAAGTATTGAAGCTGCCATCAATATTAATTTTTATCCATGGTTGGGAAGGGAAAGACCATTTCAACAAAATAGGTTTTCTTCTAGGAGAGGAGTCCAACAGTGAGTGTTTACTTAAAAAACTACGACGGTTGCCACAATCTAATTGATATTACAAGTTTTATTGTCATGTTTTGCCTGATTTCTGGCCATCCATACAAACCAACAGATAACCAAAGGAATGTGAAACTCTTTCTCATCTTTCTTGTCCTCACAGCAAGCCCCCAAATTGATCCAGTTATAATTGAGATAAGTTAATTTGAATTGCTGTAACACTAAATTCCAAACTTGTTTAGTGACTGTACATTTGAGGAAAAGATGAGCAAATGATTCTTCCTGAGAATGGCATAACAAACATCTAGAAGCAGTTCTCAAGCCTTTTAGCTTCAAAATGTGATCTAATGGAAGATAATTATGAAACAATCTCCAGCAGAAGTAAGAGATTGAGGGGGATATCAGCCTAGTCCAGATTTTTTCTCCCCAATTGGTATCGAGTCGATTATGCGAGAGAATTATGGATCTTACTGTTGAAGGAGTGTTTAGTAGATCGTTTCGAAGAATCTGTCGGGTTTGGTTGTATCATTCGGAATATGGATAATCTGTCGTACACTATCCTCATCCAAAATATCTCTAAGCATATTGGCATTCCAACGATTGTCCACCCGAAATCGAAACACGGAGTTTATGATTAAACTCAGTAGTGAAATTTAAAGTCCCCTCACCAATCCAGTTATCAAAATAGAAATTCACCTCCCCCTTGCCAACCTCCCAGCTAAAGAACTGGTTAGCACTTTCCCTAACCTTTAGCAAATGTTTCCAGTGCTTAGAATCCCCCAGCCTAGGCAAAACAACATTTGGGTGTATTTGCGACAATATTTATCTTTTAAAAATTTTGCCCACATAGTATCTTGCCTTCTGAATTTGATCCACTATTTACAGTAAAAAAGATGACTCATCTGTTAAAAGCTCCTTATGCCCAATCCCCCAGCCTTTGTTGGTTTACAAACTTTGTTCCATACTACACAATGATATTGTTTAGCCTGGCCTTCCCAAAGAAATTTATTAAATATGGTTTCAATCATTTTCTGAGTACTCTTTTTCATTCTAACCATTTGTAAATTGTAGAGAGGAAAGGTTGATAAAATACTCTTCAGTAAAGTTAACCTACCTTCATTAGACAAAAAGGTAGTTGTCCAGCAGTTTAAGGCTGCAGAAATTTTCTGTACTATTTCATCATAATGGGTTTGTTTTCTCCTTCCTTTAGTTAACTACACCCCTAAATATTTTAAAGGGAGATCTGTAGCTGAGAAACCAGTGAAATCATTCACCCACTGCTTATGATTGAATCCTTTGCCGACTAAAGCTGACACTTCCTTTGGTTAAGTTCAAGACACTGCTACCATGGCTAGATGATCCGTTATTTGTAATGTTTTTGACGACAAGCTTACTACCATTAGTGAAAAGGATAATATATATATATATATATATATATATATATATATATATATATATATTAAATATTTTCCTAGGTAATGGCCCCAAAAACTTTATCCCTGATATTTATGCTTACATTTTATTTATGAATTTAGACTTTTTTTAATGATATCTCTCTCTTTACTATGACGCCAAGAACTTGATGCCAATGCAAATAGGTGTTTTAATTGTTATTATTATAAAATGGGGCTCTACGCAAGTATACGTATCGTTATCAAGTAATATAGGATTTTCTGATTAAGTCTCAAGACATCGAACCCACAGGGAAAATGTTAAAAATTTTCTTAAAAGAAGAAAAATAACTTTTTACTTTTTAAGAAAGATCTTATCCAAATTAAAGATAATATTCAAGGAAAGAAAGTCCGATTCTTTTTGATAATTTTATAATTTGAAATGAAAGCAAACAACTACTTTAACTAGTTTTGTTAGATTAATACAAATGCAAATAAAATATCTTTTTCCTTATTATGAATTAGTATCAAGTCATGGAATTCTGTTGTGGGAGTATAAAAAATGTGTTGTGTCATATAGAAGCAATTATATTCATTACTCTTACTAGATATGCTATAAAGAACATACATTAATTTAATGTTTTAGTAATCTTGAAGACGTGCTAGGCAGGAAAGATACTAGCTCTCACTCTAGAGTGTCCTCTTCTCCCTCTACCTGGGGCTAACATCACATATCAAGACATAAAATAATAAATAAAATTGGGGGCTTTTGCCTGTCACTCTAAAGTCCTCTAATTCTACATCCATCAAAGTATATCTTCTTATTTATTTGCATTCAGCTATATGGACTACATTCTCACCCATATAACCTCATGTGATTCTTACCACTTGTTAACAGAGACAATCCATACCAGTTCTTACAAGTTCTCACGTCATATATAAACATCTTAATTGGCCAAATCAAGAAGTAAATGAAGTGCAAGGTTTTGAATCATCACAACTTCTTCCAACATTGATTTCATATTCTGTACACAACATCCATCCATAACTTAATTACTTCATCCTTTTAAAGAAAAAGATAAAGAAAACTACTCATAATTCATAAAGAAAATACAATCACAACATGGTTTAAAAGTGGAAATCATAGTTAAAACACAAGAACTCTTAATTAAAAACCAAATGTAATAACAAAGATAAAGACTTATCTGAAAATCCACTCCACCAAATTTTCGAAGTTTCTTTGAAAACTTTGCTTTTCCTTACAATTTTCCTTAGAGGGTGGCTTCCAACTCCAAGGACTCTAATTCCCTCTTCTAATTCTAAAAAATAACTATATTAAAGTAAGTAGAAATGGTGAAGTGGAGTGGTGTGTTACTAAAAGAACTCTCCTACACAATAAACATAAACCACATACTCTCCAACAAAAACCATTTTCTGATTTCCAAGTCTTCTTTTTATAATTTTCCAATAGGTGCCTTCATGTCTCTTCAAATTATGTCCAGATTCAATGAATCCTCCAAGAGATGCATCCATTTAAGAATAATTTAAATTAATTTTTGCTCCAATAGGGAGTTATTCATGTTTTTACCAAGAGATGCCTCAAACACCCTTTCAAAATAGTGCCAAAAATTATTTAAATCCTCTTAAGTAACTACCGTGCGTAAGCGCGAGGTCTCAGCGCTTAGCCGTAGGGCTCCTGGCATGTAAGCGGGGGTCTCGGCGCTTAGTCGTGATGCTCTGGCACGTAAGCACAGGTTTGGGCACTTAGCCGCCACAGATTATGTTTGCACCTTTCTTCATTTTGCTCCAAATTTGGTCTTTTTCTCTCCTTTCATCATATTTATCCATCTAATCATACCTGAATGAAAAATACACAAAATACCTTCTATCAAAGTGAAATATCATCAAAAATATGTATAAAAATGTGTATAAAAATACTATAAAGTTAGGTGTATCAGACTTCCTAATACATGTCTTCAAGCTGAACACAATAGATATAACCACTTTTCTAATGTTCAAGTTACAAAAAAGGGTTAAACTCCCACAAATTGACGTAAATTCAACTCTCGACAACTACACTAACTAAAATATAACTACGGGCAAGGTGTAATCTCCCTCGAGTGTCCTATACCAAGAAAACAATCCAACAAAATTGGCAAATAAAAAAATCAACAACACAGCCAACTAAAACCAACTATGGGTAAGGTGTAACTTCCTTCGGGTGTCCTATACCCATAAAATCTTAAGCATTTCTAATAATTCTTATCCTGTGTAGCTTTTGCACATCTCTGCTACTAGGATCTACAACCCTCCTGACACAGAATCATAGCTTTTCTCTAGCTTACCTATTCTCCTCTTATTTATAATGTAAGTCCATCGACACTCCTTCCTAACAAGGCAAGAACTTGACATTCAACATTTATGAGAATTGGTATAAGACCTCATTTAATGGGATATGACATCTATTATCTCTCTGCTAGTAGGATCCACAGCTCTCTTGACATGGAATGATGGCTTTCCTCTATCTTTTCTTTTCTCCTCTTATTTAGATGTTAGTCTGCCGGCATTCCTTCCTAATGAGATAGGAACTTGACATTTGACATTTTTAAGAATCAGTATAAGACCTCCTTCGATGGAATACAGTGTTCATTCCCTCTTTTCTAGTACCATCCACAACCATCCTTGCACGGAATCATGAATTTCCTTCAGCTTAAATGTTCTCCTCTAAATTAGGATGTATGTCCATAATTATTCCTTCCTAGTGAGAAAGGAACTCAAAATTCAACATATTTGATAATTGGTATAAAAGCTCCTTCAATGGAATATGACATATATTCTCTCTCTTGTTAGTAGGATCCACAACCCTCATAACAAGGAATCACAGCTTTCCCCTAGCTGACCAGTTCTCGTTTTATTTATGATGTAAATCCACAAACATTCCTTCCTAATGAAACAGGAACACAACATTTGACATTAGATGTTCTTCTTGAATTGTCATAGAACCTCCTTCAATAGAATACAACATCCATTCTCTCTCTTCCTAGTAGGATCTACAGCCATCCTAATACAGAATTGCGGCTTTCGTCTAGCTTACTTGTTCTCCTCTTATTTAGGATGTAATTCCATCAAAATTCCTTTATAACGAGACATGGTTTTGAAATTAATACTTTGAGGCTGCTAAAAACCTTTGTTGGATCTTGATACCTCTTTACCTAAAGAGTTTCGAAGGCGGATGTGAGACTCTGCTGACAAGGACTTAAAACTAGTTTAGGATTGATCCCAAAGAGTTGAAATGATTTTAAGTCTAAAGTGGGTAGGACTTAAGGTTGATTTAGATCCAATGTATATAGAATCTAAAACATGTTTAGGTTTAATATGAATTAAACCTAAAGTTTGATATGCTGATAAGTCCAATGTATTTGATCCATTGTAAGTAGGATCTAAAGTTTTCTTAGGTTTAATATGAATTTAACCTACGGTTTGAAATTATTCTAAGTCCAATGAAGGCAAAACTTAAGATTAATTTAGCTTTTAAAGGTTTAATTTGATTTAAGTTCAAGGATTGAACCTAAGAGTTTGATTTGATTTAGGTTCAAGTTGGGTTGAACCTAGGAGTTTGATTTGATTTAGGTTCCAGTTAGATTGAATCTAATAGTTTGAATTGATTTAGGTTCAAGTTGGGTTGAACCTAAGAGTTTGATTTGATTTAGGTTCAACTTATGTTGAGCCTAAGAGTTTAATTTAATTTAGGTTCAAGTTGGGCTGAACGTAAGAGTTTAATTTGATTTA
Source organism: Papilionanthe hookeriana x Papilionanthe teres (assembly GCA_022702705.1). NCBI lineage: Eukaryota > Viridiplantae > Streptophyta > Magnoliopsida > Asparagales > Orchidaceae > Papilionanthe > Papilionanthe hookeriana x Papilionanthe teres. Next base: position 144,659,401 of record CM040428.1, read on the forward strand.
AAGTTTAATTAAACCTAACATGGGTAAGGTTTAATTAGCTTTATTAGGTACAATTAGAGTTAAACCTAATTAGGGTTTAAGTTGAATTAAGCCTAATGTAAGTAAGTCTTAAGGAGATTACTTAGGTCTAATTAGGGTTAGACCTAATTAGGGTGTATGTTTACTTAAGCCTAATGTAAGTAAGGCTTAAGGAGATTATTTAGGTCTAATTAAGGTTAGACCTATTTAGGTTTTAGATTTGGTTTGGGTTCAATGTGTTGAACCCAAGGAATTTAGATTTAACTTAAGTTCATTTGGTTGAACTAAAGGTTTAAGTTGGTTTGGGTTGACTTAGATTCAATTTAGGTTGAACCTGGTATAGGTTGACTTAGGTTGAATTTGGTTGAACATAAAGTTAGATTCAAATTAGGTTGGATATAAAGTTCTGGTTAACTTGGGTCAAGTTAGGTTGGACCTAAGTTATAAGTTTGAATTAAGTTCAATGTTTGTAGATCCTAAAACTTGGTCAACTTGGGCTCAAGTTAGGTTGAACAAAAGTTATAGGTTTGATTTAGGTTCCATGTATGTTGAACCTAAAGTTTGGTTAACTTGGGTTCAAGTTAGGTTGAACCTAAGCTTAAGTTTAATTTAGGTTCAATGTATGTTGAACCTAAAGTTTGGTTAGGTTCAATTTGGGTTGAACTTGAAGTTTGGTTGAGTTAGGTTTAGTGTAGGTTGAACCTAGCATTTTAGTTAGGTTCAACGTAGGTTGAACACAGGGTTAGTTTAAGTTACGTTCAATGTAAGTTAAACCTAGAGGTTTGGTTAACTTGGGTTCAAGTTGATTTGAACCTGAGTTATGGTCTAATTAAAGATAGACTTAATTAGGGTTTAAGGTTTATTAAGCCTAATGTAAGTAAGGCTTAAAGGTTAATTAATTCATATTAGGTTTAGACTTAATTAGGATTTAAGGTTGTTTAAGCCTAATGTAAGTAAGACTTAAAGGTAATTATGTCTAATTAGGGTTAGACTTAAATAGGATTTATGGTTGTTTAAGCCTAATGTAAGTAAGGCTTAAATGTTAATTAAGTTTAATTAGGGTTAGACTTAATTAGAATTTAATGTTTTTTAGGCCTAATGTAGGTAAGGCTTAAAGATTAATTAAGTCTAATTAGGGTTAGACTTAATGAGGATTTAAGGTTGTTTAAGCCTACGGTAAGTAAGGCTTACAGGTTAATTAAGTCTTATTAGGGTTAGACTTAATTAAGATTTAAGGTTGTTTAAGCCTAATGTAAGTAAGGATTAAAAGTTAATTAAGTTTAATTAGGTTAGACTTAATTAGGATTTAAGGTTGTTTAAGCCCAATGTAAGTAAGGCTTAAAGGTTAATTAAGTTTAATTAGGGTTAGACTTAATTAAGATTTAAGGTTGTTTAGGCTCAATGTAAGTAAGGCTTAAAGGTTTATTAAGTCTAATTAGGGTTAGCTTAATTATGAATTATTAAGTTAAACTTAATGTAATTAGGATCTAACTTGTTTTAATTAGGTCTAATTGGTGTCTTGACCTAACTAGGGTTTATTAAGTTAAACCTGATGTGATTAAGGTCTAATTAGGTTTAATTGGTGTCTTAGACCTAATTGGGGTTTATTAAGTTAAACCTAATGTGGTTAAGGTCTAACTTTGTTAAATCATGTCTAATTGGTATCCTAGACATAATTGGGGTTTATTAAGTTAAACCTAATGTGGTTAAGGTCTAACTTGGTTTAATTAGGTCTAATGGTGTCTTTGACTTAATTGGTGTTTATTAAGTTAAACCTAATGTGATTAAGGTCTAATTTAGTTTAATTAGGTCTAATTGGTGTCTTAGACCTAATTGTGGTTTATTAAGTTAAACCTAATGTGATTAAGTCTAAATTGGTTTAATTGGGTTTAATTGGTGTGTTAGACCTTATTGGGTTTTATTAAGTTAAATCTAATGTTATTAAGGTCTAACTTGGTTTAATTAAGTCTAATTAATGTCTTAGACCTAATTAGAGTATGGATGAGGTTTAAATTCATATTGGTTCAACCTAAGTCATAGGTTTGGTTTTGATTTGGATTTGGGTTCATATGGGTTGAATCCAAAAGTTCAAGGTTTGACTTGAGTTCATATGAGTAAAACGCAAGGAGTTTTGATTTTGAACCTAGGTGTCTAAAATTTGGTTTGGGTCCATTTTTATTAGACTTAGATTCATGTAAGTTGAACCTAAGTATTTAGATTATGATGTAAGCTCATTTGGGTTGAACTCAAAGCTTTAGGGATGTGACTAAGCACAATTTTTGTTAAGGCTTAGTTTTACTCTAGGTCTAATTAAGAATTAAACCTAAGGATTAGTATTAGGTCATTCAAAGCAATCGTTCAAGCCTAAAGGTTTTTTATATGTAAATTTGAAAATTTACAATTTTATCCTAAGAGGTTAAAATGTCATTTTAATTTTTCAAAGGTTGGAAATTGTCATTTTAAGGTAAGAAGTCATAACCTTAATTTTTCTAACCAATTTCCCATTTAATTTCCAATTTTCCTAGTTTTTATAATTATTTTTGAAAATAATTACAAAGTTTGATGAAAATTGGTGAATTTGATTTTAGGGAATTTTTCCTAGCCTTGGAAAAAAATAATCTCAACGAGACTATCATTTCCCTACGGTTATATGGGTGCTTTGTGATGGTTTTCTTCATAAAGACTCAAATTTATGCAAGGAATTAGTGTTAGGTAACATACCTGGTCTCAAGAGGTGAGGCCTTAATCGAGCATGAGAGGAAGGATCATTTTTTTACTTGCAAAGTCTATCATAAGTTTAATCGAGTTGAGGTGTGTTAGAGATTAAGAGCTTTTCCTCTCATTCTCCCTCTACTTTGTGAGCTCACGGGTATGGCTTTTTATAGCCATGGAGAAGCCATGAATAAGCATAGGATTGCTTGGGGAAGAAGATAGGTAGATCATGATGGCTTATCTTGGTGATCCTAGCTTGTTCTTCCCTTAATGGTTAATCCATGATGTGGATAAAGCTTCTTAGATCCACCTCCCTCATATGAATTCATGAGATATTTATTGAATTGGGAATGAGATGATACATATGCCTTCTCATTATCAATTTTCATAATTTGGTCATGAAGACCCTAATTATGTCCATGATAAGATTTAAATGGGTCATTCTCATATTGGATGAAGGCGATGGTGAGCGATGAGCTCACCATATCTTTACTCCAAATTTCATGAAGGAATGCCACATAAGCTTCTCATTCCCTCTTTTTCATGGTTTGGTTATGATAAACCTAACCATGGTCAAGATTTGGCATGTAATTTTCAGCCTCCTTCCATTGGTTAGCTTATAATGTGTATAAGAGCTTAAGATAGTCTAGGTAGACCTTCCACATATACTTCTTTCCAATCACTTAATGAGTTTGTGGAGAGGATGACACATGGATCTTCTCTTTCCTTACTTTCATGGAATATAATGATGAGGCCAATTATGATGGGGAGGATGGCATGGCTATGTCTCTTTTTTCCATTGGATTAGGTGGGAGGTGATTGATGACTTCTCCTCATCCATATTCAAAAATTCATGGGGGAATGACACCTCAATATTCCTTTCATGATGGTGTCATAATGATTTTTTGTCTTTTATCAAAGGGGTGACACATATCCCTCTTCATTCCAATTTTTATGCTTTATCATGACGACCTTAATCATGTCTTGGATAAGGGTTTAAATATGTTTTATTCTCTCTGGAGGTGTTTTATGAGCTCACCGTATTTTCCTTCCATGTTTCATGAAGAAATGACACATATGCCTTCCCTTTCCCAATTTTTATAATTTGGTCATGATGACCCCAATTATGTATGGGATAAGTGTTTAGATGGGTACTTCTCTTATTGGATGGAGGGGGTGGTGAGTTATAAGCTAACCATGCCTTCCTTCCATGTTTCATGAAGGAATGACACATAATTCCCCCCTTCATGATTTCTTCATGATAATTTTTTATCTTTTTTTAAGGATGATGTGCGATGCACCAAAAAAATATATGATTTTTGCTATCTAATTTTACCCATCATTGGTGATATTGCACTTTAGAGAAAGGTATTTTTCACAATTTGTTGCAGGTATGATGATTTTAGGTGATTGGAACGAAAAGATGCAAAAAGGAACGAATTCAGAGCAAAAAGGAACAAAATGGTGAAAAAGTGTTCTAGCACTGCCGACGCTAGAATGGGTGCGGCTAACACCCAAATCCAGAGACTCCAACAATTAATCGGCACGATAGAGCGTCGCCGGTGCCCTATCTGGCGCCGCAGACGCCCAAAGTCGGTGTAATTCAAAATTTGAGAGTTTTGGCAAATTTTTGAAGGGATGCCTATGGAAACTCTTGGGATTTCATCCCTAACTCTTAAATAACTGATTTTGGATGAGAGAGGGGGGCTCTCTGGCATTCTATTTCTCTCTCTTAGTTTTTTAGTGTGTGTTAAGTGTTAGGGTTTAGTAGAGTAGTGTGTAGAAGTAAGTATTTGAGAGGATTTCTTCTCTAAGGAGTGAAGGAGAAGAAGTAAAGTGAGAGATTGCTTCTTCCTTTCCATTCTAAAGAGAGAATCAAGTGTTGTAAAGAAGAGAGAAGAAAATTCAAACGAACTTCAAAGGGATTGCATTGGGGAACATAAAGAGATAAGTTGTATTTTCTTTTGTGGTTTGTATGACTTTTCTTTTATATATAAAATCCATGTTTTATTATATCTTCTCCATGAATTCTGAGTAGTCTTCGTTGTCTTTCTTCTTGCTTAGAGATGTGATGATGGTTTGATGTTGATTTGATGTGCTTTTAATGTATTGAAGAGATTGTGATGGTTTTTCATTTAGAACATAATTTACTTTCGATTTGGCGAATTGAAATGTTAAAATATGTTGTTGAACATTAAGTTTGAAAGGATTTAAAGTCCTACAACTATAATGAAAGATCCATTCAATTTCCACAAATGAATTGTATAGTTCGTGCGAATTGCATGCAAATAAATAGGTGGTGGCGATGGAATATATATATATATAAGAATTTCATGTCCTTGGTGCGGAAGAGGTAATGTCATCGCCATCCAATGTATCATATCAATGTCAAGGATTCACCATCTAATATTAGCCTAGTTTTATTCGTATAAATCCTATGAAGGATTTAGAGAATTTTTAGGACTAATAGTAGAAAAGGATGTTTATGATAATTCTTATATGAGGATATTCTAGAATAATTTATTCTAGAATTTTCATATTAAGAAAATCATGGTAAACTAGAGATTTCTATTTTGGGTTCTTTTAGATCTCCTATAGAGGTAAGCCTCTATAGTTAATTACATCTTAAACAATTTTTCAATTGTTTAAGAAAACTTCTGATTAATGTTAATCATTTGTTTTCTAAAAATTTATTTTAAGGAGAGATGTACCCACTATCACTCCCAAAATTCGTTATATCATGTTATTGAATGCTTTAGGTGTTATGTCTAACCTAAAGGTTCTGGTTTTGTTGTCAATGCTGTTGATTTATTGAAAATTTTCAGGTTATATGTCTAACCTAAAAGTTTTGGTTTCGTCTTTGTTGTCAAAAGTTTTAGGTTATATGTCTAACCTAAAAGTTTTGGTTTTGTTTCTATTCCGTCGTCGACGTCCTGCAAAACAGAGTTAGCACATCCTATAACATGCAAAGAAAATCTAAACAAATTTTCTTGCTTTCACCCTACAAAGCAAACATAGTCATAAATAATGTCACAGAATATTTGAATTTGTCTTTTATGTCATATTATTTTGAAATGTCAATTTTTTTATTGATTATGTCAATTTTGGTTTTTGAATTTATTAACTTGAGTTCATGTCTGTCTAAACTCTAAGTTAAAAATGTTTGGAATTAGATTCAATATTGATTGAATTAACTTGGGTTCATGTCTGGTTGAACTTAAGTTAGATTCAATGTTGATTGAATCCATTTTACTTGATTATTGTCTGTCTGAATTCAAGTTAAAAGATTACGTTTAGAATAGATTTAATTAAGTTTTAAGTCTTGTTTAAATAGGACTTAAAGTTTAATCAAGTCTAATAAATTAGACTCGATTAGATTTGAAGACCATCTAAGTCCCTTTTAGATAAGACTTAAGTTTTAATTAAGTTTATTTAAAATTAGACCTAGACTTAGGATTGAACTTAAGCTGGGCTTTAGTTTAGATTAAAGTTAGGTTGAATCTAAGGCTTAAATTAGACTTGGGTTTATATCTTGTTAAACCTAAGTGTAGTTTGACTTGAGTCTAATATGGGTTAGACTTAAGTTAGGTTTCTGGGCTAGGTTCATGTTAGGTTGAACCTAAGTTTTGGTTTGACTTGAATTAGATTAGGTTTTAGTTGGATTGAACTTTAAGTTTAGTTCAATTTAGGTTAGGTTCAATCTGGGTTGAACCTAAGGTTTCAAGTGAAGTTAAGTTCGGTGTGGGTTGAACCTAAAATTTAGGTTAACTTGAGTTCAAGTTAGGTTGGCTCAAGTTAGATTAGGTTTAAGTTAGGTTCAATGTGGGCTGAACCTAAGGTTCAGGTTAACTTGAGCTCAAGTTAGGTTGGACTCAAGTTTGGTTAGGTTTAGGTTAGGTTCAATGTGGGTTGAACCTAAAGTTTAGGTTAACCTGAGTTCAAGTTAGGTTGGACTCAAGTTAGGTTAGGTTTAGGTTAGGTTCAATGTGGGTTGAACCTAAGGTTTAGGTTAACTTAAGTTCAAGTTAGGTTGGACTCAAGTTCGGTTAGGTTTAGGTTAGGTTCAATGTGGGTTGAACCTAAAAATTAGGTTAACTTGAGTTCAAGTTAGATTGGACTCAAGTTAGGTTAGGTTTAGGTTAGGTTCAATGTGGGTTGAACCTAAGGTTTAGGTTAACTTGAGTTCAAGTTAGGGTGGACTCAAGTTAGGTTAGGTTTAGGTTAGGTTCAATGTGGGTTGAACCTAAGGTTTAGGTTAACTTGAGTTCAAGTTATGTTGAACCTAAGTATGTTTTGACTTAAGTCTAATGTAGGTTAGACTTAAGTTAGGTTTCAGTTTAACTTAGGTTCATGTTAGGTTGAGCCTAAGTTTGGTTTGAATTGAGTCTAATGTGGGTTAGACTTAAGTTTGGTTTAGGTTTGTTTGATTAAGTCTTATTTAATTAAGACTTAATAGTTTAATTAGGTCTAATAAATTAGACTTAATCGAGGTTTATGTTGATTAAACCTTATTTAGTTAAAGTTTAATAGTTTAATTAGGTCTAAGGGTTAGACCTAACTAAGGTTTAAGTTTGATTAAACCTTAATTAGTTAAGGCTCAATTGTTTAATTAGGTCTAAGGGTTAGACCTAACTAGGGTTTAGGTTTGATTAAACCTCTGTTAGTTAAGGTTGAATGGTTTAATTAGGTCTAAGGGTTAGACCTAATTAGGGTTTAGGTTTGATTAAACCTTAGTTAGTTAAGGCTTAATGGTTTAATTAGGTCTAAAGGGTTAGACCTAATTAGGGTTTAGGTTTGATTAAACCTTAATTAGTTAAGGCTTAATAGTTTAATTAGTTCTAAGGGTTAGACCTAATTAGGGTTTAAGTTTGATTAAACCTTAGTTAGTTAAGGCTTAATGTTTTAATTAGTTCTAAGGGTTAGACCTAGTTAGGGTTTAGGATTGATTCAACCTTAGTCAGTTAAGGCTTAATGGTTTAATTAGGTCTAAGGGTTAGACCTAATTAGGTTTTAAGTTTGATTAAACCTTATGTTTAAGGAGGTTAATTAAGTTTAGTATGTCTTTAAACCTAATTAAGGGAGTTTAGTTTTGATTAATTAAGTTTAATATGTCTTTAAACCTAATTAAAGGGTGTTTGGTTTTGTGTTAATTAAGTTTAATATGTCCTTAAACTTAATTAAAAAGAGTTTAATTTTTTATTAAACCTAATTTAGGTAAGGTCTAAAAGGTTAATTAAGTTTAATGTGTCCTTAAACTTAATTAAAAAAAGTTTGCTTTTTTTTATTAAACCTAATTTTGGTAAGGTTTAATGGGTTAATTAAGCTTAGTATATCCTTAAACTTAATTAAAGAAGTTTAATTTTTATTAAACCTAATTTACGTAAGGTTTAATGGGTTAATTAATTTTAGTGTGTCCTTAAACTTAATTAAAGAAGTTTAATTTTTATTAAACCTAATTTAAGTAAGGCTTAATGGGTTAATTAAGTTTAGTGTGTCCTTAAACTTAATTAAAAAGGTTTGATTTTGTTAAACCTAATTTAGGTAAGGTTTAATTAGTTAATTAAGTTTTGTATATCCTTAAACTTAATTAAAGAAGTTTAATTTTTTTTAAACCTAATTTAGGTAAGGTTTAATGGGTTTAAATGTCATTTTAAGCCTTAATTGAATCTAATCTTGTCATTTTAGACTCAAGTGAGATTTATTATTAGCCTATCATAGGCTAGAACCATTTTCATACTTAGATTGTTGATGAAAATAGTTCAATTTTATAAAGGGTCATTTTAGGATCAAAATTATTTAATTAATAAATGATTTTAACCCTAAATTTCCAAATGTCATTCAAGATTTTTTCTATGACTTAGAAATATTTTTCCTAGGGTCATTGTCTCGTTGCCTCTATCATTCATAGTCATTTGTATTTTTATTTTCCTAATTTTCAAATTTTTATAATTATTATTTGAAATAATTACAAAGAAACTTGAAAATTCAAGAAAAGTATCCTAAGCATGTTTTCTGTCCTTAGAAAAATTATGGAAGGTCCCTAAGAACATAAAAATAAACACCTCAAAGTTTCATAATTTTTTGATTTGTAAATAATTTTTAATAATTAAAATACTCCAGAGAGTATTTAATTAATTAAAAATTAAATACTGAGAATAAAATTATGATTTTAGTCTCATAATTTTCTCCTCTTCAAGAGCTTTCCAGAGATATTTTTATTTTATTTTTATGACCTCTGGTTAAAAGATATGAATTTTTGAAGTTTGAAGGGTTAAAAAAAGAATTTTTCTTTTTTTTTATTTGGCGCCGCCAAAGCTTCCCGCCTTCGACACGTGACCTCGGACGTGTCGAAAGGGCGGGAAAATCCCGTACAATGGGCGGACAGCGGGCTCCATACGGCGGGATCTGGGCCGTTGATTCGTGAAGCGCGGGATCGGACGGCTGAGGAAATTCGGATTTAATTCCAGAAAATTCCATGGCCCTTAAACTTCAAATGTTAATATCTCACTCATTTCTTGATGAAATTGAGTGATTTTTTTTTAAAAATGCTCATCTGGATGAGAGGTATCTATCCATACGGTGATGATACACTTTTGAACTAGTATGACACATGATTTATCAAAAATACGATTTATTTTGCAAAGATAAATTCCATACCTTGGCCACAAGTAAATCCAGCTAGATCAGACTTTTTGGTTGCCTTCTAGGACCCCAATAAAAGATAATTGATGCAGCAATTTGTTCCAAAAGTTGGGCTTAGGGAGGAATTTGGAAAAAGTGCCTAATTTTGGCTCTTTTTGAAAATTGGTCAAATTAGCTCAAATAGGCTGAAACTATGGCTTGGGATTGATCTTAAAAGATTATGGAAGCTCTTAGGAAGAATTTTTGTGTTGGGAGCAAGAGGGTTTGAGCAGCCTATGGACCTCCCTAAATATTTTTCTCCTTCTTTCTAGTTTCGACCATGGGGCCTATTTATAGCAATGGGATGGTGTTGGCTTGGCTTAGGCTGTTCTAGGGGATTACTTACCTCTTCTATCAGCCTATTGGGTGATCAATTGGCTGAAGAAAGGCTTGGATGTTTCTCCCTAAGTTTGCCATGATGAGTTTCATCTCTTTGTCTCTTGTCCATTGGCTATTGTGGGAGGTGAATGGTGAGCTGCCTATACCTCTCTTAAGAAGCTTACACCTCACTTCTTAGGCTTGGAAAATGGTGACACATATGCCTAGCCTTCATCATTACCTTTAACCATGGTGGGGGGGTTTCATGTGTGGTTTTCCTCCCATTGGGTGGCTTGGGAGGTGGAGAAGATGGCCTTGTGTTGGCCGGCCACCTTGAGGAAAGATGGTGCTTAGGGTGAAGGAGGTGGTGACACCTCACCCCATGCATAACCATGGATGTTAAGCCATGGGTAATGGGCCTTAAGATGGGTTTAATTAAGTGTTAAATAAGCCTTTAAGATGGTTTAGTCTAATTAATTATGAAGAGGCTAAAAAGTTATTTCATTTCTTCTTTAATTCCCATTTTAATTAATTATTTTATTAACTAAAATTGGTGGAAATTATTTTATTAATCAATTTATTAATTGAAAATAATTTCAAATTAATTAATTGATTATTTTTGTCATTTTTGTTATTTTATGAATTTAATTTAATTTTCATTTTAATTAATTATGTCATTTAATTAAAATTTTGAAATTTAAATAATTAATCATTTTAATTAATCAAAATAATTTTGAAATTAATTATTTGATTAATTTTGTTATTTTTATTTCATTTTTATCTATTTTAATCAAAATAGATAGGTGTTGACTAATTTTGACTTGGTTGGCCAAGTCACTCAAATTGATCAAATTGATTTTAAGATGTCCAATTCTTGTGATTTTGTCATTGTGGTGTTTTAAATGTGCTGGTGGGTGAAAATGTTGATTTATGGGTCAATAGGACGGGTCATTGGGTCCGGTCTGACCAATTTGACCAAAGTTGACTTTTTCGATCAAAAGGTTGACCTATGGGCTCAACAGTGTAGGTCATTAGGTCTGGTTTGACCAATTTGACCAACGTTGACTTTTTAGGTCAAAAGGGTGACCTATGGGGTCAATAGGGCAGGTCATTAGGTCTGATTTGACAAATTTGACCAAAGTTGAATTTTTAGGTAAAAAAGATTAACCTATGGGTCAACAGGGTAGGTCATTAGGTCTGGTTTGATAAATTTGACCAAAGTTAACTTTTTAGGTCAAAAGGTTGACCTATGGGGTCAACAGTGTAGTTCACTAGGTCTGGTTTGACCAATTTGACCAAAGTTGACTTTTTAGGTCAAAAGGGTGACCTATGGGGTCAACAGGGTAGGTCATTAGGTCTGATTTGACCAATTTGACCAAAGCTGACTTTTAGGTCAAAAGATTAACCTATGGGGTCAACAGGGTAGGTCATTAGGTCTGGTTTGACCAATTTGACCAAAGTTGACTTTTTAGGTCAAAAGGTTGACCTATGGGGTCAACAGAGTAGGTCACTAGGTCTGGTTTGACCAATTTGACCAAAGTTGACTTTTTAGGTCAAATGGTGACCTATGGGGTCAATAGTGTAGGTCATTAGGTCTGATTTGACCAATTTGACCAAAGTTGACTTTTAGGTCATAGGGTTAACCTATGGGGTCAACAGGGTAGGTCATTAGGTCTGGTTTGACCAATTTGACCAAAGTTAACTTTTGAGGTCAAAAGGTTAACCTATGGGGTCAAGAGGGTAGGTCATTAGGTCTGGTTTAACCAATTTGACCAAAGTTGACTTTTTAGGTCAAAAGGGTGACCTATGGGGTCAACAAGGTAAGTCATTAGGTCTGCTTTGACCAATTTGACCAAAGTTGACTTCTTAGGCCAAAAGGTTAACCTATCTGGTCAACAGGGTAGGTCATTAGGTCTGGTTTGACCAATTTGACCAAGGTTAACTTTTAAGGTCAAAAGGTTGACCTATGGGGTCAACAGTGTAGGTCACTAGGTCTGGTTTGACCAATTTGACCAAAGTTGACTTTTTAGGTCAAAAGAGTGACCTATGGGGTCAACAGGGTAGGTCATTAGGTCTAATTTGACCAATTTGACCAAAGTTGACTTTTTAGGTCAAAAGGTTAACCTATGGGGTCAACAGGGTAGGTCATTAGGTATAATTTGACCAATTTGACCAAAGTTGACTTTTTAGGTCAAAAGGTTAACCTATGTGGTCAACAGGGTAGGTCATTAGGTCTGGTTTGACCAATTTGACCAAAGTTGACTTTTTAGGTCATAGGGTTGACCTACGGGGTCACTAGGTCTGGTCTGACCAATTTGATAAAAGTTGACTTTTTAGGTCAAAAGGGTGACCTTTGGGGTCAACAGTGTAGGTCATTAGGTAAGATTTGACCAATTTGACCAAAGTTGACTTTTTAGGTCATAGGGTTAACCTATGGGGTTAACAGGGTAGGTCATTAGGTCTGGTTTGACCAATTTGACCAAAGTTGACTTTTTAAGTCAAAAGGTTAACCTATGGGGTTAACAGGGTTGGTCATTAGGTCTGTTTTGACCAATTTGACCAAAGTTGACTTTTTAGGTCATAGGGTTGACCTACGGGGTCAACAGTGTAGGTCGTAGGTCCGGTTCGACCAATTTGACCAAAGTTGACTTTTTAGGTCATAAGATATTGACCCATTGTAAAATGAGGTCAACAATAGGGAAATGTGTTTTGAAGGACTTCAATGTGGAGATTTCAGGGTGACAGGTTGAAATCCCCAAATAGTGTTGACCTTAATTTTGGTGAGGTCTTTTGCTTCTCCTTTTAGTACTTAGGATCTAGCCTTAGGCTTTTCCTTTGACTAATCTTAGAGGACTAGAAATGGAACCCACCATTTAGAAATTCAAACTACTTCTTAACTCCCTGCAAACCCTAGATGCTTGATTGTAGACCCCTAATCACCTAGAGGGTTGAAATCAAATGTGGAGGTTTAAAGGATGAGTTCCCTATAGGACTTCTTGGCCTTAGGAATACCCTGGATGGCCTGGTCTGGTGAGGGTTGACTTGCACATACACTACACTCTCACACACATTCCAAGTCCTAAAACCACACTCTCACCCAACTTGACTTCCTGACTCATGTAGGTAATTCATATGGATGGTCCTTAACCCTAAGCCCCTGGCTAAGAGGGTTAGGAACAACATAGTTAATGCCTCAAATAAGTCCTCTCATGGCTCATATGGGCTTAATATGGCTTCATGGCTCAACCAAAATTATTCCATTTCACTAACACTTGATCAATCTTCCTTTTTTCAAAATTTCAGTTTTTGACCCCCGGGGCCCCGGACCCACTAAACCTACCAAATACCCTTGAAATGATCCAAAATTTGCAAAATTACCTAAATTACCCAAGATCCCTCAAAATCAATCCTAAACACTTCCCACCACTCAAATTTAACATCTTTGGCCAAAAATACCAAAATTTCCAAAAATACCCCTAAACCCCCCCCCCCAAATTACCAAAATACCCTTTTACCCAAAAAAATCCAAAAATTCTAAAAATTCCCAGAAAATTCCAGAAAATCCCAATTATTCCCAATTTCATTTTGTTCAATTACTCCGTGGGCCAATTTTTCCAATTTACCCCAATTGTACCAAAACCCCCAATTTGACCCATTTTTTAACGCAAGTGAACCCAATGTCAAACCAAACCACCCCAATTGACCTCAACTTTGGTCCAATTCAATTCTAAACTTCAATTCAATATCCCCAATATGAATTTAGACAAAATCCAAGTCCAATTTGATTGACATTTGGGCCCAATTTCAATTTGAAGCCTAAGGCTCAATTTTGGCTCATGACCTAAACCTAGCCCAAACCAACCCAACTCAACCCCAATTGGCTCCAAATCTTTTCTAAAGCCTTCCTTACATCCCCACAAACGAAACACGAAATTGATTTTCTTCTTGTATTTGAAAAGAGATTTACTGGGAGGAAAAATGGATGTCATATTTCATTTTTCAAAATGTCGGTGTCGATATTTTGATAAAGGAATACCGTGATTTCCGTGTCAGGAAAGGACGTATACCCTATAATAGGAGGGAGAAAATTGATGTCAATTTCCATTTCTCAAAATGTCAATGTTGATTTTTTTGGTTAAAGGAAAGTCATGACTTCCGTGTCAGGAAGGGACTTATATCCAATAAATTGAGAGAGAAAATAGATGTCATTTTCTATTTTCCTCAAAATGTCAATGTCAATATTTGGTTAGAGGAAAGCCGTGATTTCCGTATCAGAAAAGGACTTATATCCAATAACTGAATAGAGAAAATAGATGTCATTTTCTATTTTCCTCAAAATGTTGATGTCAAGATTTGGTTAAAGGAAAGCCGTAATTTCCGTATCAGGAAAGGACTTATATCCAATAACCAAAGAGAGAAAATATATGTCATTTTCTATTTTTCTCAAAATGTCAATGTCAATATTTGGTTGGAGGAAAGCCGTGATTTCCGTATCAGGAAAGGACTTATATTCAATAACCGAAGAGAGAAAATAGATGTCATTTTCTATTTTCCTCAAAATGTCGATGTCAAGATTTGGTTAAATGAAAGTCGTAATTTCCGCATCAGAAAAGAACTTATATCCAATAACCGAAGAGAGAAAATAGATGTCATTTTATATTTTCCTCAAAATGTCGATGTCAAGATTTGGTTAAAGGAAAGTCATAATTTCCGCATCAGGAAAGAACTTATATCCAATAACCGGAAAGAGAAAATAGATGTCATTTTCTATTTTCCAAAATATCAGTGTTAAAATTTAGTTAGAGGAAAGCCGTTATTTCCATATCAGGAAAGGACTTACATCCAATAACTGGGAAGAGAAAATGGATGCCATATTCCATTTCTCAGGAACGTCAAATGTCGGTGTCAAGTCAGAGGAATGCCATATTCCGTAACAAGAAATGACTTATATCCAATAACTAGAAAAGAGTGGCAAACTCATGACGAAGAGTGTATCCGATGGGGATTTGACCTTTACAGGTCGAAAGATAATTCTCATGTTTGGTTATCATAAATTATTCATTTTGTCATTTATTGATTTCAGGACCTGTCGACATATCACAGACAATGGGGATATATATATATTTTTTCCAACACTTCATTTTGTTTTCATAAAAAGTCACCAGTACATATTTATTGCAAATAAAAGCTTACAGTACATACATATGTACATATCATATAGCGTGCTGCAACAAACTACTGATATTTTACATGTCAACAGTTACCGATATATCACACATTGACAACTATAGATATATTATATGTCGTAGTTCTTCACATCATGTCGTAGATTTGGAGATTATCAGATCGTCCATAAACGTCCTACACTCCAAAACATCATTCGTCTAACATGTTTTAGGTGTTCAGACATTTATGGGATCACAGCAGTTCCAAAGGCTTTAGTCCTTCGAGCTCTGGTATTGGTTGATATCCATCTGGTCATTTGTCAGGTTTCATTCGCCGCAAGATAATTGAGATTTTTGGCTTGTTAACACTGGGTATGCAGTGTTTTAAAAAATCTGCACCGTTCCCTTGGAACAGAAGAACTGATCCTCGGGTTGAAAGGACGCGCCATGTCCCTTCAAATTCTCCGGGTCCCAAGATTTGTATCTCTCTTCTGAATATCAAGAAGCAACTATTCATTAACGAGAGAGTACAAAATGGTCTTTCAAAATCATGACTGTCGATGTGAGGAGGGATACAATCCCCTTTATCATACATATTAATGATACAACTATCGGGAACACAATCCGCAGGTATGATCCCCCAAGTAACTAGTCGTCTGATAATTTGGATTATCACAATGGGTAAAGGGTCGACTTGTTCTTGTCGTAGAATCCCAAGAAGATTTCCTTCTCTGTCTCTTGCATAGTTATAGCAACATCCGTATTAAATGGTTTGCCTACCCTTACCTCGAATCCATTTACTAGGTTCAGAATAGGTCCTCCTTCGAAGGCGCCAGCCCTACCATGATCTCGGGCTTCTATGATGTGGTTGATGATAGCAACTTGTTCAGTTTCATCAAATATTCTAGTAAAAAGTTTAAGACCATCCAGAATATTTATTGTTCTTTTATTCACATATTTATATTGTTAGAAGGTTCTCCACTCAATGGCGCGAATTCGTCGTATCTCTTCCTCCGAGTGATTCTTTTTGTCTGATACTCTTAAGTATTGAGCAGGTGTGACCGATGGTGGAGTGACGACTACTTTGCCATCCTCTTTTTCTGTAAGGTCTAGATTTGTCGTTTCCGATATTATTTCCTCAAACAGACTATTGATAGTCTGTGATTTTAACTGACTTATATCTTCCATGTCTTGTTTCTCTTGTAATTGTTTTTGTCATTTTTGTCGTTTATTGCGATTTCATCTTTGCGATCTGGTGAATCTTTTCGTTGGATTTTTGGTTCCCGATGTTGATGCTCCTTGTACTGGGGCAGTCATGAATTCTACTTCATCTGAGCTATCGCTGATTGCGAAGTCATATTCCTCGGGTTGTTGGAGTTTGAATTCTATCAAAGGTGTCTGCAGATTAACTTCACTGTGATTCACCAGATAAAGTAACGATCCTTTATATATGGATTCAACTTGCAACAGGTCAAAATCAAAGTGAACTCTGGTCCCTGCGTCTATATGTCGACGGTCCAAGGCAAAAGTCATATTATTTCGGAATGAGAGAAATAATGCATCTTCGAGCATTTTTCCTGAAAATATCAAGACAGAATATCATTTTAGATTTTCAAATGTTTGTTTAACAAATGAAAGAGATCTCACAAAACATCAAAGATGATTTTTTGAAAAGGAGATTTTATTGTCCAAGTTTATAAATAAGTCTTTATTCATTTCCCTTTTTTTTATGTCGCGTAATATTTCTTTAGAAAACGCCCAATGATTGGGGGCAGAATTCTTTCTCCTTGACAATCCACCAATTGGTAGGATCCTCCGGAATATGTCTTTTCAATTACATATGGACCTTCCCATATCGGTTCGAATTTGCCACATATTTTTCGATGAGCTAGTGTAGGTCTTCGAAGAACTAAAACTAATTCACCGATTCAAAAGGTTCTAGGGCGAACTAGTTTGTCATGAGCTCGTATCATTTTTGCTTGATACAATTCAAGATTTTGTTGGGCCTGCAGACGTTTGCCCTCTAAATTTTCAAGTTCTTCAAGTCGTAACTTGACATTCTCTTATTCAGTTATTTTATCAGTTATTGAGATTCTGAGAGAAGGAATTTGGACTTCCAGAGGCAAAATGGCTTCAGAACCATATACCAAAGCAAATCGTGTAGACCGTGTTGGAGTTCTGTATGTAGTTCTATAAGCCCATAAAGCTTCTATTAGTTTTTCATGCCACTATCTCGGGCTATTATTTAATGTCTTTTTCAAGATTTGAACCAATGTTTTATTGAAAGCTTCAGCTAATCCATTGGCTTTAGGGTAATAGATTGTGGAATATCTCCAGTCAATCCCATGTCTCTGGATAAAGTGATTCATTTTTGTGTTTTTGAAGGCTAATCCATTATCTGATATGACTCTTCGAGGAATCCCAAATCTATTTGAGAAAGAACTTGTCATCCTTTTATAGAAATCGGTATGTCATCTTCTTCTGGACAAACAAATTCCTTTGCAAGTTTTGCCAGAGCATCCGCTAGAGAGTTGTCTCGTCTCGGGATTAAGAAGAATGTCACATCAAGAATTTGTTGAAGCAGTTTCAAAGTGTAACGGGAATATTGTTCAACTCGTGGTTTCAAAATTTTTTATTTGCCAGCAATTTGATTGATAATTAACTGGGAATCTCCATAGATATCAATATGCTTAATTTCCATTAATATCGTCAATTCTAGACCGGTTATGAGCGCTTCATATTCGGCTTCATTGTTCGTGCATGGTTCTATCAAATGATAAGAAAAGGGCATCATCATTTTTCTGGAGTAATGAAAATTAATCCTACTCCGGCTTTGCCTGGTATGATTGTCTGCTTATCTTTGTCTTTCCATGCAGACGATGCTCCATCAAAGTAGAGCTCCCATCGTTGCATGTTAGAATTTTTTACTTCTGATATTTGTTCATCAGGTAGATCGTCATTAAGGGGTGATCCCGTTGGAATTGGGTGTGCCGCTAAGAAATCTGCTAGGATTTGTCCTTTAATAGCACGTAACGGTACAAATGTTATGTCGAATTGTAACAAGATCATTGCCCATCTTGCCAATCTCCCAGAAAGTGTCGGTCGTGTTATTAAATATTGTAATGGGTTAACTCTTGAAATAAGATTTACTTTATGAGAAAGCATATAATGTCTTAACTTTTGAACTGTGAAGATCAAGGCTAAACAATGCTTCTCAATTGTCTGATATTTTATTTTCGTTGGAACTAAACAACGACTCAAGTAGTATAAAGCATTTTCTTTTCCTTCATCATTTACTTGTGCTAGTAAAGCTCCAAGTGAATTGTCCAATGCCGCGGTGTAAAGGATTAAAGGTCTTCCTAATACAGGGGCTGCTAGGATAGGGGGGTTGTCAGATATTGTTTAATGTCTTCAAAAGCATGCTGACATTTTTCATCCCATACGAATTTGGCATTCTTTCTAGTAAGGGCAGTAAGGGGTTGACATCTACCCGATAGATTGGAAATGAAACGTCATATGTATGCTAATTTTCCTTGGAAGGACCTCAATTGAGTTAGATTTTTAGGAGGAGGCATATTTAAGATAGCTTCAATTTTTAGAGGATCAATTTCTATCCCACAATGTCGAACTACAAATCCTAAAATTTTCCTGAAGTGCACCAAAGTCGCACTTTAAAGGGTTCATTTTAAGATTATATCGTCGTAGTAGTTCAAAGACAATTCTCAAATCGTATATATGATCGTCTTTTTGTTTACTATTGACAACCAGATCGTCGACATAACATTCGACTTGATTATGTATTAGTTCATAAAAAATCCGTGTCATGGCTCTTTGATAGGTTGCACCGGCATTTTTTAGTCCAAACGGCATAACTTTATAACAATATATGCCCATGGGTGTTCAGAAAGCTGTATTTACTTCATCTTTCGAAAGTTCAGTTATATCCTGATGATCCATCCATGAAAGAAAATATTGCATATTTTGATGCAATATCAACCATTAATACAGGAATTGGTAAAGGAAATTCATCTTTTGGACATGCTTTGTTCAAGTCTCTGTAGTCTATGCGTACTCTTATTTGTCCATTTTTTTTTAATCGGCACCACATTGGCTAGCCATGTTGGATAGTTTTCTTCTCGTATGAAGTCGACCTCTATCAATTTCTTGACTTCCGCAATGACTTGTTGCTCTATTTCGACACGCATTCTTCTTGGAGCTTGTTTAACCGGGTTTATGATTTGGTCTATCCCTAGTTTATGGACTGCAACTTCTGGAGATAAACCAGGCATTTCGTCATAAGTCCAAGCAAAACAGTCTTTATATTCCATCAACAATTGAGTTGTCTTTTATTTCCTCATCATTAAGAATGAACTAATAAAAGTCAGTTTTGGATTTTCATTAGTTCCTAAATTTATTTCTTTTAATTCATCAATTGTCGATTTAATTTCTTCTTCCAACTCCAGGGGAGCATTTTTAATTTGAAGATCAGGTAATGTTTCGGAATCACATTCTTCTGTGATAGTCAAACAAAATTTTGTATCATCTAATGGTCCCAAAATTCCAAATCCAACACCTTTTTTAGAGTTAGAATTTCGTTTATTATCATTCCACATTTGTTTAATGAAATGCGATTGTTTTAAAGACCATTGTTTGAGCATTAAACTATTTTGAATGAATTTTCGTGCCCAAGGAGAATACAAATCAAAAGGAATTTTCATTGATTGTGGAAGATTTTCATCTTCTATTTTTACATCATCTTTAGTACAAAGAAGAAGTAGAGCCAAGTCTAAACTTAATTAGCTTTTTGTCATCATTATATACTTCTTTGACTATTAAATTCTCAATCTTAGAAGTGGAGATTGGAGTTAGAGTCATAGAATGTATATAATGATTGATTTTGTCATACATGGATTCAAATTGTTTCTCTTTGTCTTCTTCTTCTAGAAATATTTTGAATTGGGGTTCCTTTGCAACCACAGATGTCGTTTCTTCTTCAGAATCCAGGTGGATTTTGAATTTCAGTGGTTTCTTCATTGTGACAATTGGATCTTCTCTCCTTCGTCCTCGTTCTCGGCCTCGACCTCGAGTGCGAGTCTGACGGAAATTAGTCTCTTTTGTCTTTATTGAAGAAAAATCCTTTTCATTTATTTTCTTTTCTTTATTCTTTTCTTCCATATTTACCGTTGTCTCTTTGGAAGATATTGTTTTATTTATAAAAGCATAATATGCTGCATCTTCATGTATGCCGATTTCATGGATTGAAAACGGTTGCAGGTCTCCTGTAATACGAAAGTCTTGTCCTTTTCGTAAATATTTGATACATTGATGTAATGAAGAGGGTACCATTTTATATTCATGGAGCCATGGTCTGCCAAGTAAGGCATTAAAAGAGATGTTTGAATCAATAATATGAAATTTTGCTGTCGTTGCCAAGTCGGCTATTTTTAAGAGCAATGTTATTGATCCAAGGGCCCGTTCTCCTTGTTGATTGAATCCTCTTAACATCATTGTATCTCTTGATAGTTGAGAGGCATCAATGTCTAAGTATGCAAGAGTTATCAGATTCAAAATGTTGATTGAGGCACCTGGGTCAATAAGAACTCTCGAAAGTATCGTGTCATTGATGTTTACTATAATATATAGTGGACGATTATGTTCATTTGTTCCGAGCAACAAGTCATTGTCAGAAAAGGTAATCTTTGTTGATTCCTCTAATGAGTAGGCTTCGTTTTGGGTAGTACTAGCAAGTTGAGTTAGGCAAATGTCAGGGTCCGAAAGAGCTTTTATTAATGATTCTCTCATTTCTTTGGAAAGTATGAGAGTGTCATAGATGCTTAATTTTGCGAGTAATTTTCTCAAATGAGCCAAGTACATTATAATCCACCTTATTGTGAAGATCATCCTTACTTCCTTCAGAAGTTCGAGGATATATTGGAGGAATGATCTTATCTGGTGTAATTATTTGTTTCTCTTTTTCTTGTGGAATTATCCTAGGAGGTAAGATTTTTCCACTTCTCAAGTTAATTTCAATTATTTCTTCAGGTTGATTATCCGATTCATTTGTTTCTGAATCCGAAGATTCCAATTTTATAGAAATCGGAATTCCTTGTAATTGAAGCGTAGCAATGTCCTCTTCATTTGTGTCGTTGTCAGATTTCTCATTTTCATTTTTATTAGTTTGGTAGTCTTTAGATTGATCATATACGATTTGAGTATTGTCTATATGGTTAGAATTCAAATGGTCATTCTCAGAAGCATCATCCAGAATAGACAAAATGTACGCAAAACTAGGATTGTTATTATTCATGATAAAAAGAAAGTCATACAAAGTTATTGGCTTGAGGATTTTTCGTCCTTCGGCCGACATAACTATCCTAGCACAAGAGTGAAATGAACTAGAAGGTACAAAAGGAGTTGCAGCCCCTATGTCTGGAAGACCTCTAATCTTTTTCATTTTCTTGATTTTCTTTTTCTTTTCTTTCTTGGAAGATTTTGTAACTTGGTATTTAGCGAAGATCTCTTCAGAAATGCTATCCTTGTTTTTAGGATTAAGTCCGTCTATCGAAATCATATTGACTGATCCCTTTTCAGGTTATTTCAAGTATTCTTTCGGGATGACTATATTTCCATCTTTGAAGTTACGCTCTAACCAGTCTTTGAAGACGAAACATTCTTCAATTTTATGTCCGAGCATCCTGTGATAAGGGCAATAATTAGGATTGTCCTTCATGTCAATTTCTAGCTTCTGGTAGCTTAAATTCAGGTATCTTAAGCAAGCTACGAACTATTTTGCTGACGGCTTCTGTTTTAAATGAATATACCTTATTCATTCTTTGAGCCACTGTTTTCTTTTCAGTTGATACCGGGATTGGTTCCTGAAGCTGTAATTGAGGTGATGTCTGTGATGTCAAAGGATTTTATCGTTGCTTCTTTTGCTCCTGTTGGAATTGTATCACCTGTTTGCCTTTTTCTGCAATATTCCCAGGTTTCTTTTCAAAAGTTTTGATAGTTTTTGTCTTTTCAGTTCTCTCCATTACACTCATCTGCTTAACCTCTTCTTGAAGATTGGCAGATTTACTGAGTAATTTTTCAAAAGTTTTTATTGTAAATCCTTTAAGCATGAATGCTATGGGACCATGGATATTTTTGAGTAGTATTCCAACAACATGTTGTTCTTGTAACTGTGGCTCACATTTCATGCTGAGATTTCTCCAGCGTAAAATATAATCTACCAAGGTTTCTCCTAGTTTTTGTTTTTCTACCACCAGATCACCAACAGTGGTATGATGTTGTGCTCCTGTAAAGCGTTGAATATAAAGGCTTTCAAGCTCTATAAAGGTTTTGACAGATCCATTGGGAAGTTCTGCATACCAGTTGAAGGCAACTCCCGTGAGGCTGTTAACAAATTGTCGAAATAGGGGAGCATCATTTCCCCCAGCATTACAGTAGCTTGCTCTAAAATGTGCCAGATGTTGTCGGGGATTTCCCGTCCCATCGAACATTTTAAAGATATGAGGAACGAAACCCTTAGGATATTGAACAGAATCATATTCTTTTGGGTATGGCCTACCCTTTGGAGTTAATGCTCCAGCTTTTGCCTGAGCCATCGTTTCTTTAATTTTCTGTTCCACTATTTTTGTAATATCCTTTTCTGGAGTTTCTTTATGAGGAGAATTCTTTCTCTTTCGAGTACTTTCCTCGACATCCATTAGTTCTTCTCTGCTTTCAAGGATGTGAATAGCCTCCGGTCTTATGATTTCAATAGCTGGAGAAGGGTCGGCTGGTGGTTTTTGCAAAGTCGCTACCAGTTCTTCCATTCTTTGTTCAATACGACTTATTTGTTAATCTCGTTTTCGTATTACCTCTCGCAATTCCTCTTCATTTGATTCTCATGTTAAGGAAGCAGATCTGGTTTCTACCATGTTAACACTGGCAACATTCTCATTGGAACTGTCAGAACTATTTTTCCTTTCCTCTCATGAAAGTTGTTTGATATCTTCTTTTAATTTCTTTAACCTTTCTTGAAATGACTTTGTAGAATGTTTTCTGCAAATCTCTTCTTGTGAACTATTTGCAGGAGTGTTGGTGGTATTAGAATTCTTTTCAGATGATTTTCGCCTCCATACATTATTTTCAAGTATTGGGCGAGAATTCTCAGGTGGTATATCATATCTGGTATAAGGATAACTTGCTTTTTGTAGCATCTGGACCAAGTCCGTCATTTTAGCATTTGTATCATCTGCTTCTGACATTAATTTGTCATATCGAGTTTTGTCATTGGTGACCACTACATCTTTTATTCTAGGGCCCAGTCGAAATTTTACTGGGACTCGAACAGAATGTTCATCAATTGGGAATTGATAATCAGTTTCTTGATTATCAGATTTTTCCATTGCCAAAATTCTCCTTTTCATGGTGTTGGAGACTGCACAACCCATTTTATCTAATAATTTAGATAGTGAACATTTTTCTTTTCGTGCTAGTCTCTTGAACACTAAGTGTACAACACGAAATGGAGGAGATTTTTTAGGTTGAAAGGAATTGTCAGTATATTCAACAGGAATTGGAATATATTGATTTTCTTCTAAAAAGAAAGGATTTCCAAAAATATTCTGTTGAAATTCAGGTGTTTCAAAATTATCATTTTCATTCCACCTTTTCTTTCTTTTAAATGAAGGAGTTCTATGAACATTCTACGAAGAAGATCCGATTTCATACATAGATGATGGTGGGACATCATCTTCCTTGTAAACTTCTTCAGGTGTATATTCAGGTAAATAGTCTGTAAAATTCAGAAAGTCTTCATAAGGTTGCAAGTCAAATTTTTGAAAAGAATGAGTATCAGTTTGATATGGATTATCTAATATGAATTCCATTTCACTAAATAATCCATAATCACTGTGATAAAAAGGAGGATTTTCCTCTATTGGTATGTCAACGTCTTGAAAGTAAGAAAGGATCGAATTCGGAGAATCCATTGCGATTTTTCTGTAATTTCAAGAAAGAAAAAAAAATATTATTGACTTATTTATAAACTGGGAACTTTTTTTTTATTTTCAAAATTTTGAAATGAAAACAAATGATAACAAAAGATGAGAAGAAAGATTCTCCCCAGCGGAGTCGCCACTCTTTGGTGGCGATGGAATATATATATATAAGAATTTCATGTCCTTGGTGCGGATGAGGTCATGTCATCGCCATCCAATGTATCATATCAATATCAAGGAGTCGCCATCTAATATTAGCCTAGTTTTATTCGTATAAATCCTATGAAGGATTTAGAGAATTTTTAGGACTAATAGTAGAAAAGGATGTTTATGATAATTCTTATATGAGGATATTCTAGAATAACGTATTCTAGAATTTTCATATTAAGAAAATCATGGTAAACCGTAGATTTCTATTTTGGGTTCTTTTAGATCTCCTATATAGGTAAGCCTCTATAGTTAATTACATCTTAAACAATTTTTAATTGTTTAAGAAAACTTCTGATTAATGTTAATCATTTGTTTTCTAAAAATTTATTTTAAGGAGAGATGTACCCACTATCACTCCCAAATGTCGTTATATCATGTTATTGAATACTTTAGGTATTATGTCTAACCTAAAGGTTCTGGTTTTGTTGTCAATGCTGTTGATTTGTTGAAAATTTTTAGGTTATATGTCTAACCTAAAAGTTTTGGTTTTTTCTTTGTTGTCAAAAATTTCAGGTTATGTGTCTAACCTAAAAGTTTTGGTTTCGTTTTTGTAATCAAAAGTTTCAGGTTATATGTCTAACCTAAAGTTTTGGTTTTGTTTCTATTCCATCGTCGATGTCTTGCAAAACAGAGTTAGCACATCCTATAACATGCAAAGAAAATCTTAACGAACTTTCTTGCTTTCACCCTGCAAAGCAAACATCATCATAAATAATGTCACAGAATATTTGAATATGTCTTCTATGTCAGATTATTTTGAAATGTCAATTTTTTTATTGATTATGTCAATTTTGATTTTTGAATTTATTAACTTGAGTTCATGTTTGTCTAAACTCTAAGTTAAAAATGTTTGGAATTAGATTCAATATTGATTGAATTAACTTGGGTTCATGTCTGGTTGAACCTAAGTTAGATTCAATGTTGATTAAATCCATTTAACTTGATTCATGTCTGTTTGAATTCAAGTTAAAAGATTTGGTTTAGAATAGATTTAATTAAGTTTTAAGTCTTGTTTAAATAGGACTTAAAGGTTAATCAAGTCTAATAAATTAGACTCGATTAGATTTGCAGACCATCTAAGTCCCTTTTAGATAAGACTTAAGTTTTAATTAAGTCTATTTAAAAATAGACCTAGACTTAGGATTGAACTTAAGTCGGGCTTTAGTTTAGATTCAAGTTAGGTTGAATCTAAGGCTTAAATTAGACTTGGGTTTATATCGTGTTAAACCTAAGTGTAGTTTGACTTAAGTCTAATATGGGTTAGACTTAAGTTAGGTTTCTGGGTTAGGTTCATGTTAGGTTGAACCTAAGTTTTGGTTTGACTTGAATTAGATTAGGTTCTAGTTGGATTGAACTTTAAGTTTAATTCAATTTAGGTTAGGTTCAATATGGGTTGAACCTAAGGTTTCAAGTGAAGTTAATTTCGGTGTGGGTTGAACCTAAAATTTAGGTTAACTTGAGTTCAAGTTAGGCTGGCTCAAGTTAGATTAGGTTTAAGTTAGGTTCAATGTGGGTTGAACCTAAGGTTCAGGTTAACTTGAGCTCAAGTTAGGTTGGACTCAAGTTCGGTTAGGTTTAGGTTAGGTTCAATATGGGTTGAACCTAAAGTTTAGGTTAACTTGAGTTCAAGTTAGGTTGGACTCAAGTTAGGTTAGGTTTAGGTTAGGTTCAATGTGGGTTGAACCTAAGGTTTAGGTTAACTTGAGTTCAAGTTAGGTTGGACTTAAGTTAGGTTAGGTTTAGGTTAGGTTCAATGTGGGTTGAACCTAAAGTTTAGGTTAACTTGAGTTCAAGTTAGGTTGGACTCAAGTTAAGTTAGGTTTAGGTTAGGTTCAATGTGGGTTGAATCTAAGGTTTAGGTTAACTTGAGTTCAAGTTAGGTTGGACTCAAGTTAGGTTAGATTTAGGTTAGGTTCAATGTGGGTTGAACCTAAGGTTTAGGTTAACTTGAGTTCAAGTTATGTTGAATCTAAGTATGTTTTGAATTAAGTCTAATGTAGGTTTGACTTAAGTAAGGTTTCAGTTTAACTTAGGTTCATGTTAGGTTGAGCCTAAGTTTGGTTTGAATTGAGCCTAATGTGGGTTAGACTTAAACTTGGTTTAGGCTTGTTTGGTTAAGTCTTATTTAATTAAGACTTAATAGTTTAATTAGGTCTAATAAATTAGACTTAATCAAGGTTTATGTTGATTAAACCTTAGTTAGTTAAAGTTTAATAGTTTAATTAGGTCTAAGGGTTAGACCTAATAAGGGTTTAGGTTTGATTAAACCTTAATTAGTTAAGGCTTAATTGTTTAATTAGGTCTAAGGGTTAGACCTAATTAGGGTTTAGGTTTGATTAAACCTCAGTTAGTTAAGGCTTAATGGTTTAATTAAGTCTAAGGGTTAGACCTTATTAGGGTTTAGGTTTGATTAAACCTTAGTTAGTTAAGGCTTAATGGTTTAATTAGGTCTAAGGGTTAGACCTAATTAGGGTTTAGGTTTGATTAAACCTTAGTTAGTTAAGGCTTAATGGTTTAATTAGGTCTAAGGGTTAGACATAATTAGGGTTTAAGTTTGATTAAACCATAGTTAGTGAAGGCTTAATGGTTTAATTAGGTTTAAGGGTTAGACCTAGTTAGGGTTTAGGTTTGATTAAACCTTAGTCAGTTAAGGCTTAATGGTTTAATTAGGTCTAAGGGTTAGATCTAATTAGGTTTTAAGTTTGATTAAACCTTATGTTTAAGGAGGTTAATTAAGTTTAGTATGTCTTTAAACCTAATTAAGGGAGTTTAGTTTTGATTAATTAAGTTTAATATGTCTTTAAACCTAATTAAAGGGTGTTTGGTTTTGTGTTAATTAAGTTTAATATGTCCTTAAACTTAATTAAAAAGAGTTTAATTTTTTTTATTAAACCTAATTTAGGTAAGGTTTAATGGGTTAATTAAGCTTAGTGTGTCCTTAAACTTAATTAAAAAAATTTTGATTTTTTTTATTAAACCTAATTTAGGTAAGGTTTAATGGGTTAATTAAGCTTAGTGTGTCATTAAACTTAATTAAAGAAGCTTAATTTTTATTAAACCTAATTTAAGTAAGGTTTAATGGGTTAATTAAGTTTAGTGTGTCCTTAAACTTAATTAAAAAGGTTTGATTTTTATTAAACCTAATTTAGGTAAGGTTTAATTGATTAATTAAGTTTAGTGTATCCTTAAACTTAATTAAAAAGGTTTGATTTTTATTAAACCTAATTTAGGTAAGGTCTAATAGGTTAGTTAAGTTTAATGTGTCCTTAAACTTAATTAAAAAAGTTTGATTTTTTTTATTAAACCTAATTTAGGTAAGGTTTAATGGGTTAATTAAGCTTAATGTGTCTTTAAACTTAATTAAAAAAAGTTTGATTTTTTTTATTAAAGAAGTTTAATTGATTAATTAAGTTTAGTGTATCCTTAAACTTAATTAAAGAAGTTTAATTTTTATTAAACCTAATTTAGGTAAGGTTTAATGGGTTAATTAAGTTTATTATGTCTTTAAACTTAATTAAAGAAGTTTAATTTTTATTAAACCTAATTTAAGTAAGGCTTAATGGGTTAATTAAGTTTAGTGTGTCCTTAAACTTAATTAAAAATGTTTGATTTTTATTAAACCTAATTTAGGTAAGGTTTAATTGGTTAATTAAGTTTAGTATATCCTTAAACTTAATTAAAGAAGTTTCATTTTTATTAAACCTAATTTAGGTAAGGTTTAATGGGTTTAAATGTCATTTTAAGCCTTAATTGAATCTCATCTTGTCATTTTAGACTCAAGTGAGGTTTATTATTAGCCTATCATAGGCTATAACCATTTTCAAACTTAGATTGTTGATGAAAATAGTTCAATTTTATAAAGGGTCATTTTAGGATCAAAATTACTTAATTAACAAATGATTTTAACCCTAAATTTCCAAATGTCATTCAAGATTGTTTTTATGACTTAGAAATATTTTTCCTAGGGTCATTGTCTGTTGCCCTATCATTCCTAGTCATTTGTATTTTTATTTTCTTAATTTTCAAATTTTTATAATTATTATTTGAAATAATTACAAAGAAACTTGAAAATTCAAGAAAAGTATCCTAGGCATGTTTTCTGTCCTTAGAAAAATCATGGAAGGTCCCTAAGAACATAAAGATAAATGCCTCAAAGTTTCATAATTTTTTGATTTGTAAATAAATTTTAATAACTAAAATACTCCAGAGAGTATTTAATTAATTAAAAATTAAATACTGAGAATAAAATTATGATTTTTGTCTCATAATTTTCTCCTCTTCAACAGCTTTCCAGAAGTATTTTTATTTTATTTTTATGATCTCTGGTTAAAAAGATATGAATTTTAGAAGTTTGAATGGTTAAAAAAAGAATTTTTCTTTTTTTTTATTTGGCGCCGCCAAACCTTCCCGCCGTCGACACGTCGAACGGGCGGGAAGATCCCGTGCAACGGGCGGACATCGGGCACCATACGGCGGGATCTTGGTCATTGATCCGCGAAGCGCGGGATCAGACGGCTGAGAAAATTTGGATTTAATTCCAGAAAATTCCATGGCCCTTAAACTTCAAATGTTAATAGCTCACTCATTTGTTGACGAAATTGAGTGATTTTTTTTTTTTTAAATGCTCATCTGGATGAGAGGTATCTATCCATACGGTGATGATAAACTTTTGAACCAGTATGACACATGATTTTATCAAGAATATGATTTATTTTGCAAAGATAAATTCCATACCTTGGCCAAAAGCAAATCCAGCTAGATCAGACTTTATGTTTGCCTTCTAGGACCCCAATAGAAGATAATTGCTGCAGCAATTTGTTATAGAAGTCGGGCTTAGGGAGGAATTTGGAAAAAGTGCCTAATTTGGGCTGCTTTTGAAAATTGGTCAAATTGGCTCAAATGGGCTGAAACTATTGCTTGGGATTAATCCTAAAAGATTATTGGAAGCTCTTAGGAAGAAGTTTTGTGTTGGGAGCAAGAGGGTTTGAGCAGCCTATGGACCTCCCAATATATTTTTCTCCCTCCTTTCCTAGTTTCGGCCATGGGAGCTATTTATAGCAAGGGGATAATTGTTGGCTTGGCTTAGAAATTTTACATTCTAGGGGATTACTTACCTCTTCTATCAGCTTTATTGGGTGATCAATTGGCTGAAGATAGGCTTGGATGCTTCTCCCTAAGTTTGTCATGATGAGTTTCATCTCTTTGTCTCTTGTCCAGGCCCCAGGTTTGTGTGGGAGGTGAATGGTAGGCTTCCTATACCTCTCTTAAGAAGCTTACACCTCACTTCTTAGGCTTGGCAAATGGTGACACATATGCCTAGCCTTCATCATTACCTTTAACCATGGTGAGGGGGTTTCATGTGTGGTTTTCCTCCCGGGTGTTCAGCTTGGGAGGTGGAGAAGATGGCCTTGTGTTGGCGTGCTGTGAGGAAAGATGGTGCTTAGGGTGAAGGAGGTGGTGACACCTCATCCCATGCATAACCATGGATGTTAAGCCATGGTTAATGGAGTATAAGATGAAGCAATTAAGTGTTAAATAAGCCTTTAAGATGGTTTAGCCTAATTAATTATGAAGAAGGCTAAAAGTTATTTCATTTCTTCTTTACTTCCCATTTTAATTAATTATTTTATTAACTAAAATTGGTGGAAATTATTTTATTAATCAATTCATTAATTGAAAATAATTTCAAATTAATTAATTCATTTTTTTGTCATTTTTTGTTATTTTATGATTTTTAATTTAATTTTCATTTTAATTAATTATGTCATTTAATTAAAATTTTGAAAATTAAATCATTAATCATTTAATTAATCAAAAAATAATTTTGAAATTAATTATTTGATTAATTTTGTTGTTTTTATGTCATTTTATGATTTTAATTTAATTTTCATTTTAATTAATTATGTCATTTAATTAAAATTTTGAAAATTAAATCATTAATCATTTTAATTAATCAAAATAATTTTGAAATTAATTATTTGATTAATTTTGTTATTTTATTTCATTTTTATATTTATTTTAATCAAAATAGGTAGGTGTTGACAATTTTAGAGAACTGGGTTGGCTTAGTCGGCCCAAATTGATCAAAATTGATTTTAAGATGTCCAATTCTTGTGATATTTTCATTGTGGTGTTTTAAATGTGTCGATGGGTAGAAAGGTTAATTTATGGGTCGAGAAATTTGGTCATTGAGTACGAGTCGACCAATTTGACAAAAGTTGACTTTTTGGGTCGAAAGGTTGACCTATGGGGTCAACGGGGTAGGTCATTAGGTCTCGTTTGACCAATTTGTCCAAAGTTGACATTTTAGGTGAAAAGGTTGACCTATGGGGTCAACGAGTGTAGGTCACTAGGTCTGGTTTGACCGAGTTTGACCAAAGTTGACTTTTTGGGTCGAATGGTTGACACATGGGATTAACGGTGTAGGTCATTAGGTGTTTGATTTGACCAATTTGACCAAAGTTGACTTTTTAGGTCGGAAAGGTTGACATGGGGTCAACGGGGTAGGTCATTAGGTGTTTGGTTTGACCAGTTTGACCAAAGTTGGCTTTTTAGGTCATAAGGGTGACCTATTGGGTCGGCGGGGTGAGGTCATTAGGTTTGGTTTGACCAATTTTATTCAATGTTGACTTTTTAGGTCATAAGGGTGACATGGGGTCAAGAGGGTAGGTCATTAGGTACGGTTTGACCCGGTTTGACCAAGTGACTTTTTAGGTCATAAGGGTGACTTTATTGGGTCGAGCGGGATTGGTTAATAGGTAGGTTTGACCAATTTGACCGTGTTGACTTTTTAGGTCATAAGGTTGACTTTATGGGGTCAACGAGTGTAGGTCATTAGGTCTGGTTTGACCAATTTGACCAAAGTTGACTTTTTAGGTCGAAAGGGTGACATGGGGTCAACGAGTAGGTCATTAGGTCTGGTTTGACCAGTTTGACAGTTGACTTTTGGAGTCGTAGGGTGACTGTTGGGTCGGCGAGTTGATCCTTGGGTACGGTTTGACTGATTTGACCAATGTTGACTTTTTAGGTCGTAAGGTTGACATGGGGTCAACAGGTGTGGGTCATTGGGTACGGTTTGACCCGATTTGGCCAAAGTTGACTTTTTAGGTACGAATTGTGCATACGGGGTCGACGGGGTAGGTCATTAGGTCTGGTTTGACGATTTGACCAAAGTTGACTTTTTAGGTCATAAGGTATTGACCGTTGTAAAATGAGATGACGCACGATCTGAAGCGGAGCTTATTCGACGGGTAGGCCTTGCTGAAGAGTTTGATGCGGTCCAATACCAGGCTTTAGCACGCCCCTGCGATTAGAACTTTTGGCCAGACAGAAACCGGCTTTTGACATGTCGCACGTTTTCGTGCTGAATTCTTGCAATGCGGTGGGAGTGACATTTTACTCTTCCGTCGATTCGTCAATGATTTTATCGAGGATTGCCTTTGACTTGTACGCAAAATTTGCCAAATGGTTCGAGTTAAGACCTTTGCGAATTAGAAAACCTTTTCGTTTCGCGGTTTGCCGGGGCTCGATACCACATCACCCGGCCCGAACTAAACTTTAGTGGATTACATACTTCGATGGAGGAACTTAAGCAAGAAGTGTGAACCACGACTCGAACAGCATGCGATCGGCATTTTGCTGAAAAGCATCCACGGCCCGATAGCACTTCTCCTTCAAGGATTTACAATCAAGACTTTCGAAGCTGCCAATAGGCGGGAGCTTACAAGAGGAAACAAAGCGGCTAAGTTTCGTGGACAAAACCGATAAACGAAGCCGGTGAGAAACATTCGAAAGAAGTTTGGAATCGTCGCGGCAGTCGATAAATGCAAGGCTCTACTTGATCCGAGGAGATTTGTTTAGCTCGAATGGCGGTAATTCTTCGACGAGGTTTGCTCGTTAAAAGAACGACGGTGTTACTCTCGGACAATGATCTGCTACTTCGAACGGTGATCACTACCGACCGTTGTACATTTCGATCACTATTGGAAAGTTTACGCTCTGCAGGGTGTTGGTTGATCTGGGATCATCAATCTACATAATGAGCCTTCGAACTTTATGGAATTTCGAAATTGATGTCGCAACCTCGAAAGCAAACAAGATGTTATTTAGAGGGTTCGATCCAGAAAGGAGAAAGAGCTCTTGGATCGTTACCTTATTATTGAAAATCGAGTGACTTAGCGAACAGCGCAAAATTTCATATAATTGATTCTGAGACATCGTTCAACGTTTTACTAGGTCGGCCGTGGATCCATGAGAAGCCAGGGATGGTACCGTCGTCTACTTTTGATTGCATAAAGTATTATGAAGGAGGAAACGATATATCGAGTGACTTGCAACCATTCTCGGTACACGGGTGGAATTCATGAAGTGTGCTTATTATGCACCTCGAAGAAAACAATCTTCTCTGAAAATGTCATACCAAATGAAGCAAAGAAGTTCGAGATGATGAAGAGCACAGAATTCTAGTCAGCCGAGTTACTCGCACTCCCTTACGACAAGATGGTGAAGGTTTCTCGAGAACTCGCACCCGAGGTCGGCGGGAACGGAGTCGTGGAAGAGACATGGGAACAATTGGACGAAGAAACCGAGTCATCGATGTTGATTGGGAGAACGATTTCGAGAAGAAGAAGAAATCGAAAAGAAGCGAGGAACGATAAATCGAAAAGAAACCTCGGTTAAAGATCTCTCTTGAGGAGATGAAAAGAATGAAGAAGACAAATCGATATGCGAGAAGATTAACCATTATGTACATACTATGACCACGACCCGATCCATTCTAATAAGATCGAGGGTATGGTGATCGAGGAAGTGCATAGTGGTTGTACTAAACCGATCAAATTCTCTTGTGGTGCTTCTTCTTCCAAAGGCGAAAAAGATGTACAATTTGAAGATGTTGCTTCATACGAACTAATGGGTAACCTTTTGAGTGGTACTCTCCTTGTGTTCAAAGTGCCATTCAACGTGGTGTTTTACCTAAACAATGGACAAAAGGTCGATCACTACATTTTGAAAAATTATGGAATAATCTTAGGTCGGCCTCCGAATTGAAAACATGGTCTCGGATTCGGCCTAAGTGGTCTGTTGATGATTCGAGTTTGTTTGGATTTTAAATCTGACATGATGAAAGTTTCTTGGAAGCCTCGAGAAGATCTCGAAGATCTACCAGTCGGAAATGCACGCGAGAATTCGAAGAAGAAATTAAATCTACAATAGATGAGTTAATGGAAGTTAACTTGGGTACTAGCGAAGAGCCTAGGCCGACCTTTGTTAGCTCCTTACTCGATGAAGACTCAGAAAACATAATCAAGCTATTAATGGAGTTCAAGGCTTGTTTGCTTGGAGTTATGACGAAATGCCGAGTTAGCTCCGAGTGCCGATTCACGGGCTAGGGAGTGGATCTGCTTCTTTGTTCCGGTCAGACAAGCTCCGAGAAGAATGCGTGCAGAGATTGAACAACAAGTAATAGGCGATGTTCAGAAGCTGTAATATACGCCGGGTATAAAACGAAGAACAATAACCAACTTGGTTAGCCAATGTGGTACCGGTCGAACGAAGAATGGTCGGATCGAGTCTGCATGGATTTGAGAAGTTGAATAAACGTATCCCGAAGGATGAATTCCCGCGCTGCCAATTCAGGAATTAATGATCGACATCGACGACACATGAAATCTTTTTCTTTCATGGATGGATCTTCGGGATACAACCGGATAAAAAGATGACGCAGGAAGATGAAAATCTCACGGCTGTCGAACGCCCGATTGGAGTGTCTTTTCTTATCACGGCTCGACATGGATACCTACGTGCGGGGATGAGTCTGTTGAAGTGTCGGTTGAGGACGAAAGATCCTATCACGGCTCGACATGGATATGATACACAAATCGAAGGAAAGAAAAAGAATCGGTTACTTTTGATATGAAGTTATAGGGAAAGATTGGCGTAGCCATTAATGAACTACTTGCAGAAACGGAAACCTCTTGGGATGATGAAGTCGATAGCCCATCAAATCGAAATGAACTGCGTCTTACACATTGATAAATAATATGTTATACGAAGGGCTTTTGATCGGATGTGGCTAGTGCAGGCGAGTCTAAGGCTCGTGAAATTGTTAAAGAAGTACACTCGAGGACTTTGTGGCGCTCATCGATCAGGTCCGAAAATGAAAATGAAGATTAAAGACTAAGAATTTATTGGCCCTCAATGATGAGCGGTGCATGAAAGATTGCCAAAATTTGTTACGAGTTCAAGTGCATAGGTGGATTTACATCAACCTCCGAGTAATGCTACATCCAGAACGATCGCATCGTGGCTAGTTTTGAGTGTTGGGGCACGGGTATTGTGGAGTCCCGTGTTCCTTCTTCAAGACGACATCGCTTCATTCTTGCATCTACGAGTTACTTTTCTAAGTGTAGGCGGGGAATCGATTACCGCTCGGAGAAGTAAAAGGCATCATGTGTTGGAGTTCTTGAGGGAATCGGGTTATGCACGTTTCGGAGTACCACGCAGAATCATTTCAGATAATAGGTTAGCGTTCAAGTATGAAAATCAACAATTTTGTCGGAAGACACGGATAAATTTGGCGTTATTCAAAAATCTACTACTGTGAGCGAACGGCTTGGCACAGGCTTTTAATAAAACTCTCGTCAATTTTAAAGAAAACTTTGGATGACGACGAAGAAATTGGCACGAGAAGTTGTTAGAAGCCTTAGGGGCCTCTGAGGATGACTTTCGAGAACTCCCACCCGAGTCTACGCCATACGCCTTAGTGTGCGGGTCCGAGGCGGGTCCCTGCCCAGAGGTTCAGCACGTCCTGAGTGCCGGTGCAAAGCAGATCGCTCTACGAGAAGAAAATGCCGGATTACGGCCCAGAAGAATTGGAAAGCTTGGAAGGAAAAGACTTTCGGCACGACGGAAATTTAGGCCCCCGTATCGAAGCCGAGATGAACCAGGCCCATGATAAATTGGTCCATCCAAGGACATTCAAAGTCGGTGACTTGATTTTGGTTCTCGGAAGACTTTATTCTTGCACATCGGCCAGACTCGATTTTGGTGAGGTCTTTTGCTTCTCTCTTTAGTACTTAGGATCTAGCATAGGCTTTTCCTTCGACCTAATCTTAGAGGACTAGAAATGGAACCCACCATTTAGAAATTCAAACTATGCTTAACTCCTTGCAAACCCCACAAGCAGTTGACCCACAATCACACCAGAGGGTTGAAATCGAATGTGGAGGTTTAAGGATGAGTTCCTTTATAGGACTTTTTGGCCTTAGGAATACCCTGAATGGCTTAATGCAGTGAAGGGTTGACTTGCATACACTACACTCTCACACACATTTCAAGTCCCTAAAACCACACTCTCACCCAACTTGACTTCATTTCGTAGGTAATTCATATGGATGGTCCTTAACCCACTATTTTAGTGAAGGGTTAGGAACAACATAGTGAATGTCTCAGAATGAGTCCTCTCAGCTCATATGGGCTTAATATGGCTTCATGGCTCAACCAAAATGATTCCCTTTCACTCACACTTGATCAATCTTCTTTTTTCAAAATTTCGAGTTTTTGTCCCTCGGGGCCAGGACCTGAGCACGAATACCTTGGAAATGACCCCAGAAATTTGCAAATTACCTAAATTACCCAAGAATCCTCAAAATTAATCCACCACACTTCCCACCACTCAAATTGACCATCTTTGGCCAAAAATACCCCTAAACCCCCCCCCCAGAAAATTACCAAAATACCCTTTTACCCCAAAAATCCAAAAATTCTAAAATTTCCAGAAAATTCCCGAAAATCCCAAATATTCTCAATTTCATTTATTCAGCTACACCATGGGCCAATTTTGCCAATTTACCCCCACTTTTACCAAAACCCCCAATTTGACCCCATTTTTTAACACGAGTAGACATTGCTCCAGCCAAACCACCCCAATTGACCTCAATTTTGGTCCAATTCAATTCTAAACTTCAATTCAATATCCCCAATATCAATTTAGACCAAATACAAGTCCAATTTGATTGACATTTAGGCTGAATTCCGATTTGGGGCTTAAGGCGATTTGACTCATGTATTTGAGCCTGACGATTGACTCCGTTGGCCCCAAATCTTTTCTAAAGCCTTCCTAACATCCCCATAAACAAAACACTAGCAGTTTGACCAAAATTTGAACCTAAACTCCACCCAAACCTAACCCAAAACCAAAATCCCTTAAGGTAAACTAAAAGCGACCTAACGAATGGGCTCGAATCCCAAAATTAGAGCCCAACCAAAGTTGAAAACTCTTTGTAACACTCCCATAAACATTTTTCAACATTAATTTTACAGAAATTCAACCTTAGCCTTAGCCCAAGTTAGCCCAATTTGGCCCACCTTGACCCCTTTGCAACCCAGTGTCCATTCAACTCCAAATCACACCAAATTGATTCCAAACCATTCATGAAACATCCATAAACTAAACCCAACATTTATTTCGCATGGTCTTTCACAAAATTCTTCATCCAAAAGTCCATTTTGAAATATAAAAGGCCACCATTACAAACTGCACTACCAAAGCAGCTTCCACAGGCAAAAGCCAGAAATTCATCCAAGCCCACATGACAATTCCTTCTCATCATCCACTTGACAAATCATTCCCTAAAGTATGAAACCTATGATTAAATCATTCCAAATTAGGCTTTATCCAAATTCCCATCAAAATGCCAAAATTCCTAAAATCATTCAGTGATGAAATTGACTAAGCCATACCCCGAAGCCGAAATGAAGCCATGAAGTCATCCTTAAGCCCAAAAATTAGCAAAATAAAGTTTGACATGTGACCATCCCATAAATGAAGAGGAGGAGCCACTTTAAGGATTCTCTTGAGTGATTAAACCTTTTCATGCTTCCCCTTTAAACTATGTTTAAACTTAAACATGCTTGGATAGTGACTTCTCACAACTAATCTAGGTGACTCTGACCTCCTCGAACGAATCAGAGCTTGAAGGATTTATGGCAAAACCCATAGGATGACCAAATTGACTCCAAAAGAGCCCCTTCCCATTCCATTTTGAATGAAGCTTTCTACACATGGCCAATCTCTTTTGCTTGCACCATCCACGACACGACCCTCTGATGCCAACGGTGACTTGACCTGGCGGCCGGCCACCACGGCCGCTAGAAACCACCGGACGAGAGCACCCATGTGAGCCAATTTTTGAATTTCTCCTTCTTTGAGGATTGTCCCGACCCCGATTGAACACCATGGGTGTTCTTCCCTTACTACGAGCGATTGATCTGACCATCGAACCCCACTGATGAGCCCTCGGCCGCACCACATTTGGCCTGCACCTCCTCTCGGCCAAAAAAGGGGTTTGAACCAAACCGCCTGGCTTCTGCCAAAATCACTCCGGATCCCTCTCCGGACATAGAGAACTTGATCCAGCAAATCCGGCCCTAAATCCCTCTCTGTGGTCAATTTGGAGCTGAAATTCAAGCCGAAACGGGACACTTCAACGAGTGTGTCATTCTTTCAAATTGATTGACTCTACGTCTTCACCGGAACCCGAAGGATAAGTTCCCCGGCAAAAACCCCCTCACCCAGCCAGCCATTGCTTCAACCTCCAAGCTTTGTGATCGGCCTTGTAGTCACTTTTGTCTAGGCATTTCCCGAGAGTAAGAGACTTCATCTTGGGCTTGCTTGGACTCGATCGAGTGACCTGACCCTTGAATTGAGCTGTATACGAGTAAGGTATAGACTGCTCTTTCTCACGAGCTCTGGAGATTCTCCATTTAGTTTAGTTGATTTCGATGCACCTTAACCGTATAGATGTGTTCGTCTCTTGAAGACGAATTGATAGAGTATAAGAACGCAAAAATCCATGGAGAATCGCGTGAGATCTTAAGGTTTTAGTGTGGACGGTCACGGGTGCACACCGGTCGGAGATGATGACCGGGAGCCGTTGGATCTCGGCGTGTATCGACGGATAGTCGAGATCGAAGCCGGACGGTGCGGTGGTACGTGAATGTCGGGCCCCGTAGGCGCTGACTCGAATGGCTGATGCCGAATCACGGAGCGGCATGGGCTTTCGTCAGGACAAGGATGACGCGACGCGAGTCGGATAAATAGAAAATTAGGATTTTTTTTTGGATTTATTTAAATACCGAATTTTAAAAATTCATATCTTTACATAGAAAAATCACAAAAATAAAATAAAAATATCCTCTTGCTCGAGTGAACGAGAGGAGAATAATGTGGAAAAAGAAATCAGATAGTGGATGAGTATTTTATTTTTAATAATTTATTCTGCCCAACACGATGTTTAGATTCTCCATTTGCATAGACAATTCACCATGGCATGAGACGCGGGCTTTTGAAGCCTACGATCTTGGGAACATTCTCTGAATTTTTTAAAGCTAGAGGCCATCTCTGTGAAAAGTTATTGATTTTTAAGTTCATGTCACTGTTTTAGGTATTCTAATTCCAATAATTAGCATGTTGTAAAATAAATTCTAGAAAAGACTTGGTGGTGTTTGTTAGGACCGGAAGGAACCTATGAAAAATATATTTTGAGTTAATTCATTCATAATAACCCTAATTGGCCTAAACTCCCAAAATTGAATTAGAATTAATTAGGGTTAACCACACACCAGGTGTTTAAAACGGTGCTCAATTTCTCTTTCAGGTTCAGATGAACCTTACACAAAATTTTGAAATTAATTGGACTTGATTAACCCCACCAAATGGATTGATTAAGCCTCATAAGCACATTGGAACTTTAAAAATTCATAACTCCAAAAATACTTTTCAAAAAATTTACAAAAATGGTTTTGGAGCTTCTGCGATATCGGGGAGTTACATGCAAAAATTAAAATTGGAATTTTCTAAAAAGTTGATTTTTCACGATATTTTAATATTTTAATAATTAAAAAATAATAAAAATCACAAAAATATTAAAAATCATAAAAATGTCACATTTTGGAATCCTAATCACTTAGGAGCAAATAAAATATTTTCTAAGTCTCTAGGATAAGATATTGAATTTTAAAGGTAATGTAATTTTTTAATATTAAAAAATGAATTGTCAACCCTTTTCAGTAAAATAATTCTAATAAATCAAATAAAAATTATAAGAATTATAAAATTTATTTCTCTGGACTCCTTGAGGTTAGAGAAATTTAAGAAAAATATAAAGTCTATTTTTTGATTTTATTTTATTTTAAAAGTAATTAATCTTTAAAAAAAGTTTCCAGAAATAGTTATAATAAATAAAATATAATTCAAAAAATCACCAAAATTGTTCCACGTGGTTCTCTAGTCATTAGAAACATCTCATAATTTTCTTAAGGACAGAAACTTTACCTTGGTCATGTTGTTGAATTTTTCTTTGAAAACCCTTTATTTTCTACTAAAAATAATTATATAAATAAATTGAAGTCAGAAAAATCACATTTTCTCTCATAATGTCTTAATTGACATGGTGAGGTGACATAAAAATTTAAATTCATTTGAGCTCAATTTAGTGGTTATGAAATAAATAAGCCCCGGGGAGAAGGGCATAAAGGTAATTAAAGAATTTTAACCCTTAATTAAAACTTTAGGTTTAACAAAATGGAGGAGTAAAATATTTGATTTTAATTTTCTACTTGCATGATTGAAACTTTGGAAATTAAAGGTAGAAACCCATTAAACACTTTGAAAATATCAAAATGAAACTATAATTAATTAAATAATTAAAATTTTAGAAAGAATATATTTAAAATTTGGATTATTAAAATAGGGATATTATTAAGAGGATATTTATTCTTTAATTTAAAAATCCCTAAATAAAGTCACTTCAATTATATTTAGTTCTTAATTAAAAATTAAAATAATAATCCAAATGAAATAAATTAAAATTAAAAAAGATAACCCTTAAATAAATTAAAGCTTAAAATGTTAAATGGTCGATAATTAAAATCAAATTTAAAACCTTGGAGTTAAATTAAATTAAATTAAATTAAGTCAATTCAAAGTTTTAAAATTAAAATTAAATTAACACCTTAACAATTAAATTAAATTAAATTTAAAATATTGAAATTAAAATTAAAATTAAAATTAAATTAAATTAAATTAAATTAAAATTAAATTAAAATTAAATAAAATTAAATTAAATTAAATCAAATTAAATTAATTTAATTTAAAATTAAATTAAATTTACATCACTTAACAAAAAACCTAAATGAAAACATTAAGAGTTGATCGAAAACATATGAAAGATTTATTTTCTTTTTTGATATAAATGCATCTAAAACATAAAAGTTAATGCGAAATATAATATCACTTTAAGTGTAAAGATTTAAATTAAATCTAAAATAACTCGAAAACCCTATTCAGAACTTAATAATCATTAATTAATTTTTATAATTAAATAAAATCAATTAAATCATTAAAATATTTATTACTTTGCCCTTAAAAGGCTTTTATTGTTATAACTCTTAAATGAAGCATCAAGTGAAGTGTCACTTCACACACAAGATATTCAAATGTCCTAAGTTCACTGAGCAAGAAACAAAACAAATTAAAATCCTTTGATGATTAATTCACCAATACAATAAATTTCATTTGAACTTCAGAAATAATCCAGAAGTATTGAAAGGCATTTAAGATTCATCTTAAACACTTCCTGTTAATACGATGGGGTATTTTAGAAGAATAATTGAACTTAATTGTTAACGTTGAAGAAAATCATCAATATTGCTCAACAGTAGACGTGCGCCAGGAAATGATAGCATTAGGATGGATCTTGGTAAACCAATGGCTCATTTCCGCTTAGGCTTTAGCCCAGGTATTTCTTACCAAAAATATGTTTAAATGCTCTAACATGTGTTTTAAGTGTAGCTTGAGATGACGGGAAGACCCTCAGGGTACGCTTTTACTTTATTTTGCAATTTACCCGCATGTCTTTTGTATTCAGTGCCTTGCGTGGTAAAGCAATGTTGCATGAAAACCAAAACCTTTAGGATAGCCACAAAGCGAAACCAAAACTAAATTAAAAGTCACCACAAAGATAAAATTCACCGCCACAACATTCCAAAATATAAAACAACTCAATTTAATCACAAACGAGACAACAAAACTACGATTGCGACTAAATTAAAACGTCTTTCCGTTCGATGATCGGGAATACCTCGGATGATGTAACCCACGTATTGCTAACGGATTTTATGATCTAAATGAAAGTGTGGAACTCATTCGGTGAGTTTAGCAAATTCATCGGGACTAAGTGAATTCGATGAAAATAACGGTGCGGGATGACGGAGGCAAGTGGGAACTTAATCGGTTGTTTAAACAACTTTAAGATTTGTTTTTAATTAAAAGATTAAAAATATTTGGACTTTAAGATTTCTAAACCAAAACACTTTTGTCATCTCTTGATTTTCACCTTCTACAACTAAGCCTCTACAACAACGAGGAGCTCGGAGCATGGTGGGCAGCACGGCCATCGTCATCGGCCAAACTCGGATCTACATTAAACCTTTCTTAGAATTAAATAACCAACCATAGGAATTCGAGGTAGTTTGCCTAGTGCAACACAAATCCTCAACTCTTTGTTAGGCATTTGCATGATCATGTCATGTAAATTAAGCCCTAACTAGGTCTTAGGACTACGAGGTGGTTGTTTGGTACGACATGAAATTCATTGTGTGATTATATCATACCAATATAAGACCTAAATAAATAAAATTAGCAGGTGCAACATTAAATAAACTCCCAAATCAAAACCAAACAATAGGATAGTTTGGGAAGTTCGAATTCTTCTTGGATCCTCGGCTTCTCCTACTTCTCTTTCTTTGGATTCTTAAAATAAACGATTAGAATTTGAAATTTAATCCTATTGAAATTTCCAATTCAATCCTTTGAAACCTTAAAATTTGAAATTATTGAGAGCAAAACCACGATCATTATCGAGAGTTTTCTTAAATGATTCCCAGTATTTAAGATGTAATTAACTATAGGGGTTT
Source organism: Papilionanthe hookeriana x Papilionanthe teres (assembly GCA_022702705.1). Taxonomy (NCBI): domain Eukaryota; kingdom Viridiplantae; phylum Streptophyta; class Magnoliopsida; order Asparagales; family Orchidaceae; genus Papilionanthe; species Papilionanthe hookeriana x Papilionanthe teres. The sequence goes on from CM040428.1 coordinate 144,701,468, forward strand.
GCCCTTATGGGGAACTTTAAGAACCCGAGGTAATATAAACCACAGCAATTCATTTATATTAAACGGGGGAACATATTATTTATAAAATTAGTTGTTGACTAAACGGTCTTCACAAATTTTCTAGTTTATTTGTAGAGCCTCATCATCAGCGGTGTGTCCGTTCTTCGGGATAGATACACGGTTTGTGGTGTGGTGCTCGTTTATATAAACTATTTGGGATGTGAATCGATTTAATTTCATATCATAAAATTTTCGAACTTAAAATTATTTTACCAATTAAATTCTACTTTCATTATATATATATATATATATATATATATATATATATATATATATATATATATTTATTTATTTAAATTAAATTTAAAAATCTAAAAAATACACTAAGATAAACGAAAATGTGTTCGGACTCTTTCTTTTAAATCCACAAACTTTACGACGAAAGGAAGTATAATTCGGGACGACATTCGGAATCTGCCTATGAAAATGGCTTGCCCCAAAGTTAATCTTCTCCTTCACCAACGAATTTCAGACTTAGTATCTACAAGGATGAAATTTGCGACAATGGGTTCATCCGTTTGGACGAGATTTCGTAATACGGATATCGAGTTCGGCCCGACGTCGCCTCTTTTGCACTAATGGACGAAGTGCCGAAGTGAAGAGCCCGTAATTGAGTTCAACTTGAAGTCGGCTCAAGAATTCCCTCCCATGCAAAGGGTTCCGAGTTTGAAAGAAGTCTTCTTTATTCGTAAGAGGATTGTTGTCTCTACCCCCATGGGTCTAGTCATCTACGCACCTACCGAAGCACGCAGCTAAAGGGAAGGAAATCTAAAGTGTGATGAGCTTGTCACCGGTACGATTTTCTTTACAATACATCACTTTTGAGATTAGGTCCGGTTCGAAGTTGCACCCCTAACTCGGACTCGAAAGGAGAAATAGAAGCGGGGAAAAGATCGCCGAATCGAAAGCGAAAATTTCTTGAAGTTGCTTTTCTAGAAGGAATTCCTGAGGAAAGAGAAAGAGCACTTTGTGTATATACCTCGTGGAAGGGAGTAGGTTTCACCCCCTCTACCTTCATCGGATGAAGAAGATGTCCAAAAATTCTTGCATTACACTACACGAGCCACGACATCTTATAGTAACTACGAAGAAAAAGGTTAAATGTTGCGCCATTTGCTCCGCTACAAACTGTGATAGAAAAATTGGCAAAGAAAGAAAGATGGCCTGTGTCGGAAATCCTAAGAAGAATGAGACGAGTGCCGACTAGATCTCGCCTTGGACGCGAGTAGAGGCTGTCGAGGGCGGGTAGGAAACGAGGAAGAAAATGAGAGCTAATTCACATGTTGTTGTGTACGCCATCATATTAGGGAGGACACCACCTACCAGCATATAGCTGACGGACAGCTTCCGGTCCTGGGCTTTACCAGCACCGCGGGAAGGATGGTGTGGCGACCTATTATTACCGAGCCGAGGCCACACAACACGAGAAGAAAAGTCTCGTCGAGGCACAGATCGGAAGGAAGAGCCTCTTTACCCAATAAAAGAAACTCCCGAAAATAAGTTCAACAACCATCACACAACAACCGAGACCGTACGGAAGAGACCCCTCGGGGATGCTATAGGAAAGCTAAGGACGGATATCCGTAGGTTGGCAAAAGAAGAGGAGAAAAAGTTGGAAAATGGGGATTGACTCATCGGAAGTTCATGGATGAGGAGTATGTCGAGATCAACATGGTTGAGACATGACATCGTCGGCCATGAGGTGCTCCGGCAATTTGCATAAGGGTAGGCCGGAAGTGATGAGAGCACGGCTTCGGGAAGAGATGATACAATTTCCCGGATGGCAAAGAGGATGGAAGAGATGGATGTTTTGCCTTGGCCACTCTCCCGAGTCGGAGTCACCGACCTCGGAAAGAAACACCCCCAGAATTCATCCATATTGCGGATGGAGGAAAAGAAGTCACATCACTTCAACGGAGACGAACAACCAAAGAAGGATAATGCACGAACATGATTCCCAAAGGACATTAAAAACATGGTAGAACGGCGAGGTGCGAGAAGCCACAGCACAATGCAGAGTGGAACATCTATTAAGATGGGTAGACCTTTCCCCGAAGAGTTCGATCAGGTCCAATACCCGAAAGGCTTCGTACCACCTCGGCCCAAGACTTTTGATGGGACGGGAAACCCCGACAGCACATCGCACATTTTCATGTTAGTTGTTGCCAATGTCGAGTGGGAGTGACGCTTTACTCTTCCGTCGGTTCATTAGCGAGTTTGTCGGGAGATCGCCTTCGGCGGTACGCAGGGTACTTAAATGTTTAGTTGAACCTTCGTAGGGTGGAAAACCTCTTCGTTAAGCGATTTACGGGGCTCGGCACCACATCACCATTGGTGATCTAGTGGTGGAACACCGGCTTCGAACGAGACTTTAGTGGATTACATACTTCGATGGAGGAATTTAAGCATGAAGTGTAGACCTGACTTGGGGAACATCATACAGAGTCGGCATCTTGGCCAGTATCCATGGCTCGATAGCACTTCTTCTTAAAGTTACAATCGAGACTTTCGGCGTGCAACCCCGCGAGACGGGAGCTTGCAAGAGGAAGCAAAGCGGCTAAGTTTCGTGGACGAGACAATAAGCGAGAAGCCCGTAAAAAATATTTGAAAAGAAATCTAGAGCCGTCGCGGCCAGTGAGTAAGGGCAAACGGCGGTTCGAATACGACGGAAGTGGCCGCGACTGGTCTGACCACACCGCGAGCGGACTTACCAGCAACCACCACGGATACGCCGACGCCTCGAGTGGGCTATCGGCGGCCTCGTACGAGCGATCGGTCGCCTGGCAATATGAACAACGCCTCACCCACGGCGTACCACGAAAGATTTGCGGAATAGGGAATATCCATTCAAAGCTGAGCAATAGCGAAGATGTTCCATAGCTTAATGAAGACACCGGATTTTTCGATGAAGCCGCAGGAAGTCAATAAGAAAGATCATCCGAACTATTGCCTTTACCACCAGAAGCTCAGACACAAGATAGAGGATTGCATCACTTTCAAGAGTTTACTTGATGACAATCTCCGGAGAGGGAACATAACGATCCCAAAGGAATACATGAAGGAACCCCTGAAAGGAGGTTCCGTCAACGTTATTTCCATGGATCCCATTGTTTCGATAAACCCATACATAACTGATGATGGATGGAGTACTGTCTGGACAAGATCATCGAAGAAAATTTTGGATCTCGTCCAGACCGCATCGGTACGCGCTTCAACTCAGAGTTTGAAACCTGTAGAAACGGCACTATCACTTGTGATTGAAGAACCGCCCCAGAAGGAGGAGAAGATCGTGGAAAAAAAGAAGACCGAGGCTCTGAAGGGTAGACTAGAGGCTGCTTATCCTAGGATAGTTGTTTCCGATTTGGGGGAGAAATCCCTCGAACTCCTGACTCTGTATGATTATCTGCTCGCTCCGGCGGGATCTTATAATGATAAGGGTTATGGCGTTGGCAATGTTTTTACTGTTTCTAACAATTATGTAACTAGCGACAACCGGCTTAATCCGGATCTCGATTCCAATACAAATAACGATTCTCCAATCATTCACAACCTCGACAACCACGACGAAGAAGATGTTCACAAAGGAGGCTATGAAAGCTCGACAAGCAACGAGTCCATTTATGAATTTCGAGGAGCTCCAATTGCGATAGAATTGGAGTTATCAGATTCCGAAGCAACGCCAGAAGAGCCAGACATTCCAATTCAAGAGGATACACCGGCAGATTCAACACCAAATTCAGAAGAAATAACTGAAGTAAATTTAAGAAGTGGAAAAGTTCTACCCCCGAGAATGGGTCTAAAAGATAAAGGAAAGCAGGTGGTGTTGACCTCATTTTTGATGAGGTCTTCCCTTCTTCTTGTTAGTGCTTAGGATCTAGCCTTAGGTTTTTTCTTTTGACTATCTTAGAGGACTAGAATTGGGACCCGCCTTTTAGAAATTCAAACCACTTCTAAACTCCCTGCAAACTCCACAAACTTGACTATAGACCCCTAATCACCTAGAGGGTTGAAATCGAATGTGGAAGTTTAAAAGATGAGTTCCTATAGGACTCTTTGGCCTTAGGACCGCCTACGGGTGGCCTGGTGCAGTGAGGGGCTGACTTACACTACACTTACACACTACATTTCCACACACTTCCCAAAACCACACCCATACCCAACTTAACCTCCCGACTCATGTGGGTGATTCACATGGATGGTCCTTAACCCCTAAGCCCATGGCTAAGAGGGTTAGGAACAACATAGTGAATGCCTCAAATGAGTCCTTTCATGGCTCATATGAGCTTGAAATGGCTTCATGGCTCAACCAAAATGATTTCTTCCCACTTGAATTCACCCGATCTTCAATTTCCCAAATTTTCAATTTTGACCCCGAGACCCTACACCTACTAAACATACCCAAAACCCTGAAATTACCCAAATTTTTGCAAAATTTCCAAATTACCCAAAATTTTCCAAAATCAATCCCAAACATCTCCACATCACTCAAATTGATCATCCATACCCAAAAATACCAAAGATTCCAAAAATACCTCCCAATACCCTCCAAATACCCAAAATACCCCTCTTGACCCAAAAATCCAAAAAATTCAGAAAATTCCCAAAAAATTCCAGAAAATCCCAAATATTCCTAATTTCATTTTGTTCAACTACACCATGGGCCAATTTTGTCAATTTACCCTACTTTTGTCAAAACCCCCAATTTGACCCATTTTAACCCAAAGTGAACCCAATGTCAAACCAAACCTATCCAATTGACCCAAATTCTGGTCCAATTCAATTCTAAACTTCAATTCAATATCCCCAATACCAATCTAGACCAAATCCAAGTCCAATTTGGTTGACATTTGGATCCAATTTCACTTTGGGCCTTAAAGCCCAAATTTGGACCCATGACCCAAACTTAGCCCAAACTAACCCAATTCAACTCCAATTAACCTCAAATCTTTTCTAAATCTTCCTTAACATTTCCACAAACAAAACCCTAACATGATTTGCCCAAAATTTGAACCCAAACCCCACTCAAACTCAACCCAAAGCTAAAAGGCCTATTTTCGACCTAAACCCAAACCTAACCCAAATGAACCCAAACCCCAAAATCAAAACCCAACCAAAGTCAAAACTCCTTTGAAACACTCCCATAAACATTTCTCAACATTAATTTTACATCAATTTCAACCCTAGCTCAACATTGGCCCAACTTGGCCCACTTAGACCTATATTGGCCCATTCACCAAAAGAACCCAAATTCAACCCAATTCAAATCCAAATCACCCCCAATTTGTTTCAAATCACTCATGACACATCCATGAGCTAAACCCAACAATTATTTAGCCCAACCTCTTTACAAAATTCCCATCCATAAATTCATTTTCAAAACTTAAGGGCCCATTCCTTAAACCATTTTAAAAGCCCACTTCCACCAAATCCAAAACCCCAAAAAATTCTTCCAAAGCCCATATGACATTTCCCCTCATCATATTTTCAATTAAAATCATCCCTAAGTCCTAAACCAACCATCAAATAATTCTAAATGAAGCTTCATCCAAATTTCCACCAAATTATCCAAAATCCCTAAAATCCTTTTTTATGAAATCGACCAAACCTTTTCCCAAGCCAAATGGAGCCATGGAGCCATGCACAAGCCATATGCAAGCCATGAGAGCCTCTTTACATGTCACCATGCCATTTTGGGCAAAAGGAGGAGGCTCTTTCCTTAATTCCTAAAGGTGATTAACCACTTCCATGATTCCACTAAACCATGCTTAAGCCTAATTGTGCTTGGATGGTGACTTGACCCTACTGATTATGCTGAGCCAAATAACTTTTCCCTCAGCCTAAACCAGGCCTTGGGTGGTGCACCTAGCACAAATGGGTGGGTTGACCCATTTAGGTCCAAATCTAGCCATGCCCCATTCCACTTTGGATCAAAGCCTTTACACATGTCCATGGCCAATTGATTGCACAAACCTCCAGCCCCGACCCACCCGACCTTGAGGGTGACCCATGCTCGGCCGGCCGGCCACTGTGCCGCCGGAAAACACCATGGCCGAGAGCTCACATGTGAGCCAACATTGAAATTCTCACTTGCCGAGCCGCCCCATGCCTAGTGGTCACCATGGCTGATTTTCTCCTCACCGGAGCAGCTGATCCCAAGCCCTAACTCCCCCGGGAGGCCCCCGACCGACTCTATTTAAACTCCACCCCTCTCGGCCATAGGGGAGCGAAGCAAAAACCTTGCGAAAACTCGCCAAAATTGTTCCGGACCCTTCTCCACTCTTAGAGCACTTGATCCCCAAGTGAGATCCCCTTGCCATTTCTCCTCCGTAAGCTCAATTTCGGAGTTGAAATTCCACCCAAAACCAGGACACTTCTCCATAGTGAGCCAATTCCCAAATTGATTGGCTCTACACCTTCACTGCGACCAGGGAAGGTGTCCACCATCAAAAGCCCCATCTCCAGGGCCACCCAGGTTGCTCCAGACTCTCCAAGCTTTGTGATCGGGCTTGGTTGAAATCATATCCGTACAATTCCCCGGACCAAGAGACTTCATCCGGAGCTTGCGGGACCCAATCGAAGGTGCAACAACTCTCGGATTGAAGCCACACTTCTCCGAGCTAAGGTATGAGTTAACTCTCCATCCCGAGCTTCCGGAGATTCTCCATTTCAAATGCCTTAGTTTCAATGCATGTTAGCCGTATAGATGTGTTCGTCTCTTCAAGACGAATCCATGGAGTATAAGAACGTAAAAATCCATTGAGAATCGAGTGAGATCTTAGGGATTTAGTGTGGACGGCTCTCGGGTGAGAACACTTGGGGACGATGAACGGATGCCGTCCATTCGATACACGCGCGGACGAACGGTTCAGATGGCGTCGGACCAGGAAACGGTGCGAGAACCGCGGGGCCCGGGCTGCCGACTCGGATGGCGGCGCCCAATCGCGGCGCGACACGTACCCCTTCGGAGTCGCCGATGTTTCGCCGGCGCCGCGTGGATAAATAGATAAATAGGGTATTTTCTTATTTATTTAATTCCCTAAACTTCAAAAATTCATATCTCCGTGTAGGAAAATCATAAAAATAAAATAAAAGTACCCTCTTGCTCGATGGAACGGAGGAGAATAATGTGGAAAAGAAATCACTTAATTTCATCAAGTATTTTATTTTTTATAATTTATTTACTCTCTGCATTGTTTTAATTCTCCATGCATGCATACAATTCACCATGGCATGAGACCATAGGGCTTTTGAAGCCTCTGAACTTGGGAACATTCCCTGAATTTTCCAAGGTCAGAGGCCATCTCTGTGAAAAGTTATTTATTTTTCAAATGCATGTTGCTGTTTTGAGCATTTTAATTCCAAAAATAGCATGTTGTGAAATAAATTCTAGGAAAATTTGGTGATGTTCCTTATGACCGAGAGAACCCTAGGAAAAATAGGTTTTGGCTTAGTTCATTCAAAACAACCCTAAGTGGCTTAAACACTCAAAATAGGTCTTTAATTAATTAGAGTTAACCAGGCATCAAATTGACTTGAAATCAATTCTCCACTGACCTTTAGGATCAGAGGAATCCATCATAAAAATTTGAGGTCAATTGGACTTGGTTAGCCCCACTAATTGGGTTGATTAAGCCACTTAGCCATTTTAAACTTTAAAAATTCATAACTTTTAAAATACTTTTCAAAAATTCACCAAATTGGTTTTGGAGCCTCTCTGATATTAGGGAAACCTAGGAAAATTAAAATTTCAATTTTCTAAAAAAAGTTGATTTTTAATAATATTTTAATATTTTAATAATTAAAAAATAATAAAAATCACAAAAATAATAAAATTCACCAAAATGTCATATTTTGACTTTTAATCACTTAGGAACAAACCCCATATTTTTCCTAAGTCTATTTAGTGAGATATTAAATTTTAAAGCCCTAGGGTAATTTTATAATTAAAAAATGTATTTTCTAGCATTTTCACTAAAATAATTACAATAAATCATAAAAAAATCAGAAAATTGCAAAATTTGCTTCTCTGGTTTCCTTGATATCAGAGAGATTTTTGAAAAATATAAAATCCATTTTTCAACATTTATTTTATTTTTAAATTAATTAACACTCCAAAACTCAAAATAATTATAATAAAAATAATATAATTCAAAAAATCACCAAAATTGGTCCAAGTGCTTCTCTGGTCATTAGGAATGTCCCCTAATTTTCTTAAGGACAGAAACTTTCCCTTGGTCATATTATTAAATTTTCCTTGAAAATCTCTATTTTCCACCAAAAATAATTATATAAATAAATTAAATACAGAAAAATCACATTTTCTCCTCTTATGTCTTTATTGACATATGAGTGAAATTACATAAAAATTTCAAGTTCATTTGAGTTCAATTTAGTGAGTTATGAAATTATTAAGCTAAAGGGGTAAAATGGTAATTAAACTTTTAACCCTTAATTAAAACTTTAGGTTTAATAAAAAATCAACAAGTAAAATATTTGATCTTAATCTGATTTGGATGATTGAAATTTAAATAATTAAAGGGTAGAAACCCATTAAATAATTTTAAAATGATTAAACTTTAATTAAATAATAGATTAAATTTGGAGGAATAATAAATTGGAATTATTAAAATAAGGGATATTTATTGGGAAGAGATTTATTCTTTAATTTAAAAATCCCTAAACTAATTATATCATTAATACTCAATTTTTAATTAAAATGATAACTCAAATTTAAAATATTAAAAGACTTAATTAAATTATTAAACTCTTTTAAAATTTTAATTAAAATTAAAAATAAAGTAAATTAAAGATAAATTAAATTAAAATTAAATTAAAATTTAACAATTAAATTAAATTAAATTAAATTAATAATTAAATTAAATTAGATTAAATAATTAAATTAAATTAAATTAAACAATTAAATTAGATTAAATTAATTTTAAATTAAATTAAATAAATTAAATTAATTAAATAAAATTGAATTAAATCAAATTAAATTAAATTAAATGAATTAAATTAAATAATTGAATTAAATTAAATTAAATAATCAAATTAAAATTAAATCAAATCAAATTAATTAAACATCAAATCAAATTAAATCAAATTCAATCAAATTAAATTAAATTAAAACTCAATTAAAATTAAATTAAATTGAATTAAATATAACATCACCTAAAACAGAAAGAAAATAAATTTAAAAGCAACTTGAACACTATTCCAAATTTAAATTCTTTAACTTAAACCAAATCATTTGAATACTAACTAACCCTTGAAAGCTTTAGTTATTATAACTCCTAAATAAAACATTAAATGAAGTGTCGCTTCACTCATAGGATATTCAAATGTCCTAGTTCACTGAGCAAGTTAACAAAACTTGAAATTCTTGGACGATTAATTCATTTGTATAATTAAATTCATTTGGACTTAAAACAATCCTAGAAATATTGAAAAGATGTTTAAGATCCTTCTTAAGCACTTCCTCAATATGATAGGACATTTATAAGAACAATTGAATTTGAATATTCTTTGATGCGGAAAATCGTCCTTAAACAAAAAACACAAAGAACCTAGACGTCATAGGAAATGACTAGCTATAGGATTAGGAATTTGGTAGAAAACCATAACCTTTCCCTTAGCCTTACCTAGGAACTTGCTTAAGTATGCTAATTGTGTTTTAAGTGCAGCTTGGAATGACGGGAAGACCCTCCGAGTACGCATTTGTATTATTGCAATTTACTTTCCTGCAATTTATTTCCAAACAATTTACATTATTGCAATTTACTTTATTAGCAATCGCGTTTATTTTTCTTGCATGATAAAACAATCGTTGCATGAAAACTCACACCTTTAGGATAGTCCCTAAAATTGAAACCAAAACTAAGTTAAAAGTCATTGCAAGATAAAATTCACCGCCACGACATTTCAAAATATAAAACAACTCAAAATTTAATCACAAACAGAACACAAAACTACAATTACAACTAAATTAAAACGTCCTCGTTGGATGATCGGGAATACCTCGGATGATGTAACCTACGTGTTGCTAACGGGATTTCCCACGGTCTAAATGAAAGTGTGGAACTCATTCAGTTGAGTTTAGCAAATTCATCCGGACTAAGTGAATCCGATAAAAATAATGATGCCGGAAGGATGGAACCGTGGGATCTTAACAGTGTCGTTATAATCAACTTTAAGATTTGTTTTAAATAAAACATAAAAAACTCCTGGAAATTAAGATTTTCTCTAAACCAAAACACTTTTCTCATCTCCTGATTTATGACTTCTAAAACTAAACCTCTGCAACAACAAGGAGCTCGGAGCATGGTGGGCAGCACGGCCATCGTCATCAGCAAAACTTTCCTAGAATTAAATAACCAAGCCATAGGACTTCGAGGTAGCTTGCCTAGTGCACATAAATCCTCAACTCTTCGTTAGGCATTTGCATTGCAAATTAAGTCCTAATCCGGTCTTAGGATTCCGAGGTAGTCGTCCGATACGACAATAAACCCTCACATCTTCTAGGCTATTTGTTTGATTTTATCATACAAATATAAGTCCTAATTAATTAAAATTAGCAAGATTGAAATATCATATAATATTAGGATTTTCTTAAATTCAAGCCAAACAATAGGATAGTCGGGAAATTACCGAAGTTCACTTCGAATCAGTGATTTCTCCTACCTCTCTTCCTTTGGATTCATAAAACAAAATGTTCCAAAATTTGATCCATTCCCTATTGAAATTCCAAAATTCAATCTTTGAAAACCTTAAACTTTGAAATTCTTGAGAGCGGAATTATTGGTTATTATCGAGAGTTTTCTTAGGTGATTCCCGTCACTTAAGATGTAATTAACTATAGGGGCTTGCCCTTATAGGGAATTTAAAGAACCTGTGTAATATAAACCCCGTTTAATGTTTTCATATTAAGCTGGGGAAACTTGTCGGCTTATAAAATTGGTTCGCAGTACCAAACGGATGTCACTAATCTTCTAGTTTATTTAATCAAGCCCCACCATCAAGCAGTGTGTCTATTCTTAGGGATGGATACACGGTTTGTGGTGTAGTGCTCGTTTATATAAACTATTTGGGATGTGAGATCAGTTTAATCTCATATCTTAAAACCCTCAAATTTAAAATTATTTTCAAAATCAAATACTACTTTTCAAATTATTTATTTTAATTAAATTAAAAATTCGCCGACGTATTTCGTTAGGCGACCCCTCTTCAAAATAAAACACGACCTAAAAATATGCCGACAGGATTTCCGGCGACTCCGCTGGGAATATTCCTCTCTCCATTATAATCAAATAACTTCGCTTTCAAAAATCGGTAGTGTATCCATGTCCCTAATGGATCAAACTACCCTTCTTTCCGTTGGAATACTATGTTCATTTCTATCTTGAACGAGTATAGCCAACATTCTCTCGGATTTAGGAGCCACTGTTTAGACACCCCTAAACAGAGAGGTTCCGAGATCCTTTTACCTCATTTCTGAGGTGGGGTGGACCCCCGATAGGTGTTAGTTTAGGAGTGATCCTTCGAGTCGGGAAGTCTTGCTTAAGACTTTCTTTTCCTTTCTGAATCGGATTCCTTACCTTCTCTACACCTTTGAACGTTCCGTTCTAAATAAACAAACCCTCTAATAAGTGATTCTTTTAACAAATGATTCTTTTTTATAAATACATGAACAAAGAATGAGTTCGGACTCTTTTCAATTCCTTTCTTTTCGTCCCGAAGAAAAGAAGCATAACTTCGGGACCGACAACCGAATCTACCCCGCGTAAATGGAAGCCCCGAAACCGATTTTCTCCTTCACCAACGGATCGGACTTCGCCGTCTATAAGGATGAGCCGCCCGACAATGGGGTCATCCGATTCGGACGAGGATTCGAAAACACGAACGTCAAGGTCACCGACGTCTCCTCTTTGCACCGACGAACAAGGTATCCGAAGCCGAGGAACCACTCGCTCGAGTTCAACCTTAGGTCGACCCAAGAGTTTCCTCCCCGCAAAGGGTCCCGACTAGGAGGAGTACCGCCGTCCGCAGGAGGACCGTTCTCACTACCCCCACCGGTCTAGTTGTTTCGCACCTACCCCGACTTCGCCAAATCAAAGGGGAAAGAAATCCGTAACTATGGTAAACTCCGTTACCGTGGAGGGTACGGATCTTCTCGTAAGACATTCCGTCTTCGAAATCGGGTCCAGGTTCGAAGATTCCGTCGCCGACAAAAACCCAAAGAAGAAATAGAAATAGAAGGATCGCGGAGAGGCCGTAGCCGCCGAGATTGCCTTCCCGGAGGAAATTCCGGAGTTGCTAGAATATACACCGCTACCAGAATATACACCACTGCTTGACTACATACCACTTTTGGGAGGAAGCAGGTTCCATCCCCTCTCCGCCGCAGAGGATGAGGAGAATGTTCGCAAGATTGCTGCCACATTACCTCGACCCGCATACTACAACGATAGCCGCAAGAAAAGAACTAGAACTACGCCGTTTGCTCGACTGCAAACTTTGGTAGAAAAGCTAGCAAAGAAGGAAAACTGCCCCGTGTCGGAAATTCTACGAAGGATAGGACGGGTGCCAGTCAAATCCCGTCTTGGGCCCCGAGTAGAGCCCGTCGTCATGATAGAAAAGCCAAGCAAGAGAATGAAGGCTAGCCCGCCTGTCGTAGTATCAGGGTTACAGATTAGGGAGGATACCACCTTCCAGCATTTGGCCGATAGTACCATCCGGTCCTAGACCTTCGCTGCTAGAAGGATGGTATGGCGTCCCACTACGGGGCGAGTTGAGATTGAAACGAGCAGCCCGAGAGAGAAAGTCTCGCCGGGAGGCTTGAATCCGAAGAAAGCGCTACCGCGATGAAGGGGACTCGTGAAAAAGGACCCGCAACCATCGCATGACAACCACAAAGATACACAGAAAGCTCCGCTAGAAGATGCCATGGAAAAGTTGAGAACCGACATCCGACGGTTGGCAAAAGAAAGAGAAGAAAAGTTCGGAGATGAGATCGACTCATCGGAATTCATGGACAACGAATATGCAGAAATCAACATGGTTGAAACACGAGCTTCATCATCTTCTCAAGGTGCTCCTGCAGCCGCAGAAAGAGAGGAGCCGGAACTGATGAAGAGACAGCTTCAGGAAAAGGACGACACGATCGCTCAAATGGCGAAAAGGATGGAAGAGATGGCCGTAGCTCTGGCCACTCTCCGAGTCAAGTACAACCACATGAGAGACACCCCGGAGGTCATTCACATCGTAGACGGAGGAAAGGAGATTACATCCGTCAATGGGGATGACCAATCGAAAAGGATACAACACAAAGTATGATCCCCGAAAAGGATATCAAGAACTTGGTAGAGCAGCAGGTGCGAGAAGCCTTAGCACAATCAAAGAGCGGGACATCCATTCGGACGGGTAGACCTTACCCGGAAGAATTCGACGCTATCCAATACCCGAAAGGCTTCGTACCACCTCTGTTTAAGACCTTCGACGGAACCGGGAACCCCCGACGAGCATGTTGCACACTTTCGTGCCGCTTGTTGCAATGCCGGCGGAAGCGATGCGCTACTCTTCCGACAGTTCGTTAGCGATCCGTCGTGGATCGCCTTCGACCGGTATGCGGAGTTACCCAACGGTTCCGTGAAGACATTCTCGTAGCTAGAGAGCCTCTTCATTAAGCGATTTGCCGGAGCTCGGCACCACATCACTATAGGTGATTTAGTGGTAGAGAAACAAAGGCCGAATGAAACTCTAGTGGATTACATACTTCGATGGAGAAATTTAAGCATGAAGTGCGAACCACAACTGCAAGAACAACATGCAATCGGCATCTTGCTTAAAAGCATTCACGGCCCGATAGCACTTCTCCTCAAGGGATTCACTATTAAGACTTTTGAGAAGTTGTTAAGCAAGGCCGGAAGCTTGCAAGAAGAGGCGAAGCAATTAAGTTTTGCCGACAAAACAGACAAGCAGAAGCCGGTGAAGACCTTCGAAAAGAAATCCGGGATCGTTGCAGCAGTTGACAAAGGCAAGCAACCGATGCAAATACCACCAGAACGGCCGCAGCAACCACAACAAAATTACCAGCAACCCCGGTCCAGCTATCAGTCGTCTCCGCAGTATGAACAACCGTCTCGTCCGCAACGTACATTGAGGGAGCTTTTGAGCAGAGAATATCCGTTCAAGAATGAAGCAGTACCAAAGATGTTCCGTAGCTTAGTGAAAACTCCAGATGTCCAGCTGGCAGAGCCCAAAAGACCAGAGGAAGTCAACAAGAAAGGTGATCCCAACTTTTGCCCCTACCATCGGATGCTTGGGCACAAGATAGAAGATTGCATTACCTTCAAAAGTTGGCTCAACGACAACCTTCGGAAAGGAAATATAACAATCCCGAAGGAGTACATGAAGGAACCCCGTAAAGGAGGTTCCGTCAATGTTATCTCAACCGATCCCGTCATTCCGATAGATCCCTATGCAACCAACGATGGATGGACTACCGCCTGGACAAGGTCTTCGAAGAAGATTTTAGATAACATCCGAACCGCTTCGGTGCGAGCTTCAATTCAGAGTTCGAGACCTGTTAAGCCGGTACTATCACTTGCGATAGAAGAACCACCTCGACAGGAGACAATCGAAGAAAAGAAGAAAATTGACGAAGAAGAGGGGACCGAGATTCCTAAGGCTAGACTAGGGGCTGCTTATCCTAGGATAGTTGTTTCCGATTCGGGGAGAAATCCCTCGAACCTCCGATTTTGTATGATTATCCGCTCACTTCGGTGGGATCATATAATGATAAGGGTGATGGCGTTGGCTACGTTTTGATCGTTTCTAACGATTACGTAACTAGCGACAATCCGGGCGTCGATTTCGATATCAACAACAATTCTCAAATCATACAAGATCTCGACGATCAAAATGACGAAGAAGACATCCATCAAGGAGGCTACGAGAGTTCAACAAGCAACGGATCTATCTGTGAGTTTCGAGGAGCTCCGATCATAATAGAGTTAGAGCCTTCGGATTTGGAAGATAATCCGGAAGAGCCGACCATTCCGATTCAGGAGGAGACACCGACAAACTCAACACTAGATTCAGAAGAAATTACAGAAGTCAACCTAAGAAGTGGAAAAGTTCTACCTCCAAGAATGGGTCCAAAAGACAAAGGAAAACAGGTGGTTGTTCAAGAAGAACCAACCCCAGCGGAAGACATACTCGTTCGAGAAGAAGCCGAGACGCATGGAAACAAAGTGGACTACAACGTGCTAGCCCATCTTAGGAAACTACCGGCCAAACTGAGCATTTACGATGCTCTCATCTTATCAAAGGAGATGAGGAAAGCTCGATCAAGGCCTTACTTGATCCGGAAATTTGCTTAGCTCAAATGGCCGGAGATTCCTTAGATGAGGTTTGCTCGTTAAAGGAACAGACGAGGTGTTACCTTCACGGACAATGACCTACTACTTGGGACTGACAGATCACAACCGACCGTTGTACATTTCGGTTACAATTGGGAAGTTTACGCTCTCCAGAGTATTGGTGGATCCAGGAGCATCAATCAATATAATGAGTCTTCGAACGCTAGCATACTTGGAAATTGATGCTCGTGAGCTCGAGGCCGACAAAATGTTATTAAGAGGATTCAACCAGAAAGGGGAAAGAGCCCTCGGGTCAATAACGCTACTGATGAAGACCGGTGACTTAGCAAAGACAACCGCAAAATTTCACATAATCGATTCGAAACGTCGTTCAACGCTTTGTCGGGCCGACCATGGATACATGAAAACGGGATGGTACCATCATCTCTACACCGAGTGCATCAAGTACTACGATGGAGGGGAACAGATGCATCAAAGGTGACTTGCAACCATTCTCCGTACATGAAATTGGAATCCATGAAGATGCAGCTTATTATGCACCGCCAAAGAAAACAATCTTCTCCAGAGATACTGTAACAAATGAAGCAAAGAAAGTTCGAGACAACGAAGAACCCGAAGTTCTAGTCCAACAGTCACTCACCACTCCCTTCCGGAGAGATGGTGAAGGTTTCTCCACAACTCGCATCCGAGGTCGAGGCCGGGGACGAGGTCGTGGTAGAGACGCTAGGACAATTGGACAGAGGAAACCAACCATCAATGTTGATTGGGATGATAGTTCTGAAGAAGAAAAAGAAATCAAGCGAGAAGCAACGACAATAAGTCGAAAGAAGCCGCAATACAAGATCCCCCTCGAAGATGAAAATAACGAAGAATACAAATCAATGTACGAGAAGATTAACCACTACGTACATACTATGACCCTAACTCCGATCCATTCTAATAAGATCGAGGGTATGGAGGTCAAAGAGGTACGTAGTGACGGTGCAAAGCCGATCAAATTCTACCGTGGTGCTTCTTCCTCCAAACTCGAAAATAATGTACAATTCGAAGATGTCACTTCATCGAATTAATGGAATTACCTTTTGAGTGGTACTCTCCCCGTGTTCAAAATTTAATTCAACGTGGTTTCTTACCTCGACAATGGACAAAAGGCCAATCTCAACATTTTGAAAAGTTATGGAATAACTCCGGTCGTCCACCCAATTCAAAGTATGGACTTGGATTCGGCACGATAGGGTCGGTTGACGATGCTGAATTTTGCTTGGTTGTCACTTGCAAGTCCAATGAAAACTGCATGGAAACTACAGACGAACTCGAAGATTTACAAATTGGAGACGCTCCACCAGAATTCGAAGAAGAGATCAAATCTACAATAGATGAGTTAACGGAAGTTAACTTAGGTACTAGCGAAGAGCCTAGACCTACCTTTGTTAGCTCCTTACTCAACAAAGAAGACTCCGAAGAAATAATCAAGTTATTAATGGAATTTAAAGACTCGTTTTGCTTGGAGCTACGATGAAATGCCGGGATTAGCTCCGGAGGTTGCGATCCATAAGCTAGGAGTGGATCCTACTACGTTCCGATCGGACAAGGTCCCGGAAGAATGCGTCTAGAAATTGAACAACAAGTCATAGCCGAAGTTAAAAAGCTAATAGACGCTAAATTTGTCCGTGAAGAACAATACCCGACTTGGCTAGCCAATGTAGTGCCGCCGGAAAGAAGAATGGTCGGATCGGAATTTGTGTGGACTTCGGAGATTTAAACAAGGCATGTCCAAAAGATGAATTCCCTCTACCGATTCCGAACCGATGATCGATATTGCTTCAACACATGAAATATTCTCATTCATGGATGGATCTTCGGGATACAACCGGATAAAAATGGCTCTCGAAGATGAAAAGCTTACGAGCATTCGAACGCCGATCGGAGTATTTTGCTACACGGTGATGCCATTCGGACCGAAGAACGCAGGAGCAACCTACCAAAGAGCAATGACAAGAATTTTTGATGATCTCATCCACAATCAAGTCGAGTGCTACGTGGACGATGTCGTCATCAAAAGCAAAGTAAAGGAAAACCACCGTATGATTTGAGAATTGTTTTCGAACGATTAAGACAATTTAACCTTAAGATGAATCCCTTAAAATGTGCCTTCGGCGTCACCTCCGGGAAATTCTTAGGATTCGTTGTCCGACATCGTGGAATTGAAATCGACCCGGAGAAGATTAAAGCCATCTTAGAAATGCCGCCTCCTAAAACCTTAAAACAACTACGATCTTTTCAAGGAAGTTGGCATATCTTCGACGCTTTATCTCAAACTCGTCGAGTAGGTGTCGACCTTTCTCGGCACTAGTTAAAAAGGACGCCAAATTTATTTGGGAAGAGAAATGCCGAAGGCCTTCGAAGACATTAAACAATATTTAATGACACCTCCTCGTCTTAGCGGCCCTGGCCTCGGGAAGACCGCCGATACTTTACACCGCGGCTTTAGATGACTCCTCTGAGCCCCGTTAGCCTGAGTCAATGATGAGGCTAAAGAAAATGCTCTTTACTACTTAAGCCGTCGTTTACTTCCGACGGAAGTAAGGTATCCCGCAATTGAAAAGCATTGTTTGGCCCCGATCTTCGCCGCTCAAAAGCTCGAGCACTACATGCTTTCTCATAAGGTCAACTTGATTTCGAAGTTTAATCCATTGCAATACTTGATGACTCGTCCAACACTTTCCGGCGGACTTGCCGGATGGTCAATGATATTATTGCAATTCGATATAACTTTCGTGCCTCTGCGTGCCGTAAAGGGACAAGTCTTAGCAGACTTCCTCGCAGCACACCCTTTGCCGGCCGAATCTCCTCTCAATGACGATCTGCCAGATGAACAAATAATGAACTTAGAAGACCTTGACGATCGACGTTGGGAATTATATTTTGACGGAGCATCTTCAGCACACAAAGACGAAGAATCGCAAGTGATAGTGCCCGGTAAGGCAGGAATCGGGCTAATCTTTATAACACCGGAGCGGGGATGTTAAGATACTCCTACCACTTGACAGAACCGTGTACAAACAACGAAGCGGAATACGAAGCCCTCATAACGGGATTGGAATTAACCATTCAAATGGGGATAACAGACATCAACATCTACGGGGATTCACAGTTAATCATTCAACAGATCGCCGGACAGTACAGAATTCTAAAGCCAAGACTCGAACAATACTTCCAGTATGCCATACATACTGTTGGAACAGATTCCAAATGTGACAATCTACAAAATTCCTAGAAAAGAGAATGCTTTAGCAGATGCTTTAGCCCGTCTCGCAAAAGAATTTGCTCGTTTACAAGATGAATCGATGGAAGTGTCGGCTCACTGACGTCAGTCCTATCACGACTCGACATAGACACAATACACAAATCAAGCAAAAGAAAAAGAATCAGCTGCAAGCAGTGACGGAAAACACGGAAGATTGGCGACGGCCATTACATGACTACCCGCAAACAGGAAAGCTACCAAACGATAGGTCGCTAGTCCATCGGATCAAGAAAAGAACTCGTCCTACGCATTAATAAACAACACATTATACGGAAGGTCTTTTGATCAAATGTGGCTAAGGTGCCTAAGCGGGTCCGAGGCCCGTGAAATTGTTAAAGAGGTACATTCGGGACTCCGTGGCGCTCACCGGTCGGGTCCAAAAATGAAGATGAAAATTAAAAGACTAGGGTACTACCGGCCCTCGATGATGACCGATCGCATGAAAATCGCCAAGAGCCGTCACCAATGCCAAGTGCACGGAGTGGTTCTACACCAACCTCCAAATGTGCCGCACCCGACGATTGCGTCGTGGCCATTTCGAATGTCGGGGCACGGATATAGTGGGTCCGATAGAACCACCATCTTCAAAAGGACATCGCTTCATTCTTGCGGCTACGGATTACTTTTCCAAGTGGGCGTAAGCGGTTCCACTTAGAGAAGTGAAAGCACACCACGTGCTACGCGTTTTTAAGAACCAAGTTGTCTACCGTTTCGGAGTGCCGCGCGAGATCATCTCGTATAATGGATCAGCATTCGAAGCACACAAATCAACAATTTTGTCGTGAGACACGGAATCGACTGGCGATACTCGACAATTTACTACCCAAGAGCAAACGGTCTCGCTGAGGCTTTTAATAAAACTCTCGTTCAAATCTTAAAGAAAACCCTGGACGATAATAAGAGAAATTGGTACGAGAAATTATTAGAGGCCTTATGGGCCTACCGGACAACCTTCAGAACTCCTACTCAAGCTACACCTTACGCTCTGGTGTATGGGTCCGAGGCAGTGTTACCTTTAGAGGTTCAGCTTCCTTCACTAGAATTGCAGTTGCAAACAAGATCACGACAGAAGAGAACGCCAAATTACGACTTGAAGAATTAGAAAGCCTGGAAGGGAAAAGACTTGCAGCGCAACAGAATTTAGAACTATACCAAGCTAAAATGGTTCAAGCCCATGACAAACTGGTCCGCCCAAGAACCTTCAAAGTTGGTGACTTAGTTCTCGTTCTCAAGAGACCTATTCTCGCACACCGCAAGATAGGAGGAAAATTTGAACCCACTCGGGAAGGACCGTTTGTGGTTGAAGCAAGTATACTCGGGAGGTTCCTACCAGCCTAGTGAATTGCCGGGGAGAACGACATATGCTTCCGATCAACGGACGATACTTGAAAAAGTATTACGCTACCTGATGTTTCGAAGGAATGAATTCTTCATCCCTAAGAAACACGGGCGAAGTAATTACTTATGATTGGGTCCGAACCTAAAAAAAAAATAATAAAATGTGCTAAAATAAATAAATAAATGATAATTAAGTTTTCCTTGTTTTCTTTTTCAAATCAAAATCTCTTCCCTCATCTTATCCTACTTCATTCCTGTTAAATTTCAAAATATAAGAATAATAAAAAATGTATCTTTAATAAACATTTTCTTAATGTTCTTGTTCTTAGTACAACCCCTGATCCTTTTCCTTGTCTTTTCGCAGGGAAATGTCGAACGGGCGGTTGGTCTTGAACTTTAAGAATGGCGTAAGCCTTGCACTCGATGAAAAGAGGGTGAAAGATGGAGTGATAATCGAGATTGACTCGGATTTCGCACCAGCAGAGCCTACGAGTACGAGGAAAGTGACTGGGTCCCGGCTAACCGAGAAGAACCGCCCGACGCACGCTGATGAAAGTGGGTGGCCCAAGCCACCAATCCAACAACAAGAAAAGAAAAGCAAACACCGAAGAAGACAAGAAAATGAAGTCCGTAGTCGCTACGACGGAGGGCAGAGCTTGCCGCCGCCGCGCCCGCGAGATTCAAGAAGTTCGGAGAGCTACTCTCACGACCACGCAACGAAGGAATAAGAATCGCCGTATCCGTAAGATGTTAACAAAACTAGCCGCGGACCAGCGCGACAAGACAATTGCTAATGCCGGCACATACACTTCAAGGACACCGGCTCACCGAGAACTCGAAGAAAGGAGGCCGCCTCCTAGAATAACAGAAAGAACCGGGGAGATCTCCGTAAGATCGAAGGAAGAAGGCTACCACGCCACCGGATAGAACCACCAAGCAGTGCATGACCTTGTTGCGAAGCAACCCCGGGGATGTCCCGACAGTGCATCATCCCCGAGGAGCCGAGGTATGCAGGGGAACGTGAAGGGATTGAACCATATATCCCACAATATGTCACAAGGCCTCGCCATCCGCGATCATTCCGAATACGAGCCGGAGAGGATGCAGAATGTTGAAAAGAAAACTTTCGAATACTTCGAGAGAATTAAAGGAAGAAGAATCAACATACTAGAAGGCCTCGAGCTACACACCGACGTATTCTCGCAGTATGAACAACAACAAATCGTGGATTGTATCCGGATCCGAAAAGAATGGGCCGAGCGAGCCGCCCGAGGGAAAACACATACTCAGAACCCCGGAGATGGATGCCAGGGAAAGGAAGAATCACAATACAATGCGGATGCTGCTACAACTTTGCTGAAGACAGGAAGGGAAACCCACCAGGGATACTCCGTCATGGGCAAGTAGATCCGATGCCATCAGTTATCAAGAGAATGGTAAAAAGATTGATAACATGGAGGGTACTGCCGACGGATTGCATACCCAATAGCCGCATTATCAACATCTATAAACGAGGTGACCGCATACCCCCACATATTGATCACCACGACTTCGTCGACCTTCTCGCACGGTCTCTTTCTTGAATGAGTGTAACATCATGTTCGGATCCGACCTCCGGATAGCGGGCCCGGGTGAGTTCCGAGGGCCGAGTAAAGATACCTTTACCGGTGGGTTCCGTCATGATACCGCAAGGTAACGGAGCGGATATCGCAAAGCATTGCATACCAGGGGTGCCGAATGGAGCGAATCTCGCTACTTTCGGGAGGATGGACGACGATAAAATACCTTACCATTTCCAACCGGACCCGTAGCTAGAGAGCCTCCGGCCTTACGAGCCGTGAGTTACATGGGAAATATCACACCTCCAACGTACATCCAACTCGGCATCCTTGCCAAGGATGGCTTGGAAGGTGATGTTATAGACCATGTACCTCACTATTCAGTACATGGATTTTTGACGGATGATTCTTTTGATGGATCAACAAAGATCATACACGATCCGTTTTGAGTCTACATGGATTGTATGAAATATATTCCGGATCGAGTTGTATGATGTATTTTCAACATGATTGGAATGAAAGTGACCATGTCACGTTTTTGGCCTTCACCTCTTTTGTGCAAATTGATTAGGAAACGCCATTAAAGTTAAATGAACTTCGAACAAAGAACAGAAAAGAAATAAAAAAAAAGAATAAAAGAAAACTTTCTAAAAAAAAATCTGAAAAATGACAAACACCAAGTTCACATGAACATTAAATAAACAATAAAACAAAATTTGAACCATTAAAAGATAAACGAAATCAACACAAATCTCAAATTCCATCCTTCCAAACTTCAAAATCAAATTCCATCTTTACAAATTTCAAATCAAATCCTCAATCAAATTCCAAATCCAATCTCGATCAAGTTTCAAACTTGATCTTCCAAATTTCAAGTCAAATCTTAAATCAAATTTCAATCGAGTTCAAACTCATCCTTCCAAATTTCCAAAATTCCGAATTCAATCTTTCCAGGCTTCAAGTCTACATCAAAATTCAAACCTTTGGGTCGAGGATTTTACATCCAAGATCGCATTGCTTTAGGATCCTTTTCCTATTGCACTGAAATACATCAAAATTCAAACCTTTTGGGTCAAGGATTTTACATCCAAGACTGCACTGCTTTAGGATTCTTTCCCTATTGCACTGAAGTACATCAAAATTCAAACTTTTGGGTCGAGGATTTTACATCCAAGACTGCACTGCTTTAGGATCCTTTTCCTATTGCACTGAAATACATCAAATTCAAACCTTTTGGGTCGAGGATTTTACATCCAAGACTGCACTGCTTTAGGATCCTTTTCCTATCGCACCGAAATACATCAAATTCAAAACCTTTGGGTCGAGGATTTTACATCCAAGACCGCACCGCTTTAGGATTCTTTCCCTATTGCACTCGAAATACATCAAATTCAAACCTTTTGGGTCGAGGATTTTACATCCAAGACTCGCATCGCTTTAGGATCCTTTTCCTATTGCACCGAAATACATCAAATTCAAAACCTTTTGGGTCGAGGATTTTACATCCAAGACCGCACCGCTTTAGGATTCTTTCCCTATCGCACCGAAATACATCAAAATTCAAACCTTTTGGGTCGAGGATTTTACATCCAAGACCGCACCGCTTTAGGATCCTTTTCCTATTGCACTCGAAATACATCAAAATTCAAACCTTTTGGGTCGAGGATTTTACATCCAAGACCGCACTCGCTTTAGGATTCTTTCCCTATCAGCACCGAAGTACATCAAAATTCAAACCTTTTGGGTCGAGGATTTTACATCCAAGACCGCACTCGCTTTAGGATTCTTTTCCTATTGCACCGAAATACATCAAATTCAAACCTTTTGGGTCGAGGATTTTACATCCAAGACCGCACCGCTTTAGGATTCTTTCCCTATCGTACCGAAATACATCAAATTCAAAACTTTTGGGTCGAGGATTTTACATCCAAGACTCGCACTCGCTTTAGGATTCTTTTCCTATCGCACTGAAATACATCAAATTCAAACCTTTTGGGTCGAGGATTTTACATCCAAGACCGCACTCGCTTTAGGATTCTTTCCCTACCGCACCGAAATACATCAAAATTCAACCTTTTGGGTCGAGGATTTTATATCCAAGATCGCACTCGCTTTAGGATTCTTTCCTATCGCACCGAAATACATCAAATTCAAACTTTTGGGTCGAGGATTTTATATCCAAGACTGCATTGCTTTAGGATTCTTTCCCTATCGCACCGAAATACATCAAATCGAATTCCCGGGTTAAGGATTTTACATCCGAGATCGCATCGTTTTAGGATCATTTCCCTATCGCAATGAAATACATCAAAATCAAACTCTTAAGGTTAAGGATTTTTATCCAACACCACTTTTCTCTGAGATATCTTCTCATTGCAACGATTCAATCCAATCAATTCAATTTTCTTTCGAGGTTGGAGATGTTACATCTAAAACCTCAGAACTCCAATTTTAATTTCAAATCAAATCCCTCAAATTAATTTTGACAAAACTTCAATCTAAATTAAAATTCCAAACTAAAATCCAAGCTCACACATCAAAACTTAAATTGAAACAAAATAAAATCTAAATCGAAATTCTCCCAGGTCATGTGATTTGGGATTCACCTCCTTTTCCTTTCCCTGCCGAGAGTTCGGTATCTCCAGTTTGGGAACATACCCGATACTCCCTGCCGGAAATTCTTTTGCTTTGTCCTAAGTTTGTCACTTGGACGTTTGTGTTGGTTTTGTTGATCGCTTCGGCCAACACCAATACGCGCGGTGTGCTCCGTCGACTCACCACACCTATTGGGGTCCATTTGTTGACCTCATTTTTGATGAGGTCTTCCTTCTTCTTGTTAGTGCTTAGGATCTAGCCTTAGGTTTTTCTTTTCGACTATCTTAGAGGACTAGAATTGGGACCCGCCTTTTAGAAATTCAAACCACTTCTAAACTCCCCGCAAACTCCACAAACTTGACTATAGACCCCTAATCACCTAGTAGGGTTGAAATCAAATGCGGAAGTTTAAAAGATGAGTTCCCATAGACTCTTTGGCCTTAGGATCGCCTCGGTGGCCTCGGTCCGGTGAGGGGGCTGACTTACACTACACTTACACACTACATTTCCACACACTTCCCAAAACCACACCCATACCCAACTCAACCTCCTGACTCATGTGGGTGATTCACATGGATGGTCCTTAACCCCTAAGCCCTTGGCTAAGAGGGTTAGGAACAACATAGTGAATGCCTCAAATGAGTCCCTTCATGGCTCATATGAGCTTGAAATGGCTTCATGGCTCAACCAAAATGATTTCTTCCCACTTGAATTCACCCAATCTTCAATTTCCCAAATTTTCAATTTTTGACCCCCGAGACCCTACACCTACTAAACATACCCAAAACCCTTGAAATTACCCAAATTTTTGCAAAATTTCCAAATTAACCAAAATTTTCCAAAATCAATCCCAAACATCTCCACATCACTCAAATTGATCATCCATACCCAAAAATACCAAAGATTCCAAAAATACCTCCCAATACCCTCCAAATACCCAAAATACCCCTCTTGACCCAAAAATCCAAAAAATTCAGAAAATTCCCAAAAAATTCCAGAAAATCCCAAATATTCCTAATTTCATTTTGTTCAACTACACCATGGGCCAATTTTGTCAATTTACCCTACTTTTGTCAAAACCCTCAATTTGACCCATTTTAACCCAAAGTGAACCCAATGTCAAACCAAACCTATCCAATTGACCCAAATTCTGGTCCAATTCAATTCTAAACTTCAATTCAATATCCCCAATACCAATCTAGACCAAATCCAAGTCCAATTTGGTTGACATTTGGATCCAATTTCACTTTGGGCCTTAAAGCCCAAATTTGGACCCATGACCCAAACTTAGCCCAAACTAACCCAATTCAACTCCAATTAACCTCAAATCTTTTCTAAATCTTCCTTAACATTTCCACAAACAAAACCCTAACATGATTTGCCCAAAATTTGAACCCAAACCCCACTCAAACTCAACCCAAAGCTAAAAGGCCTATTTTCGACCTAAACCCAAACCTAACCCAAATGAACCCAAACCCCAAAATCAAAACCCAACCAAAGTCAAAACTCCTTTGAAACACTCCCATAAACATTTCTCAACATTAATTTTACATCAATTTCAACCCTAGCTCAACATTGGCCCAACTTGGCCCACTTAGACCTATATTGGCCCATTCACCAAAAGAACCCAAATTCAACCCAATTCAAATCCAAATCACCCCCAATTTGTTTCAAATCACTCATGACACATCCATGAGCTAAACCCAACAATTATTTGGCCCAACCTCTTTACAAAATTCCCATCCATAAATTCATTTTCAAAACTTAAGGGCCCATTCCTTAAACCATTTTAAAAGCCCACTTCCACCAAATCCAAAACCCCAAAAAATTCTTCCAAAGCCCATATGACATTTCCCCTCATCATATTTTTAATTAAAATCATCCCTAAGTCCTAAACCAATCATCAAATAATTCTAAATGAAGCTTCATCCAAATTTCCACAAAATTATCCAAAATCCCTAAAATCCTTTTTTATGAAATCGACCAAACCTTTTCCCAAGCCAAATGGAGCCATGGAGCCATGCACAAGCCATATGCAAGCCATGAGAGCCTCTTTACATGTCACCATGCCATTTTGGGCAAAAGGAGGAGGCTCTTTCCTTAATTCCTAAAGGTGATTAACCACTTCCATGATTCCACTAAACCATGCTTAAGCCTAATCGTGCTTGGATGGTGACTTGACCCTACCGATTATGCTCGAGCCAAATCACTTTTCCCTCAGCCTAAACCAGGCCTCGGGTGGTGCACCTAGCCCAAATGGGTGGGTTGACCCATTTAGGTCCAAATCTAGCCATGCCCCATTCCACTTTGGATCAAAGCCTTTACACATGTCCATGGCCAATTGATTGCACAAACCTCCAGCCCTCGACCCACCCGACTCCGAGGGTGACCCATGCTCGGCCGGCCGGCCACTGTGCCGCCGGAAAACACCATGGCCGAGAGCTCACATGTGAGCCAACATTGAAATTCTCACTTCGCCGAGCCGCCCCATGCCTAGTGGTCACCATGGCCGATTTTCTCCTCACCGTAGCAGCTGATCCCAAGCCCTAACTCCCCCTGGGAGGCCCCCCAGCCAGCTCTATTTAAACTCCACCCCTCTCGGCCATAGGGGGAGCGAAGCAAAAACCTTGCCAAAACTCTGCCAAAATTGTTCCAGACCCTTCTCCACTCTTAGAGCACTTGATCCCCAGTGAGATCCCCTTGCCATTTCTCCTCTGTAAGCTCAATTTCGCAGTCGAAATTCCACCCAAAACCAGGACACTTCTCCACAAAGTGAGCCAATTCCCAAATTGATTGACTCTACACCTTCACCGTACCAAGGGAAGGTGTCCACCATCAAAAGCCCCATCTCCGAGCCACCCAGCTTGCTCCAGCCCTCCAAGCTTTGTGATCGGGCTTGGTCGAAATCATATCCAGACAATTCCCCAGACCAAGAGACTTCATCTGGAGCTTGCTGGGACCCAATCGAAGGTGCAACAACTCTCAGATTGAAGCCACACTTCTCTGAGCTAAGGTATGAGTTAACTCTCCATCCCGAGCTTCTGGAGATTCTCCATTTCAAATGCCTTAGTTTCAATGCATGTTAGCCGTATAGATGTGTTCGTCTCTTCAAGACGAATCCATAGAGTATAAGAACGTAAAAATCCATTGAGAATCGAGTGAGATCTTAGGGATTTAGTGTGGACGGCTCTCGGGTGAGAACACTTGGGGACGATGAACGGATGTCGTCCATTCGATACACGCGCGGACGAACGGCTCAGATGGCGTCGGACCAGAAACGGTGCGAGAACCGCGGGGCCCGGGCCGCCGACTCGGATGGCGGCGCCCAATCACGAGCGCGACACGTACCCCTTCGGAGTCGCCGATGTTTCGGCCGGCGCCGCGTGGATAAATAGATAAATAGGGTATTTTCTTATTTATTTAATTCCCTAAACTTCAAAAATTCATATCTCTGTGTAGGAAAATCATAAAAATAAAATAAAAGTACCTCTTGCTCAAGTGAATGTAGGAGAATAATGTGGAAAAGAAATCACTTAATTTTATCAAGTATTTTATTTTTTATAATTTATTTACTCTCTGCATTGTTTTAATTCTCCATGCATGCATACAATTCACCATGGCATGAGACCATAGGGCTTTGAAGCCTCCGAACTCGGGAACATTCCCTGAATTTTCCAAGGTCGAGGCCATCTCTCGTGAAAAGTTATTTATTTTTCAAATGCATGTTGCTGTTTTGAGCATTTTAATTCCAAAAAATAGCATGTTGTGAAATAAATTCTAGGAAAATTTGGTGATGTTCCTTATGACCAGAGAACCCTAGGAAAAATAGGTTTTGGCTTAGTTCATTCAAAACAACCCTAAGTGGCTTAAACACTCAAAATAGGTCTTTAATTAATTAGAGTTAACCAGGCATCAAATTGACTTGAAATCAATTCTCCACTGACCTTTAGGATCGAGGAATCCATCATAAAAATTTGAGGTCAATCGACTTCGGTTAGCCCCACTAATCGGGTTGATTAAGCCACTTAGCCATTTTAAACTTTAAAAATTCATAACTTTTAAAATACTTTTCAAAAATTCACCAAATTGGTTTTAGAGCCTCTCTGATATTAGGGAAACCTAGGAAAATTAAAATTTCAATTTTCTAAAAAAGTTGATTTTTAATAATATTTTAATATTTTAATAATTAAAAAATAATAAAAATCACAAAAATAATAAAATTCACCAAAATGTCATATTTTGAATTTTAATCACTTAGGAACAAACCCCATATTTTTCCTAAGTCTATTTAGTGAGATATTAAATTTTAAAGCCCTAGGGTAATTTTAAAATTAAAAAATGTATTTTCTAGCATTTTCACTAAAATAATTACAATAAATCATAAAAAAATCAGAAAATTGCAAAATTTGCTTCTCTGGTTTCCTTGATATCAGAGAGATTTTTGAAAAATATAAAATCCATTTTTCAACATTTATTTTATTTTTAAATTAATTAACACTCCAAAACTCAAAATAATTATAATAAAAATAATATAATTCAAAAAATCACCAAAATTGGTCCAAGTGCTTCTCTGGTCATTAGGAATGTCCCCTAATTTTCTTAAGGACAGTAAACTTTCCCTTGGTCATATTATTAAATTTTCCTTGAAAATCTCTATTTTCCACCAAAAATAATTATATAAATAAATTAAATACAGAAAAATCACATTTTCTCCTCTCATGTCTTTATTGACATATGAGTGAAGTTACATAAAAATTTCAAGTTCATTTGAGTTCAATTTAGTGAGTTATGAAATTATTAAGCTAAAGGGGTAAAATGGTAATTAAACTTTTAACCCTTAATTAAAACTTTAGGTTTAATAAAAAATCAACAAGTAAAATATTTGATCTTAATCTGATTTGGATGATTGAAATTTAAATAATTAAAGGGTAGAAACCCATTAAATAATTTTAAAATGATTAAACTTTAATTAAATAATAGATTAAATTTGGAGGAATAATAAATCGGAATTATTAAAATAAGGGATATTTATTGGGAAGAGATTTATTCTTTAATTTAAAAATCCCTAAACTAATTATATCATTAATACTCAATTTTTAATTAAAATGATAACTCAAATTTAAAATATTAAAAGACTTAATTAAATTATTAAACTCTTTTAAAATTTTAATTAAAATTAAAAATAAAGTAAATTAAAGATAAATTAAATTAAAATTAAATTAAAATTTAACAATTAAATTAAATTAAATTAAATTAATAATTAAATTAAATTAGATTAAATAATTAAATTAAATTAAATTAAACAATTAAATTAGATTAAATTAATTTTAAATTAAATTAAATAAATTAAATTAATTAAATAAAATTGAATTAAATCAAATTAAATTAAATTAAATGAATTAAATTAAATAATTGAATTAAATTAAATTAAATAATCAAATTAAAATTAAATCAAATCAAATTAATTAAACATCAAATCAAATTAAATCAAATTCAATCAAATTAAATTAAATTAAAACTCAATTAAAATTAAATTAAATTGAATTAAATATAACATCACCTAAAACGAGAAAGAAAATAAATTTAAAAGCAACTTGAACACTATTCCAAATTTAAATTCTTTAACTTAAACCAAATCATTTGAATACTAACTAACCCTCGAAAGCTTTAGTTATTATAACTCCTAAATAAAACATTAAATGAAGTGTCGCTTCACTCATAGGATATTCAAATGTCCTAGTTCACCGAGCAAGTTAACAAAACTTGAAATTCTTGGACGATTAATTCATTTGTATAATTAAATTCATTTCGACTTAAAACAATCCTAGAAATATTGAAAAGATGTTTAAGATCCTTCTTAAGCACTTCCTCAATATGATAGGACATTTATAAGAACAATTGAATTCGAATATTCTTTGATGCAGTAAAATCGTCCTTAAACAAAAAACACAAAGAACCTAGACGTCATAGGAAATGACTAGCCATAGGATTAGGAATTTGGTAGAAAACCATAACCTTTCCCTTAAATCTTACCTAGGAACTCGCTTAAGTATGCTAATCGTGTTTTAAGTGCAAACTTGAATGACGGGAAGACCCTCCGTGTACGCATTTGTATTATTGCAATTTACTTTCCCGCAATTTATTTCCCAAAGAATTTACATTATTGCAATTTACTTTATTGCAACTCGCGTTTATTTTTCTTGCATGATAAAACAACCGTTGCATGAAAACTCACACCTTTAGGATAGTCCCTAAAATTGAAACCAAAACTAAGTTAAAAGTCATCGCAAGATAAAATTCACCGCCACGACATTTCAAAATATAAAACAACTCAAAATTTAATCACAAACAGTAACACAAAACTACAATTACAACTAAATTAAAACGTCCCGTTGGATGATCGGAATACCTCGGATGATGTAACCTACGTGTTGCTAACTGGATTTCCCACGGTCTAAATGAAAGTGTGGAACTCATTCAAGCTGAGTTTAGCAAATTCATCCGGACTAAGTGAATCCGATAAAAATAATGATGCCTGAAGGATGGAACCGCGGGATCTTAACCGGTGTCGTTATAATCAACTTTAAGATTTGTTTTAAATAAAACATAAAAAACACCTGAAATTAAGATTTTCTCTAAACCAAAACACTTTTCTCATCTCCCGATTTATGACTTCTAAAACTAAACCTCTCGCAACAACAAGGAGCTCGGAGCATGGTGGGCAAGACGGCCATCGTCATCAAGAAAACTTCGAGTCCACTTCAACAGAAACTTTCCTAGAATTAAATAACCAAGCCATAGGACTTCGAGGTAGCTCGCCTAGTGCACATAAATCCTCAACTCTTCGTTAGGCATTTGCATTGCAAATTAAGTCCTAATCCGGTCTTAGGATTCCGAGGTAGTCGTCCGATACGACAATAAACCCTCACATCTTCTAGGCTATTTGTTTGATTTTATCATACAAATATAAGTCCTAATTAATTAAAATTGGCAAGATTGAAATATCATATAATATTAGGATTTTCTTAAATTCAAGCCAAACAATAGGATAGTCGGGAAATTACCGAAGTTCACTTCGAATCAGTGATTTCTCCTACCTCTCTTCCTTTGGATTCATAAAACAAAATGTTCCAAAATTTGATCCATTCCCTATTGAAATTCCAAAATTCAATCTTCGAAAACCTTAAACTTTGAAATTCTTGAGAGCGAATTATTAGGTTATTATCGAGAGTTTTCTTAGGTGATTCCCGTCACTTAAGATGTAATTAACTATAGGGGCTTGCCCTTATAGGGAATTTAAAGAACCTGTGTAATATAAACCCCGTTTAATGTTTTCATATTAAGCAGGGAAACTTGTCGGCTTATAAAATTGGTTCGCGGACCAAACGGATGTCACTAATCTTCTAGTTTATTTAATCAAGCCCCACCATCAAGCAAGGTGTCTATTCTTAGGGATGGATACACGGTTTGTGGTGCAAGGTGTTCGTTTATATAAACTATTTGGGATGTGAGATCGGCTTAATCTCATATCTTAAAACCCTCAAATTTAAAATTATTTTCAAAATCAAATACTACTTTTCAAATTATTTATTTTAATTAAATTAAAAATTCGCCGACATGATTTCGTTAGGCGACCCCTCTTCAAAATAAAACACGACCTAAAAATATGCCGACGAGTGGTTGCTCAGAAGAGCCAACCCCAATAGAAGAATTCCCCATTCGGGAAGAAACCGAGGAACATGGTAATAAAGTGGACTACAACGTGCTAGCCCATCTTAGGAAATTACCGACCAAACTAAGCATATACGACGCTCCGATCCCGTCAAAGGAGATGAGGGAGGCTCGATCAAGGCTTTACTTGATCCAGAGATATGTTTAGCCCAAATGGCCGGTAATTCCTTCAACGAGGTTTGCTCGTTAAGAGAACACTGAGGTGTTACCTTCATGAACAATGATCTATTACTGGGAACAGCTGATCACAACCGACTGTTATACATTTCAGTCACAATTGGAAAGTTTACGCTCTCTAGAGTGTTAGTTGATCCGGGAGCATCAATCAACATAATGAACCTTCGGACGCTAACATATTTGGAAATTGATGCTCGCGAGCTTGAAGCATACAATATGCTATTAAGAGGCTTCAATCAAAAGGGAGAAAGAGCTCTTGGATCGATAACACTACTAATGAAGACCAGTGATTTAGCAAAGACAACTGCAAAGTTCCACATAATTGATTCTGAGACATCGTTTAACGCTCTACTGGGTCGGCCATGGATCCATGAAAACCGAATGGTACCGTTGCCTCTGCACTAGTGCATAAAGTATTACGAAGGAGGGGAACAGTGCATCAAAGTTGATTTACAACCGTTCTCTGTGCACGAAATTGGAATTCATGAAGATGCAGCCTACTACATGCCCCCGAAGAAAACAATCTTTTCCAGAAATACCATACCAAATGAAGCAAAAGAAATTCGAGATGATGAAGAACCTAAGGTTCTTGTCCAACAGTTACTCACCACTCACTTACGGTGAGATGGTGAAGATTTCTCCAGAACTCGCACCCAAGGTCGAGGCCAGGGACGAGAAGATTAACCATTATGTACATACTATGACCCTGACCCCGATCCATTCTAATAAGATCGAGGGTATGGTGATCAAGGAAGTGCATGGTGGTGGTATTAAACCAATCAAGTTTTACCGTGGTGCTTCTTCTTCCAATACTGAAAAACATGTACGATTTGAAGATGCTACTTCATCTGAATTAATGGAATTACCTTTTGAGTGGTACTCTCCCTGTGTTCAAAATTTAATTTAACGTGGTGTCTTACCTCGATAATGGATAAAAGGTCAATCACAACATTTTGAAAAATTATGGAATAATGCCGGTCAGCCTCCCAATTCAAAACATGGTCTCGAATTCGGCACAGTAGGGTTAGTTGATGATAGGAGATTTTGCTTGGTTGTCACTTGCGAACCTAATAAAGAGTGCTTGGAAGCTTCAGAAAATCTTGAGGATCTACCAATAGGCGACGCTCCACCAGAATTCAAGAAAGAAATTAAATCTACAGTAGACGAGTTAACGAAAGTTAACTTAGGTACTAGCGAAGAGCCTAAGCCTACCTTTGTTAGCTCCTTACTCAATAAAGAAGACTCTGAGGAAATAATCAAGCTACTAATGGAATTCAAGGCCTGTTTTGCTTGGAGCTACGACGAAATGCCAGGATTAGCTCCGGAAGTCGCAGTTCACAAGTTAGGAGTGGATCCCACTGCCGTTCCAGTTAGACAAGCTCTGAGAAGAATGCATCTGGAAATCGAGCAACAAGTAATAGCTGAAGTTAAGAAGCAAATAGACGCTAAATTTGTCCGTGAAGAACAATACCTTACTTGGTTAGCCAACGTGGTACCAGTCAGAAAGAAGAATGGTCAAATCAGAATCTGCATGGATTTCAGAGATTTGAATAAAGCATGTCCAAAGGATGAATTTCCACTACCAATCCCAGAACTGATGATCGGCATCGCTTCAACGCATGAAATCTTCTCATTTATGGATGGATCGTCGGGATACAACCAGATAAAGATGACACTAGAAGACGAAAAGCTCACGACATTCAGAACGCCGATCGGAGTTTATTGTTACACAATAATGCCATTCGGACTAAAGAACGCAGGAGCAACATACCAAAGAGCGATGACGAATATTTTTAATGATCTCATTCACAACCAAGTCGAGTGCTGCGTGGATGATGTGGTCATCAAAAGTAAATTGAAGGAAGATCACCTGTACGATTTGAGAATTGTTTTCGAGCGACTAAGACAATTTAACCATAAGATGAATCCCTTAAAATGTGCCTTCGGCGTCACCTTCGGGAAATTCATAGGATTTGTTATCCGACATTGCGGGATTGAAATCGATCCGGAGAAGATTAAAGCTACTTTAGAAATGCCTCCTCCCAAAACTTTGAAACAACTACGATCCTTTCAAGGGAAGTTGGCATATCTTTGACACTTTATCTCTAACTTTTCAGGTGGGTGTCAGCCCTTCTCGGCATTAGTAAAAAAGGATGCCAAATTCGTTTCGGATGAGAAATGTCAGCGGGCTTTCAAGGACGTTAAGCAATATTTAATGACACCTCCTGTCTTAGCAGCCCCAGTCTCAGGTAGACCGTTGATACTTTATATTGCGGCTTTAGACGACTCCCTTGGAGCCCTACTAGCCCAGGTCAATGATGAGGGAAAAGAAAATGCTCTCTACTACTTAAGTCGTCGTCTAATTCCGATGGAAGTAAAGTATCCTCCTATTGAGAAGCACTGCTTGGCCCCGATCTTCGCCGCACAGAAGCTCAGGCATTACATGCTTTCTCATAAGGTTAACCTTATTTCGAGAGTTAATCCGTTGCAATACTTGATGACCCGACCGACGCTTTCTGGCAGACTTGCCAGGTGGTCGATGATACTATTGCAATTTGACATAACTTTCGTTCCTCTTCACGCCGTAAAGGGACAAGTCCTAGTAGACTTCCTCGCAGCTCACCCTTTGACGGCGGATTCGCCTCTCTACGATGATTTGCCTGACGAGTAGATAATGAGCCTAGAAGACCCTGATGATCGACGTTGGGAACTGTACTTTGACGGTGCGTCCTCAGTACAGAAGAATAAAGAATTGCAAACGATAGTGCCTGGTAAGGCAGGAATCAGACTAATCTTTATAACACTGGGGCGGGGGATGTTAAAATACTCCTACCACTTAACAAAACCGTGTATAAACAACGAGGCAGAATACGAAGCCCTTATAACCGGATTAGAATTAACCATTCAGATGGGAATAATAGACATCAATATCTACGGACATTCTGAGTTGATCATTCAACAGGTCGCCGAACAGTACAAAATTCTAAAGCCAAGACTCGAGCAGTACTTTCAGTACACCATGAAATTGTTGAAACAAATTCCAAACGTAACAATCTACAAGATTCCCAGAAGAGAAAATGCTCTTGCCGATGCGCTAGCCCGCCTTGCAAAGGAATTTGCCTGCTTGCAGGATAAGTCAGTTGAAGTGTCAGTTCAGGGCGACAGGTCCTATCACAGCTCGACATGGATACAATACACAAATCAGAAAGAAAAGCAGAAGAAACAATTGCAGCAGTGGCAGAAAATATAGAAGATTGGCGATAACCATTAATAGACTACTTGCAGACAGGAAACCTGCCTAACGATAAGTCAATAACCAATCAAATCAAGAAAAGAACTCTGTCTTACACATTAATAAACAATACATTATACAGAAGGCCTTTTGATTAGATGTGGCTAAGATGCCTGAGCGGGTCTGAGGCTCGTGAAATCGTTAAAGAAGTACATTCAGGACTTTGTCGCGTTCATCAGTCGTGTCCGAAAATGAAAATGATGGTTAAAAGACTAGGGTACTACTGGCCCTCGATTATGACCGACTGTATGAAAGTTGCCAAAAGTTGTCACCTGTGCCAAGTGTACGGAGTTGTTCTACACCAACCACCAAATGTGCTACATTCGACAATCGTGTCGTGGCCATTTGAGTGTTGGGGCACAGATATAGTGGGTCCGATAGAACCTCCTTCTTCAAGAGGACATCGCTTCATTCTTGCAGCTACAGACTACTTTTCTAAATGGACAGAAGCTATACCACTCAGAGAAGTGAAGGCACACCATGAGCTACAGTTTTTCAAGAACCAAGTCGTCTTCCGTTTTGGAGTACCTCGCAGAATCATTTCAGATAATGAGTCTGCATTCAAAAGTACAAAGATCAACAATTTTGTCAGAAGACATGAGATCGATTGGCGATACTCAACGATCTACTACCCAAGAGCAAACGGCTTGGCCGAGGCTTTTAATAAAACTCTCGTTCAAATTTTAAAGAAAACTTTGGACAAAAATAAGAGAAATTGGCACGAGAAGTTATTAGAAGCCTTATGGGCCTACAAGATAACTTTTAGGACTCCTACTCAGTCTACACCTTACGCTTTAGTGTACAGGTCCGAGGCCGTCTTGCCCATGGAAGTTCAGCTTCCATCACTCCTAATTGCAATTGCAGAAAAGATCACTACAGAATAAAATGCCAGACTACGACTAGAAGAATTGGAAATCTTGGAAGGGAAAAGACTTTCCGCACAGCAGAATTTGGAACTGTATCAAGCCAAGATGATCTAGGCCCATGATAATCTGGTCCGCCCAAGAGCTTTCAAAGTCAGTGACTTGGTTTTGGTTCTCAGAAGACCTATTCTTACAAATCACAAGATAGGTGGTAAATTTGAACTAACATGGGAAGGGCCGTTCGTGGTCGAGACAGTGTACTCAGGAGGTTCTTACCAGCTTGTGAACTGCCGTGGAGAACGACCCATGCTTCCAATCAATGGACGGTATTTAAAGAAGTATTACACAACCTGATGTTTCGAAGGGTGGCTTCTAAAATAGAATCTTATCCCTAGAAACACGGGTGAAGTAATCACTTGTGACTGGGTCCAAACCCAAAACAAAATAAAATGGATGACAAAAAAATCTCATCAACGAAAATGTTAAAAAGAAAACATGGGAAATCATAATAATAAAATGTCAATCTTTCCTTTTAAATCCATTCATTCCTGATATTTTCTCATCTCTTCCTACTTCCTTTAAATTTAAAAGAAGTGAATAAGAATTTTTAAGTGTTTTTTCTTATTGTTCTTGTTCTTAGTACAGCCCCTGATCCTTTCCTTGTTTTTTCGCAGGGAAATGTCGAACTAGCAGTTGGTTCTAAACTTCAGAAATGGCGTGAGTCTAGCACTTGATGAAAAGAGGGTAAGGGATGGACCAGTGATAGAGATTGACTCAGACTTCACACCGACTGGCTTACAATATGAAGAAAATGATTGGATCCCGAGTTGATCAAGAAGAACTTCACAGACCGTACGAGTGATGAAAATGGGTGGCCCGAGCCACCAATCCAGCAACAAGAAAAGAAAAGCAAACGCCGCGCATGCAACCGAAGAAGATAAGAAAGTTAAGTCTGTGGTTGCCACAGTAGAGGGTAGACATGTCAGCGCCGCACCCGCAGAAATTCAAGGGGTAAGGAGAGCTACTCTCACTGCTACCCAGCAAAGAAATAAGAATTGTCGCATTCGCAAAATGTTTACCAAGTTAGCAGAAGATCAACATGAACAGACAGTGGATACCGTTAGTGCAAATGCTCCAAGGAGACCGGTTCGTCAGGAACTAGAAAGAAGAAAGTCAACTCCAAGAAAGTCGGAACAGATAAAAGAAATACCAAGAAAAGCAGAAATAGAGTCAGTACCTCGACGCCGAGCATATGTACCGGATCCGAAGAGTCTTGTTGCGAAAGCAACCCCGGAGGATGTCCCTACGGAGACTATCCCCGAGGAGCCGAGACATGCAGAAGAACGTGCTGGGGTTGAGCCATACATCCCGCAGTATGTTACTAGACATCGAGGACTTCGGATAATCTTCGAATACGAGCTGGAGAAAATGCAACTAGTTGAGAAGAAAACCTTTGAATACTTTGAAAGAATTGGAAATAAGAGGGTCAACATCTTGGAAGGCCTCGAGCTGCATACAGATGTTTTCTCAGATTATGAGCAACAACAAATTGTAGATTGCATCCTCGAATTACAGAAAATGGGTCGAGCCGGCCGCCTGAGAGAAAAGACATATTCAGAACCCCGAAGATGGATGCCAGGAAAGGGAAGAGTTACAATCCAATGCGAATGTTGCTACAATTTTGCCACAGACGCATGTAAAAGGAAATCCATCAAGGATACTCCGTCGCAGTGAGGTGGATCTGATGCCAAGAATTGTGAAGAGAATGGTGAAAAGGATAATAACATGGAGGGTATTGCCTGCAGATTGCATACCCAATAGCTGCATTATTAACATCTACAAGGAAGGCGACTGCATACCTCCACATATAGACCATCATGACTTTATTAGAACCTTCTACACAGTGTCATTCATCAACCAGTACAATATCATGTTCGGATTTAACCTCCGGATTGCAGGCCCCGGTGAGTTCCGAGGGTCGGTGGAGATACCACTACCGGTAGGTTCCGTCCTAGTGTTAAAAGGAAACGGAGCAGACGTTGCGAAGCATTGCATTCCAGGAGTGCTTGTGGAGCGGATCTCAGTTACTTTTAGAAGAATGGATGACAGAAAAATGCCTTACCACTTTCAGCCAGATCTAGAATTGGAGAGTCTCCGGCCCTACGAGCTGTGAGTTACTTGGGAAAATGCACACCTCCAATGCACATCCATGCAGCATTCCTGCCAAGGATGGCTTGGAAGGTGAGGTTATTGCCCATGTTTCTTACTATTCAGACATGGATTTTTGACAGACACTTTTGGATGGATCAACAAGAATCTTACACAATCCGTTTTGGATTTACATGGATTGTATGAGACATTAAATTTCTGAGGAAAATGTCATCATGACAAGATCAAGTTATATGATGTACTTTCAGCAAGTTGGAATGAAAACGACTACGTCATATTTTGCCTTCATCTCTATTTGTACAAATTGACTAGGAAACGCCATTAGAGTTAAATGAACTTTGAACGAAGAACAGAAAATAAAAGAAAATAAATGAGATTTCATTTCCTAAAAATCTGAATTTTAAAATGAACTTCAAATTCACATGAACACTAAATAAACAACAAAAAAATAAAAATGGGATCGTTAAAGGACAAACAAAATGAATCTAAATCTCAAATTGAATTCCGATCTGAATCCTCTGATTCGAACCTTTCAGTTCTTTCCTCAATTGAAATCTGTTTGAAACTCTTTTGAAATTTGAATATTCTCTTCAACTTGTCGTTAATTCAAGTCTTTTCAGCTTGGTACCCTTACCAGCTCCATTCAATTCTCTTGCTGCTGTGTCTTAGAGGATCGACTTGTTCTATCGATACGGAGCTACGAACTTTGTTCGATTTGGTTCTGATGACATGGGATTGGGTCCCTCTTCATACAGATGAATCTTTGAGATTGGAGCCTGTTTCCATTTCTCATTAAAATTTCTGAGACTGGTACCTAAATTCCAGCTCTCTTCCTTCGAGGTCGGTACCTAAATTCCGACTCTCATTCGAGATCGTTACTTAAATTTCGATTCTCTTTCGAATTGATACCTAAATTTCAATTCTAAATTCCGAGACTGGAACCTAAATTCTAGTTCTCTTCCTTCGAGGTCGGTACCAAAATTCTGACTCTCATTCAAGATCGATACCTAAATTTCGATTCTCTTTCGAATTGATACCTAAATTTCAATTCTAAATTTCTGATACTGGTACCTAAATTCCAGTTCTCTTCCTTCGAGGTTGGTACCTAAATTCCTACTCTCATTCGAGATCGATACCTAAATTTCGATTCTCTTTCGAATTGATACCTAAATTTCAATTCTAAATTCCGAGATTGGTACCTAAATTCCAGTTCTCTTCCTTCTAGGTCGTTACCTAAATTCTGATTCTCATTCGAGATCGATACCTAAATTTCGATTTTCTTTCGAATTGATACCTAAATTTCAATTCTAAATTTCTGAGACTGGTACCTAAATTCCAGTTCTCTTCCTTTGAGGTTGGTACCTAAAATCCAACTCTCATTCGAGATTGATACTATTTTTAATTTTTATTCTCTTTCGAATTGATACCTAAATTTCAATTCTAAATTTTCGAGACTGGTACCTAAATTCCAGTTCTCTTCCTTCGAGGTCGGTACCTAAATTCCGACTCTCATTCGAGATCGATACTTAAGTTTCGATTCTCTTTTGAATTGATACCTAAATTTCAATTCTAAATTTCTGAGACTGGTACATAAATTCTAGTTCTCTTCCTTCAAGGTCGGTACCTAAATTCTGACTCTCATTCGAGATCGATACTTAAATTTCGATTCTCTTTCGAATTGATACCTAAAATTTCAATTCTAAATTTCCAAGACTGGTACCAAAATTCCAGTTCTCTTCCTTCGAGGTCGGTACCTAAATTCTGACTCTCATTCGAGATCGATATGTAAATTTTGATTCTCTTTCAGGTTTGATACTTAAATTCCAAATCTCACTCTCTCGAGATCAGTACCTAAATTCTAATTCTCACCCTTTTTCTGTCGATACTTAAACTCTGATTCTCACTCCGAGGCTGGTACCTAAATTCCAGTTCTCTTCGCAATCCCGAGGTTGAAACCCAGGTTTCAATTCTCATTTCAAATCCAAATTTCAAATTCAAAATTTCCTTAAATTGATTTCAAATTAAACTTCAATCGAAATTGAGACTCAGAACGAATCGAAATCCAAACTCACACATTGAAACTTAAAATTTAAAAGTAAATTGAAATCTAAATTGAATTCCCTAGATCTTGTGATTTGGAGCTCACCTCCTTTTCCATTCCCCAGCAAGAGTTCAGGAATCTCCGGTCTTGGAAATATACCTGATACTCCCTAGTGGAAATTCTTCTACTTCGTCCTAAGTTTGTCACTTGGAGGTCTATGTTGATTTTGTTGATCTCTTCGATCAACGCCAATACGCATGATGTGCTTGGTTAGCACACCACACCTATTAGGGGTCCATTTGTTGACCTCATTTTTGATGAGGTCTTTTGCTCCTCTCTCTAGTACTTAGGATCTAGCCTTAGGCTTTTCCTTTGACTAATCTTAGAGGACTAGAAATGGAACCCACCCCTTAGAAATTCAAACTACTTCTTAACTCCCTGCAAACCTCACAAGCTTGATTGTAGACCCCTGATCACCTAGAGGGTTGAAATCAAATGTGGAGGTTTAAACGATGAGTTCCCTATAGGACTTTTTTGGCCTTAAGAATACACTGGGTGGTCTGGTCTGGTGAGGGTTGACATGCACATACACTACACTCTCGCACACATTCCAAGTCCTAAAACCACGCTCTCACCCAACTTGACTTCCTAACTCATGTAGGTAATTCATATGGATGGTCCTTAACCCCTAAGCCCCTAGCTAAGAGGGTTAGGAACAACATAGTGAATGCCTTAAATGAGTCCTCTCATGGCTTATATGGGCTTAATATGGCTTCATGGCTCAACCAAAATGATTCCATTTCACTCACACTTGATCAATCTTCCTTTTTTCAAATTTTGAATTTTTGACCCCTGGGGCCCCGGACCCACAAAACCTACCAAATGTCCTTGAAATGACCCAAAATTTGCAAAATTGCCTAAATTACCCAAGGTCCCTCAAAATTAATCCTAAACACTTCCCACCATTCAAATTGACCATCTTTCGCCAAAAATACCAAAATTTCCAAAAATACCCCTAAACGCCCCAAAATTACCAAAATAACCTTTTACCCCAAAAATACAAAAATTCAGAAAATTCCCAAAAAAATCTAGAAAATCCCAAATATCCTCAATTTCATTTTGTTCTACTACACCATGGGACAATTTTTCCAATTTACCCAACTTTTACCAAAACCCCCAATTTGACCCATTTTTAACCCAAGTGAACCTAATGTTAAACCAAACCACCCCAATTGACCTTAATTCTGGTCCAATTAAATTCTATACTTCAATTCATTATCCTCAACATCCATTTTGACCAAATCCAAGCCCAATTTGATTGACATTTGAGCCCAATTTCAATTTGAAGCCTAAGGCCCAATTTTGTCCAATGACCTAAACCTAGCTCAAACCAACCCAATTCAACTCCAATTGGCCCCAAATCTTTTCTAAGGCCTTCCTAACACCCCCATAAACAAAACACTAACCTGAGTTGCCCAAAATTTGAACCTAAACTCCACCCAAACCTAACCCAAAACCAAAATCCCTTAAATTGACCTAAGCCCAAACCTAACCCAAATGGGCCCAAATCCTAAAATCAAAGCCCAACCAAAGTTGAAAACTCTTTGTGACACCCCCAAAAACATTTCTCAATATTAATTTTATATCAAATTCAACTTTAGCCCAACCTTAGACCAAGTTTGCCCAATTTGACCCACTTTGGCCCCTTTACTAAAAGACCCACATTAAATCCAATTCAATTCAAAATCACTTCAAATTTGTTCCAAATCACTCATGACACATCCCTAAACTAAACCCAACATTTATTTGGCATGGTCTTTCACAAAATTCTTCATCCAAAAGTCCATTTTGAAATATAAAGGCCCACCCATTTAAGCCTTTTAAAAAGCCCACTTCCACCAAACCCAAAAGCCCAAAAATTCATCCAAAGGCCACATGACAATTCCTTCTCAACATCCACTTGATAAAATCATTCCCTAAAGTTTGAAACCTATCATTAAATCATTCCAAATTAGGCTTTATCCAAATTCCCATAAAAATGCCAAAATTCCTAAAATCCAATCCCATGAAGTTGACCAAACTATTTCCCAAGCCAAATGTGAGCCAAGAAGCCATGCACAAGCCACATGGGAGCCATGAAAGCCTTGGTATCCTCACCAATCCATTAATGGTGAGAGAGGGGAACCCTTTCTTAACCAATTATTAAGCCTTTTTTACCCTTTCCATGATTCCCCCTAAACTAAAATTAATCTAAATGATCTTGATGGAGACTTCTCCACTCTAATTCAGCTGAGCCATATGATTCCCTTCAGCCCAAATCAGGCCTTGGTGGCTGCACCAAGCCCATTTCTATGGGTTGACCAAACCAAGTCCAAAAGAGCCTCTTCCCCCATTCCTTTTAAATCAAAACCCTTTACACATGGAAATAGTCAATTGAGCTCACAAACCTGAAGCCTTGACCTTCCTGACCATGAGGGTGACCTGACCCTGCCGGTCAGCCGCCTGGGTCGCCGGAAAATGCCATGCCTGAGAGCTCCATGTGAGCCAAAAATTCAAAACTCACCTGCTGAGCTGTGCCAACCCCAATGGCCACTGGAGCTCTTCTTCTCCTCCCCAGACTAGCTGATCCCAGCCTTCAAACCCCCCTGGGAAGCCCTCTAGCCATTCTTATTTAAACACTACCCCCTCTCGGCCAAAGAAGGTGTTGAACCAAACCTTACCAAAACTCTACCAAAATCACTCCAGAACCCTCTCCAGACATAGAGAACTTGATCCCACTGAAATCCAGCCTTAAAACCCACTCTGTGAGTTCAATTTCTGAGTTGAAAATCCACCCAAAAAACAAGTCACTTCACCATAGTGAGCCAATCTTCAAATTGATTGACCCTACACCTTTACCAGACCAAGAGGAGAAGTTCCCCAGCAAAAGCTCCCTCACCAGGCCAGCCATTGCTTCGAGCCTCCAAGCTTTGTGATCGGCCTTGGTCACTTTCATACTTAGATAATTCCCGCAGCTAGAGACTTCATCTGGAGCTTGGCTGGACTCAATCGAAGGTGACACAACCCTCAGATCGAAGCTTCACTTCTCTGAGCAAAGGTATGAACTCATTCTTCCTCTCGAGCTTCCAACAATTCTCCATTTTTTTTGGGTTAATTTCATAGCTTATAAACTATATGGATGTGTTTGTCTCTTCAATACGAATCGATAGAGTATAAGAACTCGAAAATCCTTTAAGAATCGAGAGAGATATTAGGGATTGAGTGTGGACGGTCACAGGTGCACACCAGTCGTATATGATGACCAGGAGCCATTGGATCGCGCGTGTATCGAGCGGACGGTCGAGAACAAGTCGGACAGCGTAATGCTACGTGAACCGCGGGCCCCTGGAGCGCTGAGTCGGATGGCAACGCCGAATCAAGAAGCGACGCGTGGGCTTTCGATTCGCCGTAGGATGATGCGGCGCTGAGTCGGATAAGTAGGAAATTAGGGTATTTTTGAATTATTTAAATACCAGAACTTCAAAAATTCATATCTTTACATAGAAAAACAACAAAAATAAAATAAAAATACACACTTCCTCAGTGAACAGAGGAGAATAATGTGGAAAAGAAATCAAGTTAATTGGATGAGTATATTATTTTTAATAATTTATTTACTGTTTTCAATGTTTTGATTCTCTATTTGCATAGATAATTCACCAAGACTTGAGACCATAGGGCTTTTGAAGCCTCTGATCTTGGAAACATTCCCTGAATTTTTCAAGGTCAGAGGTCATCTCTATGAAAAGTTATTGATTTTTCAAGTTCATGTCACTGTTTAAGGTATTTTAATTCCAATAATTAGCATGTTGTAAAATAAATTCTAGGAAAATTTGTTGATATTTCTTAGGACCAGGGGACCCTATGAAAAATATATTTTGAGTTACTTCATTCATAATAACCTTAATTAGCCTAAACCCCTAAAATTGAATTTGAATTAATTAGGGTTAACCACACATCAAATTGACTTGAAAACAATTCTCTATTACTCTTTAGGGTCAGAGTAACCTTATATAAAATTTTGAAATCAATTCAACTTGATTAACCCCACCAAATGGATTGATTAAGCCTCACAAGCAAAATG
The DNA here is from genome assembly GCA_022702705.1 of Papilionanthe hookeriana x Papilionanthe teres. Lineage (NCBI taxonomy): Eukaryota > Viridiplantae > Streptophyta > Magnoliopsida > Asparagales > Orchidaceae > Papilionanthe > Papilionanthe hookeriana x Papilionanthe teres. The sequence goes on from CM040428.1 coordinate 144,746,103, forward strand.
GAACTTTAAAAAAAATTCATAACTCCAAAAATACTTTTCACAAATTCACAAAAATGGTTTTGGAGCTTCTCTGATATCAGGGGAGTTCAAGAAAATTAAAATTTGAATTTTCTAAAAAAGTTAATTTTTCACAATATTTTAATATTTTAACAATTAAAAAATAATAAAAATCATAAAAATGTCACATTTTGACTCCTAATCATTTAGGAACAAACTAAATATTTTTCCTAAGTCCTTAGGATAAGATATTGAATTTTAAAGGCTTAATGTAATTTTTAATATTAAAAAAATGAATTTCCAACTTTCTTTCACTAAAATAATTCTAATAAGTCAAAGAAAAATTAGAAAATTATAAAATTGGTTTCTCTGGATTCTTTGAGGTCAGGGAAATTTAAGAAAAATATAAAATCCATTTTTCAAATTTAATTTTATTTTAAAATTAATTAATACTCTAAAACTCAAAATAATTATAATAAATAAAATATAACCAAAAAATCACAAAATTTGGTCCAAGTAGTCCTCTGGTCATTAGGAACATCCCATAATTTTCTTAAGGAAAGAAACATTTCCTTGGTCATGTTGTTGAATTTGCTTTGAAAACCCTTATTTTCTACTAAAAATAATTATATAAATAAATTAAATTCAGAAAAATCACATTTTCTCCTTTAATGTCTTAATTGACATGTGAGTGAGGTGACATAAAAATTTCAAATTCATTTGAGCTCAAGTTAGTGAGTTATGAAATAAATAAGCTTATAAGGGCATAAAGGTAAGTAAAAATTTTACCCCTTAATTAAAACTTTATGTTTAATCAAAATGGGGGGTAAAATTTTTGATTTTAACTTTCTCTTGGATGATTGAAACTTAGGGAAATTAAGAGGTAGAAACCCATTAAACACTTTGAAAATATCAAAATGAAACTTTAATTAATTAAATAATTTAAATTTTGGAAAGAATATATTTAAAATTTGGATTATTAAAATAGGGATATTATTAAGAGGATATTTATTCTTTAATTTAAAAATCCCTAAATAAGTCACTTTAACAATATTTTGTTCTTAATTAAAAATTAAAATGATAATCCAAATTAACAATTAAAATTAAAATTAAATTAAATTAAATTTAAAATATTGAAACTAAAATTAAAACTAAAATTAAATTAAATTAAATTAAAATTAAATTAAAATTAAAGTTAAACTAAAATTAAAATTAAATTAAAATTAAATTAATTTAAATTAAATTAAATTAAATTTAAATTATATTAAAATCAAATTGAATTAAATTAAATAAAAATCATTTAACAACAAACCTAAATGAAATCATTAAGAGTTAAATCAAAACATATCAATAATTTCAACACCTCTTTCTATCTAAGTAAATTTAAAACATGTACATCAACTTGAAATACCAAGATAATTAAAAATGTAAAGATTTAAATTAAATCTAAAATAATTTGAACACTATTCCAAACTTAAAATTATTAATTAAAACCTCATAATTAAATTAAATCATTTTAAATCATTAACTCAAACTTTAAATTAAGAATGATTAAAATTCTCGATAAACCAACTTGCCCTTAAAGGCTTTAATTATTATAACTCTTAAATGTCACTTCATTCATCAGGTAATCAAATACCCAAGTTCATTGAGCAAGAGACAAAGTTTAACTAAACTCTTGGATGATTAATTCATATGTGCAACTAAATTTACTTGGACTCAAAATAATCCCAGAAGTATTGAAAAGATGTTTAGGACTCGTCCTAAGAACTTCCTCAATATGACGGGATGTTTTAGAAGAACAATTGAATCTAATTGTTCTTTGATGAAGAAAATGATCCTTAAACCAAACCAACAACCTAGACGCCATAGGAGATGACTAGTTATAGGATTAGGATTCTGGTAAATAACCAAAACCCTTTCCCTTAGCTTTACCTAGGTATTTCTTGCAAAAATATGTTTAAATGCTCTAAAATGTGTTTTAAGTGCAGCTTGGGATGACGGGAAGACCCTTCAGGTACGCTTTTATTTTATTGCAATTTACTTTATTGCAATTTACTTGCATGGACTGTACTTTACTTTTCTTGCCTGTTAAATAAGACTGTTGCATGAAAACAAAAACCTTTAGGATAGTCCCTGAACTGAAACCAAAACTAAATTAAAATTCATTATAAGATAAAATTCACCGCCACAACATTCCAAAATATAAAACAACTAAAAATTTAATCACGAACAGAACAACAAAACTATAACTGCAACTAAATTAAAATGTCTCGTTTAATGATCGGGAATACATCGGATGATGTAACCCACGTGTTGCTAACGGGATTTCCCACGTTCTAAATAAAAGTGTGCAACTCATTCAGTTGAGTTTAGCAAATTCATCTAGACTAGGTGAATTCAATGAAAATAACGGTGCCGGGATGACAAAACCGTGGGATCTTAATCAGTTTTGTTTAAACAACTTTATGATTTCTTTTAATTAAAATATTAAAAAAACACTTGGATTTTAAGATTTTTTCTAAACCAAAACACTTCTCTCATCTCTCGATTTATGACTTTTAAAACTAAACCTCTAGAACATCAAGGAGCTTGGAGCACAGTGGGCAGCACGGCCATCGTCATCAGCAAAACTTGGGTCTACTTCAGCAAAACCTTTCTTAGAATTAAATAACCAAGCCATAGGATTTCGAGGTAGTTTACCTAGTGCAGCATAAATCCTCAACTCTTCTTTAGGCATTTGCATGATCATGTCACGTAAATTAAGCCCTAACTGGTCTTAGGACTCTGAGGTAGTCGTTCGGTATAACATAAACCCTCACATCTTCGAGGCTATTTGTATGATTATATCATACAAATATAAGTCCTAATTAATTAAAATTGACAGGATTGCGACATTAAATAAACTCCCAAATCTAAGCCAAACAATAGGATAGTTTGGGAAGTTGCCGAGATTTTGTTCGGATCCTCAGCTTCTCCTACTTGTCTTCCTTTGAACTCCTGAAATTAACTGTTCCAAACTTGATCCATTCCCTATTGAAATTTCCAAAACTCAATCCTTTAGAAAACCTTAAACTTTGATATTCTTGAGAGCAAAACCACTAATCAATATCGAGAGTTTTCTTAAGTGATTCCCATCACTTAGGATGTAATTAAGTATAGGGGGCTTGCCCTTATAGGGAACTTTAAGAACCCAGGTAATATAAACCCTCCTTAATTCATTTATATTAAGCAGGGGAACTTGTCGGCTTATAAAATTGGTTCGCAGACCAAACAGATGTCAAAAATCTTCTAGTTTTTTTAATCGAGCCCCATCGTCAAGCAGTGTGTCTATTCTCCGGGATAGATACACGATTTGTGATGCGGTGCTTGTTTATATAAACTATTTGGGATGTGAGATCGGTTTGATTTTTCATATCTTAAAAATTTTCAAACTTAAAATTATTTTCAAAAATCAAATACTACTTTTCAAATTATATATTTAAATTAAATTAGAAATCCACTGACAACTTCTATAGGCGACCTCCTTTTCAAAATACAACACAAACCTAAAAATATGCCGACAAGGGGATGATGAATAGTGTCAGTTGACCAGTCAAAATATAGTATATTTCGCGATCTCGCTGTCGGCGAGAAATTTCTCACCGTCGGCGAGCTAATTAATTCAACAAGCTAACGTTTTGGGAAAATCTCTCTGTCGGCGAGATTGTTTTAGCTATCAGCGGACTTTTCCTCTCTGTCAGCGGGATTTTCTAGCTGTCGGCGGGGTTTGCAAATTTTTACTATTTTTAAAATTTATAAGGTTTTCAATCTTGATTAAGCCTTGTTCATTGTTCCGGTCACTTAATTTGATATATATATATTATTTATTTATTTATTACTTTTTTAAGATTAGATACTATATTAACACATAAATTAACACAACACAAACATTATAACTTTATAAATGAAATCCATGAACTCACAAACTTCAAAGACCACATCTCTAACAATTGACTTATCAAATTAACCCAAACACATCTAACTCATCATTGCAATCCACACCACGATACTGTAAATGCTGAGACTAAACAAAAAACACACAATCTCATCTAAACTGAGATTATCTACGTAAAGTTCAAATTATATCAAAAACTAAATTCAAATCAACACACATACTTATAATATGAATAGAAATTTCTTCTACTCATCGAAGTCTGAACTGATCTCTTCTCTAATGTTTCCAATTGAAAACAGGTGCACAAACAAATTGTAGAAAGGCCTCAAAGGGAATTCTACAGTAGAATCATCTTCAATCCAGCCTTTCTGTCTTAATAATCATATAAAACTTGCCTCCAGATGTCCTGTATGGTCAAAGTGCTCCTTCATCCTCCAATCGATGTGATCGAATAAATCAAAGATATTATCAGTAGAATTCATCACATTATGTAGTTCCTTCTCCAATCCTTTAAGTTTTCGTAAAATGAGGTTTGTTCTATCAGTTAGGGGCATAACTAAAGGATTATTTTGGGATGCTTGATCAGAAATAATTATTGTATCATCATTGTTATCCAATATAGGAAACATATCTGTCAGATCTGGTGGTTTCCAAGGCAATAGCACTTTTTCCCAAGCTTCGTAGGAAACTTGGTACTGACTACATAAAGCAAATATAGTTGATGGGTGTCCAAGTCCATGAATTGACCCATGCACAATTAATCCTAATGCAGACTTCACAATTATAGATCCAACATCAATATGCAATCCAGATTGAATACAGTAATTTAAAATTGTGCATTCCTTCGAGACTTAACATTGACGAAATAAAGAAATGCAATGCTTTGAGACGGGGTTAAGAAGTGAAGCAGAAAAACTAACGTACCCGTCTTCTCATAATTCCCAATCGTCAGGTTCGTCGGTCAGATATTAGTATATCTCATTCATGTTGTATCTTGTAGAAAAAAAATTTGAATAGTGGCAAACAGGGGTATTTTCAATCGAGTATAATTTATTTATTTGAGAAGGAGTGAAAGTTACCCATCTGCCTCTTACGTAAACACTTCCATTATGGATCGCATGCAGATTAGAGTAGAATTCCTTGACTACTGGAATGACTACAGCAGATGTTGTATAGCAAAATACCTCCCAACGTCACTGAACAATCATTTCTTCAATTGATGTTGTTGAAACTCTGCTCCTCTGTTTATGAATCCTCTTTCTTTTATCAGTCGCTTCTTCATCAAAACTTGTTGAATAGTCGCTGAGCCTCAGAACTGATGAACTTTCGTCGGTTTAAAACTCTAAATTTCATGGTTTCTAGTGGTTTGGAGGCCATAATAGATTGTTTTGGAGGGACTCTAGTCGTTTCTAAGGAAGAAGATAGTATAAAAATGAAGTTTTAAATGTTTTATATAGAGAAATGACCTTAGAACTGTCCAAAACCGCAAAATAACTCGAAAAAACCACTTTTAACTATCTCGCCGTCGGCGAGCTAGTTAATAAATTTAAACTGAAATTGGGTGCGCCGATCTCACTGTCGGCGTGATCTATCTCATCGTCGGTGAGATTAGGTAAATTGCCCAATTTCTGCTCCAGTCTGAATATTTTCTGGTTTCTTCTTATAGATTCAAATTTGTGATGATTCTAAAAATTAAAATGAGTTGAATTTATTCTATATTTTAATTTTACAATAACTTTAATAAATATATAATATTTAATAACTACTATGAGTTGCCTCCCATAAAGCGCTTGGTTTAACGTCGTCAGCTCGACCTAATTTTAATTAGTAATCAGGTTGACTGAGCATTAAAACCTCTTTAAAATTTGGTCTTCTCCCTTCAAAATAAGGTTTTAATCTGTGTCTGTTTACTTTAAATCTATGTTCAGTTTTTTATCTTCAATTTCGATAGTTCCATATGAAAATATTTGAGATATAGTGAAAGACCCTAACCATCGAGATTTCAATTTCTGAGGAAATAATTTCATTCTTATATTATAAAGTAAAACTTCTTGTCCTGGCTTAAAATTCTTCAGGTTAATCTTCCGATCATGCCATAATTTCATTTTTTCTTTATAAATTCTGTCATTATGATAAGATTCATTTCTTAATTCATCTAATTCATTTAATTACAATAATCTCTTCTCACCAGCTTCTTTCTGATTGTAATTAAATTCTTTAATTGCCTAATAAGCTTTATGTTCTAATTCAACTGGTAAGTGGCAAGTCTTTCCATAAATAAGCCTGTACGGAGTCATTCCAATCGTAGTTTTATAAGCGATCCTGTATGCCCATAATGCAGTGTCTAGTATTATAGACCATCTCATTCTATTAGGGTTTACAGTCTTTTCTAAAATGCTTTTAATTTCTCGATTAGAAACTTCAGCTAATCCACTGGTTTGTGGATGATAAGTAGTTGATATCTTATGAATAATGTTAAATTTTTCTACTAGTTTGTGAATATATTTATTTCTAAAATGTAAAACTCCGTCAGTGATATTCACTCTCGGCATTCCAAATCTAGTAAAAATATTTTTCATTAGAAACTTTGAAACACTCTTAGCGTCACATCGAGGTAAAGCTTGTGCTTCAATCCATTTAGAAACATAATCAACAGAAACTAATATATATGAGTTTCCAAATGAAGGAACAAATGGTCCCATAAAATCTAATCCCCAAACATCAAAAATCTCAACTTCTAATATAAAATTTAGAGGCATTTCATTTTTCTAGATATATTACCTACTAGTTGGCATCTATCGCAAGTTCTTAAATATCTATAAACATCTCTAAAAAGAGTTGGCCAATAAAATCCAGATTGTAAAGTTTTATGCACAGTTTTATCTGTTCCAAAATGTCTTCTAAAATCAGAATCATGACATTTCTGAATGATTTGGTCTGTTTCTTCATAAGGCACGCATCTTCTAATTATAAGTTCCTTACATTGTTTATATAAATATGGTTCATCCCAAAAATATGTTTTAGCATTATGAATGAATTTTTTCTGTTGTTGCAAAGTTAACATAGGTGGTAAAACATCACTTACAATATAATTTACTATGTCAGCATTCCATGGTATTTTCCACTCATTTATATTATATAGTTGTTCATCAGAAAAACTGTTAGTAATTTCATTATCAGTGTCAGATAATTTGTTATATTCTAGTCTTGATAAATGATCTGCAATTTGATTATCAGTTCCTTTTTTGTTAACGATTTCAAAATCAAATTCTTGCATTAGTAATATCCATCTAATTAATCTTGGTTTGGAATCTTTCTTTTGCATTAGATACTTAATAGCAAAGTGATCAGTAAGCACCGTACATTTATTTCCAATTAGATAAGGCCTAAATTTATCAAAAGCATAAACAATTGCTAATAGCTCTTTTTCAGTAACTGTATAATTCAATTCAGCATTATTAAGAGTTTTACTAGCATAGTATATAACTTTGAAAATTTTATTATATCTTTGCCCAAGTACTGCTCCTATAGCACAATCACTAGCATCACACATAAGTTCAAATGGTTTCTCCCAATTAGGTGAAACTATTATAGGTGTTGTGATTAATTTATCTTTTAATAATTCAAAAGCATTTAGGCATTCAGTTGTGAATTCAAATTTCTTATCCTTTTCTAAAAGTTGGCATAGAGGTTTAGTAATTTTTGAAAAATCTTTTATGTAGCGTCTGTAGAATCCAGCATGTCCAAGAAAACTTCTTACCCCTTTTACTGTAGTTGGAGGTGGTAATTTAGCTATAACTTGAATTTTTGCGAGGTCTACTTCCATGCCATTTTCTGAAATTTTATGCCCTAATAAAATTCCTCCTGCAACCATAAATTGACATTTCTCCCAATTTAGAACTAAGTTAGTTTTCTCGCATACTTCTAATACTTTTTCAAGATGATTTAAGCATGCATCAATTGCATTCCAAATACAGAGAAATCATCCATAAATACTTCTATTCCCTCATCAATTAATTTACTAAATATAGACATCATACATCTCTAGAATGTTGCAGGTTCATTACATAATCCAAAAGGCATTCTTCTAAAAGAAAATGTTCTATAAGGACTAGTAAATGTAGTTTTCTCTTGAACTTCAGGAGCAATATGTATTTGATGATAACCGGTATATCCATCAAAAAAACAAAAATATTTATGACCGGCTAATCTATCCAACATTTGGTCTAGAAATGGTAATGGGAAGTGATCTTTCCTGGTGGCTGCATTTTATTTTCTATTGTTAATACATATACACCATCCAGTAACTTGTCTTATAGGTATTAAATCATTACTTTCATTAGCTTTAACGGTCACTCCTCCTTTCTTAGGAACACAGTGAATTGGGCTTACCCAAGCTATCGTCCGAAATAGGATATATAATACCATTATCTAACCATTTTAATATTTCTTTCTTGACTACTTCTTTCATTATTGGGTTTAATCACCTTTGAGGATCTGCTCTTGGCTTATGTTCATTATCTAAAATAATTGCGTGCATACGGATTGAAGGACTAATTCCTTTAATATCTCGCTAAAATCCAACCAAAAGTTTTCTTATATTTTTTTAATATGTCTAGCAGTTTTTGTTCTTGTGATTCATTCAATTCAGCTGATATAATTACTGGTAGGGTTGAATGGTTACCAAAGTAAGCATATTTTAAATGATTAGGTAAAATTTTTAATTCGAGTTTAGGAGGTTTAATAATTGACGGAACTATATTCTTCTCAACGTTTTCAGTATTATCCAACATTTCAAATTTTTCCTGTACATAATCCAGTTTTTCATTATCTGCTTCTTCAATTAATTCAGTATTTTATTTTTCTAACTTTTCTTCATAATATTCTTTAAAATGTTCATTTTGCAAATGTTCAAGTATTTCCATTTGAAAACATTCATCTTTTTTCTCTAAAGCAGGATATTTCATTGATTTTGCTATGTTAAAAGTTACTTTTTGATCGTCTACTCTCATAGCCAATTCTCCTTTCTGAACATCAATCATAGCTTTTCCAGTGGCTAAAATGGGTCTTCCTAATATTATGAGAATTTCTTTGTCTTCTTCCATATCAAGAACAATAAAATCTATTGGGAAGATAAATTTATCCACTTTTACTAAGACATCTTCAATAACTCCCTTAGGATAAGTCACAGAACGATCAACTAACTGAAGAGTTACTGAAGTAGGTGAAATTTCTCCTAATTCTAATCTTTTAAAAATTGATAGAGGCATTAGATTTATGCTTGCTCCTAAGTCATACAATGCTTTTCCATAAAATTTTCTCCAATAGCGCAAGGTATAGTGAAACTACTATGATCTTTTAATTTTTCAGGAAGCTTTTTTTGAATAATTGCACTACACTCTTTGCTAAGTGCAACAGTTTCATTACCTGTAAATTTTCTTTTTTATTTAAAACATCTTTCATAAATTTTACATAATTAGGCATTTGTTCTAATGCTTCTACAAAAGGAATATTTACCGTTAATTTGTTTAAAATTTCAAGGAATTTAGCAAATTTCTTATCTTTTTTATGTTGTTTAAGTCATTGACGAAATGGTGGTGGTGGTTTTTCTATAGATATTTTCATAGGGATCAATGGATATTCTAAGTTTTGATCTTGCTGATCCTTTTCTTTTTCTATTTCCACTTCCTCATTTTTACTTTCTGTTTTTTTCTGAATTTTAGTTTCGAAATCTTTTCAACTTCTTAGTTGTATCGCTTTAATTTGTTCTTTTCCTTGGTCTTTAGGATTTATTTTCACATTACTAGGAAAAGTTCCAGGAATTCTATTGTTAAGTGCGGTAGAGATATGTCCAAGTTGAGTTTCAATATTTTTAATTGATGTTCCTTGATTTTGTAATTGGTTTTCTTGAATTTGTAATTGATTTCCTTGATTTTGCAAGTGTTGACCCATACTCAATATTAATTCTTCTATAGATAACTTCTTATCTTTAAATTGATTGTTATTAAATCTAGGTGGATAAGATGGTTTATAATTTGTATTTCCTTGATTAGGTGGATTTATTATAGAGTTGTTCATCCATTGTTGATTAGCTGTATTGTTATTCTAGTTAAAATTTGGATGATTCTTCCAACTAGGATTATAATAATTTGTATAAGGATTATTGGGTCTATTATTAATAGCATTTATAGTTTCATAAGGAGATTGAGAATCTGTAATTTGTCCAGATGAGTTTTCTTCTAATATAGTAGGAGAGTAATTCATATCAAAATGATCTAATTTCTTTGATATAGCAGCAATTTGAGAAGCTAACATTGATATTGCATCATTTTCATGAACACTAGCTATCTTTTTAAAATTTATTCTTTCAGCAGGCCATTGAAAATTATTAGTAGCCATTTCTTTGATTAATGCATAGGCTTCATCAAATGGTTTTGACATTAATGAACCTCCAGCAGTAGCATCAATGATTGATTTAAGAGATCCTACTAGTCCATTGTAAAATGTTTGTATAATTAACCAATCTGGTAATGCATGATGTGGGCATTTCCTAAGAAGTTTATATAGATTCTCCATCAAACTGACTAAAAGATGTTATATCATTTCTATGTTTTGCAGTTTTCGAAGGAGGAAAATATTTGGATAGAAATTTTTGTGATAATTCTCCCCAAGTTTTAATAGATCCGAGTGCTTAATGAATTTAACCACATCTTAGCCTTATCCCTTAAAGAGAGAGGAAAAAGCCTAAGTCTAATAGCATCATTAGATACTCCTTCATATTTAAAAGTAGCACATAGTTCCAAAAAGCTAGCAAGATGTAAATTAGAATCTTCATTAGGTGAACCACTAAATTGATTATTCTGTACCATTTGGATAATTGCAGGTTTAAGCTCAAATGATTTAGCAGCTACATCAGGGTTTTGAATAGTTAGGTGAATTTCATCTAATGTAGGGTTGACATAATCTCTTAATGGTCTTTGTTGGTTTATATTTTCAATTTCTGTATTATTTGTCATTTGTGTTAAATTTATAATTTCTCTCTTTTGTTTTCTAATTCTCTTAATTGTATGTTCTAATTCTGAATCATAAGGTATTAAATTTTTGTTTCCAAATTTACGCATATAATTTTTAAGTAATATTAAAAATAGTCAGTTACTCTAGTAATTATTTTAATAATTCTATTAATTATCTTAATAATTACTTTACTTCACTTCCCCGGCAACGACGCCAAAAACTTAATCCACTTTTCGATATTTATACTTACAGCTATGATATAAAAAGTTAGCAACAACACCAAAAACTTGATTCCACACTGAATATATATATGTACTGATGATTCTATTATGGATTTTAAAATTTATATTGTGAATACTACGCAAGTATACGTATCATTATCAAGTAATATAAGGCTCTAATGGAGTCCTAGATATCGATCCCACAGGAAGTTAGAAAATTTCAAAGACAAATTAAAGTAAACTTACTTACTAATCTAGTATACGAAAATTAAGAACACTTAGACTAAATTAAACTAATGCTTAAAGGTTGAATATAAGATTTCAGAAAAAGTATCTTTCTCCTTGTTTTAAAGAATTAAGTCAATAAAGAATTAAATGAGTTATTAATTGTATTGTGCCAAATAGGAGAATTCTTATTCTTTACCCTTTGGTCTAGGTGCAAAGAACATTGACTGGTCTTATGTTAGATTACTGAATCTGTGGCTAGGCTGGGAGGATACCGACTGCCACTTCAGAGCTCCCACGTTCCCCTCGCCTGAGGGCTAACATCTACACTTCAGCTCCTAAACAATAAGACCGAATTGAATATTTTAGTCTGTCACTCTAAAATGTCCAATTCTATGCCCGATAGTTAATATTTCCCTATTTATTTGCATCCTCCTTCCAAGGCTTTTGACTTCCCTAAATTTTGGATGCAATTTTTACTATAGTTGATAATTCAACATATGTTAACAAATTAATTGGCCAGATTGAATGTAAATTAAGATTTAAGTAAAAGATTAGCACAATTTCTATTTTCATATTTAGGTACAACTATTTTAATTCATCATTTCACGAAATCTCGATAACAAGGAGAAAGACTAAGTAAACTACTCAGAATGCATGGGAAAAGTAACACAAAGCATAGATTTCATTAAAGTTAACAAACAAATAACAAATATAGTTATCTCAATTCTTCTCTCCAAGCAGACTCCTTGAAGTTCCTTTAACTCTTCCTTCTTGTACAACACACCAAAATGCTAAAAACTTTATCTACTCACTCAAAAGACTCTTAAATTACACTTTACTTCCACACAAATGACACAAAACTTACACACAATTGATACAAATTCTTCTCTATTTATAGAAGGGGTCAAATCTCCAAAGGATGCTTAAGCACCTCTTCAAAAAGCGTCCAGGTTCAATGTATTTTTTCTCTTTTCAACTGTCTCACCGTCGGCGGGCTTCTAGAAGATAGACTAACCGCGCGATCTCGCTGTCGGCGGGCTCGATCTCGCCATCAGCAGGCTCCTTATAATATATTAAAAATCTTTTGGAAAAAACTAGCCGTCGGTGGCCTAAATCTCGCTGTCGGCAAGACAGTTCAATTTTTATCAAATTGAGTCCTTTTTGCTCTAAATTTGCTTCTTTTGTACTTTTTGTTTTTAGTACTTATAAATCTTCATTCCTGCAATAAAACCAAGAAAATACCTTTCTTTAAAGTGCAATTTCATATAAAATTGGTATGAAATTCTTAATATATTTTCTAGTGATCATCCATTTATTATCAACTTTTTAAGTATTTAAGAGTAATTAGGATTCAGAAATAACTATCTAAAAAACATAACTACAACAAACAAGCAAACATACCATAAAGATACATATGACTTGCCTCCCATAAAGCGTTTGGTTTAACGTCGTCAGCACAACAAACCATTCAGTTAATCGAGATGACTCAGCATTAAAACCTCTTTGAAATCAGGTTGGACCTGTCAAAGTAAGGTTTTAATCGGTGCCCATTAACCTTGAAAATCTTTTCAGTATTAGGATCTTTAATATCAACAGCTCCAAAAGAATGAACTTTTACAACTGTAAAAGGTCCTAACCATTTAGACTTGAGCTTTCCAGGAAATAACTTCAATCTTGTGTTGCATAATACAACTATTTGTCCAAATTCCAAGTTCTTTTTCAATATCTTTCGATCATGCCATAATTTCATTTTCTCTTTATAAATCCTATCATTGTGATAAGATGGATTTCTAATCTCTTCCAATTCATTTAATTGCATAAATCTTTTCTCTCCAGCATTTCTTAAATTAAAATTTAACTCTTTTATCGCCCAATATGCTTTATGCTCCAATTCAACTAGTAAATGACAAGTCTTACCAAACACTAGTTTATAAGGAGACATTCCTATAGAGGTTTTAAAAGCAGTTCTATAAGCCCATAAAGCAGTATCTAATCGAGCAGACCAATTTATTTTATGATTATCCATAGTTTTCTCAAAAATTATTTTAATTTCATGATTAGATACTTCTGTTAAACCACTAATCTGGGGTTGATAAGCAGTAGAGATTCGATGAATAATATTATACTTCTCACTTAATCTCTTAATTTGTTTATTCCTGAAATGGGATCCGCCATCAGTTATGATCACTCTCGGCATTCCATATCTTGTAAATATATTTTTCTTTAAAAATTTTAAAACACTCCGAGCATCACTTCTTGGTAAAGCAACAGCTTCAATCTATTTCGAGACATAATCAACAACAACCAATATATAAAGATTTCCAAATGAAGGAGTAAATGGTCTCATGAAATCTAATCCCCATACATCAAAAATTTTAACTTCCAAATTATAATTTAGAGGCATTTCATTTCTTCTAGATATATTACTTACTCTTTGACATCGATCACATGATTTAATGTATCTATAAACATCTCTAAACAGAGTAGGACAATAAAATCTAGATTGTAAAATCTTAAAAGTAGTTTTATCAACACAAAAATGACCTCCAAATTCAGAATCATGACATTGTTGAATAATCAAATTTGTTTCTTCTTGTGGCACACATTTCCTAATAATCAAATCCTTACATTGTTTATATAGATAGGGCTCATCCCAAAAATAGTATTTTACATCATATTTAAACTTCTTTTGTTGTTGCCTTGTTAAATCATGTGGTACAATATCACTTACAATATAATTCACAATATCAGCATACCAAGGAAAATTTCTTTCCATAATAGTATAAAGTTGCTCATGAGGGTAAGTTTCTATAACCTTTTTTTCCAATTCAGATAATTTATCATTTTCTATTCTGGACAAATGATCAGCTATTTGGTTATCGGTTTCCTTCCTATCAACTATCATAAAATCAAATTCTTGCAGAAGAAGTATCCATCTAATGAGTCTAGGTTTTGCATCCTTCTTTTGCATTAAGTATTTGATAGCCGAATGGTCTGTATGCACAATACTTTTAGTTCCAATTAAATAAGGTCTAAAATTTTCAAAAGCAAATACTATAGCTAATAATTCCCTTTCTATTGTGGTATAATTAATTTGAGCCTCATTAAGAGTTTTACTAGCATAGTAAATAACTTTGAAAACTTTATCATGCCACTGCCCCAATGCTACTCCGATTGCATAATCACTAGCATCACAAATCAGTTCGAATGGTTTCTCCCAATCAGGTGAAACAATTATAGGTGCAATGATTAACTTTTCTTTTAATAATTCGGAAGCTCTTAAGCATTCATCATTAAAATCAAACTTTCTATCATTTTCTAAAAGTTGGCACAAAGGTTTAGTAATTTTAGAAAATTATTTAATATATCGCCTGTAAAATCCAGCGTTTCCTAAGAAACTCCTCACCTCTCTCATAGTAGTGGGTGGTGGTAATCTCTCAATCACTCTTATTTTAGCAGGGTCGACCTCCATACAATGTTCAGAAATTTTATGCCCAAGCACAATTCTTCCTGCAACCATAAATTGACATTTCTCCCAATTCAGAACTAGATTTGTTTTCTCACAAAGCTCCAAAACTTTTGCTAAGTTTTCCAAAAAAAATTCAAATGAAATCTCGAAAATAGAGAAATCATCCATAAAAACTTCTATTCCATTATCTATCATACTACTGAAGATATACATCATACATCTTTGAAATGTTGCAAGTGCATTACATTGTCTAAAAGGCATTCTTCGAAAAGCAAAGGTTCTATTAGGGCTAGTAAATGTTGTCTTTTCTTGATCCTCAGGAGCAATAGGTATTTGGTGGTAACCAGTATATCCATTCAGAAAATTGTTGTACTTGTGTCCATCAAGTCTATCTAGCATTTGATCGAGAAAAGGAAAAGGAAAGTGATCTTTTCCGGTGGTGGCATATAATTTTCTATAGTAAATACAAATTTGCCATCCATTAATTTGTCTTGTGGTTCTAATTTCATTACTTTCATTCACTTCAACAGTCACTCCTCCCTTTTTCGGTACATAATGTATTGGACTTACCTAAGCACTATCCGAAATAGGATAAATAATTCTAGCATCCAGCCATTTTAAAATTTCTTTCTTAACTACTTCTTTCATTATAGGATTCAATCTCATTTGCAGATCAACTCTCGGTTTATGTTCTTCATCTAATAAAATTTTGTGCATAGAAATCGAAGGACTAACTCCTATAATATCTACCAAAGTCCATCCAAAAGCTTTCTTGTATCTTTTTAAAGTTTCCAATAGTTTCTGTTCTTGATAATCATTTAACTCGGAAGATACTAGAACTGGCAAGGTAGAAGATTATCCTAAAAACATATACTTTAAATGTTTAGGGAGAAATCTCATCTCAAGTTCAGGAGGTTTTATGATAGATGGAATTAAGCTTTTATTTCCACCTTCGATAGTGTCTAATATTTCAAATCTCTCCTGAACATACTCCAAATATTCATTCTTCTCATTATCTGAATTTTCATCATCTTTAATTTCTTCTTCAAATATTTTTTCATATTCTTCTTCTTTTTCAAATATATTTTTGAAATGATCGTTTCTCAGATAGTTACAGACCTCCATCCTAAAACATTCATTATCTTTTTCCATTGAGGGATACTTCATAAATTTTAAAATATTAAAAGTCATCTCTTAATCATTAACTCTCATAGTTAATTCTCCTTTTTGAACCTCAATTACCGCTCTTTCAGTAGCAAGGAATGGTCTTCCCAAAATGATTGAAATTTCTTTATCTTCCTCCATATCGAGTACAATAAAATCCACAGGAAAGATAAATTTATACACTTTCACTAACACATCTTCCTCCACTCCTTTAGGGTAAGTAATGGAACGATCGACCAACTGAAGAGTCACAGATGTAGGAGAAATTTCTCCTATTCCTAAGTTTTTGAAAGTTGATAAAGGCATAAGATTAATACTAGCTCCCAGATCACATAAAGCCTTTCCAAAAAAAATTTTACCTATAGCACACGGAATAATGAAACTACAAGGATCTATATGTTTTTCTGGAAGTTTTTTCTGAATAATTGCACTACACTCTCCGCTAAGTGCAACAGTTTCATGATCTGTAAACTTTCTTTTCTTTCTTAGAATATCTTTCATAAACTTAGCATAGTGTGGCATCTGTTCTAATGCTTCTACAAAAAAAATATTTTTCGTTAATTTCTTAAGGATCTCCAAAAATTTTCCAAATATGTTATCCTTGTTTTGTTTCTTTAATCTTTGAGGAAATGGAGGTGGTGGTTTTTCAACAGTTATCTTCATTGGCTCAAGAGAGTAATCCAAGTTTGGATAAATTTTATTTGAACCTTTTTCAATTTCCACCTTCTCCTTTTCTATTTCAACTTCTTTTTGCACTCAAGTTTTTAATTATTTTCCACTCCTTAATTGAATAGCCTTAAGTTGTTCCTTGTTTTGATCTTTTGGATTGATCTCCACATTGCTTAGAAGTGTTCCAGAAGGTCTATTATTAAGTGCAGTGAAAATATATCCTAATTGATTTTCAATATTTTTCATAGCAACACCTTGAGCTTGTAATTGATTTCCCATATTTAGAATCATTTCTTTAGTAGATAACTTCTTATCCTTAAATTGTGGGTTAGTATTGAATCCAGGTGGATAAGATGGTCTAAAATTAGTATTTCCTTCATTGTTTGAATTTCTAATTGGATTCACAGAATTGTTAGCCAAGTGCAGGTTAACATTAGCAATATTATTATTCCAATTGAAGTTTGGGTGATTCTTTCAACTAGGATTATAATAATTTGAATAAGGATTGTTAGGTCTATTAATAGCATTTAAGGTCTTGTAAGGTGTTTGAGATTCTGTTATCTGTTCAAATGAATTTTCCTCCAACACTTGAGGTGGTTGAGAATAATTCATTCCATATTGATCTATTTTCTTAGAAAGGGATGCAATTTGAAAAACTACCATAGTCATCATATCTAAATCATGAACACTAGCTACTCTCTTAGGATTTACCTGTTCAGATGGCCATTGAAATTATTAGTAGCCATTTCTTTAGTTAATGCGTATGCTTCATCAAAAGGTTTTGACTTTAATGATCCACGAGCAGCAACATCTATAATAGATCTCAATGACCCCACTAATCCATTGTAAAATGTTTGAAATATTAACCAATCTGGTAAAGCATGATGTGGGCACTTCCTAAGAAGATCTTTAAATCTCTCTGAAGCTTCATATATTGACTCTCCTTCAAATTGACAAAAGGATTTAATATCATTTGTTAGCTTAGCAGTCTTTGATGGAGGGAAATATTTTGATAGAAACTTTTGAGATAATTCTCCCCAAGTTCTAATAGATCTATGTGCTAACGAGTTTAACCACGCCTTAGCTTTATCCCTTAACGAGAAAGGAAAAAGTCTAAGTCTGACAGCGTCACTAGACACTCCATATTTAAAAGTAGTACACAGTTCTAAAGAACTAGCGAGATGTAAATTTGAATCCTCATTAGGTGTTCTAGCAAATTGATTATTTTGTACCATTTGGATAATAGCAGGTTTAAGTTCAAATGAATTAGCAACAACATTAGGATTTTGAATAATTATATGAATTTCATCTGCTGTTGGGTTAGCATAATCTCTTAAAGGTCTTGGCAAATTTCCAATACCATTTATATGATTATCTTGAATACTCGCCATTTCACAATGATTTTTTATTTGTTTTTGTTGTTTTCTAATCTTTCTGACAGTACACTCTAACTGTGAATCATAAGGCACTAAACCTATAGATCAACTACTATGCATATACAATAACACAAATACTTTTTTTTTAACTTTTTTTTTACTTTTTACTTTGACTTCATTACCTCCCCTACAATAGTCCCAAAAACTTGACACACGGAGACTTTAATTTTATATAATTAAATGCAAGATATTGTTAACACTGTAAGAAGATTTTAAGCATCAAAAACGGCTCCAAAAACTTGATCGTGAGGGGCTTCTATATATGCAATAATTTATGAACTCAAATTTATATATTTATAATGATTTTGTAATGTCCACGTACTCAACGCAAGTATACGTATCGTATTAAGTAATACAGGGCTCTAGTGGAGTCCTGGTTATCGATCCCACAGGGAGGTTTTAAGTTGAAGTAAAGTAAAAGTTTCACAAGTTATAATAAAGCACCAAAATCCTATACTCTAATTACATTTAAATTTCAACACTTACTTCCTACTATGCAGAAAACACTAACTAAAATACAATTACTTCTAATACCTTGAAAACAGAATTATCTAACAACCACACTAAACTAAGTATTTTAAAGGTTTTTGATATATATGAGAAAAGTATCTTTCATCTTGCAATAAGAATATGATGTGCAGATTGATATAGATCAGTTACCTAATTTATTGTGCGAAATAGAAACATAGATGATCCTTTACCTTTTGAAGAGTACCCCCTCCTCTAAATAAGAAAAGAACATTGACATATTCTAAGTTTAGACATTAACTCTAAGGTTAGGCTGGGAGGATACCAGCTCTCACTTCGGAGCTCCCACTCACCCTTCACCCGAAGACTAACCTTTGATGTTAATTACTAATCTTAGAACCTATTTGTACGGCTTATTTTTAGGTTTGTGTTGTATTTTGAAAAGGGGGTAGCCTACAGAAATTGTCGGCGAATCTTAGATTTTAAATTTAATTTATATATATATAAATATATATATATAATTTAAAAAGTAGCATTTGATTTTGAAAATAATTTTAAGTTTGAAAATTTTAAGATATGAAATCAAACAGATCTCACATCCCAAATAGTTTATATAAACGAGCACCACATCACAAACCGTGTATCTATCTCAAAGGACAAACACACTGCTTGATGATGGGGCTCGATTAAATAAACTAGAAGATTTGTGACATCCGTTTGGTCTGCGAACCAATTTTATAAGCCGACAAGTTCCCCTGCTTATTATAAAGAAATTAAGCAGAGTTTATATTACCTGGATTCTTAAAGTTCCATATAATGGCAAGCCCCTATAGTTAATTACATCTTAAATGACGGGAGTCATTTAAGAAAACTCTCGATAATGATCAGTGGTTTTACTCTCAAGAATTTTAAAGTTTAAGGTTTTCAAAGGATTGGATTTTGGAAATTTCAAAAGGGAATGGACCAAATTTAGAACAGTTTATTTCGAGAATCAAAAGGAAAAAGAAGTAGGAGAAGTTGAGGATCCAAGTAGAATCTTGGCAACTTCCCAAACTATCCTATTGTTTGGCTTCAGTTTGGGAGTTTATTTAATGTTATAAACCTGCCAATTTTATTTATTTAGGTCTTATATTTGTGTGACATAATCACACAAATAGCCTTGAAGATGTGAGGGTTAATGTGGTACCGAAAGACTACCTCGGAGTCCTAAGACTGATTAGGGCTTAATTTGCATAACATGATTATGCAAATGCCTAACGAAAAGGTTGAGGATTTATGTTGCACTAGGAAAACTACCTCGAAGTCCTATGGCTTGGTTATTTAATTCTAAGAAAGTTTTGCTGAAGTAGATCCGAGTTTCTTTGCTGAGAAGATGGTACGTGCTTGCCCACCGTGCTCCAAGCTCCTTGTTGTTGCAGAGGTTTAGTTTTAGAAGTCATAAATCAGGAGATGAGAGAAGTGTTTTGGTTTAGATAAAATCTTAAAATCCAAGTGTTTTTAAAATTTTAATTAAAACAAATCTTAAAGTTGTTTAAACAGAACTAATTAAGATCCCATGGTTCTGTCATCCCGACACCGTTATTTTCATCGAATTCACTTAGTCTAGATGAATTTGCTAACTCAATTGAATGAGTTCCACACTTTCATTTAGACCATGGGAAATCTCATTAGCAACACGTGGGTTACATCTGCTGAGGTAATCCCGATCATTCAACGAGACGTTTTAATTTAGTTACAATTGTAGTTTTGTTGTTCTGTTTGTGATTAAATTTTGAGTTGTTTTATGTTTTGGAATGTTGTGGCGGTGAATTTTATCTTGCAATGACTTTTAATTTAGTTTTGGTTTCAGTTCAGGGGCTATCCTAAAGGTTTTGGTTTTCATGCAACAATCTTGTTTATCATGCAAGAAAAAGTAAAGCGCAATGCATGCAAGTAAATTGCAATAAAATAAATGCGTACCTGGAGGGTCTTCCCGTCATCTCAAGCTGCACTTAAAACACATGTTAGAGCATTTAAACATATTTTTGCAAGAAATACCTTGGTAAATCTAAGGAAAAGGGTTTTGGTTGTCTACCAGAATCTTAATCCTATTGTTAGTCATTTCCTATGATGTCTAGGTTGTTGGTTTGGTTTAAAGATGATTTTCTTCATCAAAGAACAATTAAATTCAATTGTTCTTCTAAAACATCTCATCATATTGAGAAAGTTCTTAGGACGAGTCCTAAACATCTTTTCAATATTTCTGAGATCATTTTGAGTCCAAGTAAATTTAGTTGCATACGTGAATTAATCATCCAGGAGTTTAGTTAAACTCTGTCTCTTGTTCAGTGAACTTGGGTATTTGATTACCTGATGAATGAAGTGACATCTCACTTAATACTCTATTTAAGAGTTATAATAATTAAAGCCTTTAGGGGCAAGTTGGTTTACTGAGAATTTTAATCATCCTTAAATTAAAGTTTGAGTTAATGATTTAAAGTGATTTAATTTAATTATGAGGTTTTAATTAATAATTTTAAGTTTGGAATAGTGTTCAAATTATTTTAGATTTAATTTAAATCCTTACACTTTCAATTATCTTCGTATTTCAGATTGATGTTTATGTTTTAAATTTACTTAGATAGAATGAGGTGTTAAAATTATTGATATGTTTTGATTTAAATCTTAATGATTTCATTTAGGTTTGTTGTTAAGTGATTTAAATTTAATTTAATTTAATTTGATTTGATTTAATTTAATTTGATTTAATTTAATTTAATTTTAATTTAATTTTAGTTTCAATATTTTAAATTTAATTTAATTTAATTGTTAATGTGTTAATTTAATTTAATTTAAACTTTGACTTGACTTAATTTAATTTAATTTAACTTAACTCCAAGACTTTAAATTTGATTTTAATTATTGGACCATTTAACATTTTAAGCTTTAATTCATTTAAGGGTTATCTTCTTTTAATTTTTAATTTATTTAATTTGGATTATTATTTTAATTTTTTATTAAGAACTAAATATTATTGAAGTGACTTATTTAGAGATTTTTAAATTAAAGAATAAATATCCTCTTAATAATATCCCTATTTTAATAATCCAAATTTCAAATATATTCCTTCCAAAATTTAAATTAGTTAATTAATTAGAGTTTCGTTTTGATATTATCAAAGTATTTAATGGGTTTCTACCCTTTTAATTCCCTAGGTTTCAATCATCCAAGAGAAAGTTAAAATCAAATATTTTACCCTCCATTTTGATTAAAACTAAAGTTTTAATTAAGGGTTAAAATTCTTAATTACCTTTATGCCCTTTTAGGCTTATTTATTTCATAACTCACTAAATTGAGCTCAAATGAATTTGAAATTTTTTTGCCACCTCACTTACATGTCAATTAAGACATTAAAGGAGAAAATGTGATTTTTCTGTCTTTAATTTATTTATATAATTATTTTTAGTAGAAAATAGGGGTTTTCAAAGAAAATTCAACAACATGACCAATGTAAAGTTTCTGTCCTTAAGAAAATTATGAGATGTGCCTAATGACTAGAGAATCACTTGGACCAATTTTGGTGATTTTTTGAATTATATTTTATTTATTATAATTATTTTGAATTTTAGATTATTAATTAATTTTAAAATAAAATAAAAATTGAAAAATAGATTTTATATTTTTCTTAAATTTCTCTGACCTAAAGGAGTACAAAGAAATAAATTTTATATTTTATGATTTTTTTTTATTTATTAGAATTATTTTAGTGAAAAAGGTTAAAAATTCATTTTTTAATAATAAAAATTACATTAAGCCTTTAAAATTCAATATTTTATCCTAGGGACTTAGGAAAAATAATTAGTTTATTCCTAAGTGATTAGGAGTCAAAATGTAATATTTTTATGATTTTTAATATTTTTGAGATTTTTATTATTTTTTAATTATTAAAATATTAAAATATTGTAAAAAATCAACTTTTTTAGAAAATTCTAATTTTAATTTTCCTGAACTCTCCTGATAACAAAGAAGCTCCAAAACCATTTTTGTGAATTTTTGAAAAGTATTTTTCGAGTTATGAATTTTTAAAGTTCCATTTTTCTTATGAGGCTTAATCAATCCATTTGGTGGGGTTAATCAAGTCCAATTGATTTCAAAATTTTATTTAAGGTTCTTCTGACCCTAAAGAGCAATGGAGAATTATTTTCAAGTTAATTTGGTGTGTGGTTAAACCTAATTAATTCAAATTTAATTTTGGGAGTTTAGGCCAATTAGGGTTATTTTGAATGAATTGACTCAAAATATATTTTTCATTGGGTCCCCTGGTCCTAAGAATCACCACCAAATTTTCCTAGAATTTATTTTACAACATGCTAATTATTGGAATTAAAATACCTAAAATAGTGACATGAACTTGGAAAATCAATAACTCTTCACAGAGATGGCCTCTGACCTTGAAAAATTCAGGGAATGTTCCCAAGATCAGAGGCTTCAAAAGCCCTATGGTCTCATGCCATGATGAATTGTCTATGTAAATGGAGAATCAAAACATTGGAAACAGTAAATAAATTATTAAAAATTAAATACTTATCCAATTAACTTGATTTCTTTTCCACATTATTCTCCTCTACTCATTGAGCAAGAGGGTATTTTTATTTTATTTTTGTGATTTTCCTATGCAAAGATATGAATTTTTGAAGTTCTAGTATTTAAATAAATCCAAAAAATCCTAATTTTCTACTTATCCGACTCGGTGCCGCGTCATCCTCGTTCGGATCGAAAGCCCACGAGTTGCTCTGTGATTCAGTGCCGCCATCTGACTCAGCGCTCTAGGGGCCCGCAGTTCACAAAACATTCCCTGGTCCGGCGCAATCTGAACCGTCCGCTCGATACACGAGCGATCCAACGGCTCCTGGTCATCGTCTACGCCTAGTGTGCACCCGTGACTGTACACACTCAAACCCTAATATCTCTCTGGATTCTCAATGGATTTTAGAGTTCTTATACTCTATGTATTCGTCTTGAAGAGACAAACTCATCCATACGGTTTATAAGCTATGAAATTAAAAAATGGAGAATTGCTGGAAGCTCGGGAGGAAGAGTGGGTTCATACCTTTGCTCCGAGAAGTGAAGCTTCGATCTGAGGGTCGTGTCAACGTCGATTGAGTCCAAGCAAGCTCTAAATGAATTCTCTGGCTCTGGGGATTTGTCTAAGTATGAAAGTGAGCAGACTCGATTTCAAAGCTTGGAGGCTGGAGCAACTGGGTGGCCTGGAGAGGGGGCTTTCACTGGGGAACTCCTTCTCTTGGTCCTGTGCAGTTGTGGGTGAGTTTAATTTGGATTTGGTGGAGGTTCCACAGATGTACTGGTTTTTTGGTGGATTTTCACTGGGGAACTCCTTCTCTTGGAGGAATTGAGCTCTATTAATGGGGTTTAGGGCAAAGGAACACTAGGGATCAACTGATCTGGGTTAGGAGAAGGTCTTGAAGCAATTTTTGCAGAGTTTCCTTAAGGTCTGGTTCATCACCTTGTTTGGCCGAGAGGTGAGTGGGTTTAAATAGAGGTGGCTGGAGGGCTTCCCATGGGGGTTTAATGGCTTGGATCAACTGCCTTGGCCAAGGGAAGAACAACCACAGTGGCCATTTAGGTTGGGACAAGTCAGCTAATTCAAATTGAATTTTTGATTCAAATTAAGCCTCTCGGCCTGGTGGTTTCCGTTGGCTGTGGTGGCTGGCCGGCCAGGCATGGGTCACCCTCAGGGTCAGGGAGGTCAGAGCTTGAGTTTGGTGCCAACAATTGGCTTTGGACATGTATAAAGGAGTTGGATTGAAATGGCATGGGGAGAAGGTTATTTTGGGTTCAAAAGGGTTAATCAATGGTTTTGGGCTTGGTGCACCACCCAAGGCCTGGATCTAGTCTGAAAAGATTCATTTGGGTCAGCCAAGAGGAAATGGTGTAGTCTCCATCAAGGATTAGGTGTCTAACTTGGTTTAGTGTGTATCATGGATGAGGTTAAAAAAGCTTAAGGAAGACTTAAGAAAGGGGCCCCTCCATTTGCCATAAATGACATGGTGAGGTGTCAAAACTCTCATGGCTTCATATGGCTTGCAAATGGCTCACATTTGGCTTACATTTGGCTTGGAAAAGGTTGGCTTGTTTCATGAAAATGAATTTTAAGGATTTTTGGTATTTAGGGGTAATTTGGCACATGGCTTAGTTTAGAAAAAATCAATGATGAATTTAATACATAGGGAGTGATTTAATTAAATAGATGATGAGATGAAAGTGTCATGTAGGCTTTGGATTGATTTTGAGCTTTTTGAAATCATTTTGGATGGGCTTTTAAAGTGGTTTAAGGAAGTGGGCTTTTGGATTTAAATTAAATTTAGGATGAAAATTTTGTAAAGGATTGTGCCAAATAAATGTTGCAATTGGTTTAGGCATGTGCCATGAGTGGTTTGGAATCAATTTGGTGTGGTTTGAAGTAGAATTGGGTTGAATTTGGGCTTTTTTTGATAAAGGGGCCAAGGTGGGCTAAATTGGGCTAACTTAGGCTAAGGTTGGGCTAAGGTTGAATTTGGTGTAAACCTAATGCTGAAAATGTTTATGGGAGTGTTACAAAGAGTTTTCAACTTTGGCTAGGTTCTAATTTTGGGATTTGGGCCCATTTGGGTTAGGCTTGGGCTTAGGTCAATTTAAGGGATTTTGGTTTTGGGTTAGGTTTAGGTGGAGTTTAGGTTCAAATTTTGGGCAAATAAATTTACTTTTTTGTTTGTGGGGATGTTAGGAAGGCTTTAGAAAAGATTTGGGGCCAATTGGGGTTGAGTTAGGTTGGTTTGGGCTAGGTTTAGGTCATGAGCCAAAATTGAGCCTTAGGCTTCAAATTGAAATTGGGCCCAAATGTCAATCAAATTGGACTTGGATTTGGTCTAAATTGATATTGGGGATATTGAATAGAAGTTTAGAATTGAATTGGACCAAAATTGAGTTCAATTGGGGTGATTTGGTTTGACATTGGGTTCACTTGCGTTAAAAAATGGGTCAAATTGGGGGTTTTGGTATAATTGGGGAAAATTGGCAAAATTAGCCCATGGTGTAGTTGAAAAAAATGAAATTAGGAATAATTGGGATGTTCTGGAATTTTCTGGGAATTTTTATAATTTTTGGATTTTTTGAGTAAAAGGCTATTTCGGTAATTTTGGGGGGGGGGGTTTAGGGGTATTTTTGGCCAAAGATGGTCAATTTGAGTGGTGGGAAGTGTTTAGGATTGATTTTGAGGGATATTGGGTAATTTACGTAATTTTGCAAATTTTGGATCATTTCAAGGGTATTTGGTAGGTTTGGTGGGTTCGGGGCCCTGAGGGTCAAAAACTGAAATTTTGAAAAAGGAAGATTGATCAAGTTTTAGTGAAATGGAATCATTTTGGTTGAGCCATGAAGCCATATTAAGCTCATATGAGCCATGAGAGGACTCATTTGAGGCATTAACTATGTCGTTCCTAACCCTCTTAGCCAGGGGCTTAGGGGTTAAGGACCATTCATATGAATTTCCTACATGAGTCAGGAAGTCAAGTTGGGTGAGAGTGTGGTTTTAGGACTTGGAATGTGTGTGAGAGTGTAGTGTATGTGCAAGTCAACCCTCACCAGACCAGGCCATCCAGGGTATTCCTAAGGCCAAGATGTCCTATAGGGAACTCATCCTTTAAACCTCCACATTTGATTTCAACCCTCTAGGTGATTAGGGGTCTACAATAAAGCTTGTGGGGTTTGCAGGGAGTTAAGAAGTAGTTTGAATTTCTAAATGGTGGGTTCCATTTCTAGTCCTCTAAGATTAGTCAAAGGAAAAGCCTAAGGCTAGATCCTAAGTACTAAAAGGAGAAGCAAAAGACCTCACCAAAATTGAGGTCAACACTATTTAGGGATTTCAACCTTTCACCCTGAAATCTCCACATTGAAGTCCTTCAAAACACATTTCCCTATTGTTGACCTCATTTTACAATGGGTCAATATCTTATGACCTAAAAAGTCAACTTTGGTCAAATTGGTCAAACCAGACCTAGTGACCTACACTGTTGACCCCGTAGGTCAACCCTATGACCTAAAAAGTCAACTTTGGTCAAATTGGTCAAACCAGACCTAATGACCAACCCTGTTAACCCCATAGGTTAACCTTTTGACTTAAAAAGTCAACTTTTGTCAAATTGGTCAAACCAAACCTGATGACCTACCCTGTTGACGCCATAGGTTAACCCTATGACCTAAAAAGTCAACTTTGGTCAAATTGGTCAAATCAGACCTGATGACCTACACTGTTGACCCCATAGGTCACCCTTTTGACCTAAAAAGTCAATTTTGGTCAAATTGGTCAAACCAGACCTAGTGACCTACACTGTTGACCCCGTATGTCAACCCTATGACCTAAAAAGTCAACTTTGGTCAAATTGGTCAAGCCAGACCTAATGACCTTGATGGCGATGAAACATATATATTTGGTCGCATGTCGTCGTCGTCAATTCCTGTATCATGTCAATGTCAAGGAGTCGCCACTCTCTTTCTCTATCTATCACCTTAATTCTTATCCTTCCTAGACTTACTATCAGAAGTTTTTGGAGAATTTGAAGAAGGATTAATCATGATAGAGATAGAGAGAAAAGAGATCAAAATGATAATCTCATAGAAAAAGTCTTCAGATTGTGTAATTACTGAAGTTTTTCATATAAGAAGATCATATGAAGATCTTGGATAACCAGAGAGGTCTTGTAGGTAAAATACCTATCCTGAGTTCTTTAATCTCCTATAGGAGCAAGCTCCTATAGTTAATTACATCCCAAGTAAGTAATATTGCCTAGGAAAACTCCCGATTAAGGTTAACATTTATCCTCGAAAAAATGTGAGTGTTGTTGTGGCAGTGTGTTTTGTCTTGTTGCTAATGTCGTTATTTTCTTAAAAAGTTTCAGGTTATATGTCTAACCTAAAAGTTTTTGTTTTGTTTTGTTGCTAATGTCGTTGTTTTGTTGAAAAGTTTCAGGTTATATGTCTAACCTAAAAGTTTTGTTTTGTTTTGTTGTCAATATTCCGTCGTCGATGTCCTGCAAAACAGAATTAGCACACCCTATAACATGCAAAGAAAATCTAAACAGAATTTCTTGTCTTCATCCTGTAAAGAAAATATTGTCAAAAATAATGTCACAGAATATTTTTTTGAATGTCAAGTTATTTTGAAATGTCAACTTCATGTTAATCATGTTGTTTTATTTTTGAAATGTCAAATTTTCGTTGATTATGTCAACATCAGATTTATGTCGGTTATGTCGATTTTGGTTTGAAATGTCGAATTTATGTCGATTATGTCGATATTCATTTGAAATGTCAAATTTATGTCTGTTATGTTGATTTTTGTTTGAAATGTCAGATTTATGTCGATTATGTCAATTAAATGTTTGAAATGTCAAATTTATGTCGGTTTTGTCGATTAAATGTTCGGAATGTCAAATTTATGTTGATTATGTCGATTTGAGTTCAATTTTATCGATTTAAGTTCAATTTGGGTTGAACCTAAGATTTATGTCGATTTAGGTTCAATTTGATCTGAATCTATGGTTTATATCGATTTAGGTTCAATTTGGGTTAAACCTAAGGTTTACGTCGATTTAGATTCAATTTGGATTGAATCTAAGGTTTAGGTCGATTTAGATTCAATTTGGGTTGATCCTAAGGTTTATGTCTATTTAGATTCAATTTGGGTTGAACCTAAGGTTTATGTCGATTTAGATTCAATTTGGGTTGAACCTAAGGTTTATGTTGATTTAGATTCAATTTGGGTTGAATCTAAGGTTTATGTTCAGTTTAGTAGAGTTAGGTTCATTGTTGGTTGAACCTAAGGTTTAGATTTGGATTTAAGTTCAATGTAGGTTGAACATAAGTTAGGTTTTGGTTTAGGTTCAAGTTGAGTCGAACCTAAGGTTTAGGTTTGGATTTAAGTTCGATGTAGGTTGAACTTAAGTTAGGTTAAGATTAGGTTCATGTATGTTGAACCTAAGGTTTATGTCAAGCTAAGCTGAGTTAGGTACACTGTCAGTTGAACCTAAGGTTTCAATATGAGTTGAGCTTAAGTTAGGTTTAGGTTAGACTTAGGTTCATGTCATGTTAAACCTAAGTATGATTTGACTTAAGTCTAATATGGGTTAGACTTAAGTTAGGTTTGTGTTAAACTTAGGTTCATGTCAGGTTGATCCTAATTATGGTTTGACTTAAGTCTAATATGGGTTAGACTTAAGTTAGGTTTAAGTTAGACTTAGGTTTATGTCAAGTTGAACCTAAGTATGGTTTAAGTCTAATATGGGTTAGACTTAAGTTGGTTTAGGTTAGACTTAGGTTCATGTCAGGTTGAACCTAAGGTTTGATGTTTGACTTAAGTTCAAGTTATGGTTGAATCTAGACTTAAGGTTGACTTAAGTTCAATATGGGTTGAACTTAAGTTAAGTTTTGAGTTTAGGTTAAGTTAGATTCAAGTCAGGTTGATCCTAAACTTAAGGTCGATTTAAGTTCAATAAGGTTTGAACCAAAGTTAAGGTTTGACTTAGATTAAATTAGGTTCTAGTTGGATTGAACTCAAGTTTAATTCAATTTAGGTTAGGTTCAATATGGGTTGAACCTAAGGTTTCATGTTAAGTTAGGTTCAATGTGGGTTGAACCTAAGGTTTAGGTTAACTTGAGTTCTAGTTAGATTGGACTCAAGTTATGTTAGGTTTAAGTTAGGTTCAATGTGGGTTGAACCTAAGGTTTAGGTTAACTTGAGTTCAAGTTAGGTTGGACTCAAGTTAGGTTAGGTTTAGGTTAGGTTCAATGTGGGTTGAACCTAAGGTTTAGGTTAACTTGAGTTCAAGTTAGGTTTGGCTCAAGTTAGGTTAGGTTTAGGTTAGGTTCAACGTGGGTTGAACCTAAGGTTTAGGTTAACTTGAGTTCAAGTTAGATTGGACTCAAGTTAGGTTAGGTTTAGGTTAGCTTTGGTTTAACTTGAGTCTAATATGGGTTAGACTTTAGTTTGGTTTGTTTTTGACTTAGGTTCATGTCAGGTTGAACCTAAGTTTGGTTTGACTTAAGTCTAATGTAGTTTAGACTTAAGTTAGGTTTAGGTTTAATTTAGGTTCAATGTGGGTTGAACCTAAGTTTGGTTTGACTTAAGTCTAATGTAGGTTAGACTTAAGTTAGGTTTAGGTTTAATTTAGGTTTAATGTGGGTTGAACCTAAATTTGGTTTGACTTAAGTCTAATGTGGGTTAGACTTAAGTTTGGTTTAGGTTTGTTTGATTAAGTCTTATTTAATTAAGACTTAATAGTTTAATTAGGTCTAATAAATTAGACTTAATCAAGGTTTATGTTGATTAAACCTTAGTTAGTTAAAGTTTAATAGTTTAATTAGGTCTAAGGGTTAGACCTAATTAGGGTTTAAGGTTGATTAAACCTTAGTTAGTTAAGGCTTAATGGTTTAATTAGGTCTAAGAGTTAGACCTAATTAGGGTTTAGGTTTGATTAAACCTTATTTAGCTAAGGCTTAATGGTTTAATTAGGTCTAAGAGTTAGACCTAATTAGGGTTTAGGTTTGATTAAACCTTGTTGACCTCATTTTTGATGAGGTCTTCTCTTCTTCTCTTTAGTACTTAGGATCTAGCCTTAGGCTTTTCCTTTGACTATCTTAGAGGACTAGAATTGGGACCCACCTTTTAGAAATTCAAACCACTTCTTAACTCCCTGCAAACTCCACAAACTTGACTATAGACCCCTAATCACCTAGAGGGTTGAAATCGAATGTGGAAGTTTAAAGGATGAGTTCTATAGGACTCTTTGGCCTTAGGACCGCCTACAGGTGGCACAGTGCAGTGGGGGCTGATTTACACACACACTACACTTATACACTACACTTTCACACACTTCCTAAAACCACACCCATACCCAACTTGACCTCCCGACTCATGTAGGTGATTCACATGGATGGCCGCTTAACCCCTGAGCCCTTCGCTAAGAGGGTTAGGAACAACATAGTGAATGCCTCAAATGAGTCCATTCATGGCTCATATGGGCTTGATATGGCTTCATGGCTCAACCAAAATAACTTCTTTCCACTTACATCCACCCAATCTTCAATTTCCCAAATTTTCAATTTTTGACCCCCGGGACCCTACACCTGCTAACTTACCCAAAACCCTTGAAATTACCCAAATTTCTCAAAAATTTCCAAATTACCCAAAATTCTCCAAAATCATTCCCAAACATTTCCACATCACTTAAATTGATCACCCATACCCAAAAATACCAAAAATTCCAAGAAAACCTCTCAATACCCTCCAAATACCCAAAATACCCCTCTTGACCCAAAAATCCAAAAATTCAGAAAATTCCCAGAAAATTCCAGAAAATCCCAAATATTCCCAATTTCATTTTGTCTAACTACACCATGGGCCAATTTTGTCAATTTACCCTACTTTTGTCAAAACCCCCAATTTGGCCCATTTTAACCCAAAGTGAACCCAATGTCAAACCAAACCTACCCAATTGACCCAAATTCTGGTCCAATTCAATTCTAAACTTCAATTCAACATTCTCAACACCAATCTAGGTCAAATCCAAGTTCAATTTGATTGATATTTGGATCCAATTTCACTTTTAGCCTTAAAGCCCAATTTGGACCCATGACCCAAACCTAACCCAAACTCACCCAATTCAACTCCAATTAACCCCAAACCTTTTCTAAATCTTCCTTAACATTCCCACAAACAAAACACTAACATGATTTTCCCAAAATTTGGACCCAAATCCCACTCAAATTCAACCCCAAGCTAAAAGGCCCATTTTTGACCTAAACCCAAACCTAACCCAGAATGAGCCCAAACACCAAAATCAAAGCCTAACCAAAGCCAAAACCTCTTTGAAACACTCCCATAAACATTTCTCAACATTGATTTTACATCAATTTCAACCCTAGCCCAACATTATCCCAACTTGGCCCACTTGGACCCATATAGGCCCACTTACCAAATAAACCCAAATTCAAACCAATTCAACTCCAAATCACACCAAATTGACTCCAAGCCATTCATAGAACATCCCCAAACCAATTATGACATTTATTTGACAAAGTTCTTCACAAAATCTTTACCCAAATGCCCATCCTAAAATCAAAAAGCCCATTTCCCTTAAACTTTCCTAAGAGCCCACTTCCTTCAAATTCAAAAGCCCAAAATCTACCCTAAAGCCCACATGACATCTCTATTTGTCATCCACTTAATTAAATCCATTACCTAATTCCTAAATTCATCATAAAATTATTCCAAATCAAGTTTCATACAAATTTCCATCAAATTACCAAAAATTCTTAAAATCCATTTTTCATGAAATTGACCAAACCTTTTCCCAAGCCAAAGGTGAGCCATGCAAGCCATGGACAAGTCACATGAAGCCATGGAAGGCTTGACATGTGATCAAGCCATTAATGGCAAAAGGAGGGGCCCCTTTCCTAATCCTCCTTAACCCCTTTTTTACCTTAAGCATGTCACACACTAAACCATGCTTTGCCACCTCATCATGGATGGAGACCACACCATTCTCTCTTGGCTGACCCAAGTGATCTTTTTCGGCCCAAGACCAGGCCTTGGGTGGTGAACCTAGCCCAAAACCATGGGTTGACTCATTTGAACCCAAAATGGTCTTCCCCCATTCCATTTCAATCCAAGCTCTTTACACATGGCAATTGCCGATTGCTTGCACCAAGTCCCAGCCCCGACCCACCCGACCTTGAGGGTGACCCATGCACGGCCGGCCGGCCACCGGGCCGCCGGAAAACACCATGGCCGAGAGCTCACATGTGAGCCCAACTTGGAATCCTCACCTGCTGAGCTGCCCCATCCCCAGTGGCCATTGGAGCTGTTCTTCTCTTGCCAAGAGCAGGCTGATCCCAAGCCCTAACTCTCCCCGGGAGGCCCTCCACCCTCTCCTATTTAAACACCACCCCTCTCGGCCATGAGAGGTGCTGAAAACAAACCTTAAGGAAACTCGCCAAAATTGTTCCGGACTCCTCCCCATACACGAGCACTTGATCCCCAGTGAGATCCCCCTGCCATTTCTTCTCTCGTGAGCTCGATTTCAAAGTTGAAATTCCACCCAAAACCGGGACACTTCTCCACAGTGAGCCAATCCCCAAATTGATTGGTTCTACACCTTCACCGGACCGAGGGAAGGTGTCCACCAGCAAAAGCCCCATCTCCGAGGCCACCCGGTTGCTCGGCCTCCAAGCTTTGTGATCGGGCTTGGTCGAAATCACATCTGAGACAATTCACCGGACCGGGAGACTTCATCCGGAGCTTCGCTGGGATCCAATCGAAGGCGCAACAACTCTCGGATCGAAGCCACACTTCTCCGAGCAAAGGTATGAACTAATTCTTCATCCCGAAGCATCGGAGATTCTCCATTTCAAATGCTTTAATTTCAATGCATAATAACCGTATAGATGTGTTCGTCTCTTCAAGACGAATCCATAGAGCATAAGAACATGAAAATCCATTGAGTATCGAGTGAGATCTTAGAGATTTAGTGTGGACGGCTCTCGGGTGAGGACGCTCGGGGACGATGAACGGATGCCATCCATTCAATACACGCGCGGACGGACGGCTCAGATGGCGTCGGACCAGGAGATGGTACAAGAACCGCGGGGCCCGGGCTGCGCGACTCAGATGGCGGCGTCGAATGGGAGCGCGACGCGTGTGCGTTCGGAGATGCCGAGGATGAGTTGGCGCCGCGTGGATAAATAGAAAATTAGGGGTATTTTCTATTTATTTAATGATAAGTAAACCATTAACCAATCACTAGAGCTATGCCATAAAGTGTCTATTCTCAAGTAAAAGCATGACTTTTTTCATGACTCAAAATAAGTGGTCATCTTTTCATAAGATGTGTGCATCTTCTTAATGATATATTAATTACAAAAAGTGCTGTGATGCATAAGAGAATGAACAAAATAGTAGGATATCCATTATATATATATATATATATATATATATATATATATATATATATATATATATATATATATATATTTAATATATATATTTCGAGCCAAAACGAGCCCCTCAAAAATGTTCTAACACGAACACGAACGAACAAAATTTTCGAGCTGTAATGTTTTCTTCGAACATGAACGAACAAAATTTTGTTCGTGTTCACTCGTTTTATATCCAGCACAAAAAAATTGTCCATGATGACTCCTTTCGCTAGTGAACAAATCAAAACGAAACTCATTTAACGAGCCGAACTGGGGACTTTTGAAGAAACAACGAGCCATTTTGAAAGCACTAATCGAGTGCTCTATTTTTATATTTCCTCTATTTTTATTTTATATATAAAAGAATTTATTATTTTATATATTCTTCTCATATATTTGATAAGTTTTCACGTGATGAGAGGCAAACTTGTATAGGATTCAAAAGGGGGTATTTCACACTCCTCCTTTAAATTTAGATTTTCTACTTATATGTGAAGGCATTTTGATATGTCATTCATCATAAAGTATGAAATATCAATTTTATCTTCCCCTAATATTATTTCGTCTCGTTATCAATGCCCCGCCCACGTCAGTCCAGGAAGGCCGCAGTTTGTATTGATAGTGAACGTACGCATTGTACTTTAAGGAAATGCTTTTTATTTTTTTATAGTACAATAATTTATACTTCATAAGAAAATAAAAAAAAAAATTGTTATTATTGAACGTAATCGGATAATGCAAATAAGAATTGTATTCTTCTAAAAAATAATTCAAAATCTAAGTAATCTGGATCTTATCATCTCAAAATCAAACATTTTATCTAATGTGTTATGTTGTGGAGCCTAAAGCACCCATCTACAACAACCAACATTACATAACAACAAGAAGCATTTTCAAAGAGAGCGCCACAAATTCCGTACCAAGGAGCTTCTCCATGGGCGCGCCGGTGCAGCTTACTCTTTCACTTGCTTCAATTCGTGATCGCAACGACAAAAGTATTCTGATGTGGTTCTCTCAATAGCTTTCCCAGAAAGAAGAAAAGGGTAATAAAGGAGGATTTCAAAGAGGGCCTCTCTTATGAGATCAAGAAGAAAGCCAGAGCAAATTCTATAAGTTCCTATTATTGTAGAGAAAAGATTCGAGTAGGTATTATGTACATCTCTTATTCTTTATAGTACAAATTTTGTGATAGTGTACTTAATTGCATTTCCACATTAGACATAGTGTTTTTTTTTTTAAATTATTTTGTTATGATTCTATTTCCAATATTTTGTTCCAAATTCTTCAATCAACGTGATCTTATTCCACAATGTAGTTTTGATTCTAATCGGATCGAAGTGCTAGTAGAAGTAAAGATTATTTTCATCCCAACATAATGATGGCTTCGATACATGATCAAGCCCACATCATCAATTATCACCTCCATACACTCAAAGTACTCACCTTCATATGCAACACAGATGCCAGTATTTAATCAACATATAGTCCGTATCAGCCGCCGTAGCTTATTTAAAAGTTATCGCACAACAACTATTATGAAAAACCCACTAAGCCGTAGCGCGTGTTCGCCGCGAAAAGCACTTACTGCTCATAGCTAACCAAATTTCCGTATATCAATCGTTTCCCGAATAAATGCACAATTTCGCTCACGTACCGTAACGTTGCCTACAACATAACTCTTCATATTAACGCATTACATACTTGAAAGTAAATTACTAGTTCAAACATTACAAAATAAAAATAGACACCTCACTAAAATGTTTCGAGTAGCACGGCTATCAAACTTTAAAAAAAAGATTAGCTATTATAATAATTACGTATGATAATATTATTTTTAAGATGCACACGAATGTCACGAAAGTTGTCAGCTATCCAAGTAAACCCTTCGCCCAATCACTCTCAAAAATTTCTCAATCCTTCAACCCATCCGCCCACCTAAGTAATTCAAATTTCATTCTTCTCATCGATAACCGTAAACTGCCTCGTAATTGCTGCATATCACAAGAAGCTACGAACATTGTAGTCCGTAGTAAGAATAAAATTCCCATGGAAGTACTCAATATCCTTGAGCTCATCTTTTCTAAAAAATTAAAAACACAAAGCACATACCCTTAAATGTAACATTAGTAAAAACTAATTATAAGTAACTACCAAAGCTTTATACAACCGTGAGGTTCATAAAATTTAAGTAAAAAAATAAAGATGGGCGTGTAGGAAAAACTCACCACAAATGTGCTTCCTACAAAAAATTCGACATTGTGAAGTTCTTCACATCCAAGCCAGGCTCGAAGGCTCAAGAAGCTTAGCATTCGACTTGAAATCGGAGAACTGTGCATAGTGGGCATAACCCACTCTTCCTTCTTCTTCAAAAAGAAGAACTTCTCCTTCCGTAAGCTCGACTCTTCCTTCTTTTCGCTCAACTACTTCGTTGCCAATGATGAATAATATCAATGGAAGAATCCATCGAATACATGATCTTCATCTTGGAACGAGAAGATGCGAAACCCCTTCCCTTCTATACATAGAAAGCTTCTGTGAAGAGATACATATGATCAATTTGAACACATTACCGTCCGTTCATGCCCCTCTTCAGCCTCTTCATAGAAAAGAACTTTCAAGTAAACACGAAAAAGGATCTACCCCTTTCCTTTCGATCGTCTCATGTTTCTTTATCGACATCAGAATAAGTACATAATCTTATACCAAATTGTGTATTATCACAAATGATATGTGATCCCACGCCCCAAAACGGAAACATATAAATATTATAATTAATATAAAAAACAAATAAACTAAATAAGGATAAATCATAAAAAATATTTTACAAAAAGCTTTTACCATTTAATTCACATGCAATGATTATAAAAAAAATTTTAACAAGTAAAATAAAAACATTAATTTTCAAGAAAAGCCACTAATTGTTATCATCATCATCATCTTTAGTAACCTGATGCTAAAACTTCTTTAATTGCTTCAATTCAGCGCATTTCATTCAGACTGAAACTAAATGTTTTAATGACTTAGATAAAGTCTAACTAGCCCAATTGCTAATATATACATATATATATTCCAATCTCTATATAACTATTGTATTTCGTAAAACTTTCAGATGATAGAATGATAATTTAACTTATAACGCAGTGCTAAAAAATGCAACACTAACATAAATAAAACAAAAATTTATGGGAGGAGACACCAAATTTATTTAATTGGAAAAATCCTGAAAAGAGTAAAAAATTATTGGGTCTCATATGATATTGAATTTAAATTTAGAATATTTTTTGCTCAAAATACATTGAGATTCATGCATATTGTGTGCTAGAAAATTAATAAAATATTAACTTAAGATATTAAGAAAAGAATGTAAATATATGGTATGCTAAAATAAAAATATCATTTTCCCGCATCAAAATAATAATAATAAAAAGTTTCAGCTTTAAAAAAGAGAGAAACCGAATTATCCTAATCCACGCAAAAAGCGAGGGATTTTTGGCTAAACTTAAAATAATAATAATAATAATAATAAAAGGAGAAAAATAGATAACGAAATCGAAAGAGGCGGCGGGCGGATTCGAAACTAGCGTTAGAGAATGAATTAATATTTAAATCTATATATACTTAACTCACAGTCTGTATTATTGCAAGTTGCGGTGTTGGAACGATCGACTGCGTTCTGCGGCCCCTACCTCTCCCTCCACCTGAAGAAGACTGAAGAGTCCAGCAACTGAAGAGGTAATTCAATTTACATTTATTTCAATTTAATAATTGGGTTTTCTATCTTTTCTTTAAAGCAAAGCACATTATAAATTCTTATATGATCCGTATATTACTTCTCAACACTGTTATGCATTTACAAATTAATTTTTGATAGTTTTTTT
This sequence comes from Papilionanthe hookeriana x Papilionanthe teres, assembly GCA_022702705.1. Taxonomy (NCBI): domain Eukaryota; kingdom Viridiplantae; phylum Streptophyta; class Magnoliopsida; order Asparagales; family Orchidaceae; genus Papilionanthe; species Papilionanthe hookeriana x Papilionanthe teres. The sequence goes on from CM040428.1 coordinate 144,783,593, forward strand.
ATTTCAAGATTGGGCGAGCGGACTCATTCCGTTCTAAACTGAAAAAAACGGAAGATTGGCAATCATCTTAGAAGAAAATGGATGCGTACTTATCATACAAAACTTAAAAGAAAAGTAAAACAGATAATAAGTAAGAAGAACTTACCCCAAAAATTCATTTATTTTTTTAATTCTGCTCCGATTTTTCTTTCTTGATAAAACATTTTCTTTAAAATCTTGTTTTATTTTAATTAAATTATATTATAACTTATAATTTATATTCAAATTTAAGTTAGTATTGAACAGCACCTTATCAAGTTTGTTTAAGAATTTAAAAATAATTTAATTTTAAATTAATTAGTTAGTATTTATCTGATTGCTGGTTAATAATCAGTAGATAATAATACTCTACATATTATTTTAAGAGCAAAATATTAAATGTTTTTTAATGTCATAAATTTAAAAAAATTATTATTAAATTGCATAAATATTTATTTATATCATTTTATGTATGGATAATTTTTCTAATCTGGAATTTCTGAGCGAAATATGCATGTAATTAGAAGAAACAAAAGAATTTTGCCTAAGATAATTCGTAATTACCGCCAACAATTCAATACTTTTTAAATAAAAAAAGATAAATAATACTTCATTTTTTCCCGAGTTTTATTTTTAGACATATCATTTTATTTTTGCACAAAAATATAAACTATAATTGCCGCTACGTTTCATCTTCAAGGATAATAAAAAAGAGTTTTCGATATTTAACCAATTTTAATTTTTATACATGAATTAATTTTATATATTGTTGATACATATATTTAATAAGTAAGTTCTATCTTTCTTCCACTTAATTTTGCTCCTATTTTTCTTCTTGATAAAAAATGCTTTCAAACAATTTATAATACTTTTGCGTGATACAAACATCTTAATTTAGAGGCAAAATTATCAAACTTTATACGGTTAAAATAACAAAATTTTTCAACAAAAAATTAAATTTTAAAAATTCATAATTTTCAAAATACTTCTTAAAAATTCACCAAATTGGTTTTGGAGCCTCTCTGATATTAGGGGAATTTAAGAAAATTAGAATTGCAATTTTCCAAAAAATTTGATTTTTTACATTATTTTAATATTTTTAATAATTAAAATAATAAAAATAAAAAAAAATAATAAAATTCACCAAAATGTCACACTTTGAATTTTAATCAATTAGGAATAAACCCCATATTTTTCTTAAATCTCTATGATGAGATATTAAATTTTAAAACCCTAAGGTAATTTTAAAATAAAAAAAATGTATTTTATAGCATTTCCATTAAAATAAGACTAATAAATAAAACAAAAATCAGAAAATTATAAAAATTAGTTCTCTGATTTCCTTGATATCAGAGAGATTTTTGAAAAATATAAAATTCATTTTTTAACCTTTATTTTATTTTTAAATTAATTAATACTCCAAAAACCAAAATAATTATAATAAAAATAATATAATTCAAAAAATCACCAAAATTGGTCCAAGTGGTCCTCTGGACATTAGAAATGTCCCATAATTTTCTTAAGGATAGAAACTTTCCCTTGGTCATGTCATTAAATTTTCCTTGAAAATTCTTATTTTCCACTAAAAATAATTATATAAATAAATTAAATACAAAAAAATCACGTTTTCTCCTCTAATGTCTTGATTGACATATGAGTGAATTCTCATAAAAATTTCAAATTCATTTAAGCTCAATTTAGTGAGTTATGAAATTAGTAAGGTTAAAGGGCAAAATGGTAATTAAAATTTTAACCTATAATTAAAAATTTTAGTTTTAATTAAAAGGGTGGGTAAAATATTTGATACTAAGTTGATTTTGGAAGTTTGAAACTTAGGTAATTAAAGGGTAGAAACCTACCAAATAATTTGAAAGTAATTAAAATAAACCTTAATTAAATAATTGTTTAAACTTGGAAGAATAATAAAAAATTGGAATTATTAAAATAGGGATATTATTAGGAAGAAATTTATTCTTTAATCTAAGTATCCCTAAATTGATCACCTCAATAATATTTAATTCCTAATTAAAATGATAATCCAAATTCAAAATTTAAAATGCTAAAAGACTTAATCATTAAATTAAATTAAAATTAAAACATTCAAATTAAATCCTTTTAAAATTTCAATTAAATTAATACTTTAACAATTAAAATTAAATCATCCTTAAAGCATAAAGAATAAAATATTAAATTAAAATTAAAATTAAATTAAAAAAATATAAAACCAAATTAAAATTTAAATTAAATTAAAATTTAAATTAAATTAAATTAAAATTAAAATTAAATTAAATTAAATTAAATTAAATTAAATCACATTAAATTAAATAAAAACATATTAAATTAAATTAAATTAAATAAAAAATAAAATCAAGTTAAAATAAAAATAAAATTAAATTAAATAAATAAAATTAAATTAAAATTAAAACTAAACCAAATTAAATTAAATAAAAATTAAATTGAATAAAATTGAATTAAATATAACATCACTTAAGACATGAAGAATTCAAAAACAAATCTAAAACCACTTGAAAACTATTCCAAACATAAACCCATTAATTAAAATTAAGTCGAATCACAAATCACTTGAACATCGATTTGCCCTCAAAAGCTCTTGTTGTCATAACTCCTAAACAGATGTTAAGTGAAGTGTTACTTCACTCATAAGATATTCAAATGTCCTAGTTCACTGAGCAAGATAACAAAACTTGAACTCCTGGATGATTGATTCATTGTATAATTAAATTCTCTTGGACTTAAAATAATCCTAGAAGTATTGAAAAGATGTTTAAGATTCGTCTCAAGCACTTCCTCAATACAATAGGATGTTTATAAGAACAATTGAACTTAATTGTTCTTTGATGAAGAAAATCGTCCTCAAACCAAAACACAAGAGCCTAGACGTCATAGGAAATGACTAGCTATAGGATTAGGAACTTGGTAGAAAACCATAACCCTTCCCTTAGCTTTACCTAGGAACTTGCTTTAAATGCTTAAATATTCTAAATTGTGTTTAAGTGCAGCTTGGGATGACGGGAAGACCCTCCAGGTACACTTTTATTTTATTGCAATTTACCTTCTTGCAATTTACCTTATTGCAAATGCACTTTACTTTTCTTGCATGATAAACAACTGTTGCATGAAAACCCACACCTTTAGGATAACACCTAAAACCAAAACCAAAACTAAATTAAAAGTCATTGCATGATAAAATTCACCGCCACAACATTTCAATATATAAAACAACTCAAAATTTAATCACAAACAGAACAACAAAACTACAACTACAACTAAATTAAAACGTCTTGTTGGATGATCGGGAATACCTCGGATGATGTAACCTACGTGTTGCTAACGGGATTTCCCATGGTCTAAATGAAAGTGTGGAACTCATTTAGTTGAGTTTAGCAAATTCATCTGGACTAAGTGAATCCGATAAAAATAACGATGCCGGAAGGATGGAACCGTGGGATCTTAACCGGTGTTGTTATAATCAATTTTAAGATTTATTTTAATTAAAACATAAAAAACACTTGAAAATTAAGATTTCTAAAACCAAACTCTTCTCTTCTCTTTTGATTACAATCTTCTAAAACTAAACCCCTCTGCAACAACGAGGAGCTCGGAGCATGGTGGGCAGCACGACCATCGTCATCAGCAAAACCTGAGTCTACTTCAGTAAAACTTTCTTAGAATTAAATAACCAAACCATAGGACTTCGAGGTAGTTTACCTAGTGCAACATAAATCCCCAATCTTTTTGTTAGGCATTTGCATTGCAAATTAAGCCCTAACCAGTCTTAGGATTCCGAGGTAGTCGTCCGATACAACATAAACCCTCACATCTTCAAGGCTATTTGTGTGATCACATCGTACGAATATAAGTCCTAATTGATTAAAATTGGCCAGATCAAAACATTAAATAAATATTAGGACTTTTTTAAATTCAAGCCAAATAATAGGATAGTCGAGAAATTACCGAAGTTCGCTTCGAATCTGTGATTTCTCCTACCTCTCTTCCTTTGAATTCCTAAAACAAAATGTTCCAAACTTGATCCATTCCCTATTGAAATTCTAAAATTTAATCCCTTAAAAACTTAAACTTTGAGATTCTTGAGAGCAGAATTATTGATTATTATCGAGAGTTTTCTTATGTGATTCCCATCACTTAAGATGTAATTAACTATAGGGGCTTGCCCTTATAGGGAATTTTAAGAACCCAGGTAATATAAACCCTACTTAATTTCTTTTCATTAAGCAGGGGAACTTGTCGGCTTATAAAATTGGTTCGTAGACCAAATAGATGTCACAAATCTTCTAGTTTATTTAATTGAGCCCCATTATCAAGCAGTGTGTCTATTCTTCAGGATATATACACGGTTTGTGGTGCGGTGCTCGTTTATATAAACTATTTGAAATGTGAGATCAGTTTGATTTCATTTCTTAAAATTTTCAAATTTAAAATTATTTTCAAAATCAAATAATACTTTTCAAATTATTTATTTAAATTAAATTAAAAATATGCCGACAGAGTGTTCAATCATCGCCTGTTCTATCAGATTTATATTCCAGAAGGGTCAAACAGAAATAATAGTGTTTCTAGATATATTCCGCCTACTGGAGAGTGGAATTAAATGTTAGTTTGATCTTGTGGCTTGTTTTGTGCATCTTATGTTTTATAAGTTTGATTTTTTAAGTGTTTAATGTTTTATGTTTGTGTTCTATTGCACTTTAATGTGTGATTGTTACATCTTAGTTATGTAAACCTATCTTTATGATTATTGAGTAATTTTGTATTTTGGGAATTTAATCAAAAGTGTTTGGATAGAGATTTTTAGTTTGTATTAAGTGTGGTTTATTTTTAATGAATATAAGTTTGTGTTTGTGTGAAACTTGGTTGGAATCGATGGATATTAAAATCTGAAATTGGAGTATTCAGAGATTTATGGAGAAGAGACAATCATTTTAAGAATATTAAGGGTGATTAACTAAGTGGTTTAGTGCATTTTCTTAATTGTGAAAATATGGGCATTAGGGGATAAGCGTTAGAGTGTCGGTGCTTAAGCGCCAGATTTTGCGGCTAAGCACTGAAGGCCTTGCGCTTAGGCGCCGGTTCGCGAAAATTGATTTTTAGTAGTTAAAAACCCAAATATAGCCATTTTTAACTACCATTATCGTCTTCAACCTCTGATTTTCATGAAAAAGGAGCCTAGGGCATCAATATATTGGATCATTTGAAAGCAGATGTCAACAGAAATTGATAGATTTGGATTCCTTGAGGTAAGAGCACTGCTCCTGAGTAAAATTTTTTTATTTTCACCATGTATTTTGATTAAATTTTGGAAAATCCTAAAATCACTATTCATGGTGAAAATTCGAGGAAAAGGATGAGAAATTTCTTGGATTTAGTGGAAATTACTTTTGGAAGTTAATTTAGCAAGTTTAGTTTGATTTTAGAATTTATGGTGAAATTTTTTCTTGAATTTTTAGAGATCGCTCTAAAGTCAAAGTGCACAAGAGAAAAGACAAGATTTGATTCTGATAAGTTTGTTATTACAAGGGCTGAGGAACGATACATCGACACACTACACTCACATAAATTGATTTCTGAGCGTGTGTTTAGTAAGCCAGGAGAAGTTATTGAAGAGATGATTTCTAGAAGGAATTGGGAGAATTACTATTGCTTCTCCGCTGTTGCTGTTGTTTCTGTGGTTAGAGAGTTTAATGTGAACTTACCTATAGCAGAAGAGAATTTGGTGATGGTGAGGAGGTAAGAAGTTGATTTTTCACCTACAGTAATCAATACTTTTTATCGACTACCTCCTGATATGTTTAGTTTTTATTCTAACTATCATCCTACTGAGGGAGAGTTGGATGAGATAATGGCTGCTGAATGATGGAAGAGGATTATGGAAGATAACTAATGATAGAAGAGTCAATTTTCAGGCCTCTAAGTTAAATGCCACTTCTAAAGCTTGGCATAATTTTATCTCATCTAAGCTGTTGCCTTAAGGTCATACTAGTGAAGTTACAAGAGAGAGAGCTGTGTTGAACTATTGCATTCAGTAAGACAAGCCTATATATATTAGTGCAATCATTTATGATAAAATTTTTAATTGTGTCAGATAAACCACTACTGCAGGTATGGGATTTCCTTCCTTGATTCATTCATTATGTGAGCGGTCTGGTGTGAAATTGAAACTTGGGAAGAGGTTCTTCAGCCTTTGAAATCAATTACAAGTGTAAACATTGGAGCTTACACTGTACATCCAGAGTTTGGCTGGAGAGGAGGATTTGGTAGGGCTTCTACTGCTTCTACTTTTTCTTCTGCTACTTCTACTTCCCGTGCTACTACTTCGCGAGCTTCATCATCTAGTGATTCACACACTGGTTTGTTAAGAAAGTTTTTGAAGAAGGTGAGTCTTACTCGTGAGCATGTTAGATACATGGATGGTAAGATTGATAATATGGAAAGATATATTGTGAAACATGATGAATATGAGCAGAATTATCAGCATTATTTGGATAGATTGATTAGAGGTGATCTGAGTGCTGAGATGTCCCCTCATCCATTCTATATACCTTATGTGTCATCCAAAGATTGGAACGAGCAAGATGATGATGAGGAGGAGGATGATTAGTAGATTTGTTTTTTTTATGTGTTACTGAGTTTTTGTTGATGTACTGATGTATGTTGTGTCTTGTGTTTTATTTTGATGTTGTGTTTGTGGTGTGAACTCTGGTAGTATGCTGATTGTAGTTAGACTATTTTTTATGCATATTCAGATATATCTTTGTTGGACTGATATTCTATATATGTATTGTGTGATATATGTGTAGTAGTAAATATTTTAATGTGCATTTTGTGTCAGAGTTCTTATAGTGTGTACTTTAATTCCAAAACTGTTAGGAGAATATGGAGCACTATTAAAAACTATTATTTAAAAACTACATGTTTAAAACTTTTTAAAATCTACTACTACCACTTGTTATCTAGTATTGGTGTGATTTCAGTTATTTTCAGTTAGTGTGTATTTGCTTTGAAAACCTCCACTACTATAGAAGTCTTTTGAAATTTTTACTTTTCTTTTTATAAAAAAAAAATTGACTTTGATTTCTTTTTACTCCTGTTTTTAAATTGTTATACTTGCATATTTAGGATAATAAGATTCCTGCAAGCATGTTATGTTAGTTTTTAATTCTCACACATGTATCATTTCTTATGCTTAAATGTTTTATCCTAACTAAAAATTAAAGTTTGGGGGGGGATTTTAAAAACAGAAAATTTTTCAAAAACCTAAAATTTTATTTGTTCTCAAGAATACTTAAAATTAATTTGATATTTGATTGAAAACAATTATGTATAAGAAGTTATACTAGGGGAACAAAATTTTAAATATAAAAATGAATAAGAAAATTTAGTAAAAATTTATAGTGATAATGAAAATTTTAAAGTTAAAATTTTCTTAGTAAAGAAGTGTTAAATATAATTCAACTATCTTTAGTAAGAAATACTGTATTTTTGGATAGATAGAAGATTTGACTTTTATTCTTCAAAGCTTAAATTTCTTTTATTGAGGAATATTTTTCAAATACTATTATTACGATTTTTAAGTGAAAGATTTATATCAGACCTTTATTTTAAATGAAAGGGAGGAATTCAAAATCATTAAAGGCCTATCAAGATACAGTAATCCTTGCCTTACAAAAAAACAATATGTGAAAAGGGAGGAGAAGCTTGAAGATTTAAGGGCCTAATCAAACATTGGTTTCATACCTAAAGTATAAGATATAAGTTCTGAGAAAATCTAAAGTTTAAGGTTATAATATAGTAAGTAAAATTATTTTCAAATAAAGTTTTTTAAGTGAGAAAAATAAGTGTGTGAATCCAATATTTTTAAGAATATAAAAGTATTTCTGAATTAAATAGAAACCTATATTTTACATTATCCTTTACCTATGAACTTTCAAAATTTTAAGTTGCTCTTAATTACTGAAATTTTCTCTAAATTGGACTATTCCATTTCTAGAATAAAATTTTGTTACCTTCCTAAGAAACTCATCACATAATTTGTATGCTAAAATTTTCTATGTGATTAAGAGTCACTTGAGGACAAGTAACATTTTAAGTTTTGGGGATTTTGATAAACCTAAAATATATAGTGTTTTTATGCACATTTTTTATACCTATTTTTTATGATATTGCACTTTAATGGAAGGTATTTTGTGTTTTTTCTTACAGGTATGATGAAAATGAGTGATTATGATGAAAGGAGCAAAATTGGATCAAATTTGGAGCAAAAAATGAAACAAAATGAAAAATTAGACACTGACGGCTAAGCACCGCATGGTCGACTCTTAGGCGCCAGATTTAAAAATCAAATTTTTTTCATTTTTGGCGCCAATTTCAAGGAGTGTTTGAAGCAACTTTTGGTGGTAACTTCTTTAACTTCCCATGGGCAGCAAATTTGAATGAAGGGATGCATCGTTTGGTGAATACACTGAATCTGGACATGATTTCAAGAGACACCAAGGCAACTTTTAGAAAATTATATAAAGAAGACTCAGAATTAGTTTTAAAATGAGTCCTCTTCAAGTTCTACTTTTTTTCTTTTATTGCTTATAGTTTTTAAAGTCATTTAGAGTTAGTAGAGAGTAAGAAAGGAGAAAGGGGTTGGAGTGAAGCCTTCTTCTCACCAATTGTCTTCATTTCTTTTATTTAGCTTTTTTTGAAGTCTGAAGTCTGTTTCTGAGTCAACAGAGTTGGCCGACCCACTCTGAGTCAAAGGGAATTTCGGAGTCTTGTGGAGAGAATTTGCAGAGAAGTGTTTACTTCTGTTTTTATATTTAGTTTTTAATTAAAACTTGTTGTGTTTTCATTATGATTTCTATTTTCAAATCAATGTGTGCTTGTGTTTTCTCTATGAGATCTGAGTAGTTTTCTTTATCTTTTTCTTTCTTAAATGAAGAAGTAATTAAATTATGTAGAATTGTTGTGGAATGTATAAGTGTTTAAAGTTGGAATAAGTTGTGAAGATTTAATTCTATGAACTTAATTTACTTCTTAATTTGGCCAGTTAAGATGTTAAAATTTGTTGTGAGATTATGTAAGATCCAATGCAGTATTGTCTCAAACAATAATTGGTAAAAATCACATGCAATTATATGGGTGAGAATTGTAGTCCATATAATTGAATGCAAATATATTAGGAGATATGTTTTTAATGGGGAGTAAAATTAGAGTTAGAGTGACAGGCTAAAGGCCCTTAACTTGGTTTGATATTTTAAATTTTGTTATGAGAAGTAAGCCCCAAGGTGGAGGGAATTGAGGGGACTCTAGTGTGAGAGCTGGTATCTTTCCTGCCTAACCATTTTCAAAATTTTAAAATTTCAAATTAACCAATGTTCTTTACAGAACCAAGTAAGGGTAAAGAATAAATTTTCTCCTGTTTGTCACAACACATTTAAATACTTCCACAACAATACTTTCATAATTATTACTGCTTTATAAGACAAAGAAAAAGATATTTTATTTCCTAGTGTTTTAGATCGTGTTTTAAAGTTCTGAAAATTTTCATTTCCTGCTTAGCTTTTTATCAAAAATACCAAAAATAACTTTCAAACTTTACAAATCAAAATGTACTTTCAAAAGTCATTTAAAAAGTAAAAATATAATTTCTTATTTCTTTAAAACGTTTTTACATTTCCCTGTGGGTTCGATATCTCGGGACTTAATCAGAAAGTCCTATATTACTTGATAAACGATACATATACTTGCATAGCATCCCATATTATAAAATCATAATTTTCATATCTAAATCGTAAGCACATATATTTGTCGGGGATCAGTTAGGTAGGAAATATACTAGCTCTCACTCTAGAGTTTCTTCTTCTCCCTCCACTTGGTGGCTAACATCTCATAATAAAATTTAAAATATCAAACCAAGTTAGGGGCTTTAGCCTGTCAATCTAAAGTCTTCTAATTTTACTCCTAATTAAAAAGCATATATCCCTCTTTATTTGCACTCAAATATATGGACTACAATTCTCAACCATATAAATGCATGTGAATTACTCCAATTGTTGATTGAAACAATAGCGCATTGGTTCTTACAAGTTCTCACAACAAATTTTAACATCTTAATTGGTCAAATCAAGAGGTAAATGAAGTGCAAGGTAGTGATATCATCACAACTTTTTCCAACATTAAACATCTATACTGCACACAACTTCCTTCCATAATTTAACTACTTCATCATTTGAAAGAAAAAGTTAAAGAAAACTAATCAGAAATCATGGAGAAAACACACATGCAATTTGATTTGAAAGTAGAAATCATAGTGAAAACACAACGAGTTTTATTTAAAAAACAAATACAAAAACAAAGATAAAAAATTATCTGAAAGTCCTCTCCACAAGACTTTTGAAGTTCCTCTAAAATTTTTTCATTCCACTAGATAACTCCTTAGAGTTTGGCACCCAACTCTAAGGATTTACTATCCTAAATTCTAATACAGATTATGATAAATTAAAGTGGAAATGTAAAGAAAATATGGTGAGAAAAGGCTATTTTTTTTCCTCTTTCCCTTGAACCACTTCAAGCTTTTCTCTAACTTCTCCTGCAAAAACGTTTCTTCAAAACTTTTCTCCTGTGGGTGCACCCAACTCTAATCTTTAAGTCTTCATTTTAATAATTTTCCAAAAGGTACTTTTGTGTCTCTTCAAATTATGTCCAGATTCAATTAATCTACAAAGGGATGCATCCATCCAAGTTTAAACCAAAGGGTGCTTCCAAAACCTCTTCAAAATTGAGCCAAAAATAATTTAAATTCATCACTATAACTGTGGTGCATATGCTCCAGCCATCTGACGCTTAGGCACCAGAAGCCAATTTTGCACACCTTTCAATTTTTTCTCAAATTTGGTCATTTTTTGTTCCTTTCATCAAAATCAGTCATTTTCAATATACCTGCAAGAAAAAAATGAACATACCTTTCATTAATGTGCAATATCATAAAAAATAGGTATAAAAATGTTCTTAAAAACACTATATATTTTAGGTGTATCACATATCAAAATGTTCATATTTATGGAAAGAAGTTCCCTATAACTGATAAAAATCATCTATACACTGAGGGGTGAATTATACCAATTTTCCTCAAACCAACACATATTCTGTGTCGGTCCAGGGCTGATTGCATAAAATTCTCATATAGTACCCATAATAGCAATAGCAGTGAAATAACAAAATCTTTCCTAATTTCTATCAGAAATCAACTTCTCAATAGATTCGCCCTGATTTTCAAAAAGCCGATCTTGTATACACTTTTTATTATGTAGGATTGAACTGAAATGAAACAGTGCTTTCACATTAACAAATTTATCTTCATCAAAATCTAACTTTCTCTTGCCTTTGCTTGTTCTAGGAGCCATGTGAAATTCTAAAAATTTGCAAGAAATTTTGATAAATCCCAAAACATCACTAAGCAATGTGAGAGCTTAAATCACTATGGAAAATCCCAAAACATCTTCAAAAATTCCAAATTTTGGTTCTAAGCAATGTGAGAAATTCCCAAGGTGAAAATAAAAAAAATTTAGTTTAAAGTCAAGCTCTTACCAAGAGAAGTCTAGATCCAGCCTCAAAAAGCATTGAAAATGCTCCAAATATCTGATCTAGAAAACCCTAGATCCAATTTTGGAGAAAGCTAGAGAAGCAAGATGATGGAAATGGCCAGATTTGAGGGTCTCAGGGCAAAAATCACCAATATAGGGAGTTTAGGGACTTTTCTACACTTGGGAGGCAGCGGACCTAGTTTGGGCGCCGACGGTGTTCTATTTAAAATAAAGGGCCCAAAGTCTCTGTATTGGGCGCCAGAGGAGTCCAAACTGGCGCCGGTGGCACCAGTTCATTTTTTTAGTCCAAAAAATTCTTGCAATTTCTATCGTTTCAATGCTCCACCATCGCATCAATAGCCTCTTTAAGCTTATATTACTTCAATTAAGAGACTAACTAACCTTAAACTTACACAAACAACACAAAAATCACTTTCATATATAAAATCAACGTTACAAACATACACACTTAAGCCTCCACCAAATGAGTTCATCAAGCCACAGATATTCAACGTCGCAAACACAGACATAACATGTCCAAACACATACTACAAAGTAAAGAAAGCCAACACTAAGCACACCAAAGCATATAAATACCAAATACTAAATACTAAGAAAAGTCACTACTCCTCATCGGTCTCAGAACTGTCTTCTCCTCTGATATCTCCCATAGATTGACGATGCACAAACAGATTGTAGAAGGTATGAAATGATAATTCATCAGATGAATCCTCAGCAATCACAGCATTCCTCTTTAACAGATTTATCAAACTTACTTCAATTCGTCCAGTATGATCAAATTGTTCTTTCATCCTTCAATCCAAGTGATCAAATAAATCAGAGATATTATTAATAGCCATCATAAGGTTTTGTACCTCTTTCTCCAACTTCTTGATCTTTGTTAGAATCACTCTAAAACTTTCAGTAAAGTAAGGCTAAATAGGTCGTGAACTCTAAGATGGTTAATAAACAATGAAGCTCATATCACTTTCATCTCCTACTACCTGACAGTTATAAAGATTATTTGGGTCAATAGGCCTCCAGGGAAGAAGCACATTTTTCAACTCTCATAAGGAACTTGTGACTGTCTGCATAGAAGAAATATGGTGGAAGGATGTTCAAGCCCGTATTTAGATCCATGAAAAATCAATCCTAATACAGATTTCACAATTATAGTTCCAATATCAAATGGTCTTCTAGCTTGAATACAATAATTTAAAATTGCACTCTTCTTTGTCACTTTACTAATTTTCAAATTTGGTAGTAACTTTGCAGAAATGAAGTAATGACATTGCTTTAACACCAGATTTAAAGTTGCAGAAGAAAAACATACATATCCATTGTCTCTTATCTCTCAATATTTTCCTTCGTTCGTCAAATAGCGATAAAATTCATTCATATTGTCCCTCGTCACACTGAAATTTTTATAATGACAGATAGGCACATTCTCAATCATAAACAAATCATTTATCTTTGAAGGAATAAATGGTACAAACCTACCTCACACATAGACGAATTCTTGGTTAGTCACATGAAGATTTGCATAGAATTCTATCACAACAGGAACGACTATGGCAGCGGTAGTGTAGTATAACACTTCTCAAAGCCTCTACACAATTATCTCTTCAACACTTGTAGTAGGATTACCCAAACATCGATTTACAAAACCTCTTTCCTTGATAATACTCCTCTTCATCATTACCTTGTTGAATAATCACTGCTCCTCAAAACTAACAAACTTTCGTCGATTGAAAACTCTAAATCTTAGGGTTTCTATAGAGTTGGAATCCATTGGAAGCAAATTGAGAAAGGAAGTTTTCATTTTTCTGGAGTTTGGGAGTTAAAAATGGATTTGGGGAGTTATGAGGAAGAAAATCTTGCCAAAAACCTCATTTTGAAACTCCAAAAACCGTCACCAGACCTCGGGTGCCGGTGGCACAAATAGGGCATAGACGGCGCCCTAATCTCAAATTCAGTGCATGCTCTTTGGAATAGGGCATCGGTGGCACCCATTCTAGCGTCGGTGGTGCCAGTGATCAAATTTGCACCGAACTTCATTTTGGTTTGAAATATTCCAATTTTTTAATATGAGCCAATATTTTCCATTCTTTCATGATATTTAAGAGCGTGTAAGACTCAAACATGACTAACTACAAGCACAAATACTAAAAATAAGAGAGTAAACATAACAAGGATAAATATGGGTTGCCTCTCATAAACCACTTGGTTTAATTTCGTCAGCCTGAATAACCATTCAGTTATCCAGGATGACTTAACATTAAAACATCTTTAAAATTTGTTCAAAACCCTTCAAAATATGGTTCTAATTTGTGTCCTTTAAATTTAAATATCTTTCCAGTTTTAGGATCATCAATATCAAAAGGTCCAAAAAAATAAACTTTTACAACAGTAAGAGGTCCTAACCACCTAGAATTAAGTTTTCTATGAAATAATTTTAATCTTTTATTGTATTGCAAAACTTTCTGTCCATATTCAAATTCATTTCTTAATATCTTCCGATAATGCCATAATTTCATATTCTCTTTATAAATCCTGTTATTATGATAAAATTCATTTCTAATTTATTCCAATTCATTTAATTGAAGAAATCTCTTCTAACCTGCGTTCTTCAAATTAAAATTCAGCTCTTTAATTGCGCAATATGATTTTTGCTCCAATTCAACAGGCAAGTGGCAAGTCTTTTCAAATATTAGTCTATAAGGAGACATTCTGATAGGGGTCTTAAAAGTAGTTCTGTAAGCCCATAATGCAGTATCTAATCTCACAGACCAATCTAATTTGCGAAAATCTACAGTTTTCTCCAAAAATTTATTAATTTTATGATTAGACACCTCAGCTGTACCGCTAGTCTAGGGATTATAGGCAGTAGAGATTCTATAAATAATATTATATTTTCCAACGAATATCTGAATCCGATTATTCCTAAAATGAGATCCACAATCAGTTATGATCACTCTTAGCATTCCATATGTTGTAAAAATATTTTTCTTTAAAAATTTTGAAACACTCAGAGCATCACATCTGAGTAAAGTAATTTCTTCGATCAATTTTGAGACATAATCAACAGCAACCAATATATATATATTTCCAAATGGAGTAAATGTTCCCATAAAATCCAATCCCCATAAATCAAAGATCTCTACTTCTAAAGTATAATTTAGAGGCATTTAATTTCTTCTGAAAATATTACCTACTTTTTGACACCGATCACGTGATTTTATATATCTGTATACATCCTTAAAGAGGGTAGGCCAATTAAATCCTTATTGCAAAATCTTAGAAGTAGTTTAATCAACACTAAAATGTCCTCCAAATTTAGAATCAAGGAATCTCTGAATAATTGGTTCAGTATCTTTATATGGCATGCATCTTTTAATAATAAGATCCTTACACTGTTTAGAAAGGTAGGGCTAAACCCAAAAATAAAATTTAGCATCATATCTAAATTTCTTTTGTTGATGCCTGACAAGCCTAAAAAATGCTTGATTTTTCATTTACTTTTTATGCTTAATTTTAATGATATTACACTTTAAAGGAAAGTATTTTGTATTCTTTTGGTTTTAGGCACAAGAAATGGCTTTTGGAGAAAAAGAAATAAAAACGGAGAAATTTGGAGCAAAAACGAGCAAGAAATCAAATTTTACCTTGACACATTTTGATAAGTATTTCTATGCTTAATCAATTTTATACTTATTACATATTTTTGAATAAGATTACACTTTAAAAAAAGGCTATTTTCATGCTTATTTTTTAGATGAAGATGTTATGAATGCAACGTAACTAAAGGGGCTAAACGGGGCTAAAACAGAGTCAAACGGAGCAAAACGGTGGAGTTGCACAGTCTGGGGCACCTGACAGCGCCTAGACCAGCACCGGACCACGCCAGAATCCCAAGAAGAATGAAAAATAGAGCCAGACAGTGCTCTATTCAGCGTCGGTGGCTCCCGAGATGGTTTAGACGTGTTTTTGGGCAGTTATTGGCCATATACATCGAATCTAAACGCTTTTTGGAAGGTTTCTTCAAGCACCTCTAAAGAAATTTGTTCCCACACTATTTTAAAGCAATTTTAAAGCCAAGAAATGGAGATAAATGTTAGGGAAAACGTGGTGAATGTTTAGAGAACTTAGAATAAAAGTAGAAAGGTAGATTTCTACCTTTTTGGAAAGATTAGTAAGAGAATTTTGAGAGATATTGTAAGGATTTGTACTAGCATTGCATGGATGAGCGGGAGACTCTATGGGAGAGATATTCATCTTTATTTTGAAGGGTAAAAAGCTAAATACTGTGTTTTTCAATATCCTATGATTTTGTAAACACTTATTTTGTGGATTTGCTTTAAAATGAAGTTTTCTGTTGTATCTTCTTCGTGCTCTGTGATGTATTTCTCTTACTCTTCCTTCTTATTTGGAAATAGTATCCTAAGAAGATTATGTCATTAAATTCATTCTAATTTTCTTTTGTAATGAGTAAGATTCATGTTTAGGATACTGGGAAAAGATGTTTTAATTATAAATCTGATGGTTTTTTACTTGCACTTCATTTACAATACAAAAAGAGCTCATTGTAGTCTTAAAATTCGTTGTAATTGCGCTATGATCCGAGAGAGCAATGTAATTCTCAACAAAGTAGAACCACATTAAAATTCTATGAATGGTGAAGTTCATGGGGTTTGAGTGCAAATAAATAGAGAAATATACTTTAAAGGGTGTAGAATTAGAGATTTTAGGGTGACAGACTAAAATCCCCAATTCGTTCTTAGGTTTGGAAACTAAAGTGAACGGAAGTGGGAGCTCTAGAGTGAGAGCCAGTATTTTCCTAGCCAAACCACATATTTAGGGACTAAACCTAGGATTAGCCAAATTTCTTTATGCACTCGGAAGACGGTAAAGAATAGGATTGCTCCTATTTGGCACATACAATATTTAATGTATCTCATTTCTTTATATTATCCAATTCACTACATAAGAATAGTAGATTTTATTATCTCAAAATTCACCAAACCAACTCATCCAGAAAGGTTATCCTTAGAAGTAATATTTGCATTTAGGAATAATTCTTATCCTTACATGTAATCGTCTGCTTTTAGGAGTAGTTGCTAGATAAAATACCACTTATATCGACCCTCCAATCTAAAGTCAGATAATAGTAGACTAGAATTTGACTAAGAAACTCTTACCTCGCTTCCCTGTGGGATCAATAAAAGAGACTCCATTAGACCCCTGTATTACTTCATACGATACGTATACTTGCGTTGGAGCATTGTGACTTTATAAAAATCATTATATATCTATTGTTCTTAAATCCTTGCATATAAAAAAGTCACACCAAGTTTTTTGCGCCGTTGTCGGGGAGGCTTGACCCGACCGCCGCGCTTAACGCAGTAATGTTTGCTTCCAAAAGATAGCCAAAAAGCTTTGACTCGATTTATAAATAGCGGCTAGTGTATAAAATTAATATTATATAAGTAATATTTTTACCCACTGGGGGTACTACGCAAGTATACATATCGTTTCAAGTAATATAAAGTTTTTAAACAAAGACCCCAGTATCGATCCCACAGGGAAGATTTATAGAAATAAATTTTCTATAAAGCGAAAGAGAAATATAATAGTAAAAATATTTTTATTTTGATTATAAATTACTATTAATTTACTAGATGTAATTTAAAGAAAACAATAATAAGAAAATGGTTTTATAAACTCTATATAAAATAAACAACATTCTTTCCTTCAATTAAACTAAGATTTTTAACATAATTTAATATTCGTTGGAGAATTTAATTTATGTTATTGTGCCAAATTGAAGCATTCTTATTCTTCACCCTTTGATTCAGGTGCAAAGAACATTGACTAATTTACAGAATAGGTCCGGATGTATTGTTAGTAGAATGGGTTAATCTAGGCTCACACTTCTAGATGTCCAAGGGTGGCTATGGTCGTCCCTACTAGTGATCATTTCCTAGTCTATAAATCAAATTATAAGAATTTAGTCTGTCACTCTAAAAACTTATCAATTCTACGCCCTTTAAATATTATCTTCCTATTTATTTGCACTTCAACATGAATAGCCCGCACATGACCTTCGACTACCCAAGGATTCATGTGACATTTACAAGTTAAGAGTTCTTCTCCTACATGGTTTTTAAACTCTTCAACAGGTTTTAACAATTGAAACGACCAATTTAAAAAGTAAAGTAAGATCAGGTATTAATGTCATCACAATGTTTTGAAAATATTTTGAATTCTAATTCTCCATCAAATCTTTATATTATCTTATCTATCTCTTCATAATTGAAGTAAGAAAGTAACTAACTACTTAGAACACATTGAAAATAAATAACAAAACATGATAATTAAACTTTGAATCAAATGTAAAAATATACTTATCTCAAATATTTCTTCTACGGATCTTCCGATTCCTACCGACTCCACAGTGTAATGAACTCCAGATGCAATAACTTGAATATAAACTTACTAAACTAAACAAAAGTGGCCATAAATTTCTCTCTCTAATTCTTTCTCTAAGGATGAGAGATCTTAAAGTAGATAAGACAAAGGGGTACAATGGGAGGGGCACGTTTTCTGAAGAATTGGACCTCTATTTATAGGCTTCAAGAGTTGCCTTGAGGCACCTCTTCAAAAGATGTCCACATTCAATGAATCTTCTAGAAGGTCAGTCTGGCGCCTAGGCGTCGAACACCGCATCGAGTTCTTCGCACCTCTTCACTTTGGCTCACACCTCTTCGCAATTAAAACCATTTTGGAGCGTCCAAATGCAATGTATCACATGTCCTATTATCAAGGAACAACTGCCAGCCTTCTAGAATGTCCAATAACCGCTCACTCTGTCAAAATAACTGATCAAATGTTGTCAAAAACATGACAGTTTTCTTATCGAGTCTGGCGCTTAGGGGCCAGTTTCTGGCGCCTAGGTGCCAGGCCATTATTTTTTATACTTTTGGTATTTTGCTCCATTTTTTGCTCCATTTTTTGCTCCATTTTGCTCCTTTTTCCTTCTTAGACCTTTTTACATTACCTACAACCAAAAATATAAAAAATACCTTTCATTAAAGCATAATATTCTTAGAAATTAATAAGAATCAAGACATAAAGAAATATGTATTTTTTTATAGATCAAAATACCCCAAACTTAAATGTTACTTGTCCTCAAGTAACTCTTTTTACTACATAAAATATAACTTTTGGAAATAAAAAATAAATATTTAAGATTCCTTATAATTTTTTATTTTATAAAGTCTTTAGTAAATTATTAACCCAATTTCACTAACTAGGATTAATTTTAAGAATTTAAAGAATATTTAACTACCAAATCATAAGATTTCAAACTTTTCATTCATTTTGAAAATAATAGAAGTCTATTATATTAAGCTTTCATAGATTATTTACAAGAAAAAGATCTTCTTGAAAAATCTTTTCTAAATAAATATTTATGCATAAAAATTAAGTAAAGTATGTAATTAGTTTTCTTCCTATAAGATAATTCAAGTGAAGCCAATTTTTAATTAGGCATTTCCTCAAGCTTCTCCTCTCTTTCTTTTTTTTTCTTTTTCTTTTTTTTTCTTTTCTTCTTCTTCTTTTTTTTATAGAGGGGATTACTATATCTGGATAGCCAGTTAATGGTTTTGAACTTCACTATCCTTAACTTATATTTTCAAAACTTTTACATCTCCACTTAATTATTATAACATAAATAAAAATTCAAAAAGAATTCCAATCTTTTCTTTTTCAAGTGATAATTTTTTATTACTTAATATTTCTAAAATTCTATTATTTCTATCATGAATAGAAAAATTCTTTTTCTCATTCTTCTTTAAGTTAAATAATTCTATTCTTAAAATCAATCAAAGTTAGTAAAATTTTGGTTAATTTCACTAAATTGTTTATAATTTCAAAAATAAAAGTGATCTCAAATAAATTCTTCATTCCGTAAGTTATGTTAAAAAGTTTCTATTTTTAAGAAAGTATTAGCTCTTTAAGGACAAATAAAATTTAATTTTGAATGGATTTTCCCCTCCCCCAAACTTAAGTTTTGGTATATTATGATAATTTAAAAGTATGAGAGAAAGAAAATCATAAGTATTTTAAGTAAGTATGTAAAAAAACAATCTTAAAAAGAAAAATTTACTTCTAAACATGATTTTATGAATAATTAAGATAAAATTGAAGCATGTATATAGAAAGGTAAGCAGGCTAATTTTATGATGATATTAAATTTGAAACATAATTAAAACAGAGCAAAATAATTAAGTATTATACATTAAACTAATACAACATATAAACTAATTCTAAATTCAGTCTCAACAAAACAGAATCCTAATACTAAACAGTCAACATACATCAAATATACAAAACTAACAAACAATCCAAATAAAACAAACTAACAGAGTTACACATAAAAGAAATCGATAACGACTAATCACTAGCTGTAGCCTCATCATCATCTTCATCACCAAAGGAAAATTCTACATCCTTAGGATCAAGAAATGGTGTGAATCTAGAAAAAGTAGGAAAACTAACATCATGTTCACCTTCAGAAATCTGACTAGGGCTTCATCATACTCAGCATCATAATTACTCTTCCTCTGGGTATAATTAGATAAATGATATAGTTTTCTATCAATAGTATCAATCCTGCAGTGAGTTTGAAATAACTCCTGTTGTTGTTCTAAAAACTGATCATGCATTGATTCCCAGAAATCTGATGGTGTCTCAACAGAAGTAGAGGGTATAGAAGTAGAAGGTCTACCTGAAGTATGTGCAGAAGTAGAAGGAGCGGTCAATCTCCTCCCTCGAAGACGATCATAGATACTAACACTCTCCTGCCCAAAGGCTTAGTAGACTTCAGCTTCTCCTCAGAAATATCAATAGTGACTCCATCATTAACACATAACGAATAAATCAGAGAAGGAAATCTCAATCCAACAGAAGTTCTGGATCTCGCACAAGACTCCACAAAATCATAAGTAATTCTTCTGACATCAATAGGCTTCCTCTCCTGAATGTAGTAATTTAAGATCGCTCGATCTCTAGTCACTTCACTCAGCTGGTTTGAAGGTAACAATCTTGCAGAAATAAAGTAGTGTCATGCTTTAGATACACCATTTAATTTAGAGGATTTGAGTTTACCCTCTTTCCGTTCCTGATCTTCCAAGATCCAGTACTGTTAGTCAGATAAGCAATAATCATGTCCAAATCTCCCTCAGAAGGTGATAATCCAGAATAATAGCACTCAATAGTCGATGGCAGGCCATAGAATATGTTGATTCTTTCTGGAGTAAATCCTACTCCTATCCCTCTAACAAAGACTTCAGAATCCTTAACATCCAGAAAATTTGCATAAAATTCTCGAACAACTAGAATAACAGTAATAGCAGTAAAGTAACAAAATCATTGCCAGTTGTGCGCAACGATAGTGTTTTCGATCATCTCCCCAAGATGATAAAAACTTCATTCTGAGATGAACTTTCTCGACGACACAAGTTCGTGGAAGTGAAAATACGCAGCCGCAGTTGGAAATTTGCTGCTATCAAAATTTTCTCGTCCTTTCCAGCGCTTAGATTTTGGAGCCATCTAAACGTGAAAGAAAACAAGAACTAATTTAGGAATCAAAGATTTAAACTCTTTTTAAGTTTATAAAACTTAAAATAAGTTTAAAAATCCAAAAAAATAACTAAAAATGGAATATTTTTTCAAATTTTTGGTTCTTAGCAAAACTTAGGAAAATCTATGGTGAAAATAAAAAATAAATGGTTTAAAGTGTAGATTTGACCTTGAGACGAAGAAATCTAGTGGTTTCGTGCTCAAATCCTTGATGTTTTGACCTCAAAATGGATCTAGAGGATGTATTTTCAGGAAAATGGGGAAGAAGATGAAGCTTAGGCGTCAAAAATGGCTTTTGAGGGTTTAAATGGTAATTTTCGGGTAGCAGGCCGAACTGGCGCTTAGGCGCCGAATTCTGGCGCCTAGGCGCCAGACTCGCCTTTCACAAAATGTTTTTTTTTAAAATTTATTTTTCCACCAAAATTCATAAATTCAACTTCCAATTACTCATATTAGAGTAGGGCTTCAGTTTCTAACTTCCACAAAATTTTTCAAAAATTTATAAAAATTAAATATTGAATCCACCAATCAAACATAAGGTTTTCAATCAAACTCACTAATTTCCAATTAAAATCTTCAATTTTGACTCAATACATTCCAGATAAGTACTACATTTGATTCAAGTTCCTAATACACACTCAATCATAACAAGTTCAAAGCAAATACAACACACATTGAACATGAAAGCAAATATACTAACAAACACAATCGATTCTCTAAATCGATACAAAGACTCAACAAATCATAATAACTATCTCTTTACCAGAATTTTCTAATCTTCACAAGGGAAATTGTGTATTCCACTTGGAAAGAAGACTAACGCTCTCGAGAAATCTGTAACTGTCTTTTCATCAATCCACTTGTTCTCCGCATACATTTCAACTTGAGCATCTTGATAAGCCACAATATGATCAAATTGAAGTTTCATTTGTCATTCTAGATGTTCAACTTGATGAAACATCTCATGAAGGCGATCTCCAATCCTTTTAAAATCTTCTTCAAACTTATCTAAACGATTAGAAATTTTCTCTAAACTTACAGCGATGAAACCATTGAAGTAGGGTTGAGGAACCCTTGAGACCTTGTCCCTAGCCTCTTTTCCATGATTTCTCCTTTCCATTTCTTCAAAAATTTCTCAAATCTCTCAAGAATGAAATGTAAGGGATGTAATGTTGATTGTTTGATGGTTAGGGAAGAAGATGGGTAGATTTAAAGGGGAAAATCGTGTGAAAAACTGAAAAAATTTTGGTTTTTGCACGACCCAGTAAATATGGCGCTTAGACACCGAATATGGCGCCTAGGCGCCGAACCTATTGATACATAGTTGATTCTAGTGCTTAGGCGTCGAATTCTGGCGCCTAGGCACCTGAACTATGTTCAACTCCGTTTCGCCTAATCGTCAAATTTTCAAAATTTTGTTCTCCAAGATAGGTAAATTATACTGGTAAGAGTAATTTAGACTTGATAACTCACATTGTAAACTAACATAATGAAGGTTAACTTGATCTCCTTTTTACTCATATAGAGTGATCCTATTTTTAAATCTTACATACCTAAAAATAATTTTCAGCCTAAGTCAACCAAAACTTATGAGCATCAAATTTTTCTAAAGTAATATAAAATTAATCAAGATTGAGGCATAACCTTACATTAAAACACAAAAACACAAGATAATTATGGGTTACCACCCACAAAGCTCTTGGTTTAACATCGTCAGCCCGACGTAAGTAAATCTTTAATCAGGTTGACTCAATTCATAAGCCTCTTTATAAATCTTCTTAATATCTCCCAAATAAGGCTTCAATCTTAATCCATTTACTTTAAAATTTTTTTTAATTTTGGGATCTTTAATATCCACAGCTCCATAATGGTATACTTTCTCAACAAAATATGGTCCAATCCATTTAGATCTTAATTTTCCAGGAAAAGGTCTTAAATGAGAATTAAACAGTAAAACATTTTGTCCAGGCTCAAAAATTTTTCCTGAAATTTTCTTATCATGCAACATCTTCATTTTCTCTTTATAAATCCTCGCATTTTCATATGATTCTTTTCTAATTTCTTCCATCTCATTTAATTGAAATAATTGTTTTTCTCCTGTTTTATTCAAATTAAAATTAAACTCCTTTATCGCCCAATAAGCTTTATGTTCAAGTTCTACAGGTAAGTGACAATGTTTACCATAAATTAACCGGTAAGGTGACATTCCGATTGGTGTCTTATAAGCTGTTCTATAAGCCCATAATGCAGAATCAAGTCTATCATCCCGATCAGTTCTTTTAGGATTAACAGTCTTTTCTAAAATTCTTTTAATTTCTATGTTTGATACTTCACCCATTCCACTAGTTTGAGGGTGATAAGCAGTTGCAATTCTATGTTTGATTCCAAATTTTTGAAGTAATGATTGAATTCTTATATTCCTAAAATGACTTCCACCATCAGTGATAATTACCTTAGGCATTCCAAATCATGAAAATATCATTTTCTTTAAGAATTTTGAAGCACTTTTGGAATCACAGATTGGTAAAACAACAGCTTCAATCCACTTTGAAACATAATTAACTGCTAATAAAATATAAATTTTTCCAGATGATGGAACAAATGGTCCCACAAAGTCTAATCCCCATATATCAAAAATTTCAACTTCCAATATATAGTTTAACGGCATTTCATCTTTCCTAGATATATTTCCCATCCTTTGACATCGATCACATGTTTTCACATATTGTCTCACATCGTTAAATAAAGTAGGCCAATAAAATCCAGAATTTAAAATTTTAAATGCAGTTTTATCTATGTTAAAGTGTCCTCCAAAATCAAAATCATGACATTTTTTAATAATAGCAAAAGTTTCCTCATAAGGTACGCATCTTCGAATCATAGAATCTTTACCAATTTTAAATAAATGAGGTTCTTCCCAAATATAAGATTTAGCATCATATTTAAATTTCTTAATAAATTTGTTATCCAAGTCATAAGGTAAAATATTGCTAACTAAATAATTAACAATATCAAGCATACCACGGTGTTTTCTATTTTTGAATAACATATAAAGATTCATCGAGAAATTTCTCATTTATATTTTCTTCGAAATAATATCATTTTTAATTCTGCACAAATGATCGGTAATTTGGTTTTCAGTTCCTTTTCTTTCTACTATTTGAAAATCAAATTCTTGTAGAAGTAAAACCCATCTTATAAGTCTAGGTTTAGAATCCTTCTTAGATATTAGATATTTAATAGCAGAATGATCAGTATGAACTATGCATTTAGTACCTAGAAGATAAGGTCTAAATTTATCAAAGGCATATACTATAGCTAGAAGCTCTTTCTCAGTGGTAGTGTAATTTATGTGTGTTTCGGTGAGAGTTTTACTAGCATAATATACAACTTTGAAAACTTTCTCATATTTTTGTCCTAATACAGCTCCAACTGCAAAATCACTTGCATCACACATTAATTCAAAAGATTTATTCCAGTCAGGTGCAACAATGATCGGTGCAGTTATTAATTTTTCTTTTAGAATATTAAAAGCATTAATACACTCTTCATTAAATTCAAATTGTGCATCTTTTTCTAATAAATGACAAATAGGTTTAGCAATTTTAGAAAAATCTTTTATATATCTTCTATAAAATCCAGCATGACCTAGAAAACTTCTCACATCAGTACAGTAGTAGGTGGTTGCAATTCAGAAATAATTTTCACTTTTGCTTGATCTATTTCCATCCCTTTCCATGATACTTTGTGTCCAAGTACAATGCCTTCTGTGACCATGAATTGACATTTTTCCCAGTTAAGAACTAAATTTGTTTCTTAGCATCTTTTCAGAACTTTGGATATATTTTCCAAACAAGATTCAAAAGAAGTTCCAAAGACTAAAAAATCATCCATGAATATTTCAATTCCTTTGTCAATCAAATCACAAAATATTGACATCATACATCTTTGAAAAGTTGCAGGTGCATTACATAAGCTAAAAAGCATTCTTCTAAAAGCAAATGTTCCATAAGGACTTGTAAATGTTGTCTTTTCTTGGTCCTCAGGACCAATAAGTAATTAATGATAACCAGAATATCCATTCAGAAAACAGAAATATGAGTGTCCAGCTAATCTATCGAGCATTTGATCCAAGAAGGGTAAAGGAAAATGATCCTTTCTAGTGGCTTTATTTAGTTTCCTATAGTCAATACAAATTCGCTATCCAGTAACTTGTCTTGTAGGAATAAGTTCATTTTTATCATTAACAATGATAGTTACTCCTCCTTTCTTTGGAACACAATGAATAGGACTTACCCATTGACTATCCGAAATAGGATAAATAATACCAGCATCTAACCACTTAATAATTTATTTTTTAACAACCTCTTTCATAATAGGATTTAATCTTCTTTGTGATTTTATAGTAGGTTTAAAATTTTCTTCCATTAAGATTCTATGCATGGAAATGGAAGGGCTTATTCTTCTTATATCAGCAATAGTCCAACCAAAAGCTTTCTTATAATTCTTTAACACACCTAGTAATTTTTCTTCTTGATCTTTACTCAGTTCAGAAGAAATAATAACAGGCAAAGTTAACGAATTTCCAAGAAAAGCATATTTAAATGGGAAGGTGACATTTTTATTTCCAGTTCAAGTGCTTTTTTAATTGAGGGTAAAAGTATATCATTATGAGTTATGTCTAAAGTTTCCCAATTATCTTTAATAAAATGAGTCTCTTCTTCTTCTACTATTTCATCTTTATCAGTTAAAAATTCAAATTTTTCTTCAGAAATAACTTTACATTTTTCTTGATATTGTTTTTTTATTAAATAATCAATTATATTCATTCGATAACATTTCTCTTTATCAGGGTACTTCATTGATTTAAGAACATTGAATTTAATTTCTTGATCATTGAATCTCATGGTTAATTCTCCTTTTTGCACATCAATCATAGCTCGTCCGGTAGCTAGAAAAGGTCTTCCTAAAATAATAGGTATCTGATTATCTTCTTCCATATCAAGTACTATGAAATCTACAGGGAAGATAAATTTATCCACTTTAACAAGGACATCCTCTATAACTCCTTTAGGATAAGTGATAGATCTATCAGCTAACTGAAGAGTTACAGTGGTGGGAGTAATATCTCCTAAATCCAATCATCGATAGATAGAAAATGACATGAGATTAATACTTGCTCCTAAATCACATAAAGCTTTTCCGCAAAATTTTTCTCCAATAGCACAGGGTATAGTGAAACTTCCAGGATCCTTAAGCCTTTCATGTAATTTCTTTTGAATTATTGCACTGCATTCTTCACTTAGTTCAACAGTTTCAAAAGCTTCAAATTTTTGTTTTTTGCTTAAAATATCCTTCATAAATTTTGCGTAAGTTGGCATTTGTTCCAAAACTTCAGCAAAAGGTATGTTAATAGTAAGTTTCTTAAAAATTTCAAAGAACTTAGAAAATTGATGATCAAGTTTCTGTTGTTTATGTCTTTGAGGAAAAGGTGGTGGTGGTTTTTCAACTTCCACATTAACGAGTATAACGATCGATCTTGACTAGGAGAGAGAGTTTCTTTAGATTTCTCAATCTCTTCAATCTCAATCTCTTTTTCAATTTCACTCTGCAATCTTTCTTTTAATTCCTTTCCACTTCTAAGTTGCACAGCTTTAACTTGTTCATGTTCTTTTCCAGTTTCCTTTGGATTGATTTCAACTTTACTAGGAAGTGTTCCTACAGGTCTGTTATTAATTAAAGTAGCAATTTGCCCCATTTGATTTCCAATATTACAAATAGCAGTATTTTGATTTAATAATTGATTATTTATTTGCATAATTAATTCTTCTATTGATAACTTTTTCTGTTGATTATTAAATCCAGGAGGTTTATAATTTGAATTAACTTGATTACTCCAATTTCCAGTGGGATGAGATTGATTGTTACCCCATTGTAATTGTGAATTATTCCAGTTAAAATTAGGATGATTTTTCCACCCAGGATTATAATAATTTGAATAAGGATTATTTTTACTTGCAATAGCTTGTAAAGTTTCAATAGTTTGAGAATCTTCAATATTAGCAGAGTTATTATGCGAAATATTACTTGCAAAATTATCTAATTTCTTATATATTGCTGTAACTTGTGTAGCTAAGATAGAAAAGGCTTCATTATCTTGAATACTATCCATCTTTTTAGGGTTAATCCTTTCGGAAGGCCATTGAAAATTGTTATTAGTCAATTCTTCAATTAAAGTATAAGCTTCTTCAAATAATTTAGACATTAAAGAACCTCCAGCAGCAGCATCAATAATTGATTTTAAAGATCCCATTAATCCATTATAAAATGTTTGAATAATCAACCAATAAGGTAAAGCATGATGAGGACATTTTCTTAATAGTTCTTTAAATTTTTTCCAAGTTTCATATATTTTCTCCCCTTCAAATTGAATAAATGAAGTAATATCATTTCTTAATTTTGCAGTTTTAGAAGGAGGAAAATATTTAGCAAGGAATTTTTGTACCATTTCAGCCCATGTTTTAATAGAACTAGTCACTAATGAGTTTAACCACATCTTTGCTTTATCTCTTAAAGAAAAAGGAAAAAGTCTAAGTCTAATATCATCATCAGAAACTTTGTTATATTTAAAGGTAGCACAAAGTTCTAAAAAACTAACAAGATGTAAATTTGGATCCTCATTTGGTGATCCACCAAATTGATTGTTTTGCACCATTTGAATAATAGACGGTTTATGTTCAAAAGAATTAGCATCTACAGTGAGTATTTGAATACTACTATGAAGTTCATCAACTGTAGGGTTAGCAAAATCCCTTAATGGTTTATAAACATTTTGATCATTAAGTTCAATTGGATTTTGTAAAGTAGCCATTTCTTGAAATTTTTGAATTTGTTTTCCCTTTTTAATTTTTCTAATTGTTTTTTCCAATTCAGAATCTAAAGGTATTAATCCTTCAGAACCATATCTTCGCATAAAACAAGCAATAAAATTTAACTATTTTATTTCTTTCCTCCTTTAATTTCTTCCCCGGCAACAGCGCCAAAAACTTGACCCGACCCCCGCGCTTAACGCAGTAATGTTTACTTCCAAAAGATAGCCAAAAAGCTTTGACTCGATTTATAAATAGCGGCTAGTGTATAAAATTGATATTATATAAGTAATATTTTTACACACTGGGGGTACTACGCTAGTATATGTATTGTTTCAAGTAACATAGGGTTTTTAAACAAAGACCCCTTTATCGATCCCACATGGAAGATTTATAGAAATAAATTTTCTATAAAGCGAAAGAGAAATATAATAGTAAAAATAATTTTATTTTGATTATAAATTACTATTAATTTACTAGATGCAATTTAAAGAAAACAATAATATGAAAATGATTTTATAAACTCTATATAAAATAAACAACCTTCTTTCCTTCAATTAATCTAAGATTTTTAAGATAATTTAATATTCTTTGGATAATTTAATTTACGGTATTGTGCCAAATAGAAGCATTCCTATTATTTACCCTTTGATCGAGGTGCAAAGAACATTGACTAATTTACAGAATAGGTCCGGATGTATTATTAGTAAAATGGGTTAATCTAGGCTCACACTTCTAGATGTCCAAGAGTGGCTATGGTCGGCCCTACTAGTGACAATTTCCTAGTCTATAAATCAAATTATAAGAGTTTAGTTTGTCACTCTAAAAACTTATCAATTCTACGCCCTTTAAATACTATCTTCCTATTTATTTGCACTTCACCATGAATAGCCCGCACATGGCCTTCGACTACCCAAGAATTCAAGTGACATTTACAAGTTAAGATTTCTTCTCCTACAAAGTTTTTAAACTCTTCAACAGGTTTTAACAATTCAAACGGCCAATTCAAAAAGTAAAGTAAGATCAGGTATTAATGTCATCACAATATTTTGAAAATATTTTGAATTTTAATTCTCCATCAAATCTTTATATTATCTTATCTATCTCTTCATAATTGAAGTAAGAAAGTAACTAACTACTCGTAACACATTGAAAATAAATAACAAAACATGATAATTAAACTTTGAATCAAATATAAAAATATATTTATCTCAAATATTTCTTCTACGTATCTTTTCGATTCCTACTGACTCCACAATGTAATGAACTCCAGATGCAATAACTTGAAAATAAACTCACTAAACTAAACAAAAGTGGCCCTAAATTTCTCTCTCTAATTCTCTCTCTAAGGATGAGAGATCTTAAAGTAGATAAGAGAAAGGGGTACAATGGGAGGGGCACGTTTTCTGAAGAATTGGACCTCTATTTATAGGCTTCAAGAGTTGCTTTAAGGCACCTCTTCAAAAGATGTCCACATTCAATGAATCTTCTAGAAGGTCGGTCTGGCGCCTAGGCACCGGACACCGTGTCTAGTTCTTCACACCTCTTCACTTTTGCTCGCACCTCTTCGCAATTAAAACCATTTTGGAGCGTTCAAATGCAATGTATCACATGTCCTATTATCAAGGAAAACTGTCAACATTCTAGAATGTCCAATAACCGCTCACTCCCTCAAAATAATTGATCAGACGTTGTCAAAAACTTGACAGTTTTTGTATCGAGTCTGGCACTTAGGCGCCAGTTTCTGGCACCTAGGCGCCAGGCCTTATTTTTTTATACTTTTGGTATTTTGCTCCATTTTTTGCTCCTTTTTGCTCCTTTTTCCTTCTTAGACCTTTTTCATTACCTACATCCAAAAATACAAAAATACCTTTCATTAAAACATAATATCCTTAGAAATTAATAAGAATTAAGACATAAAGAAATATGTATTTTTTTATAGATCAAGGCTTCGGTAAGAATTTTAGTTGAAAAAAAATAGGCTTAGAACTGGAAAACTTTAGTGTCGTAAAATTGTTTTTGTATGAAAAGTATTTTTGGTATGAAAAAGTGTTGTGAAAAAACTGTTTGTGTGAAAAATTAGGTGTTTATGAAAATATTTTGTTATGTTGAATATATATTTTTTATTTGTATTGTTAATGTATTATTTGTTGTGTTACGTACGCAAAATAAATGATCTGTAGGACTTGTATCTTATGGTCCTTAGTTAGAAGAATGGAAGAAAATAAAAAAAGGACTTAAAAAACTAGAAATGGAAATGGAAAACATTCAAAATAATAACTTGAAAATCAACATAAATCATTGAGGAATTATTTAAATCCTACGATGGATGAAATTCACTCAAGTATACAAGACCCTGTCATAGAAGCTGACTCGTTTAAACTAAATCTAGCGATTATCCAACTGATGCAGAACAACCAGTTTGGGGGAACTTCTTTGGAAGATCCTTATTTACACTTATCCATTTTTCTAGAACTTTAAGCTACATTTCATAATAACAGCATGTCAGACGATGCTGTTAGGCAAGGCTTTTTCCTTTGTCATTAAGGGATGAGGTTAAGATGTGGTTATGCTCATTAGCACCTGGTTCTATTAAAAATTGGGAGGAGTTAACTCAGAAATTCCTAGCTAAGTATTTTTCACCTTCTAGGACTACTAAACTTAGAAACAATACTATCTCAATTTATCAGTATGAAGGTGAATCAATATACAAAGCCTAGGAAAGATTTAAGGAACTTCTACGAAAGTATCCACATCATGCTCTGCCAGATTGGTTAATCATTCAAACTTTTTATAATGGGTTAGTAGGATCCCTTAGATCCATTATTAATGTTGTTGCTGGAGATTCATTAATGTTAAAATCATTTAATGAAGCATATGCATTAATTAAAGAAATAGCTACAAATGAAATTCAATATCCCTCTACAAGGGTAAATCATAAAAATTTTGCTAGTGTTCATGATACATTTGAGATTGTAATTCTTTCATCTCAGGTTGTTGCAATATCAAGGAAGTTGGACCAATTTGGAATGAACCAGCCTTAATTTACTCTTGTAAGTGAGGAAAGTTCATTAGAGCGTATGATTGATTCCAACTTATTATATGAGACTTTAAATATCATAAGCAACCCGCATTCTAACTTTTACAACCCATGTTGGAAGAATTATCCTAATTTTAGTTGGAATCATATTGCCGGGGTTGGAAACCAACAATGGGAAAGCAATCATGAAAATCCTAATGAAAGTTGGAATAGCTAGAGTAACACAAGCTCTAGACCTTCATATCTGCTGGACTCTAATAATGATCAACAATTTGAGGATAAGAAGATGTCTATTGACGAAGTGATATTACAAATGGGAAAGAAGTTGCAAAGTGAAAATGCTGTGATTAGAAATATAGAGAATCAATTTGGAGAAATTGCTAATTCACTTAGCAATATACCCCAAGGAAAACTTCCTAGCAACACCAAGGTCAAACATAAAGAGAACAATCATGACCATGTTGAAGTTGTCCAACTAAGAAGTGGAAGAGAGATAGAGGATGTGGTTAGAAAAGAGAAAGAACTTGTGAGAGAAGCAAAGGAAGCAAAAAAAAAACTGAAGAACTTGTTTCTAAGGATCTAGAAAAATTATTATCTCCAACTAAAATCAATTTGGAAAGACAACAATCTCCTTTTCCTCAAAGGCTTAGACATCATAAGTTGGATAAACAATATTCTAAGTTCATGAAAGTACTTAAGAAGGTAACAATAAATATTCCTTTCGTAGAAACTTTAGAACAGATGCCAAGTTATGCAATGTTTATGAAAGAGATATTAAACAAGAAAAGAAAATTTAGGGATTACAAGACAGTTGCACTAAGTGAGGTGTGCAGCGCTATATTTCAGAAAATATTTCCTCATAAATTTAAAGATCCTTGTACCTTTACAATTCCTTATGCAATTGGAGAAAGATTATGTAGAGAAGTTTTATGTGATTTAAGAGCGAGCATTAATGTAATCCTCTATCTATATTTTGAAGGATAGATTTAACAAATATTTCTCCCACTACTGTAACCCTTCAATTAGCTGATCGATCTATCATTTATCTAAAAGGGGTTATAGAAGACGTGCTTATTAAAGTGGATAAATTTATCTTTCCTATGGACTTTAGTGTATTAGATATGGAGAAAGATAATGAAATTCCAATTATTTTGGGAAGACCTTTTCCTTGTTACAGGACAAGCTATGATAGATGTGCAAAAAGGATAGTTGATTATGAATATTAATGACCATGAAGTCACTTTTGATGTGTTAAAGACTATGAAATATCTAGTTGAGAGAAAATATTATGATTATTTTTGTATGGTTGAAATTGATTATTTAAGTAAAGACCATTTCCAAAAATTTCTTGAAAGTATGTTAACAGATGAGATCGAAATGGACTTTCATGATGAGTTGAAAATGTTATCTAAAAAATACTGTATATATGTTCAAAAGAGGTGTGAAATGATGGACGCTACCAAAAATAGTAAAATTATAATTCCATTTGTTAAAAAATCTCATGAACTTAAGATGGATGTACCCCATATAATTTTAAAGCCTACCTATTTAGGGAATTCATCTACACCACTAGTCTTTATAACTTTAAATTCGACTCAAGCACAAGAAAAATCTAAATTGAATGATAAACAAGATAATGTTATTGAACTACGACTTGGAAGAGAAATTGAGGATATATTTCAAAAGAACTTTGAGTTGAGAAAAGAGGATAAGGATATTTAAAGACCAATGGAAGAAATTCCTAAGACATTAGAAAAACCTATTTCCTCGATTAAGATAGATATAAAATGACTGATTCCATCATTTAATAATTATCAAGGGGAAGAATTGGAAGATAAGAAGAGTAACATAGAAGAATTTGATCCAAAATTTGAATTATGTAGAGAGAATTTAAAGCGAAATTTTGGAGATCATGAATTATCATATAAAGATCCATTTCTTATAACTTTCAAGGATTATATTAATATGTAAATTTAAAAAATCAATAGAAGAATATTGGATCAAGAAAGAAATATGAGGAACAATGATATAAATCAACCTAAAAAGGAAGAGCTGAATGAAAAATTAAAATTTGAGTATTTTGTAGGAATCCCTGGATCTGAAAAAGATTGGGTGATTGATAGAGAATTTCTTAATTGGAATTTTGATGTAGGAGGAATTATTTGTCGGGCCGACGACATTAAACTAAGTGTTTTATAAGAGGCAACCTATAGTTATTAGTGTGCTTGATTTAGTATGCTTGAGAGTCATTATTGTTAGTGTTGTATTGTGTTTGCTTTATTGTGGATTGATCAGCTTGATTAATGATTAGTGAATGTTTGGATTGTTAGTCGATTGAGTTGATCTTTATGTGTCATTATGGATTGATAAGTTTGATTTTTGTTGGTGAATGTTTGGATTTCTAGTGGTTGGATTTGATCTTTGTGTGTCATGAGGGAGGTGATTCCTTAACTTCTTATTATGGATAGACTTGTATGTTCTCTTGTAGTAGTTGGATTGACGAGTCCACTACAACTCTGGTCTTACTCGTACTTGAGTTTTACAAGAGATATCATGAATTTGAACAATGACAGTTCCATCTCAATTTTGTTACTTCCTTTCTCTAACTTTGTTCTCATTTTGTAGGAGTCGCGAACCTATTTGATGAATAACATTAGGATGATCTTACATTGTGATTTATAACTGTTAGAGGTGCTTAATTAAGGGGATTAGATGATGCCTTAGGTTAGTGCACGTGAACCAATATATCAGAGATAATCTTATCTTTTGGATTATAATTTATAAAATCATTTAAAAAGTAACTAATTTATTAGTGTAGTGATTCCGTTAGAAATTAGAGGTAAGTTGTGAGATGTGATGAGTTAATGGAAGAATTGACCTCATTTATTATGTGTGTTTGTGTTTGTGTTTTATATAAGACTTGAAGAACATTTATATTCCCATGCTGATACCTGTTGTGCTAGTTAAAATTTTATTTATTGAATTTTATTCTGGCATGCTTAGCTTAGATTTACTTTTTATTACATACTGTTATGTCGTGATTAATACCTGTAGCCTTTTTTTTATAAATATTTGTGGTAGATAGAATTTCTAAACTATATTTCTTCCTGCTTATATTTTCTGTACTAAATACTATATATGTTAAAACTTAAG
Organism: Papilionanthe hookeriana x Papilionanthe teres; assembly: GCA_022702705.1. Taxonomy (NCBI): domain Eukaryota; kingdom Viridiplantae; phylum Streptophyta; class Magnoliopsida; order Asparagales; family Orchidaceae; genus Papilionanthe; species Papilionanthe hookeriana x Papilionanthe teres. Next base: position 144,817,924 of record CM040428.1, read on the forward strand.
TTTGGTAGGAAGAAAAATAAAATTTTAAAGTGAGAATACTTCCTTTAAGTTTAATATTATTGAAGTATGTTTTAGGCTAGGATACTTTCTCCTACAGTCATTCTATCCTGATTATACATGTATATGAATATGATAGAATGTTGTAGTAGTAAGTAGATTCAACCTTTACTTTATCTTCCTGCTATATTTTGTGGAATTAATTGCAAAAAATTTAAAAATTTATGTTTGGGGGGAGAAAGAAAAATAACTTTCAAAGTTAAACTTTATTTGTCCTCAGTAGCCTGTATTTTGTTTGATATAACTTTAAAATGACTTTTGTCATGTGGTGTTATCTTTAGGTTACTATAATTTTGATTTTAGGAATGTTAGAAAAATAGCTTAGTTTAAATCCTATGTGATGAAACTGTTCTAGAGTTAAGATATTTTGTAGGAAATATTAGGAAAATGATTTTACTATCTATGGAAGAAAGGAGTTGAATATTTAAAAAGCTAAGATTCTTATATTTATACTTATGAGAATTGAGCCTTTATTGAAACATTTTTCAAACTAATACTTACACTTTAAAAAGTGAAGGAAAGTTTTGAGTTTTGGACTTTAAAAAGGGGATAGTGAAATTCAAAATTATTAAAAGTCTATCCAGATATAGTAATCTTCACATAAAAAAAAGAGAAAAAAAAGGGATTGAAAAATGATCCCGAAAGAAAGAAAAAGAAAAGAAAGAAAAGAATAATAAGAGTGAAGAGAAATATGTGAGGAGAAGCTTGAGGAGAAGCCTAATCAAAAATTGGTTTCACTTTAACCTTTTTAATTGAAAAGACTTAAAAGCAATCCTAAGCCTATTCCTATTTCAAATTGTATTGGTTAAATTGGTATAGATAAGGTCTGAACTTCTATTTTATACTTTCTTTGAATCTTTAGTTTGACAAATTTCAATAACTTTTGAAATAGAAAATCTTGATTCTGAAGTTGAATATGAGATATTCTTACACTCTAGTCCTAAGTTGATTTGCTAGAATTTCTCCTATGTTACACTATAACATTTCTAAAATAAAATTATAGGAAACTCTGTTGAAACCCACAACCACAAGTCAACATATTTTGTTTATAAAGTTATAGTGTTACTTGAGGACAAGTAACATTTAAGTTTGAGGAACTTAACTTGCCTAAAAAATGCTTAATTTTTCATATATTTTTTATGCTTAATTTTAATGATACTGCACTTTAAAGGAAGATATTTGTATTTTTTTTAGTTTTAGGTACAAGAAATGGCTTCTATAGAAAAATAAGCAAAAATGGTGCAATTTTTAGCAAAAATGAGCAAGAAAATAAGTTTTGGCTTGACACATTTTGATATATTTTTTTATACTTAATATATTTTACACTTCTTGCATATTTTTGAATGAGATTAAAATTTTAAAAAAGGTTGTTTTAATGCTTATTTTGTATGTGAAGATGTTAGGAACGCAATGCAACTTAAACGAGGCGAAAAGGAGCTAAAACGGAGCGAAGCGGTGGAGCTGCGCAGTCTGGGCGCCGGACAGCGCCCAGACACGCGTTGGACCTCGCTAGAATCTCGAGAAGAATGAAAAATGGCACTGAGCAGCTCCTTATTCAGCGCTAGTGGCGCCCGAGATGGTTTGAACGCTTTTTTTGGCGGTTATTGGCCATGTACATCAAATTTGGACGCTTTTTGGAAGGTTTCTTCAAGCACCTCTTGGGAAATTCATCCTCACACTATTTTAAAGCAAGTTTGAAGCCACAAAATGGAGGTAAATGTTAGTGAAAATGTGGAGAATGCCTAGAGATCTTAGAATAGGAGTAGAAATGTAGATTTCTACCATTTGAAGAGATTTGTGAGGGGATTTTGAGAGAATTTGTAAGGGTTTATACTAGCATTTCATAGATATCGGGAGACTTTATTAGAGAGAGTTCCATCTTTCTTTCATGAGAAAAAAGCTATGTGTTGTGTTCTTCATTATCTTATGAATTTGTAAACACTTATTTTGTGGATTTGCTTTGAAATGAAGTTTTCTGTTGTGTTTTCTTCATACACTGTGATGTCTTTCTCTTACTCTTCCTTCTTCTTTGGAAATAGTAACATAAGAAGATTATTCCATTCTTTTCATTTTACTTTTCCTTTGCAATGAGTAGGATTTATGTTTAGGATATTGGGATGCATGCTAAAAGATATCTTAATTATAAATGTGATGGTTTTTTACTTGCACTTCATTTACATTACAAAAAGAGCTTGTTATAGTGTTAAAATTCATTGTAATTGTGTTATTCTCTAAGAGGGAACTATAATTCTTAACAAGGTGGAACCACATTTCAAATTTCATGGATGGCGAAGTTCATGGGGGTTGAGTGCAAATAAATAGGGAAATATACTTTGATAGGCGTAAAATTGGAGATTTTAGGGTGACAAACAAAAATCCCCAATTCGGTCCTAGTGTTTGGAAACTAAAGCAAGAGTTAACTTTTAGGCAAAGGGAAGTGGGAGCTCGAAAGTGAGAGCCAGTATCCTTCCATCCTAACCACAGATTTAGGGACTAAACCTAGGATTAGGCAATGTTCTTTATGCACTCGAATGAGGGTAAAGAATATGATTTCTCCTATTTGGCACATAAAATATTTAATGCATCACATTCCTTTACATTATCCAATTCACTCCATAAGAATAGTAGATTTTATTATCTCAAAATTCACCAAACAAACTCATCTAGAAAGGTTATCTTTAGAAATAATATTTGCATTTAGGAATAGTTATTATCCTTACCTGAAATCGTCTAAATTTAGGAGTAGTAGCTAGAAAAAACACTACCTATATCGACCCTTCAATCTAAAGTCTGATAATAATACACTAGAATTTGACTAAGAACCTCTTACCTCACTTCCTTGCGGGATCGATAAATGAAACTCTATTAGAGCCTTGTATTACTTGATATGATACGTATACTTGTGTTAGATCATTGTAACTTTATAAATATTATTATATATCTCTTGTTCATAAATCCTTGCATATAAAAAAGTCGCATCATTGCCTTGTTAAATAAGGTGACACAATATAACTGACAATATAATTCACAATATCAGCATACCAAGGCAAGTTCCTTTCCATAATGATATAAAGATGCTCATCAGGGAAAGTTTCTGTAACATCCTTCTCAAATATAGATATATTAAAATACTCCAGTCTAGATAAATATTCAGTAATTTGGTTATCAGGTCCTTTCTAGTCAACCATCACAAAGTCAAATTATTGCATTAGAAGTATCCATTTGATCAATCTTGGTTTGGCATCCTTCTTTTGCATCAAATATTTAATAGTTGAATGGTCAGTATGCAATATGCATTGAGTTCCAATTTGATACAGTTTAAACTTTTCAAAGGCATAAACTGTAGATAGTTATTCTCTTTCAGTAGTGGTATAATTAATCTGAGATTCATTAAGAGTTTTACTAGCATAGTAAATAACAGTGAACATTTTATCATACATTTGTCGTAAAGCAACTCCAATCACATAATCACTGGTATCACACATAAGTTCAAATGGTTTCTCCCAATCAGGTGAAACGATTATAGGGGTAGTGATTAGTTTTTCTTTTAATATTTTAAAGGCATTCAAACATTCTTCATTAAAATCAAATTTCTTATCTTTTTCTAAAAGTTGGCACAAAGGTTTAGTAATTTTTGAAAAAATCTTTAATATAACACCTGTAAAATCCAGCATGTCCTAAGAAACTCCTTACCCTCTCACAGTAGTAGGAGGTGGTAATTTCTCAATAATCTGAATTTTTGTAGGGTCTACCACCATACCAGGTTCAGAAATTTTATGCCCAAGAATAATTACTCCTGCAACCATAAATTAATATTTTTCCCAATTTAGAACTAAATTTGTTCTCTCGCAAAGCTCCGAAACTTTTTCCAAATTATTCAAACATAAGTCAAATGAAGTTCCGAATACAGAAAAGTCATCCATGAATACTTATATTCCATTATCAACCAGATTTTTAAAAATAGACATCATGCATCTTTGAAACATTGTATGTGCATTATATAATCCAAAGGGCATTCTTCTAAAATCAAATGTTCTGTAAGTGCTAGTAAATGTAGTCTTTTCTTGATCCTCAGGAGTAATAGGTATTTGATGATGACCAGCATATCCATCCAAAATGCAATAGTACTTGTGTGTGGCAAATCTATCTAACATTTAATCTAGAAAAGGAAGAGGAAAGTGATCTTTTCTGGTAGTGGCATTTAATTTTTTATAGTCAACACAAATTCATCAACCATTAACTTGTCTTGTTGGTATAAATTCATTTCGTTCATTCAGATCAACAGTCACACCCTTCTTAGAAGCACGATGAATTGGACTTACTCAAGCACTGTCTAAAGTTGGATAAATAATTCCTTCATCAAGCCATTTTAAAATTTCCTTCTTAACTGCTTCTTTCTTCATTGGATTTAGTCTCCTTTACGAATCAGCTCTAGGTTTATGTTGTTCATCCAATAAAATTCATTGCATATAGATCGAAGGACTGATTCATTTAATATCTTCTAAAGTCCAATCAAAAGCCTTTTGTATCTCTTTAAAGTATCCATTAATTTTTGTTATTGATATTCATTCAAATCTGAAGATACAACGACTAGTAAGGTAGATAATTCTTCTAAAAACATATATTTCAAATGATTAGGAAGAATTTTCATCTCAAGTTCAAGAGGTTTTATGATTGATGGAATTAAAATTTTATCACCACATTTCATAGTATTCAACATTTCAAATCTTTTCTGAACATAGTTTAAATCTTTATTCTTCATATCATAAAAATCATTTTCCATTTCTTTATCATCTTCACACTTCAAATTTTCACATTCCATTTCTCTTCAAACACTTCTTTAAAATGATCATCTCTTAAATAATCACAGATTTCCATTTGAAAGCATCATCATCTTTGTCTGTTGTGGGATTTTCATAAATTTTAGAATATTAAAGGTAACCTCTTGATCATTAACTCTCACACTTAATTCTCCTTTTTGAACATCAATCATAGCTCTCCCAGTAGTAAGAAATGGTCTTCCCAAAATAATTGGAATTTCTTCATCTTCCTTCATATCTAACACAATAAAGTCCACTTGAAAGATAAATTTATCTACTTTCACTAACACATCTTCCACAAATCCTTTAGGATAAGTGATGGAATGACCAGCCAACTGAAGAGTCACAGATGTAAGTGAAATTTCTTCTATTCCTAATCTTTTGAATGTTGATAATGCTAATACTAGCTCCAAGATCACATAAAGCTCTTTCGAAAAATTTTTAACCTATAGCACACGGGATAATGAAACTACCAGGGTCTTTAAGTTTTTCAGGAAGCTTCTTCTGAATTATTACACTACACTCTCTGCTTAGTGCAACAGTCTCATGATCTGTGAACTTACTTTTCCATTTAAGAATATCCTTCATAAACTTCGCATAATCAGGCATCTGCTCTAATGTTTCAACAAATGGATTATTTACTGTTAATTTCTTAAGGATTTATAAAAACTACATAAATCTGTTATCCCTATTTTTTTCTTCAATCTTTAAGGAAATGGAGGAGGTGGTTTTTCAATAGTAATCTTCATTGGTTCAATTAGATATTCTAAGTCTCGATAAATCTTATTATAACATTTTTCAATATCCACCTTCTCTTTCTCAACTTCAACTTCTTTTTGCACTCTTTTTTTAATTTTTTCCCCTTCTTAATTGAATAGCCTTAATTTGCTCATTGTTTTGATCTTTAGGATCGATTTTAACATTACTGGGAAGAGTTTCAGAAGGTCTATTATTAAGCGCAGTGAAAATATGTCCTAATTGATTCTTAATATTCTTAATCGCAACACCTTGAGCTTGTAATTGATTACCCATATTCAGAATTAATTCATCAGTAGACAAATTCTTATCCTTAAATCGTGGGTTCTTATTAAAGCAAGGAGGATAAGAAGGTCTATAGTTGGTGTTTTCTTGGTTGTTCAAATTTCCAATCGGATTCACAGGATTGTTTCCTCATTACGGTTAACACTAGCATTATTGTTATTCAAGTTGAAATTTGGGTGATTCTTCCAACTAAGATTATAATAATTCGAATAAGGATTGTTGGGTCTATTATTTATAGCATTCAAGGCCTCATAAGGAGTTTGAGATTCTATTATCTGTCTAACTAAATTTTCCTCTAATACTGGGAGTGTTTGAGAATAATTCATTCCATAATGTTCTATTTTCTTCAAAAGGGCTTCCATTTGAGAAACAATCTTGGTTATCACATCAGAATCATGAATACTGGCTACTCTCTTAGGATTTACTGGTTTAGAGGGTCATTGAAACTTATTAGTATCCTTCTCTTCTATTAATGAATATGCTTCATCAAAAGGTTTTGACATTAATGATCCACTAGCAGCAGCATCTATAATCAATCTCAGGATCACACTAATCCATTGTAAAATGTTTGAATTATTTATCAATCTGGTAAAGGATGATGTGGACTGATCGCTGAAAATTTTATTAAGAAATTCATACCTATTTTTGATGAAATTGCACTTTAAAGAAAGGTATTTTCTTGATTTTATTGCAGGAATGGAGATTTTAGGTTATAAAAGCAAAAATCATAAAAAGGAGCGAATTTGGAGCAAAAAGGAAGAAAATAATGAAATTTGTGCTGAGTCGCCGACGGCGAGATCGAGCCCGCCGACGGCGAGATCGAGCCCGCCGACGGCGAGATCGAGCCCGCCGACGGCGAGGCTACGAGGAAACATTTGTGAAGGAATTATAACTGTCTCACTGACAGCGAGCCCGAGCCCGCTGACAGCGAGCTAGCGCGGTTTGAAGATCTTCTAGAAGCCTCGCCGACAGAGAGGTAGTTCGTCGCCGAAGGCGAGCTAGTTCAAATGGCTCTGATACATTGAACCTGAACACTTTTTGAAGGGATTCTTACACACCTCTTGGTCTTTTGCTCACCTCTATATATAGAAGCTGAAATTGTGTGTCTTAGTGTGTGTCTTAGGGAGTCTTTGAGTTTTATAAGTGAGTTATTTTGAGTGTTTAGTGAGTATTTAGTGAGTTAGTGAGTTTTTAGTGAGCCTTGCTGTACTGGAAGGAAGAGTCAAAGGAACAGCGAGGAGTTTGCTTGGGGATAAATTGAGATAAGTATTTGTATTTATTGTTTTTAACTTTAAATGAAATACATGCTTAGTTTAGTTCCCATGCATTCTGAGTAGTTTATTAGTCTTTCTCCCTGTTATGAAATAAAGTGACTTGATGAACTAAAAATATAAGTACTTTTATATATTAATAAATTGTGATAATTTTTACTTAAAACTTAATTTACTTTCAAACTAGCCATTTGAAATGTTAAAATATGTTGATTATCAACTATAGTAAAAATTACATCTGATATTCGGGGAATTCAAAAGCCTTGGAAGGAGGGTGCAAATAAATAGGGAAATAATATCACTGGGGCGTAGAATTGAGCATTTTAGTGTGACAGACTAAAATATTCAATTCGGTCCTATTGTTTGAGAGCTGAAGTGTAGATGTTAGCCCTCGAGCGAGGGGAACGTGGGAGCTCGAAGTGGCAGTTGGTATCCTCCTGACCTAGCCGCAGATTCAGTAATCAAACATAGGATTAGTCAATATTCTTTTCACTTGGACCAAAGGGTAAAGAATAGGAATGCTCCTATTTGTCACAATACCTTAAAATTATCTATTTAAATTCATCAATAACTTAAATTTCTAAACAAGGGGAAAGATACTTTTTCCGAATAGTTAAGACTTATTTAGCAATTAGTTTAATTTCCCGCACTTTCAATACGTATTAATTTTCTACTTAGTTAAGTTACCTGATTAGAATACTTAGTTTACTTTATTGTGCTTAAATTTAGAATTCCAAATTTCCGTATACTATTTTAGAATTATTATTATTATTTTAAAATTATCTGTTATTTTATTTTCTCTTTCCCTGTGGGATCGATAACCAGGACTCCACTAGAGCCCTGCATTACTTGATACGATACGTATACTTGCATAGCATCCACAACATAAACAATTACAATTCTATACATATAATATAGCGGGGTCATGTTTTTGGCTTCGTTGCAATCAAATTAAAAATATCATAATATAAAATTGTGGGTCAAGTTTTTGGCGCCGTTGCCGGGGAAAGTAAGAAAACTTTACTAGAGTAACGGACTATTTTAAAATAATCATAATAAATAAATTAATATCTATTCTAATATTGTATGCGCAAATTTGGAAACGAAAATTTAATACCTTACGATTCTGAATTAGAGTGTACAATTAAAAGAATTAGAAAACAAAAGAAACAAATAATAAATTTAACACAAATGGCAAATATTCCTGAAATTCAAAATATGAACCAACAAAGACCATTAAGAGATTATGCCAACCCTACATCGAGATGAAATTCATTTAACTATTCAAAACCCCGATGTAGCTGCTAATTCATTTGAACTAAAACCTGCAATTATCCAAACGGTACAAAACAATTAATTTAGTGGTTCACCTATTGAAGATCCTAACTTACATCTTGCTAGTTTTCTAGAATTTTGTGCTACTTTTAAATATCAAGGAGTATCTGACGATGCTATAAGACTTAGACTTTTTCCTTTTTCATTAAGGGATAAGGCTAAAATGTGGTTGAATTCGTTAGCACTCTGGATCTATTAAAACTTGGGGAGAATTATCACAAAAATTTCTATCCAAATATTTTCCACCATCTAAAACTCGCTAAGTTTAGAAATGATATAACTTCTTTTTGTCGGTTAGATGGAGAATCAATATATGAATCTTGGGAGAGATTTAAGGTACTTCTTAGGAAATGCCCACATCATGCATTACCAGTATTGGTCGATTATTCAAACCTTTTATAATGGATTAGTAGGATCTTTAAGATCAATCATCGATGCTTCTTCTTGGAGGTTCATTAATGTCTAAACCATTTGATGAAGCTTATGCACTAATCGAAGAAATGGCAACAAATAATTTCCAATGGCTCGCTGATAGAGTAAATCCGAAAAGATAGCCGACATTCATGAAAACGATGCAATATCTATGTTAGCTTCTCAAATTGCTCGCTATATCTAAGAAATTAGATCATTTTGGAATGAACTACTCTCCTACTCTAGAAGAAAACTCATCTGGACAAATCATATAATCTCAATCTAATTATGAAACTTTAAATGCTATTAATAATAGAACTAATAACCCTTATTCAAACTATTATAATCCTGGTTGGAAAACTCATCCAAATTTTAATTGGAATAACACTTCTAATCAACAATGGATGAATCAACCTAATCAAGCAAATCCAAACTATAAACCTAATTACCCACCTGGATTTAATAACAATAACCCTCAATTCAAAGATAAGAAATTATCTATGGATGAATTAATTTTTAATATGGGTCATCAACTACAAAATCAAGGAAATCAACTACAAATTCAAGGAAATCAATTACAAATTCAAGGAACATCTATTAAAAATATTGAAACTCAACTTGGACATATTGCTATCTTGCGCTAAATAATAGAATACCTGGAACCTTTCCTAGTAATGTGGAAATAAATCCTAAAGATCAAGGAAAAGAACAAATTAAAGCAATACAACTAAGGAGTGGAAAAGAATTAGAACCTCAATTTCAAAAAGAACTTGAAAGCCAAAAAGAGGAAGTGAAAATTGAAAAGGAAACAATTCAACAAGATTCAAACTTAGAACATCCTTTAATACCTATGAAATTTCGTTGAAAAACCTCCACCACCATTTCCTCAACGACTAGCTCAACATAAAAAAGATAAACAATTTGCTAAATTCCTCGAAATATTAAAGAAATTAACAATCAATATACCTTTTGTCAAAGCTTTAGATCGGATGCCAAATTATGTAAAATTTATGAAAGATATTCTAAATAAGAAAAGAAAATTCACTGATAATGAAACAATCGCACTTAGTGAAGAGTGTAGTGTTATTATTCAGAAGAAGCTTCCTGAAAAATTGAAAGATCCTGGTAGTTTCACTATACGCTGTGCTATAGGAGAAAAATTTTATGGAAAAGCTTTGTGTGACTTAGGAGCAACCATCAATTTAATGCCTCTATTGATTTTTAAAAGATTAGGATTAGGAAAAATTACACCTACTTCAATAACCCTTCAATTAGCTGATCATTCGATTACCTATCCTAAGGGAGTTATTGAAGATGTGTTAGTAAAAGTGGATTAATTTATCTTCCCAGTAGATTTTATTGTTTTAGATATGGAGGAAGATAAAGAAATTCCTATCATTTTAAGAAGACCATTTTTAGCTACTGTAAAAGCTATCATTGATATTCAGAAAGGAGAATTAACTATGAGAGTAAATGACCAAAAAGTTACCTTTAATATTGAAAAATCAATGAAATATCCTGCGCTAGAAAAAGATGATGAATGTTTTCGGATGCAAATACTTGAACATTTACAACAAGAACATTTAAGGAATATTACGAAGATAAATTACAAAAAGAAAACACTGAATTAATTGAAGATAATAATGAAGAACTAGATTATATTCAGGAAAGATTTGAATTTTTGGATAATACTGAAAACACTGACAAGAATATAGTTCCATCAATTATTAAACCTCCTGAACTTGAGCTAAAAATATTACCTGATCATTTGAAATATGCTTATTTAGGTAATTCTTCAACTTTACCAGTTATTATTTCATCCGCATTAAACGAATCTCAAGAACAAAAACTTTTAGAAATTTTTAAAAAATATAAGAAAACTTTTGGTTGGACTTTAGCAGATATTAAAAAAATTAGTCCTTCAATCTGTATGCATAGAATTATTTTAGATGATGAACATAAACCTAAAGCAGATCCCCAAAGGAGATTAAACCCGATAATGAAAGAAGTAGTTAAGAAAGAAATTTTAAAATGGTTAGATAATGGTATCATATATCCTATATCTGACAGTGCTTGGGTAAGCCCAATTCACTGTATTCCTAAGAAGGGAGGAGTGACCGTCACTCGCCAATGAAAATAACGATCTTATTCCTATAAGACAAGTTACTCGGTTGGTGTATATGTATTGATTATAGGAAATTAAATACCACCACCAGGAAAGATCACTTCCCTTTACCATTTCTAGACCAGATGTTAGATAGATTAGCCGTACATAAGTATTTTTGTTTTCTAGATGGATACACCGGTTATCATCAAATACAAATTGCTCCTGAGGATCAAGAGAAAACTACATTTACTAGTCCTTATGGAACTTTCGCTTTTCGAAGAATGCCTTTTTGATTATGTAATGCACCAGCAACATTCCAGAGATGTATGATGTCTATATTTAGTAAGTTAATTGACAATGGAATAGAAGTATTTATGGATGATTTCTCTGTATTTGGAACATCATTTGACACATTCTTAACTCATCTTGAAAAATTATTAGAAGTATGTGAGAAAACAAATTTAGTTTTAAATTGGAAGAAATGTCAATTTATGGTTGCGGGCGGCATTGTATTAGGGCATAAAATTTCGGAAAAAGGCATGGAAGTGGACCCTGTAAAAATTCAAGTTATAGCTAAATTACCACCTCCAACTACGGTAAAAGGGGTAAGAAGTTTTCTTGGACATGCTGGATTCTACAGACACTATATAAAAGATTTTTCAAAAATTACTAAACCTCTATGCCAACTTCTAGAAAAGGACAAGAAATTTGAATTTACAATCGAATGCCTGAATGCTTTTGAACTCTTAAAAGAAAAATTAATTACAGTACCTATAATAGTTTAACCTAACTAGGAGAAACCATTTGAGCTTATGTGTGATGCTAGTGATTATGCTGTAGGAGCAGTTCTTGGGCAAAGATATGAAAAGATTTTTAAAGTTATATACTATGCTAGTAAAACTCTAAATGATGCTGAAATAAATTATACAGTTACAGAAAGAGAATTATTAACGGTAGTGTATGGTTTTAATAAATTTAGACCTTATATGATTGGAACAAAATGTATCGTGCATACTGATCCTTCTGCTATCAAATATTTAATGCAAAAGAAAGATTCCAAACTAAGATTAATTAGATGGATGCTATTAATGCAAGAATTCGATTTTGAGATCGTTAATAAGAAAGGAACTGATAATCAAATTGCGGATCATTTATCAAGATTAGAAAATCATGAATTATCTGATATTGAAAATGAAATTATATACAGTTTTCCTGATGAATAACTATATAATATCAATGAATGGAAAATACCATGGTATGCTGATATAGTAAACTATATAGTTAGTAATATTTTACCACCTATGCTAACTTTGCAACAACAGAAAAAATTCATCCATGATACGAAAACCTATTTTTGGGATGAACCATATTTATATAAGTAATGTAAGGATTTAATTATTAGAAGATGTGTACCTTATGAAGAAACCGAACCAATTATTCAAAAATGTCATGATTCGATTTTGGAGGACATTTTGGGATCGATAAAACCGCTTATAAGATTCTACAATCTGGATTATACCGGCTCTACTCTATTTAGAGATGTATACGGATATATTAAAACTTGCGATTAATGTCAAAGAGTAGGAAATATATCTAGAAGAAACGAAATGCCTCTAAATTTTATATTAGAAGTTGAAATTTTTGATGTTTGGGGATTAGATTTTATGGGACCTTTTATTCCTTCGTTTGGAAACTCATATATATTAGTAGCTGTTGATTATGTTTCCAAATGAATTGAGGCACAAGCTTTACCTAGGTGTGATGCTAAGAGTGTTTCAAAATTTCTGATGAAAAATATTTTTACTAGATTTGGAATGCCGAGAGTAATTATCACTGACGGAGGAACTCATTTTAGAAATAAATACATTCACAAACTAGTAGAAAAATACAATATTACTCATAAGATATCCACTGCTTATCATCCACGTACTAGCAGATTAGTCGAAGTATCTAATCGTGAGATTAAACATATTTTAAAAAAATCAGTAAACCCAAATAGGTTAGATTGGTCTATTAGATTAGACACTGCATTATGGGCTTATAGGACTGCTTATAAAACTCCGATTGGAATGACTCCTTACAGGCTTATATATGGAAAAAATGCCACTTACCAGTTGAATTAGAACATAAAGCATATTGGGCGATTAAAAAATTTAATTATAATATGAAGGAAGCTGGTGAGAAGAGATTGCTACAATTAAATGAATTGGAAGAATTAAGAAATGAATCATATGATAATGATCGGATTTATAAGGAAAAGATGAAGTTATGGCATGATCGGAAGATTAATCAGAGAAATTTTGAACCAGGACAGGAAGTTTTGCTATATAATACTAGATTGAAATTATTTCCTGGAAAATTGAAGTCTCGATGGTTAGGACCTTTCACCATAACTCAAATATTTTCATACGGAACTATAGAAATCGAAGATCCAAAAACTGGACAAAAATTTAAAGTTAATGGACATAGGTTAAAACCATATTTTGAAGGTATAAGACCTAACTATAAAGAGGTTTTAATGCTTAGTCGACTCGATTAATAATTGAAATTAGGTCGGGCTGACGATGTTAAACCAAGCGCTTTATGGGAGGCAACACATATTAGTTATCTATTTTTATTGTATCTTAATAGTTAGTTTATATTATTGAAACTTTACTACTCATTTATTATTAAGAATCATCACATATACGAACCATTATGATGAGAAAAGAAATTATTCGATTTAGAGCAAAATTGGACATTATTTTGGAATCTCACCGACGGCGAGGTCGATACTCGCCGACAGCGAGGTTCACGCCGAAATAAATATCAGTTTATTTATCAAGCTCGCTGACAGTGAGAAACGTCCCGCCGACAGTGAGAACCTGTAAGGCAGTTTTTTTAACTGAGTCGCCGACGGCGAGAAACTTCTCGCCGACAGCGAGGAAGTTATAAAGATGAGTTATTTATACTTTGAATGCCGATCTGGACGGTTTCAACACCAAATCCTTAGTGAAAACCCATTCTTAATTCATTCTAAATCTGCCTTCTTCACTATAATTCCTTCCATTCACCATAATGGCCTCCAAATTCTTAGATTCCTCTAAATCTGGAGTGTTTAATGGGAGGAAATTTGTGAGTGCGGAAGCGTAGTGGATCTTCAATAAGGTTTTGGTAAAGAAAAGAGTTATCAAGGAACGAGGATTTGTCAATCGAGGATTAGAGAATTCCACTATGAAGATAAACTAAATGATCGCGCAGCGGCACTCGGAGGTATTTTGTTACACTACGTCTGCTGTTGTTATTCCAGTTGTGAAAGAGTTCTACTCTAACATACATGCGATCAACAATGGAAATATCTACGTCCGAGTAAGATGGGTGATGTTTACTCCATCAAGAGTAAATGAATTATTCTCTATAGAAAACACCCCGGTATGTCACTATTCAAATTTTGTGCCTTCTCGATATAATATGAATGAGATATTTCGATATCTGACTGATGAACCGGAAGATTGGGAAATGCTTGAAGACGGGTATGTTAGTTTCTCTGAAATGCGTGAAGACGGGTATGTTAGTTTCTCTGCATCACTTTTGAATCCTGTCTTAAAGCACTGGCACTTTTTCATCTCATCTAAATTGTTACCTACTATGAGGGTAAACAAGGTTTCGAAAGAATGCGCTATATTGAATTATTGTATTCAAATTGGATTGCCTATTGATGTTGGATCAATAATTATTAAGTCTGCATTGGGTTTAATTGTGCATGGGTCAGTTCACGGACTAGGACACCCATCTACTATTTTTGCATTATGCAGTCAATACCAGGTTTCTTATGAAGCTTAGGAAAAGGTTCTGGTACCTTGGAAGCCGCTTGATCCTACAGATATGTTCCCTACTTTGGACAATAATGAAGACATTACATTCATCTCTAATAGAGCTTCACAGAATAATCCTATAGCAAGGCCTATTTCAGATAAAACAGAGTTACTTATGAAGAAAATTAATGGAATGGAGAAAGAACTCGAGAATGTGAGAGATTTAATCGACAATATATCCGATTTATTTGATCACATTGATCGGAGAATGAAGGAACACTTTGATCATTCTCGGACACCTCGGAAACTAGCTTTCTTCATTTACCGAGACGAAGGGTTGGATCACCGAAAAATCGCTTCGGAATTTCCCTTCGGGCCTTTCTATAACTTATTTGTGCATCATCGTCATATCGGAAATATCGTAGAAGATGAAGACTCTGACCTTGAAGAGTAGTAGTAAAGAATTCTATAGTATGTTTGAATTTATGTTATTTGATTTGATTTAGATTTTATTATGTGTGGAGTGATGATTTGAATATCTCAAACTAAATTGAGATATGCGTCATAGTTTTGTATCAGCATTTAGTGTGTCGTGGATTAGTTTGCGATGCTGATTAGTAGTAAGAATTGAAGTTGGAAGTTTGATTATAGAGTTAAAATTATGTTAGTTTGTACATCTCATGGATTTCAATATTAAAGTTAATTTGTTGTGTTGTGAGAATTTGTTTGTGTATAAGTAGCTAATCTTCATATTAAATTAATAAATGATGTGATCGAAAATATAATATAAGGCAAATCAAGGACGAAAATGAGTGACAAATTTCAGAAATTTAAAATTTTTGGAATCTCGCTGACGGCGAGAAAAATCCCGCCGACAGCGAGATCGATCTCGCTGACAGCGAAGAATTTCTCTTCGACAGCGGATTTTTTCCGAGAGTTTTTGGTTCTGAAAAATATTAGCTCGCCGACGGTGAGAAAAATCTCGCTGACAGCGAGGTCGGGAAAAACATATATTTTGACCGGTCAAAAACACTATTCGTCATCCCCAACCTCTCATTTTTGCCAAAACCGACCTAGGGCTTGAGAGATCTTGGATTTGAAGCAATTTCAACACTTTTTGACACCGGATTTCATCTTCCCTTGGTAAGAGCTTCACTCCTATGCAAAAAATTTTTTTTTTCACCATATATTTTCACCACATTGCAAATTTTGGGAAAAATTAAAATGTGGAAGAAATATTCGGTGGAAATCCATGGAATTTGATTTAAATTGCTTACAAATGTTGTAGGAAGCCTTCTTAGTATTATTTTTAAGTTTATTGAAAATTTTCATGATTTTCACAAATCGATCGTATGGCTCCATGACAAAAACATCGAGCAGAATTCGACGAAAACTGATTCATCAATGCACGAGCACAGGCTAAATATTTTGAAAACATACAAGGAAGAAAGTGCATTGCGGATCGGGTATTCAAAAATCCGGGAGGAGAAGTAGAGCGGATTATTAAGGAACGAGGTTGGGAGAATTTCTGTTACGTTCAATATAGAGCAGCTGTAGAAGTGGTTAAAGAATTTTATGCCAATTTGACTGCCGCTGAAGATGCACCAGTAAAGGTACGAGGTTTTTTTGTAGATTTTAATGCTGCAAGAATTAACGAGTTCTATGAAGTTCATGACTCGCACTTTAGCGAGTATGAAAATTTTGGAATGATGGAAGGACCACTGGAGGAAGTCATTAGCTTTCTCACTGATGGGACCGGAGTTTGGAAAATTAAGCAGCAGGAAAGAGTGAATTTTCCTCGTTCTAAATTAAATGCGATCTCAAAGCTCGACATTACTTTATTTGTTCTACTCGTTACCCACATATCACCATAGTGAGGTAACACGAGATAGAGCAATTCGAATTTTTGTATTCGGAATAACGAAGCATCAACATCGGGAGAATTATTTATCAAAACATCCTGGCCACTCCTCGAACTGAGAGTGGAGCTGGATTGGGACACCCTGGATTAATTTTTGCACTCTGCCAACTCTCTTGAGTTGAGGCTAGAGATGATGAAGAACGAGTAGAACCTATGAAACCACTCACAGCTGCCAACATTAAGAAGTATGAATCTCATGAAGGGTGGAGATCAGGAGTGAGAAGTTATTTCACTCAGTCAAGTAGAGATATACCCTCTAGTAGCTATGAACCACCTGAGCCTACCACCCCTACCCTACAAGATCTGATGAATGAATTGACCCTGCATAGGAGGAGTTTTGAGCAGTTTGAAGAAACAATGGGGAGAAGATTTGATCATTTTGATCAAAGGATTGATAATCTGGAGAGGAGACATGATTATGATAGTGAATACCTCCAGCAACATTCGGAATACGAAATTGCATACTATGAAGCTGAACGTCGTTATAGGAGTGGAGATTTAGATGTTGTCTTTCCAGAATCCCCGGTATACTCGGTATCATCCTGCTCGACCTTCTCGACTTACAGATCAAGGAGGGGATGATATAGTTTGGGACTTTGATGCTGAAGATTAGGACTTTATTTATTTTATTTGTTTGGTGTAAGTTATTTTGAGGACTTTATATGTTTGTAATATTCAGTACTTTATATTTTGAGACATTGGATGTTAGTTAGATTAATTTGCTTGAATTGTTATAGTAGTTAGTTTTTGTTTTTGTGTTAGTTAATTGCATTTGTTTTTATGTTAAATAGGATGATAGTTTTCTTTAGTATGTTTTTATTTTATTTTGTATTGTTTTAAGTTTTTAAAATTGTTAATCTGTTAGTTCAATTGTTTTTATTATGTAGTAATTCATATGTGTAGTGTAGAGTTATTTTAATTGTTGTGTTTAATACTTATCTCAGATTTTATCCCTGCATTTTCTTTAAATTGTTATATATATATGGAGAATACTAACAGTACAAGTTCAATGAAAAATGAAAAAGCCTGCAAAAATTTCAAAGAAAAAAAGAAATACCTAAACTTCAAAGGTATGATTTATTTACTTTCCTCCTTTTTCATTATTTAGATTAGATATAAAAATTTAAGTTTGGGAGGGGAGTAAAATACAAATTTAGTTATTAACTTGTTCTCAATTTCTATTTTTCAAATTATTATAAAATGATTTTTATAGCAAATTTTTCGATATAATTAATATGAATTATTTTATTTAATTATTATAAAAGGTTAAATGAAATATTTCTAGTGCTTTAATTGATTAAATAGAATAAAATATTTGGTTAAAGGGAATAAGAATATAGTAAACTATTTTTAGTAAGGAAAACTATATTCTAAAATTAAAATTCTTAAGTATTCAAGTGAAAAAGAAAAGATTGAAAATCAATGAAGTAAAAACTATGAAGTATATATAAGCTAAGAAATATTTCTAAGTTTCGAATTTAGGAAGATGAAAATGAAGTTCAAAATTATTAAGAGGCTCTCCAGATAAAGTATTCCTCATTAGAAAAAAAAAGAAAAAGAAAAAAAGAAAAAGAAAAAGAAAAAGAAAAAGAAAAAGAAAAATGAAGAGAAGCTTGAGGAGATGTCTTATCAAAAATTGGCTTCATTTGAATTAACCTAAAGGGAAAAACTTAGATATTTCCAAACTTATGTTTATGGATTAGAATTTTACCTAATAGTATTTTCTTGAATTTCTTATCATATGAATATCTTAAGTAGTTATTCTTTTAAATATAGTCATTCCTGAAAGGAATAGTAAGCTAGAAATCTTAGACCTGATAACTAAATAATTTATTTCTATAAGATTAATTAAATTACATGAATTATTTTTATTTAACATTATTATGATATTAATTAATCTAATTCATAGTTATTTAAATTGAAAAATCTTATTATAAAACTCATTATTTTTATGTAGTACTAAAATTACTTGAGGACAAGTAATAAGTAAGTTTGGGGGATTTTGATCGCTGAAAAATTTTATTAAGAAATTCATACCTATTTTTGATGAAATTACACTTTAAAGAAAGGTATTTTCTTAATTTTATTGCAGGAATAGAGAATTTAGGTTATAAAAGCAAAAATCATAAAAAGGAGCGAATTTGGAGCAAAAAGGAAGAAAATAATGAAATTTGTGCTGAGTCGCCGACAGCGAGGCAACGAGGAGACATTTTTGAAGGAATTATAACTGTCTCGCTGACAGCCGAGCCCGAGCCCGTCGACGCCGAGCTAGCGCGGTTTGAAGATCTTCTAGAAGCCTCGCCGACAGCGAGGTAGTTCGTCGCCGACGGCGAGCTAGTTCAAAAGGCTCTGATACATTGAACCTGGACACTTTTTGAGGGGATGCTTACACACCTCTTGGTCTTTTGCTCACCTCTATATATAGAAGCCAAAATTATGTTTCTTAGTGTGTGTCTTAGGGAGTCTTTAAGTGTTATAAGTGAGTTATTTTGAGTCTTTAGTGAGTATTTAGTGAGTTAGTGAGTTTTTAGTGAGTCTTCGTCGTATCTGGAAGGAAGAGTCAAAGGAACTGCGAGGAGTCCGCTTGGGATAAATTGAGATAAGTATTTGTATTTATTGTTTTTAACTTTAAATGAAATCCATGCTTAGTTTAGTTCCCATGCATTCCGAGTAGTTTATTAGTCTTTCTCCTCGTTATGAAATTAAGTGACTTGATGAACTAAAAATAGAAGTACTTTTATATATTAATAAATTGTGATAATTTTTACTTAAAACTTAATTTACTTTCAAACTGGCCATTTGAAATGTTAAAATGTGTTGATTATCAACTATAGTAAAAATTACATCTGATATTCGGGGAATTCAAAAGCCTTGGAAGGAGGGTGCAAATAAATAGGAAATAATATCATTGGGCGTAGAATTGAACATTTTAGTGCGACAGACTAAAATATTCAATTCAGTCCTATTGTTTGAGAGCTGAAGTGTAGATGTTAGCCCTCAGGCGTGGGGAACATGGGAGCTCGAAGTGGCAGCTGGTATCCTCCCGACTCTAGCCGCAGATTCAGTAATCAAACATAGGATTAGTCAATATTCTTTACACTTGGACCAAAGGGTAAAGAATAGGAATGCTCCTATTTGTCACAATACCTTAAAATTATCTATTTAAATTCATCAATCACTTAAATTTCTAAACAAGGGGAAAGATACTTTTTCCGAATAGTTAAGACTTATTTAGCAATTAGTTTAATTTCCCGCACTTTCAATACATATTAATTTTCTACTTAGTTAAGTTACCTGATTAGAATACTTAGTTTTCTTTATTGCACTTAAATTTAGAATTCCAAATTTTCGTATACTATTTTAGAATTATTATTATTATTTTAAAATTAGTCGTTATTTTATTTTCTCTTTCCTCGTGGGATCGATAACTGAGGACTCCACTAGAGCCCCGTATTACTTGATATGATACGTATACTTGCGTAGCATCGACAACATAAACAATTACAATTCTATACATATAATATAGCGGGGTCAAGTTTTTGGCTTCGTTGCAATTAAATTAAATTAAAAATATCATAATATAAAATTGTGGGTCCTGGACATATCCTAAGGAGATCTTTAAATCTTTCTCGAGTTTCATATATTGATTCCCCTTCAAACTGACAAAAAGATGCGATATCATTTCTTAGCTTAGCAGTTTTTGATAGATGAAAACATTTTGATAGAGGAAAACATTTTGATAGAAAATTTTGTGAATGTTCTCCCCAAGTTATGATAGATCCATGTGCTAACGAATTTAACTGCGCCTTAGCTTTATCCCTTAATGAAAATGAAAAAGTCTAAGTCTAACAGCATCATTCGACACTCCGTCATATTTGAAAGTAACACACGGTTCTAGAAAACTAGCGAGATATGAATTAGGATGTTCATTAGGTGTTCCTCTGAATTGATTTTTTGTACCATTTCGATAATAGCAGGTTTAAGCTCAAATGAATTAGAAGCAACATCAGGATTTTGGATAGTCAAGTGAATTTCATGTGTTTTTGGGTTAGCATGTTCTCTTAAAGGTTTGGGTAAATTTTCATTTTCATTTCTTTGATTATCTAAGTTTTTCGCCATTTTGTGTGGATTTTTAGATTTTTCATGTTATTTTTGAATTTTTCTAATAGTACGATCTAACTCTGAATCGTAAGGCACTAAACCTATAGATCTAATCTTACGCATATAAAATCACACAAAACACACTAAAATGTAAACAAGCACACACAAGTGCAAACAATAAAGTAAAGGTTTTCAACTACTACAATTTTGATAGTTACCATTTATACCTTCCCCGACAAGCCAAAAATAGAAACTTGGTTGGGGCTGATGCCTGACTCAAATGTTAATATTCAAAAGATAGTTTCAGTTTAGTCTCATAAATAGATTAATTTAATAATTAGGTAGTCACCCGTATACGCAAGTATACATATCAATTAAGTAATACAGGGCTTTAGTAGAGTCCTGGTTATTAATCCCACGAGGAAGGTAGGAACATTTCAACGTATAACAAATATGTTGAATTCCAATACTCAATCCATAATGCAAGTTCAAGTACTATTTAGGAGGCTAGAGCAAGGTTGACAACAACTAAAATTACTACAAGTTACTTTTAAATTTCTAAGCAGGATTAACCAATACACACACTACGTTTTGTAATTGAAAGGTTTATATATAAAAAAGAATCATTCCTCTTAAAATGATTCTATGGTGAGTGTTACACCTAAAATATATAGTATTTTTATGCACATTTTTATACCTATTTTTGATAATATTGCACTTTAATGGAAGGTATTTTGTGTTTTTTCTTGCAGGTATGATCAAAATGGATGGTCATGATGAAAGGAGCAAAATTGGATCAAATTTGGAGCAAAAAAAAATGAAAAATGAAAATTTGGGCACTGGCGGCTAAGCGCTGCTGGGCCGGCGCTTAGCCGCCACAGTTAAAAATCGAAATCTAAAGGAATTTGGAACCAATTTCAAAGGGGATGGGATGCAACTCTTTGTGGTAACTTCCATAACTTCCTTTAGGTGGCAAATTTGAATGAAGGCGTGCATTCTTTGGTGGATATATTGAATCTGGACACATTTTGAAGTGACACTAAGGCACCTTTTGGTTTAATTTTTAAAGAGATTCTTAGGAATGACTAAGTGCTCCTCCACTTGCATTTTGAAGAGACTTTTTACAGTATTTTACTTTTATTTTGTGAGAGTTTTTATTAAGAGTAGGAGTAGAGAGTAGAAAGGAGAAAAGGGTCAGAGTGAAGTCTTCTTCTTCCCACTTCTTTTCTTTCTTTTAGTTTAGTTTCTATTGAAGTCTGAAGTTTATTCTGAGTCATCGGAGTTGGGAGATCTGCTCTGAGGAGTAGTTTAATGAAGATTTAAAGTTTTAGAGGAACTTCCTGAGTCTTGTGGAGAGAGTTTTCATATTAGTGTTTACTTTTGTTCTTACACATAGTTTTTTAATTAATACTTGTTTTTGTTTGTTGTTTTTCTTATGGTTTTTAATTTCAAATCAATGTGTTTTTGTATTTTCTCAATGAATTATGAGTAGTTTACTTTATCTTTTTCTTTCTTAAATGGAGAAGTAATTAGTTTATAGAGAATTGTTGTGGAAAGCATAAGTGTTTAAAGTTGGAAGAAGTTGTGAAGATTGATTCTGAAAACTTTGTTTACTTCTTAATTTGGCCTGTTAAGTTGTAGAATTTCTTGAGATTATGTAAGATCCAATGTGATATTGTCACATAAAAGTTAGTAAGAATGACATGCAATTATATGGGTGAGAATTGTAGTCCATATAATTGAATGTAATATTAGAAGATATTTTTATGGAAGGGAGTAAAATTAGAGGATTTTAGAGTGACAGACTAGAACCTCCTAATTTGGTTTGAAGTTTTGAGTTTTGTTATGAGAAGTTAGCCCCGAGTTGGTGGGAATCGAGTGAACTCTAGAGTGAGAGACTGGTATCTTCCCTGCCTAACCATGTTCAAAATGAGAAAAATTTCAAATTAACCTATGTTCTTTATAGAACCAAGTAAGGGTAAAGAACGCTTTTGCTTCTATCTATCATAACAAATTTAAATACTTTCACAACAATACTTTAATAATTATTACTACTTCATAAAAGGAAAGAAAAAGATATTCTAGTTAATAGTGTTTTACATACAGTGTTATTAGTTGTTATAATTTTAATTTCTTGCTTAACATTTTATTAAGGAAATTTCAAAAGACAAATCAACTTTCAAAACTTTTCAAAATCAAGATATACTTTCAAAAGCCATTAAAAAAAAGTAAAAAGATAATTCTCTGGTTCCTTTAAAGATTTTCATATTTTCCCTGTGTGTTCGATATCTCGGGGCTTAATCAAAAAGTCCTATATTACTTGATAAACGATACGTATACTTGTGTAGTATCCCATATTATAAAATCATAATTTTCATATCTAAATCATCAGCACATATATATATCGGTGAGGGACCAAGTTTTTTGGCGCACATATATTTATCTGGGATCAGTGAGTGATTGATATATATTGAGAATAGATTTGTATTGTGCCAAATAGGAGCATTCATATTGTTTACCCTCGTCAGAGTACCCCCTCTTCTAAGTTATGTAAAGAAGATTAGCAAATCCTAGGCTTAGTCACTAAATCCAAAGTTTAGTTGGGAGGATAATGGCTCTCACTTCAGAGCTCCCACTTCCCTTCACCTGAAAGCTAACCCTAGCTTCAGTTACCAAATGTTAGGACCAAATTAGGGATTTTAGCCTGTCACCCTAAAACCTCTAATTCGACGCTCATTAAACTGTATTTCCCTATTTATTTGCACCAAATTTCCTATGAACTACGCAATTCATTCATGGACATTGAATGGATTCTCCACTATTATTATAAAACACTTAGTCCTTTCAGATTAAATGTTTAACAACAGATTTTAACAATTCAATTGGACAGTTCAAAAAATAAATGATGTTCAAAATGAAAAATTATCATAATTTCTTTAACATTTTTATGGAACATCAAATCTACATCATCACTTCACCACATCTCATTGCAAGAAGAAAGACAAACAAATCTACTCACAATTCATGAGGAAGATACAACAAAACGTGGATTATATATATAAAAGCAATGTCATACAAACCACAAAAGTAAATATAACTTATCTCTTTCTCTTTCCCACACAAATCTCTTGTAGATCTTTGATTCCATTTCTCTCTCTTCTCTATAAGGATCAATTCTCTCTTTAGAATGGTAAGGAAGAAGCAATATCTCACTTTACTCCTTCTCCTACACTCCTTAGAGAAGAATCTCTCACAATACAACACTTCTACACACTCTCTACAAACCCTAATACACTCTCTTCACTTCAAAAGACTTGTCTCTCTCTCCTCTCTCTCTCTTTTAGCGTCCAAAATAGTCTAAAATAAGTTAGAAATGAAATCCCCAAGAGTTTCCTCAAGCAACACTTCAAAAAGTCATCCAAATAGATTGAATTTGACTTAAACTAACATTGGGCGCCGGCAGCGCTGGGGCGCCATATAATTGTGAAACTCTTTGTATTTGGGTGTCGGCATGGTAGAAGTCAATATTCTCCATTTTGCTCGTTTTTGTTCCAAAATCGTTCATTTTAACTTCTCTTTGCTCCAATCACCTAAAATCATCATACCTGCAACAAAACATGAAAAATACCTTACTAAAGTGCAAGATCACCAAAAATGAGTAAAATTATATAGTAAAAACCTAATATATTTTTGGTGTTTCAGTCATCAAAGGGGATTAAATCTCATTATGAAAGAAATTGTTAAGAAAGAAAATTTAAAGTGGTTAAATGCTAGGATAATATATCTTATTTCAGATAGTGCATGGGTTAGTATAATACAATGTGTTCCTAAGAACTGAGGTATGACTGTAACTATTAATGAACAGAATGAACTAAATCTGACAAGATAAGTTACAGGATGACTAATATGCATTGATTATAGAAAAATTAAACATTACAATGAGAAAAGATCACTTTTCATTACCCTTTGTGGATCAAATTTTGGATAGACTAGCTGGGCATAAATGCTTTTGTTTTCTAGATGAATATACTAGTTATCACCAAATATAAATTACTCTGGAGGATCAAGAGAATAAGAAGTTTACCAGTCCTTATAGTACATTTGCTTTTATAGGAATGCTCTTTGGTTTAGGTAATGCCCCTGCTGCATTTCACAGATGTATGATGGCTATTTTATGTGATTTAATTGAAAAATGAATTAAAGTTTTTATGGACGATTTTTCAATGTTTGGAACTTCATTTGAATCATGTTTAGAACATTTATCACAAGTTCTTAAATGTTGTGAAGAAACAAATTTTGTCCTTAATTAGAAAAAAATCCATTTTATGGTAGTAGGAGGAATTTTTTTGGGACATCACATATCAGAGAAAGGTAAGGAGATAGATCGTGCAAAAATTCAAGTGATAGCTAATTTACCTCTCCCAACAAATATAAGAAAATTATGAGTTTTTTATTACATGCTGGATTCTACAGACGATATATTTATGACTTTTCAAAAATTGCTAAGCCACTATGCTGTTTGCTTGAAAATGATGTAATTTTTAATTTTGATAAATATTGCTAAAAAAACTTTTGTGCTCTTAATAGAAAAATTAGTCACTCCACCAGTTATTGTTTCCAAATTGGAAAAAACCATTTGAATTAATGTGTGATGTAAAATATTATGCTAGTGGAGCTGTTTTTGGACAAAAATATGGAAAAATTTTTAATGTAATTTACTATCATAGTAAACTCTTAATGAAGCTCAAATTAATTATACCATAACTAAGAAAGATCTATTAGCAATAGTATTTGCCTTTAATAAATTCAGATCATATTTAATAGGAACCAAATGTGTGGTACATACAAATCATTCAGCTATTAAAGACTTTAATTATAATTTAAAGGATGTTGGTAAGAAGATATTATTGTAATTAAATGAGCTGGAAGACATAAGGAATGAATCTTATGAGAATGCTAAGATTTATAAAGATAAGATGAAAAAGTGGCTTGATTGGAAGATTCTTACTAAAAAGCTTGATCCAGGGCAATAAGTTTTGCTTTATAATGCATAACTGAGGTTACTTTCAGGCAAAATTAAGTCCAGGTGGTGAGCCCATTTATTGTGATAAAATTTTAACCCTATGGAGCTGTGGATATCAAAGATTTTAAAACCCTGAAAGTTTTCTAAGTGAATGATCATAGACTAAAACCCTATTGCGTAGGGGATAAAACTAAATTGAATGATGTTTTTGTTGGATTTTGGGGATCATGCGCAACGGAAGCGAAATTAATCATGTACGCATATTAAAGTCATTTCCCCAATAAACCACCAAAGATCTCATGTGCTCATACAAATCAAAAACATAAACCCAAAAAGAAGTGCAAGAAATCATACCATGCAAGAGTTCTACTCTTAGATTTCCTCGGATCTTTAAGGCGCTGAAACCACCGCCCTCTACCGGTATCCACACTCAAACGGATTTCCAAATGGCTTCCAACTGCTAGATCGGAAACGGGGTTTTCTCCAAAACCCAAAGAACTCTCTTCCTCTCTTATGGATTTCAAAAGGAAAATAATAAAAGTATTCTTCATAAGCCATGACCCCTCCTTTTAATTGAAGTGACACCGTTTCATGGCACCTCTTCATTAAAGAGGTCATTTTTAATATATATTTAAAAACTCCTTTTTTAAATATATGATGAATTAAAACTCTTTTAATTCATGCTTGTAATTTAAAATAATCTTATTATTATAAATTACTCAAGTGAGAGAGTGTTCATCAACCATTCTAGTCCATTCAAATTTTGTGCGACCCTATAGGTTCAATTAACATTGTGCAGTAGGCTTAAATCACCATTTATAAACCTACAAGTTATAGTTGGTCTCTAGCAAGACACTATAACTACCCAAGTTAGTATGAATAGTCTCAAGATCCGAGACAACCTGATTGTTAATGACATAATCGCTTTATCACATGATATCATGATAGAATATAAGGCATGGATTAATGTCAACCTTATATCTCTCTATCTTTAATTTCTCGACTCTCGATTAGATCGATTAAATAAATGCAATTGATCTCCATAAATTCATTTGAGTGTGGCCACACAATTCTCAGTCTAAATCATTCGAGGGGCCCAAAGATATCTCTCTTATTATAAGAGGGATAAATTCCATCTTGATTACTCATATCTCACTACATGATTCACATTATGCCCAATCATAATCTTTATGGTCATCCGGTCAAAGACAACGTTGGGTTATGTCAAAACATAATATTCCTCATGTTGAGAACCATGACAATCTCAGGTCAAAGGATTCGATGTCACTACAACTTGAGATTAACATATGACTTATATCCATGATTTAATCTCAAAGCGAGTCGATCCAATATTTATTCTCCAATAAATACATATAAATCTGATGTGTATCTCCATACATATATTCATCTCATGAATATCCATCAAACTTTATATTAATCTTTATTTATTGTCATTCCCACAACAATAAGCGATTATGGATATTTAGAATAATCTTCATAATAAACATGAAACTATTCAAGGTTCTTCTTCTATCATAAACATGCTAATTAAAATAGAAAAATATTCATAAAAAGTTCAAAATACATATCCATATAATATCCATATAATAGGCTCAGTGGCACTATCACTAACAGTCTCCCACTTGCACTGAGCCCATTTATCAATGTATCTAATACCCATGGACCTTACATGACCCTCATGTTTTGCTTGTGGTAGAGGTTTAGTTAATGGATCCGCAACATTGTCATCTCGTTGCAACTTTGCATATTTTAACGTCACCTCTCTCAATAATTTCTCTAAGGAGATGATAACGCCCGAGTATATGTTTGGATCGCCGATGTGACCTAGGTTCCTTTGCTTGTGCTATAGCACCATTGTTGTCACAATAAATCTCAACAGGATTTGTGATACTAGGAATCACTCCAAGGTCGAAACAAATTTCTTTATCCAACCGCTTCTTTCGCTCGCATCACATGCTTCGCTATGTACTCAACTTCGGTTGTAGAATCAACAACAGTGCTTTGCTTTGAACTCTTCCAGCTAATAGCACCACCATTTAAACAAAACACATATCCCGATTGCGATCGAAAATCATCTTTGTGTGATTGAAAGCTTGCATATGTGTAACCTCTTACAACCAGATCATCTTCTAATACACCAAAGACCAAGAACACATCCTTAGTTCTTCTCAAGTACTTAAGAATGTTCTTGACTGCTATACAGTGACTTTCACCGAGATCTGACTGGTATCTGCTCGTTATGCTTAAAGCATAAGAAACATCTGGTCTAGTACATAACATGGCATACATGATAGATCCTATAGCAGAAGCATAAGGAATCTTACTCATACGCTCTCGCTCATCATTAGTGTTAGGACATTGAGTCTTGCTAAGCATTATGCCATGTGACATAGGCAAGAATCCTCTCTTGGACTCTTCCATACAGAACCTTTTCAGTATAAGGTCTATATATGTACTTTGATTTAGAGCAATTAGCCTTTTAGATCTATCTCTATAGATCTTTATCCCTAGGATATAGGATGCCTCTCCTAAATCCTTCATTGAGAAACATTTACCCAACCAAGTTTTGACATTGTGCAAGGTAGGTATGTCATTCCCAATGAGTAATATGTCATCGACATATAAGACCAGAAAAATAATAGTGCTCCCACTAACTTTCTTGTAAACACAAGGTTCATCTTCATTTTTGATAAAGCCAAACTCTTTGATCGTCTCATCAAAACGAAGATTCCAACTCCTTGAAGCCTGCTTCAAACCATAAATGGATCTTAGAAGCTTGCACACTTTACCAGAATTCTCAGGATGAACAAAACCTTCAGGTTGTGTCATATACACATCCTCAAACAAGTTTCCATTAAGAAACACAGTTTTAACATCCATTTGCCATATCTCATAGTCATAATATGCAGCAATGGCAATGAGAATTCTAATAGACTTAAGCATGACTACCGGTGAAAAAGTTTCATCATAGTCAATACCATGAATTTGTTTAAAACCTTTTGCAACAAGTCTTGCTTTATAAGTATGCATATTACCATCCATGTCAGTTTTCTTCTTGAAAACCCACTTGCACCCAATGGTCTTAATATCATTTGGTGGATCAACCAAGTTCCAAACTTGATTATCATACATGGATTGGATTTCGGATTTCATGGCCTCTAACCATTTGTCAGAGTCTTGATTTAACATAGCATCTTGATAGGTAGTAGGATCACCATGATCCATTAATAATACATCATGATCATTATTCATGAGAAATCCATATCTCTCAGGCTCATAACGTATTCTATCAGATCTACGTAGTTCTTGTGTTACAACTGGTGTGTCAATAACTCCTTGTTGACCACCATCATCCAAAGGTATTTCAATGTTATTTTGTGACTCTCGAACTTCTTCGAGTTGTACTTTACTCCCACTGATTCCTTTAAAAATAAATTCCCTTTCCAAAAAGAAACCATTTCTAGTAATAAACACTTTGTTCTCAATGGGATTGTAAAAGTAATATCCTTTAGTCTCATTAGGATAACCCACAAAAATACATTAATCAGATTTAGGTTCAAGTTTATTAGAATGTAAACGCTTTACATAAGCTTCACAACCCCAAATCTTAAGAAAAAGCAAACTAGGCTTCTTCCCAGTCCATATCTCATATGGTGTCTTTTCAACCCTTTTGGATGGAACTCTATTTAGTGTAAAAGCAAGCTATCATAAGTGCATAACCCCAAAAGGAAAGTGGAAGATCTGATGCACTCATCATTGATCGAACCATATCAAATAGAGTTCGATTCCTTCTTTCAGACACACCATTACATTGTGGTGTTCCAGGAGGAGTAAGTTGTGAAACAATTCCACAACTCTTAAGATGATCACCAAACTCTTGGCTCAAATATTCTCCACCTCGATCAGATCGAAGCACCTTAATTGTCTTACCAAGTTGATTTTGTACTTCATTTTGAAAATACTTGAACATTTCAAATGCTTCATATTTATGTCTCATCAAATAGACATAACCATGCCTACCGAAATCATCGGTAAAGGTAATGAAGTACACCGTAACCTCCTATGGCTTCTATACTTAATGGTCCACATACATCCGTATGTATTAGGGCCAATAATTCATTAGCCCTTTCACCGTGTCCAAGTAAAAGGCTCCTTTGTCATTTTCCCCAAAAGACATGATTCGCAAGTATCAAATGATTCATAATCAAATGAATTCAAAAGTCCATCTTTATGGAGTTTTGAAATGCGTTTCTCATTTATGTGTCCTAGACGACAATGCCAAAGATAGGTTACATTCATGTCATTTGACTTAAATTTCTTGGTAGTAATGTTACATATAGAAAAATCATTGGATATTTGAAGGTTCAAAACATAAAGACCATCTAGTAAAATAGCATTTGCATAGAACATATCTTTATGATAAATGGAGCAAATATTATTCCTAATAATAAAAGCAAAACCATCATTATCCAAACAAGAAACTGAAACAATATTTCTACACATTGTAGGAACATAAAAACAATTGTTCAATACTAACAAAAGCCCACTCGGGTAAAGAAAGTTCATAACTTCCTACGACTAAAGCAACAACTTTTGCTCCATTGCCTACGCGAAGATCCACTTCGCCCCGTTTCGATTTTCTACTCCCCTTTAGTCCCTGCACATTTGAACAAATGTGAGATGCGAATCCAAGTATCCACTATCCAGAAACTAGAAGGAGTATAATTAATCCGTATAACATTTATACCGAAGCACTTGGTCCCACCGGTTTTCTTGTTCATTAGATCTTCCTTATAAAGTTTGCAATTTCTTTTCCAATGACCGGGTTCATTGCAAAAGAAACGGACATCATCCTTCCGGGATTTAGCCTTGGAACTAAGATTGGGCTTAGGTTTAGGATTGGACTTTCCACCCCAACCTTTGCCTTTTCCTTTTCCTTTCTTCTTAAAACTCTTACCCTTTTGCTTAACCATTAAGATTTGCCCGGGCTTGGATTTTATATTTTGTTCAGCGAGTCTAAGCATCGTATGCAACTTCGATATTGATTTGTCCATCTCATTCATATTGTAGTTCATGACAAACTGGTCATAACTACGAGGAAGTGAATTCGGGAGCAAATCGGTAGCCAATTCTTGGCTTAATGGAAATCCAAGCCTTGCCGGGTGCTCCATGTAACCTTTCATTTTCAATACATGAGCACTAACCGAACTACCTTCGATCATTTTGCAAGAATGCAATGCCTTGGTAGTTTCATATCTTTCTTGCCTTGCTTATTGCTTGGAACATTTCCTTTAGGTTTATGATCATATCATAAGCCTCCATATGTTCTAAATCTTTCTGGATCTCAGAACTCATGGTAACTAACATCAAGCAAGCAACATCTACAGAGTCACTATGATGCTTCTCATAAGCATTCTTTTCTGCTCTGGTGGCATTATCATCTGGTTTTTCGGGGTGAGGTTCATCCGGGACATATAACTTCCTTTCGTGTTTGAGAACAATTCTCAAATTACGAAACCAGATCAAGAAGTTAGCCCTCGTAAGCTTGTCCTTCTCGAGGACCGATTGCAATGAAAATGCGAAATTGTTATTATTGTTGTTGGCCATCTACAATAAATGCAAAGTTTAAGTATATTAATTATGAAAAACTCCCACTAAATTAATAATCCATCTTTTAAAATTATATTAACTTTAGTGGTATAAGATCCATAATTATACTTAATTTTAAGTCAGCTTTGGCATGACACTTAAAATCAAGTATATTTAGGTAGGTAACTATTACCAATTGCATCAAATGCAACTCTTAATGGGATTTTTGACATCTTATGTCGTAGCATGTTTAAATCTCATCTTATGCCCTTAGGCCCAAAACCATTTTGTAAGCCTAATTAAGTTTTACCATTTTAAACACATGAGTAACACCATTACTCATCTCGTCATGCTAATATTATCTAATGTACTCCTACTTTGGTAGAACCCACATCATGGTGATATTAGTTTTTGACGAGTGTTTAATAATAATGGATGGCATGAAAAACTTAAAATTTCAAATGAGAGATCGTTATAGATTTTAAATTATAATGATGTTATGATTTATTTTAGTATCATATACTAAACCATATCACGGAAAATATCAAAATCGAAGCATAATTAAGCGTGTCAAAATATGGCCCCAAAACTGAATGATCTTCATAAGCCAATTATGAAGATCAAAAGTCCAATCTAAGGGTAAAAAGTAACTTCTAAAGCCTTCGAGATCACCATCTCCCGCATGGACTTCTAGCTCCTCCATCACCATGGTGGATAGTGGACTTCAAGTGCCTTGCTTTGTCTTCTCACGATTTATCTCACCAAGAATAAATACATGTAATATAAATTACAACAAAGCAAAATGACACGCAGGCCATAATTAATAATTACATCCCATTGCAAAAATTAAAAATATTACAACCATGCAATTCACAGAAGTCACTGGGCCATATTATGTGTCACGCAAGTCAATACATCATGTATTAATCTAATTAATACATCCATGTTTGACAAACTAAAAAAAATAATAATAATAATAAAATTACTTGATAATTGCCTCGATGTTTCTAAAACAATTAAATTTATGAGGCGTTAGGAATAAAAACGACGGTTCCGATAGCCGGTTAGCGGACGGGGTCGAGAGGCAGCGCCCTCGCGGGGTCTTAATTAAAATCTGTACATCGCAATACTAAAATTTTATATTTTTGCCAAAAACAATCCAAAATTTCATAAATTATTTAAAAGGAATTTCATGCAAAAAATTATAAATATTGCGATATAGATTCAAAACTTTAATCTAATTAAAATTTGAATCCAGATTTTAAATTCGCATTGAATCATAATTTAATTAATCATATAAATTAATTAATGCGAATAGGTGCCATTCGAACGAATAGACACGAGGAGTTGGGCCTCACAAACCAAGAGGTGCCAACCCATTAGACACCTATTGGTGTCAACTCCACATCGACCGCCCGCCATAACCGCTCGCCAACGGCCAACCGCTGCCGTCGGCCAACCTCCGCCGCCGAATCCGCCGGCGGCCATCGCCGCCGCAGCCGACGTCCAAAAACGCCGTTAAATTGATTTCTATGAAAACACAAGTTGGCTCTGATACCACTGTTGGATTTTGGGGATCATGCGCAACGAAAGCGAAATTAATCATGTACGCATATTAAAGTCATTTCCCCAATAAACCACCAAGGATCTCATGTGCTCATACAAATCAAAAACATAAACCCAAAAAGAAGTGCAAGAAATCATACCATGCAAGAGTTCTACTCTTAGATTTCCTCGGATCTTTAAGGCGCTCGAAACCACCGCCCTCTACCGGTATCCACACTCGAACGGATTTCCAAATGGCTTCCAACTCGCTAGATCGGAAACGGGGTTTTCTCCAAAACCCAAAGAACTCTCTTCCTCTCTTATGGATTTCAAAAGGAAAATAATAAAAGTATTCTTCATAAGCCATGACCCCTCCTTTTAATTGAAGTGACACTGTTTCATGGCACCTCTTCATTAAAGAGGTCATTTTTAATATATATTTAAAAACTCCTTTTTTAAATATATGATGGATTAAAACTCTTTTAATTCATGCTTGTAATTTAAAATAATCTTATTATTATAAATTACTCAAGTGAGAGAGTGTTCATCAACCATTCTAGTCCATTCAAATTTTGTGCGACTCATAGGTTCAATTAACATTGGTAGTAGGCTTAAATCACCATTTATAAACCTACAAGTTATAGTTGGTCTCTAGCAAGACACTATAACTACCCAAGTTAGTATGAATAGTCTCAAGATCCGAGACAACCTGATTGTTAAT
This sequence comes from Papilionanthe hookeriana x Papilionanthe teres, assembly GCA_022702705.1. NCBI lineage: Eukaryota > Viridiplantae > Streptophyta > Magnoliopsida > Asparagales > Orchidaceae > Papilionanthe > Papilionanthe hookeriana x Papilionanthe teres. Next base: position 144,851,681 of record CM040428.1, read on the forward strand.
GACATAATCGCTTTATCACATGATATCATGATAGAATATAAGGCATGGATTAATGTCAACCTTATATCTCTCTATCTTTAATTTCTCGACTCCGATTAGATCGATTAAATAAATGCAATTGATCTCCATAAATTCATTTGAGTGTGGCCACACAATTCTCAGTCTAAATCATTCGAGGGGCCCAGAGATATCTCTCTTATTATAAGAGGGATAAATTTCATCTTAATTACTCATATCTCACTACATGATTCACATTATGCCTAATCATAATCTTTATGGTCATCCGGTCAAAGACAACGTTGGGTTATGTCAAAACATAATATTCCTCATGTTGAGAACCATGACAATCTCAGGTCAAAGGATTCGATGTCACTACAACTTGAGATTAACATATGACTTATATCCATGATTTAATCTCAAAGCGAGTCGATCCAATATTTATTCTCCAATAAATACATATAAATCGATGTGTATCCCCATACATATATTCATCTCATGAATATCCATCAAACTTTATATTAATCTTTATTTATTGTCATTCCCACAACAATAAGCGATTATGGATATTTAGAATAATCTTCATAATAAACATGAAACTATTCAAGGTTCTTCTTCTATCATAAACATGCTAATTAAAATAGAAAAATATTCATAAAAAGTTCAAAATACATATCCATATAATATCCATATAATAGGCCTAGGGCACTATCACTAACAGTTTTGATGTTGGGTCATCAAAAATAAGCATCGAGTACATCGGGCTGACAACGTAAAATTAAGTGCTCTGTGGAAGGTTACCCTTAGTTATCGGTGTGCCTTTATTTTTTTTTGTTATGTGGTTGTGTTTGTTTTAGAGATGGTAATAATTATGTGAAATATTTTATTTTAAATGTACTTTGTTGGTTTGTGTTTAACTTATCCTATTGCTTTAGGGTGTTTTAAATAGAGCTAACTTTCATTTAAAATTTGATGTTTAAGTTTCAATTTACTACCATGTATTTTCTTTCAATTTTGGTTATGATATTATATTAGTTGTGTAATTTGCTTTTTTGTTTGCCTTCACTGCATAGAAATCTTATAAATCTCATATATGTTAAAATCAAAATGAATTTTGATCATTTTTACTCAAGTTTTTAAGTTTCTTTGGACTTGTATACTTAGGATATGAAAATCCTTGTTAGGATAATGTTTTAATTTTTCATTCCTGTTTTTATATATGATATGCTAAAATGTTTAATCTTATTAAAAATTTAAGTTTCAAAGGGGTTGAAAAATCAAATTTCAAAACTTGAAACTTATTTTTTCTCAAATATACTACAAATAAATTTAATTTTTTATTTGAAAAATTTTGAATATATAATGAGTAAGAGAATTTGATTGAAACTTTATAATGATGAAGAAAATTTTCAAGTTAAAAATTTTCTTAGTGAAGAGATTTTAAATATGATGTAACTATCTTTACTAAGAGATATTGTAATTTTTAAAAATATAGAAGAATTAGACTTTTATTTTCAATACTTAAATTTCTTTTATTAAAAGTAATTTTCAAACCTATTATTATATGTTTAAGTAAAGGAGAATATCAGACATTTGGTTGATGAAAAGAAGAGTGGAATTAAAAATCATTAAAAACCTATCTATATAGTAATTATTTCCAAATAAAAAGAAAAGAAAAGAAAAAAGAAAAAAAAATTAAAGTATGTAAAAAAAATTAGAGGAGAAGCTTCAAGATTAGTGCCTGATCAAAAATTGGTTCCACGTCTGATCTTTTTATTGCATAAGATTTGAGAAACTCCTAAGTTTAAGGATATAATATAGTTATTATAATTACTTTTAATGAAAATATTTAAGTAAGAAGATAAACTGTCTAAATTCTATGTTCTTAAAATCTACAAATATTTCTGAATTAGATAGGAGCTCATATTTTCATACTTTTTCACTTTAGAGATTTTTTAAACTTTAAATTCGTCTCATTCACTAAATTTTTTTCTATATTGGAATACTACATTTCTAGAACAAAATTTTAGAATATCCTAAAGAAACGCATCCACATAATTTTCTTGTATTGGTTTTGAAGGATTGTAGTGTCACTTAAGGACAAGTAAAATTTTAAGATTGGGGAATTTGATATATCTAGAAAATATAATATTTTTGTACACATTTTATATCTATTATTGATGATACCGCACTTAAATGGAAAGTATTTGTGTGTTCTCCTTTCAGGTACAATTTAATGGACTAAATATGTAAAGACGTGTGAAAAATGATCAAATTTGGAGCAAAAATGAAGAATGTGCTAAATTGAACTGGGCGCCTAAGCACCCATATCTGACGCTTAAGCGCCAGCAGACAGAGAAGGCCATGTCTAAGTGCTACAGGCCCCATGCTTATGTGCAGGGTAGTTACTTTGTAATTTTAAGGAATATTTCGTAAATTTTGAAGGGGTGTTTGAGGCAACATTCGGTACAAATATGGGTAACTGATCAAGAGTGCCAAAGGAAATTTAAAATTCACTTGAAAGGATGCATCTTGTGGGAAGATCCATTGAATAGGGACACATTTTAAAGAGATACCAAGACACCTTTTGAGAAAAAATAAAAGGAATGACTTGAAGAGGATGTAAGTGAGGAGAATAAAAATTTGAATTAGTGTGTGTAGAGAGAGTAGTTATGGTAAGAATTTTTAGGATTATTACTTAGGTTTTCTTCACACTTATCTCATTCCCAGTGAAATGGAAAGTGGGTAGAGATTTTTAAGTAAAAATACATTATTTCAGAGAGAATTAAAACCTCTAGGGTTGGGCGACTAGTCCTAGGGAGACTTGTAAGAGAAAGGAAGAGATTCAAAGGAACTTCAAGAGTTTGGGGGAGAGGAACTTGAGATAAGTTATTATATATGTACTTCATTTGGTTTTAATTAAGACTTCATGTGCTTTCTACATGATTTCTACTTTCAAAACTACTTGTTGTGCTTTCTCCATGGATTCTGAGTAGTATTCTATATCATTTTCCTTAAAATGAAAAGTAATTAAGTGATGGATGGAAGTTGTAGAAGTATTGATCTTTAATGTTGGAATAAGTTGTGTTGATTTAATCCTTGCACTTCATTTACTTCTTGATTTGGCCAATTAAGATGTTAACTTTTTTGTGAGAACATGTATGATCCTTATAGGTATTGTCTCAATCAACAATTGGTAGAAATCACATGAGATTGTTTGGATGAGAAAGTAATTCAAATAATTTTGTGAAAATAAATAGGGAAATATACTCTGATGGGTGTAGAATTAGAGAACTTTAGGGTGACAGATTAAAGCCCCCAATTTAGTTTATTGTTTTAGGTTTTGGTACGAGATGTTAGCCCCTAGGAGGAGGGAACTCTACAGTGAGAGCTAGTATCTTCCTTACTTAACCCGTCTTCCAAACTATTTAAACTTTAAACTAGTCAATGTTCTTTATAGCATTTCTAGTAAGAGTAAAGAATAATATTGCTCCCATCTTGCACAACACAATTTGCATACTTCCACAATAGAACTCTTATACTTATTACTTGTTCATGATAAGGAAAAAAGATATTTTCATCTACACTTCTTTAATCTTGCAAAAATCTCGTTATAATTAGTTAATTGTTCACTTTATTTCATAATATCAGAAAATACCAAAAATAATCGCACTTTTAAATTTTCCGTTATCTAAACTTGTTTAAGTGTCTTTTTCTAAATAGATTTTGTGATCTAAATCATTTTTATTTTTTAAATACCTAAAAAATTTTTCGTGGGATCGATATTTCGAGGCTTAATCAAAAAGTCTTATATTACTTAGTAAACATACGTCTACTTATGTAGAATCCCTAACTTTAAATATAACTGTTAACTTCTTATTTACATCAGAATCAAGTTTTCGGTGTCGTTGTAGAGAAGAAAATTTTATTAAAAGATGACTAAAATATTATATCATAAATATAATTATAAATCATATTACCACAAGTATAAATATATGTGACAGGATCACAGACCTTAGGGAATTCTTTGTAGTAATATCAAAATTAATCCAAAAGATCAAAGTAAAGAGTAAATTAAGGCTACTCAACTAAGAAGTGGAAAGGAATTTGAAACATGAGTGCAAAAGAAATTGAGACTAAAAAGGAAAGGGTGAAAATTTAAAAAGGTAACGATGATACATATTCTGATTTAGAATATCTGGTTAAACCAATGAAAATTACTGTAGAAAGACCTCCACCACCGTTTCCTTAAATAATAAAACAACAGCAGAGAGATAAAAAATTTCCAAATTTATGGAAATTCTTATAAAGTTAATTATGAATATTCATTTTATTGAAGCCTTAGAACAATTGCCAAATTATGTAAGGTTTATGAAGGATATATTTGAAAAGAAAAGGAAGTTTACAGATAATGATACCATTGCAATTAGTGTGGAGTGTAGCGCAATTATTCAGAAAAAACTTTCTGAAAAATTAAAAGATCTTAGTAGCTTCACTATACCTTGTGCTATTAATGAACGATTGTTTAACAGAGCCTTATGTGATTTGGGAGCCAGTATTAACCTCATGCCTCTATCAATTTCTAAAAGGTTGGGTTTAGAAGAGATTTCCCCTACTACTGTAACTCTTCATTTAGCTGACAGTTCGATCTGTTATCCTAAAAGATTTATAGAAGATGTATTGGTAAGGCGAATAAATTTATCTTTCCTGTTGATTTTATTGTTTTAGATATGGAGGAATATAAATAAATTCTCATTTTTTTGGGGAGACCATTCCTTGCTACTGGAAGAGTTGTAATAAACGTTCAGAAAGGAGAATTAACTATGAGAGTTAATGAGCAGGAGGTAACATTTAAATACTAAAAGACATAAAGTATCCAACAACAGAAAGAGATAATGAATGTTTCAGGATGGAAGTTTGTGATTATCTGAGTAATGAGCATTTTAAGGTAAAGTTTTGAAGAGAAAATATAACAAGAAAATTGAAAATTGAGGATAAGGATGAGTTGGAAGATAAAGACGTTGAGATGGAAAATGAGAAGTTGGATTATGTTTAAAAAAGATTTAAGCTATTGAATATTACTGATACTAATAATAAAAGTCTCATTCCTTCAATTATGAAACCTCCTGAACTTGAAATGAAAATATTACCTGTCCATCGAAAATATGTATTTTTAGGAGATTCATCCACATTACCTGTTATAATATAATCAGATTTAACTCAATCACAAGTGCAAAAAATATTAGAAACTTTAAAAAGATATAATAAAGCCTTTGGATGGACTTTAAGTGATATTAAAGGAATCAGTCCTTTAATTTGTATGCTTTTAATTAACTAAATAACTAATTAATTAATTAAGAGATATATGGGGGTTGACGACATGGTGGAAGTTGGGTCTATTGCATGGTGTAGTGTCATGATCGTGTGAGGTGAGGCCCAATTGGAGGGCAAGTATTCAATTAGTCAAAATTTGGTGAACATAGGGCTAAGCCTAATTAGTTTTGACCATCCTAAGGTGCCATTAAATTTTTGGTTCAAATGGGCACATTAGGGTTTAAGATGATTTTTAGCGTTTAGTGGGGTTAGGGAGCCTTTGGTGAGGCTAGGGATCCATTAGGTAGACCCCTCTCCCATGTTAGATTTAATGGTCAAAATGGTTCATAGGATCCATATGCAAGTCTCTAGGTTTTTGGGTTAATCTGGGCATGTCTAGCCCATGGTGGTCAATTTGGGTTCTCACCTAGTCAAAACCCTAAACCCACTCAACCAAGGTTTGGGGGCTGGGCTTGCATTAGTTGGGGTATCCTCACAAAGGTGAGGTGGACACACATGTTATAGACAAAGATACTTAAAACCACGTTATAGCGGATAAGAATACTTTAAGCCATTATTATGACAATAAGGTAGAACTACTATTACACTATTGGTTAATAGTATGAGACAACCAATATACTTAAGATGATAGAATGCCATGGGCAACTTAACTAGGTGCGTTACTCACAAATTTTGGTTAGTCCACCTATAATCGCCTATTTAGTGATATTAAGTTTTAGAATTGACCTCTTAGACTATGTTGTTTCTCAAATCAATTCACCTTAATTAAATCTAATTTAACCCAATCGAATCAAGTCAAACCCAATCCAACCAAATTCAAAATAAAATCCAATTCCAATTGAAAACAAACACTAATGTAATGCAAAATTAAGATCAAATCCAATCCAATTAAGATCCATCTCATATCCAAATTATTTCTCAAACCTGATCTTTTAATTCAAGCTCTATATCATTCCAACTGTTAATTATTCGGCCTAACCTTAAGGGTCAAATTCTTTGAAACTCAAGTAAAGTGAACTTATGTCCAAACTTTTCCTTTGATTGAAGACTTCAAACCTTATCAACTTGTAAACATTTTTTCATGAACATAAGGATATAAGCCATAACTTTAATCGAAAGTTCTCTGAAGAGTAATTTTTTAATGTAATTAACTTTGAGGGAGTCCCCCTCATAAGGATATAAGATTCTAAAATTAAATTAAATTTTATCTTACTCCTGTAACATATGGGAAGAATTCTGACACCGCAGATCCATAAATCTCAAAGATTTTTCTCATCCAAATGATTAGATTCATATAAAGTAATATTTTTATTTTTTGAGATAGTATCATTCTTCGAATATCGTATCAGATCATTTAGATAGAAATCTCTTAAGGTGTGTGGTGGCCGACAATAAAGAAATTCCCCCATTCCATAAATTTTTTTTTATTGAAGACATTTTATGGAATGACTATTGAAAATGATTAGCTTTTAAGGAAATTGTGTTCATTTTTATTTGTGTGATTATAATTAGATCTCTATTTTTCATTTTATTATACAAAAATTCACCAATCTTTAATCATTTGGAAAGTTTTAAATATCAAATCAACTGAGAAAGTTTTATACGAGAACTAAATGCTTCATTCACTGACAATTACTTCCAAAAATCGGCATTCTTATTTAAAAAGTACAAAATTGAACATAAAATAATCTTTGATGCAAGAAAAAGCGACATCATGAGGGAAGGAAAATAAGATAATTTAATCACCATGTCTATATAGCCGTTTATTGTGTTAATAAGAAGATTTTAGGAGATTTATATGTAAATTTATCAGTTTAGGTGTGATATATGTAAATAGGAATGTTTGAAATTTTATGTACATAAGAAAATACTTTAATAATGTTGAAATATAGACTATAAAACATGACTTATCCAAGATTAAAGGCCCATTAATAGATTCTTCTATCCATAGAAGCAAATTTTGAAGTATAGTTAATTGTCAATTATAGCCTAAAAGAATAATTGAAATTTGAATCAAACTAAGATAATGCTCAAATTGCGTTGACCATATCAATTTTTGCTTCAGCTTCATCATGATTGAATCATTTCTTCAATTTGATAACCAAGAGAAATACAAGTTCATAATATTTATCACAAGATGTATGTACTTCTAATGAAATGACTATATAATGCATACTTAGAAATTAACTAGGCGGTGCTTGTTTGATATCCTATCTAAGATGGGATTTAAGATAACCTTAGCTTTATACTCTTCGTATAAATCTTGTTCGAACCACAATATTGGTTAAATCCAAGGTTTGTTAATCCACTAAAGACAGGGCATAATGGATTTAAGAGTTCTCCATATGGAAAATCTTAATCTTGTTATATGATAAATAATTATGATTCAACAAAATTTAATAGTGATGCCAAATAATTTTAAGGTTTTAATCCTCTTATGACTTATTAATTATATTGATTAAGTAGATGGCATGAAAATCAGTATGAAAAATAATAATAGTGATTGAAATATATTTCATAACAACAAAACAAGTTTGCATTCTTGTTACAGTAAGCACTTGTCTCCTTGGAAGAGCAACTACTTGCATCCTCATTTGATATAAACGAGAGGCGACGCCAACATGCAACACTGATGGATCTTATTTGTTGCTTCTAAAAAAGACAAAAAAGATTTTACTCAAATATTATAAAAACAAATAATAAAGAAACTTAAATCATACATAAAACTCAATTCTCTCCTTTTTTATTTCAAATCGTGAATTTACTATTCAGGCATTCCATGGAATTAACTTATGGTGCATTAGGACAACTTCTACTTATCCAGGTAAATCGCTTATCTGGAAAAGTGGACCGTAAGTTCAACATGCATTCTGCATTTAATAAAAAAATTAGACAGTATTTCTTGATAAGATTCCATACAGCAAAACTGTGTTTTGATAAGCTCTTCAAAATGAAGGCCTAAATTCACATCCAACCAATTCCACACTTCATACCAATGTCATCGACCTATTGTTTCATCCTCGAGGTAACAACCGTGACATTCTCACTTTCTCATTGTGATAGAGAAAGTGAAACAAAAACAAATAGTTCATGTATTCAATGACGTTCTGGCACGAGAGATGTGCGGCTTGGTATTCTCGCGGTATAAACGGAAAAAGATAACGAAGAAGGACATTGTATGACCGTTTTTATTCGAGAATTGTGCGTTAAATACTAAAATTTATCTGCGATATATTAAAAAAGGAAAATGCATGCAAAAATCAATTTCTTATTTTGGGTAAGAGGACAATTTTCCTGCTCCTTCGGAGAATCATACCGCCATTTTTCCCTTCTGATGTGACCTGACAATGACGTGAACGGCGTGGGACAAACCGCATGAAAGCTCCTATGCGACTTCCATCTGCTTAGCTAGTCGACTGCATCGAGATTGGTGCTTCGGGAACCACGATGGAGCCCACTTTGCTCTGCCCGAAAAAATGACAGCGGGGAGACAGTAGGCAGTTGTTTTGCCCGTATTTTACGGGCTGCAATTTAGCCATTTTCGATGACAGCGACTACCGTTTGTGGCCGACAGCTCAGAGGTAGCGCTGCGCCGGTGGAGTTTGACATGGTAACCGCTGGTAAACCGGATCGACTTTCGTTTGCCGTCCTGGCCGAGTCGTATCAACCGGACCGTTCGTGCGGACGGCTTTTGTTATTTTGCAGGGGCGCTGTCAGATGGGCGGTTGCGGGGCCCATTTGCCTTTGACGGTATTGACCAAGGTGGATTGTTTCCAATAGCGAGGCCGGAACCATCCCCAGTTTTGGCACTGGTTAGTCAAATTTAAACACCGCTTAAATTTAATTTTACATATAAATATGACACCTCTTGAATAAAACGATTTAAAATATATTATGCAATAACTTAAAATAAAGAAAATATAAATTTTAAATTATTTAAATAATTACTATTTAAATTTTTAATTTCAATTAATTTTGTATTTTATATTAATATTATTTAAATGACCTTGAATAAAAATGGAGGAGGAGCGTAGTTTCACTTTGCTCACAAATCATTTTTCAAGTTGTCAACTTGATTGTTACATTTCTAAATATGGGGTAATTAGGGGAAACTTATGGTCTGTCTGGGGCTTGGTGCGGAGTCAATGCGGTACCGCACCGCAGTTTTTCTCCGTTAGGATAAACTGTGTTTTGACAGCATTTGAGCTATTGAAATTAGCATTTTTCCGCCGGTTCTCATAATGTGCAGTGAAAACTTTATAGTTGCAATCTAACTTTCAAAAAAAATATTTGTAATAACTACCGCAGTGTTTTGCAACATCAGATTATCTTCAGCAGCTTCACAACTCATTCTTAATAAACTGCAGCTACCCAAAAAGACCCTAAGTTAGATATAAAGAGGGATCAGCTAACTGAAAATTTGATTAATATATTTATTAGAGTCTTTGTTATAATACAGACGATGAAATCCGCATGGTGGCTCCCTACTTGATTCTTCTGTGTTTAAACCATCGCTTCTTTGATTTGAACACATTCGAGCAGTCCTCAACTAATAAAATAAAATTAATGAAAGATGAGGCCATGACCTCATGTTTTATGTCACATTTTCCAAATTTTACTAGAGAATCTTCACCTTTTTTAAGTTTATGAACTGCAAAATTCTAAAGGGATTTTTACATACATGGAACACCAAACTTCATAAATTACACATAATGAACCCAAAACCCTAATATTACTAAAAAAGAATGCAAAACTTATAGATATACTATGTTAGAACTCTGTCTACTCCATCTGTTCGCCTCTATTTAGGACATTAAGCGTCCCAATAACCACCGGCATTAGTAGTTCCCATTCAGGATCTCATGAACTTCCAGTGTGCGGGTCAACATCACATGGAACACTGGGGCACAACACCCATTCACTGTGTTGGTATGTCAATAGTTCAAGAAGAGTGGTCTCCTTGAGATGAAGTAGGCCTTCATCAACATTAAGGAATGCAAGGAGATGAGACTCACTGCGTAACCGTTGTCAAGAAGGGTTTGCAGTTTCACACAGTCCAAGATCCCATGAAGCCCGTGATGCATGCTCGCTTTTCAGCCCTTGGAATACTAATCTTCATCTCTTCTTCATGAAAGAAAAGGAGGGAAGACCAGCTGCAAATATACCCAAATATGCATAAAAATATTGTTAAAAACCAACCAAAATCTCTCGGGGTTGTTGAAAGCATACTAAGTAAATTACTCTAATCAGGTTCGCCACAGCCTAAATCTTAATCTTTAACTAAATGATTTTTAAGCCCTTGATTGACGTCACAGAACAAAAATTTAATTTATTACCGACGATCAAATACCGACGGTAATATTAGATAAACCGTAGGTCATATATTTCCCGACGGTATAGCTACGATAAAGTTGACATATCAAAAATGCTTGTCAGCAATTAAATTGCCAATGGATTTAACGACTACATACATTAACTAACAGTTAACAAACGGATCAAACCACCGCCATAAATTTAGAAATATTTCATGTTTATCAGTAGCTTGACCATCGGTTATATAACCGACGAAAACATCCTTATGAAATGTGTTGCAGTTTCATCAACAAAGTATCGCAGTTCTGTTGTTGAATTGTCATCAAATCATCTTTTATTTGTAGGAATTTACCGATGCTTTCTTCTGTAGCAAATTGCAACACTTTGCCTAAAATTTTCTTTTTCAATAAACCGTCAGAAATCCATCGCTAGATTGATAAACATCATGAAATTGTTGATAACACATCAAAGACTTGAACCATCACAAATAGTATAGTATAAAGCTCTCTTTTATTCCTACAATCTACGCACCCGTAATCGTAACAGATCAATCAAAACAAAGCACAACACAAGAAAAAAACTAATTAACAACTAAATCATATACATAAATTAAAGAAAAATAATTGATTTAAAATAAACGAAATGTACAACTGCTTGATAAACTAATGTTCGCTAACAATAAATTGTTCAATACGTAACCAAACAAAAAACAACCCTACTCATCCTCCTCATCATTTTATGCCCACTCCTCTTCATCGTCATCCTCACTCTCATCCTGCACTAGCTCCCTCCCCTTATGTAGTTTCGAACACAACACTGCTTTGATCTCTACCCTCTCCTCCGATCTTAGGGCGATTGCCTTTGATGGAACCTCTGCAGCAACTTGGTGAAGCATCTCCTCCTCCTATTAAGTGGATGTAGATGCACCTGATGTGTTAAATGCTGGGCAAACATCATATTTCGCTGCCTAGGACCCCAACCTATAGACCCAACCCTTCATTTCCCGCCGACAATCTTCTTCTAGAGGTCGTACTGAGAAGGATCATAGGATGTACCCGAACCATAAAATGAATGTTGATTGGATTTCCCATAAAACATATGATTAATAAAAGTGATATACTGAGTATATTTTGATATTTATTTGAATTTTATACTTATTAATCTTGTCAATTACATAGGTCGCCTGTGATTTTTTGTTTGAGCGGGACTGATTTGATTGTCGTCTGTGAATGCACTCGTGTAACTCTATAGCAATTAACCCCATTCTTTATCCAGCATCTATTAGTATAATAGAATAATTAGCATACATTTAATGTAGAATAAGATTTAACAAAAAAGATATTAGTCTTACCAGGCTCCTCTTGTACTTTACATGTGGGAGGGCTCCGCCGGTGTGCTTTGCCACCCCCATGCCCTAACGGTCAGAGGTGCGATTTTGCTTTGCCTGTTCCCACTTCCTATGATTCTTTAGAGAATTCCAAGCCTTGAAAAATGTGACAAGCACATCCTTGCCCAACCACAAAGGACATTCACGTGTCTGGTGTATACCACCATACTGGTCTCGCAAGAAATCTCTCCCCTTGAGCTTGAAGTTCCTCCGGATGTGTGCCTCCTACATGGGGAGCTGATCCAACCCACGATTACGTGTATTTTTAATCTCTAAACTTTTTCCAGAATACAAGTCTCAAATTATATCTAGCTGCTAGTATGAATAAATGTAATGATTTTTGAATTATATAATAAATTTTTACACTACGGGTGCTACACAAGTATACGTATCGTTTCAAGAAATATAGAATTTTTCATAAAAACTCAGTATCGATACCATGGTGGAAAGCGATAAATCTAAAAATCAACTTACAAAATTTCTATTTAAATTGCAAATTAAACTGATAAGAGGTCTATAATGATATGCTCACTAAACATTAATGTCAAAAAGTTAAAAAGAAAGTAATAAGTAAATGGAACAACTTAATAAAATATAACAGCGAGTTTGAATATTATGGAAACATTTCCCCTTTCAAAGAGATATTAACCTATGTAAAATTCAAGTGATTTAAGGAAAATTTGATGTATTGTGACAAATAGAAGCATGTCTTATTCTTTACCTCCTCCGGTGCTAGCATAGAACATTGGCTAACTTAAGGCTGATTCCTTAACATCTCGAGTCAACATCAGAACTATCTAGCCTCTCACCTCTAAATGCCCCTAAGCCTATGGCACCATGATGGCTGAATCCCAGCGTCAGGTTACTAAACCTTAAACCAAATTGATAAGAATCTTTCCTGTAACTCTAGAACTAACCAAATCTATGCCCATCAAAACTTATCTCCTTATGTATTTGCACTCCCACTTAGGTCATCTCCATGTTTCTTCATAGAATGAAGTGGGGTATCCATTAGTTTGGTGAAATCATAGCCCTCCAACGTTATTATGTTTCTCAACAGATTTTAACCTCATAAGTGGCTAGTTTGTAAAGTAAATGAAGATTGGGTGAAAATACATCACAATTTTTAATAGTAAAAAAAAGTTTTTAAATCATTCTCATCCCACGAGATTAAGTCCTATATGCAAGGAGAACAAAAGACAACTACTCATAATTCATGGAGATTAAACAAAAATAAAACATTTGCATTGAAATTCAAGTCTTACAACAAAACTTAAACACAAATACAAAGTATCTTATGTCTTATCCCCAAACAAACTTATGTAGTTTCCTTTAAGCAATATCCAAACTTTAACACACTAAACACACTCACACTTACACTTAAAACACAAAATAAGAAAACCCTAATTTACTATTGCCGCCTAATTGATGTTTTGAGACTCCAAAAGGTCCCTAATTTTGGCCAAATCCATCTCATTAAATAGAAAATAGAAAATAACCAAGGGTTGCTTCAAAAACACCTCCAAAATTCAGCTAGATTCAATGGATCTTCTTGAAAGGTAGTTTCTTATGCTATAGGGCCAGTCTGGGGTGCTATAGTGCCGATCTGGTTGGATTCTGGCGCTACTAGCACCAGGGGTGGCGCTATAGCGCCATCTATATTTGCCAAATTTTGCTTTATTTTTCCCTCATTTTCTCTAAATTTCCATTGCAAGTACCTGAAACCAAAAAACATACAAAATACATTCCTTTAAAGTCCAATATCATGAAAAATGTACATAAAAATCTTATAAAATTATGCACTAAAGCAGGTTATTTTTAGGTGGATCAATTCCCCCAAACTTAAACGTTACTTTTCATCAAGTAACTCCTTCTACAAAATAAAGTTTTATAACTTGTAGTAGCAAATTTAAATTAAAGGCTTATTTTTTTTTTTTATAAATGCTTGGTAAAACTTTCAGAAAAATTTTTGATAACTCAGGTTAAAAACTAAAATACAAGAATATTTAGCAGTTAAGTTTAAAAGATTTTATTTTCTATTTATTTCAAAAATTATTGCAATTTGTCATACTTAAGATACATAGAAGAATTACTAGAAAAAGAATATCAAGAGAACTTTATTAGTAAAGGTGTTAATACTTCTAAGTCTTAATTAGAAATGTAATAATGTTTCTTTCCTTAAGATGATTTAAGTCGAGCTAATTTTTTATTAGACATATCCTCAAGCTTCTCTTTATGTATTTTCTCTTTTTTCTTTTCTTTTTTTTCCTCTTAAGATCATTTTTAGTCTTTTCTTTTTTTATGTCACGTAAGGATTACTATATCTGGATAGCCTTTAATGGTTTTGAATTCCTTTATCATTCTCTTAAAGTTAAAAACATCTCACATTACTTTACTTTAACAAAACTGTATTAGCTTTGAAGATTTTTCTTAAAGTCTCAATACTTTATTTTCAAGTATAAATTTGTGATCTTTAATATTTCCAAAAATAAAGTTCTCTTTACTTTAAATAGTAATAACATAGCTCTCAACCCTTCATACTAAATATCTTAATTCTAGAATTAACCTTCATTATTAAAAACTTTTACTAAGGTTTTCTACAACTTCATAAAATCAAAAATATAGTTTTCTAAAGTTAACTCTACATACCACAGGTTACGTTTAAATAGTTTTGAAAAATACAATTCCCTGAGGACAAATAAAGTTTAGTCTAAAAAGAATTTTCTCTCTTCCCCAAAATTTAATGTTTTTAACTAATTTAAAGCAAGAATGTTCATGAAGAAAGAGAAAACTTTTAAACTATAAACATTGAAATTAGTGCATGTACAAGTAGTAAAGACAAATACTATGTAGTAATAAACATAAGATTAACATCCATAACACTAAAAACATAAAGTAGATACTACTCTATCATTTAAACTGGAGCAAAAGATAAACAATAGAACTAAAAGTTTAATAAAAAATATTTAGTAAAGAAACTAAAAAGAATCACACTCCAACCCAAATACAACTAATCATTAACATATTAAAGTCCAAATATTCAAAGCTATCAAAAGAAAACAAGAAAATAACAAACTACACATCTTCTTCATCATCACCAGCATTATCACCATCGTCATCATCATCATCACCATCTCCCAAATCTAAATCCTTGTACGTCTTAGAAGGCCGATATGGTGTGAAAATGGGGCATGTAGGATATTCCACAATAAGATCATGGCTTATGTGTGATCCCCAAATATTTATGCTTACGATTTAAATAGAAAATTTATGATTTATAATATGGGATACTACGCAAGTATATGTATCGTTTATCAAGTAATATAGGACTTTTTGATTAAGCCCCGAGATATCGAACCTACAGGAAAATGTATAAACCTTTAAAGAAATAAAAAAAATTACTTTTTACTTTTTCAATTGATTTTTGTAAGTATGTTTTAAGGTACAAAGTTTAAAAATTTGTTTTTTAATATTTTTAATAAAAAGTTAAGCAGGAAATTAAAATTATTAATACTTTAAACACGATATAAAAGCTATAAGAATCAAATATCTTTTTCCTTCTTCAATGGATCAGTAATAATTGTGGATATTTATGTTGCAAAAGTTTTTAAATGTATTATGTCAAATAGGAGTAATTATATTCTTTACCGTTACTTGGTTCTATAAAGAAAATTGGTTAATTTGAAATTTTGAAATTTTGTAGATGGGTTAAGAGGGAAGATACCAGCTCTCACTCTAGAGTTCCCTCTATTCCCTCCACCTAGGGGCTAACATCTCATAACAAAATTTAAAATAATAAACCAAATTAGGGGGCTTTAGCCTGTCACTTTAAAGTCCTCTAATTTTACTCCCCAATAAAACATATCTCCTTATATATTTGCATTTAATCATATGGACTACAATTCTCACCCATATAATTTCATGTGATTCTTTCCAATTATTGATTGAGACAATAACGCATTGGATCTTACATAATCTCACAACAAATTTTAACATCTTAAATGGCCACATCAAGAAGTAAATTAAGTACAAGGAATTGAATTGTCACAATTTCTTCCAGCATTAAACACTTATACTTTCCACAACATACTTCCATAATTTAATTACTTCATCATTTAAGAAAGAAAAAAATAAAGTAAACTACTCAGATTTCATGAAGAAAACATAAACACAACTTGATTTGAAAGCATAAACCACAATGAAAACACAACAAATCTTACTTAAAAATAAAGTGTAAAAATAAAGATAAATACTTATTTGAAAATCCTCTCCACAAGACTCTGAAAGTTCCTCTAAAATTTTGCTTTCCACAATACAACTCTACAATGGTTGGCTCCTAACTTTGATGACTCAAATACAACTTTATACTTCAATAAAAACTAGATACAAGGATGAAAGAAAATTGGTGAGAAGAAGGCTTCACACCAACCCCTTTTCCTTTCTTACTCTCTACTCTTTACCTAAAAACTATAGAACTACACTACACTAATTTCACACACTCTCCAGACTTCAAAAGACTCTCTAAGAAACTCTCTAAAAAAGAAGAACTCTCTTTGCAAATTATGAGGCTTCATTTTAATAATTTTCCAAAAGGTGCCTTGGGGTATCTTCAAATCATGTTCAGATTCAATGTATCCACCAAACGATGCATCCCTTCAATCACATCTGTTGCCCAAAGAAAGTTAAGGAAGTTACCACCAAAAGTTGCTTCAAACACCCCTTAAGAATGGCGCCAAATTTGATTAAAATTCAATTTTTAACTGTGGCGCTTAAGCGCCGACACTTTGGTACTTAAGGCGCCAGAGGCCAAATTTCTCAAACTTCATAATTTTGCTCCAAATTTGATTGTTTTTTGCTCCTTTCATCATAATTAATAATTTTCACCATACCTGTAAGAAAAACACAAAATATCTTTCATTAAAGTGCAATATCATCAGAAATAGGTATAAAAATGTGCATAAAAACACTATATATTTTAGGTGTATCAAAATCTCCCAAACAAAAAATGTTACTTCTCTTCAAGTAACTCTCAACCATAAAAATTTTAACATGCAAATTATGAAAATGAGTTTCATAAGAAGGTTTCAAAATTTTGTTCTAGAAATGAAATAATCCAATTTAGAAAAATTTTATTAAATAAGACCAACTTAAAGTTTAGAAAGTTCTTAAGTAAAGGATAATGAAAATATAAGTTTCTATCTATTTTAAAAATAGTTGTTGATTTTTCAAAATATAGGATTCAAACATTTTATTTTTCTCAATTAAAAAAAATTAATTGAGAATAATTTTACTTACTATATTATAACCTTAATTTTTAGATTTTCTCAAAACTTATATTTTAAACTTTGGGCATGGAACTATTTTTTGATTAGACCCTTAAATTCTCAATCTTCTCCTTCCTTTCCACATACTATTTTTCACTTTTTTCTCTTTTCTTTTTTCTTTTCTCTCTTTTTTTTTAGTTTCTTTTTTTTTCTTTTTTTTTCTTTTTTTTTCTTTATAAGGCAAAGATCACTATATCTGGATAGGCCTTTAATGAATTTGAATTCCACCCTTCCATTTAAAATAAAGGTCTGATATGTATCTTTCACTTAAAAATCATAATAATAGTACTGAAAATTACTCCTCAATAAATGAAATTTAAGCTTTAAAAAATAAAAGTCAAATCTTCTATTCATCCAAAAATACAATATCTCTTACTAAAGATAGTTTAACTATATTTAACATTTCTTTATTAAGAAAATTTTAACTTTAAAATTTTCATTATTACTATAAATTTTAACTAAATTATTTTATTCATTTCTATATTCAAAATTTTGTTTCCCTAATATAACTTCATATACATAACTATTTTCAATCAAAAACTAAATTTATTTTAAGTATTCTTGAGAACAAATAAAATTTTAGGTTTTTGAAAAATTTAGTTTTTAAAATCCTCCCAAACTATAATTTTTAGTCAGGATAAAAACATTTAAGCATAAGAAATGATACATGAGTGAGAATTAAAAACTAAAATAGCATACTTGCAGGTATTTCAATATCCTAAATATGCAAGTATAACAATTTTTTTAAATAAAAAAAGGAGTAAAAAGAAATTAAATTCAGATTTTCATCAAATAAAAATTTCAAAAGACTTCTACAATAGTGGAGGTTTTCAAAGCAAATACACACCAACTTAACATAACTAAAATCACAACAATACTAGATAATAACTAGTAGTAGATTTTGAAAAGTTTTAAACATGCAATTTTTAAATAGTGGTTTTTAATAGTATTCTACATTTCCTAAGAGTTTTGGAATTAATTTACACTCTATTGAAAATTCAAACACTAAATAGAAAACATTTACTACCACACACATATCACAAACTACAACATAAAACATTAATTTATCACACAAACATCTGAATGTGAATAAAAAGAAATAGCCTAACTATGCTCTATACAATAATAGAGTTCATATCATAAATACATTACACAAAAATTTAAAAATCACATCACATATAAAAACATCAAATAAAAACATAACAACACACAAGAAATCACAAAACAAAACATACTCAACACAATAATCTTAATCATCATCCTCATCATCATAATCTTCATTCCAGTCTCTGGATGACACATAAGGTATATAATACGGATGAGGGGGCATCTCAGCACGGTGATCACCTCTAATCACTCTATCTATATAATGCTGATAATTCTTCTCATATTCATCATGTATAAAAATATACCTTTCAATATTTTTAATCTTACCATCCATATCTCTAATATGCTCTCGGGTAAGACTCACATTCTTCAAAATCTTCTTTAATAATCCAGTCTGTGAATCACTAGATGATGATGCTCGAGAAGTAGTGGCACGTGAAGTAGAAGCAGCAGAAGCAAAAGCACTGGAAGCTCTAACAAATCCTCCTCTCTAGTGAAACTCTGAATGCACAGTGTAAGTGCCAACATTTACACTGGTAATAGGTTTCAATTGCAGAAGAACTTCCTCCCATGTTTCAAACTTCACACCAGACCACTCACAAATCGAATGAATTAAGGAAGGAAATCCAATACATGTAGTAGTAGAAAAACTGGCACAGTTCATCACATAATAAAAAATAGTAACCCCTATGTCAATAGGCTTTCCTTGCTGAATACAATGGTTCAGAACAACACTTTCCCTCGTAACTTCACTAATATGACTTGGCAACAGTTTAGATGAGATAAAATAATGCCATGCCTTTGAAATGACATTCAACTCAGAGGCCTAAAAATTTACTCTTCTTTTATTTGTTATTTTCCACAAACCTCTTCCATCAGTTAGAAAAGATATTATCTCATATAATTATCCCTCAGTAGGATGATATTTAGCATAAAAACAAAATAATGCAGGAGGTAAATGGTAGAAGACATTGATTACCCCAGGTGAAAAATGCAATTGTTCACCTTGAATCATCACCAAATTCTCTTCTGCTGCAGGCAAGTTCACATAAAACTCTCTGACCATAGAAACAACAGTGACAGCAAAGAAGTAACAGTAATTCTCCCAATTCATTCTAGTAATCATTTCTTTAATAAATTCTTCTGGTTTACTAAACACAAGTTCAGGAATCAATTTTCGTGATGATAATGCATCGACGTATCGATCCTTTGCTCTCAGACTAATAAACTTATTGGAATCAAATCTTGCCCTCTCTTTCGAACGCTTTGACTTTGGAGCCAACTCTCAAGTAATTCAAATCGGACAAATCTCGTTGAAGTCGACTCTTAATTGATCCAACCTAAAGATGCCCTAAATCCTTTTTCGCGATTTTGAGAGGTTGAAGATGACGGGAGGTGTTAAAAATGTCAATTTTTAGGTTTTTAATTGCAGAAATCCTATTTTAGCTAACCGACGCCTATGCGCGAGGCATACATTGCTTAGCCGAGAAATCTAGCTCTTAAGCATCAAAGTTCTGGCGCTTAGGCTCCAGCACCCTGATTTTCACAATTAATATAAAAGTGTACTAAACCCCTTGGTTAATCACCCTAAATCACTTCAAATAATCATTTCTCCCCCAAAAACTTTTCTAAAACTCCAAAGAAACTTAGATTTCCATTGATTCCAAACAAATTTTATATAAACAAAAACTTACATTTAATTAAAACAACAACACTTAATACAAAATAAAAATTTCTATCCAAACACTTTGGATGAAATTTCCCAATAAACAAAGTTTCAAGTACGTAAAAACAAAGATAAATTTACATCATTAAGATGTAACGAACACACATTAAAGTTGAACAAAACACAAACATAGAACAATAGACATAAAACACTTAATACATAAAAACTACAACACTGGACTACACTCAATTTTAATTCTAATCTCCATTAGGTGGAATATATCCCGAACCACCATTAGTTCCATTTAAACCATCTGGAATATAAATCTGATAAAATGGGCGATGATTGAAAACTCTCACATCTTCTTCTTCTAACCATTTATTTTTTAGAAACATCGCCTTATCCGCTTATTCCACATGACTTGTATGACTGAATTTCATTTTAAGTTGCCATCCAATATGCGCCAAATGAGCATTAGTTTCATTTACCTTTGCTTCAATTGATTCCACATTGGCTTCAATCTTCACTATCCTTTCTGCAATATCTTTAATATTAATTGCTAGGAATCCGCTGAATAACTCTTGCGCACTTTCACTAATAAACTTCTTCTTGTTGGCTTCCTCCTTCTTCTTAATTTCACTCTCCCAAGAAGACATTTTTACACTCAAATTACTCTTCTTAAGACCCAGGAATGAAAATAGGGACTAGGGCAAGTGTTTATCTTAATTCAGGGCCTTTTTATATACATGGAAAGTATTAAAACCAACCCTAGACGTTTTAAAACTCCAAAATAACTTCCAAAACCACTTCCCCATGATTTTGGCTTCTACAATCACATTTATCACATTTTTCATAACTGCAGCGCTTAAGCGCCAACCAGGCGGCGCTTAGCCGCCAGTGCGGATTTTAGCACAGGTCTGTCAAATGTCCAAAATTTTCATTCTGACTCTTTTAAGTCATCAATTAATGTCAAATAAACACCACCATAACTAATCTCTCCAAAATACTACCACATAATCATGAAAATAAAACAAACAAAGTACACAAAGCAAACATAAAGCAAAGCACACCGATAACTATGGGTTGCCTCCCACGAAGCGCTTGGTTTAATGTCTTCAGTCTGATGATCTACCTAAAAAATACCCATTTTTATGCATTATTTATGATTCAATTCTTAAAGATATTATGCTTTAATAAAAGGTATTTTCATGTTTTTGGATGTAAATGATTTAAAAAGAGTCCAAGAAAGAAAAAGAAGGAAAAAGGAGCAAAAAGGGGCAAAAATGGAGCTTATGGAGCAAAATTTTGTAATATTTGGCCTGACGCCTAGGCGCCAGAATCCGGCGCCTAAGCACCAGTTCGATACAGACGCTGTCAAGTTTTTTTGATGGCTTTGGGCAGTTATTTTGAAGGTGTTAAGTGGTTATTGGAGCTTCTAGAAGACTGGAAGTTACTCCTAATATATAGGACATGTGATACAATGTATTTGGACACAAGGATACAGTCTGGATTGCGAAGAGGTGTGACCCAAAGTGAAGAGGTGCGAAAGACCTGGTCACAGAGTCTAGCGTCTAGGCGCTAGATCCCGTTACCTATGCGCGACGGTAACCTTCTAGAAGATATATTGAATTTGAACGAATTTTGAAGAGGTGCCTTAAGTAACCCCTGGTCAAATTTAGAGCTTTATAAATAGGAGCCCATTCTATAGAGAAAATCACACCAAAACCCCCCTCTTAGTACACATACCCATTTTAGCATCTTCTCTCTCATCTCTAGTTTTATTTAGTCTCTTCCATACTAAAGGTGCCACTTTTTTTTGTATCTAGTGAGTTTATGTTGAGTGTTTATTGTGTGTTATTACTGTTGGAGTCTTTCATCATTGCTTTGGAGTCAGTAGAAGTCAACGGATCACTTGAAGGAACACTTCAGATAAGTATTTGTACTTTCGTTCAAAGATTTATAAATATGTTTGGTTGTGTTATTTCAATACGTTCTGAGTAGTTAGCTATCTTTCTCATTTCAACTATGAAAAGATTATAAATTAATTAAATTTTGTAAGAGAATTAAATATAAAATATTTTAAAACATTATGATGATAATAATACCTGTTCTTAGTTTACTTTTTGAATTGGCCATTTAATTTGTTAAAACCTGTTGAAGAATTTTGAGACTTATCCAAAGATAAATTCTTAACTAGTAGATATCACATGAATCCTTAAGTAATCGCAGGCTATATGCATATTATTTAAGGTGAAGTGCAAATAAATAGGAAGATAATATTTATTAGGCGTAAAATTAATTAGTTTTTAGAGTGACAGACAAAATTCTAATAATTTAGTTTATAGAAAGGTAACGAGTCACTAGTAGGGCCGACCATAGACACCCTTGAACATCTAGTAGTGTGAGCCTAGATTAACCCATTCTACTAATAAAACATCCTGAACCTATCTATAGATTAGTCAATGTTCTTTGCACCTGGACCAAAGGGTAAAGAATAGGAATACTTCTATTTGGAACAATACCATAATCTTAATTCCCGACAAAAGATAATTTCTCTATAATTCTTGGTTTAGTTGAAAAAAGAGAAAGTCGTTTTATA
Organism: Papilionanthe hookeriana x Papilionanthe teres; assembly: GCA_022702705.1. NCBI lineage: Eukaryota > Viridiplantae > Streptophyta > Magnoliopsida > Asparagales > Orchidaceae > Papilionanthe > Papilionanthe hookeriana x Papilionanthe teres. Next base: position 144,874,408 of record CM040428.1, read on the forward strand.
TTTGCATTGAATTTTAATTACTGCTTACTTTATTGCTTATTTGCTGACCCACAATTTTTTATTATGATATTTTTAATTTAATTGCAACGGCGCCAAAAACTTGACCCCGCTATATTATATGTATAGAATTTGTAATTGTTTATGTTGTGGATGCTACGCAAGTATACGTATCGTATCAAGTAATACAAGGCTCTAGTGGAGTCCTGGTTATTGATCCCACAGGGAAAGAGAAAATTAAATAACAGCTAATTTTAAAATAATAATAATAATAATAAAACTAGGATACGAAAATTTGGAATTCTAAATTTAAGCGCAATAAAGTAAACTAAGTATTCTAATCGAGTAACTTAACTAAGTAGAAAATTAATACGTATTGAAAGTGCGGAAATTAAACTAATTGCTAAATAAGTCTTAACTATTCGGAAAAAGTATCTTTCCCCTTGTTTAGAAATTTAAGTGATCGATGAATTTAAATAGATAATTTTAAGGTATTGTGACAAATAGGAGCATTCATATTCTTTACCCTTTGGTCCAGTGTAAAGAATATTGACTAATCCTATGTTTGATTACCGAATCCGCGGCTAGGGCCGGGAGGATACCGACCGCCACTTCGTAGCTCCCACGTTCCCCTCGCCCGAGGGCTAACATCTACACTTCAGCTCTCAAACAATAGGACCGAATTGAATATTTTAGTCCGTCACACTAAAATGCTCAATTCTACGCCCAAAGGATATTATTTCCCTATTTATTTGCACCCTCCTTCCAAGGCTTTTGAATTCCCCGAATATCGGATGTAATTTTTACTATAGTTAATATTCAACACATTTTAACAAATCAAATGGCCAGTTTGAAAGTAAATTAAGTTTTAAGTAAAAATTATCACAATTTATTAATATATAAAAGTACTTCTATTTTTAGTTCATCAAGTCACTTAATTTCATAACAAGGAGAAAGACTAATTAACTACTCAGAATGCATGAGAACTAAACTAAGCATGGATTTCATTTAAAGTTAAAAACAATAAATACAAATACTTATCTCGATTTATCTCCAAGCAGACTCCTCGCAGTTCCTTTCGACTCTTCCTTCCAGATGCAACGAAGACTCACTAAAAACTCACTAACTCACTAAATACTCACTAAAGACTCAAAATAACTCACTTATAACACTTAAAGACACAAAAACTGCACTTAATAATTCTTAAAGACTTTCAAACTTAGAACACACCCTAAAAGACACACACAACACTTAATTTCGGCCTCTATATATAGAGGTGAGCAAAGGACCAAGAGGTGTGTAAGCATCCCTTCAAAAAGTGTCCAGGTTCAATGTATCTGCGCCATTTGAACTACCTCGCTGTCGGCGGGATTTTTCTCGCCGTCGGTGAGATTCCAAAAATTTAAATTTCTTAAATTCGTCACTCATTTTCGTCCTTGATTTGCCTTATATTATATTTCCGATCACATCATTTATTAATTTAATATGAAGATTAGCTACTTATACACGAACAAATTCACACAACACAACAAATTAACTTTAATATTGAAATCCATGAGATGTACAAACTAACATAATTTTAAACTCTATAATCAAACTTCAAACTTCAATCCTTACTACTAATCGAGCATCGCAAACCAATCCATGACACACTAAATGCCGATACAAAACTATGACGCATATCTCAATTAAGTTTGAGATATTCAAATCATCACTCCACACATAATAAAATCTAAATCAAATCAAATAACATAAATATAAACATACTATGGAAATCTTTACTACTACTCCTCAAGGTCATAATCTTCATCTTCTCTGATATTTCTGATATGATGATGATGCACAAATAAGTTATAGAAAGGCCTGAAGGGAAACTCCGGCGCATTCTTCAGTGATCCAACCCTTCGTCGTAGTAAATGAAGAAAGCTAGCTTCCGAGTGTCCGAGAATGATCAAAGTGTTCCTTCATCCTCCAAATCAATGTGATCAAATAAATCAGATATATTGTCGATTAAATCTCTCACATTCTGCAGTTCTTTCTCCATTCCTTTAATTTTCTTCATAAGTAACTCCGTTTTATCTGAAATAGGCCTTGCTATAGGATTATTCTGTGAAGCTCTATCAAAGATAAATGTAATGTCTTCATTATTGTCCAAAGTAGGGAACATATCTGTAGGATCAAGCGGCTTCCAAGGTAACAGAACCTTTTCCCAAGCTTCATAAGAAACCCGGTACCGATCGCATAATGCAAAAATAGTAGATGGGTGTCCTAGTCCGTGAACTGACCCATGCACAATTAAACCCAATGCAGACTTAACAATTATTGATCCAACATCAATAGGCAATCCATTTTGAATACAATAATTCAATAAAGCGCATTCCTTCGAAACCTTGTTTACTCTCATAGTAGGTAACAATTTAGATGAGATGAAAAAGTGTCAGTGCTTTGAGACAGGATTCAAAAGTGATGCAGAGAAACTAACATACCCGTCTTCACGCATTTCTCAATCTTTCGGTTCATCAGTCAGATATCGAAATATCTCATTCATATTATATCGAGAAGGCACAAAATTTGAATAGTGACATACCGGGGTGTTTTCTATAGAGAATAATTCATTTACTCTTGATGGAGTAAACGTCACCCATCTTCCTCGGACGTAAACATTCTCATTGTTGATCGCATGTAAGTTAGATTAGAACTCTTTCACAACTGGAATAACAACAGCAGACGTAGTGTAACAAAATACCTCCCAGTGCCGCTGCACGATCGTTTTTTCTATCTTTGTAGTGGAATTCTCTAATCCTTGGTTGACAAATCCCCGTTCCTTGATAACTCTTTTCTTTACCAAAACCTTGTTGAATATCCGCTGCGCTTCTGCAATAAAAAATTTTCTCCGGTTAAACACTCCAGAATTAGAGGAATCTAAGAATTTTGAGGCCATTATGGTGAATGGAAGGAATTATAGTGAAGAAGGCAGATTTAGAATGATTTAAGAATGGGTTTTCACTAAGGAATTGGTGTTGAAACCGTCCAAATCGGCATTCAGAGTATAAATAACTCATCTTTATAACTTCTCGCCGTCGACGAGAAGTTTCTCGCCGTCGACGACTCGGTTATAAAACCGCCTCCCATGTTCTCGCCGTCGGCGGAACTTTTCGCCGTCGGCCGAGATCGATAAATAAACTGAATTTAATTTAGGCACGAACCTCGCTGTTGGCGAGTATCGACCTCACCGTCGGCGAGATTCCAAAATAATGTCCAATTTCGCTCTAAATCGAATAATCTCTTTTCTAGTCGTAAAGGTTCAAATATGTGATGATTCTTAATAATAATTGAGTAGTAAAGTTTCAATAATATATACTAACTATTAAGATACAATAAAAATAGATAACTAATATGGGTTGCCTCCCATAAAGCGCTTGGTTTAACGTCGTCAGCCCGACCTAAATTCAATTATTAATCAGGTCGACTAAGCATTAAAACCTCTTTATAGTTAGGTCTTATACCTTCAAAATATGATTTTAATCTGTGTCCATTAACTTTAAATTTATGTCCAGCTTTTGGATCTTTGATTTATATAGTTCCGTATGAAAATATTTGAGTTATGGTGAAAGGTCCTAACCATCGAGACTTCAATTTTCCAGAAATAATTTCAATCTAGTATTATATAGCAAAACTTCCCGTCCCGCTTCAAAATTTCTCCGATTAATCTTCCGATCATGCCATAACTTCATCTTTTCTTTATAAATCCGATCATTATCATATGATTCATTTCTTAATTCTTCCAATTCATTTAATTGTAGCAATCTCTTCTCACCAGCCTTCCTTCATATTATAATTAAATTCTTTAATCGCCCAATATGCTTTATGTTCTAATTCAATCGGTAAGTGGCATGTTTTTCCATATATAAGACTCGTAAGGAGTCATTCCAATCGAGTTTTATAAGCGAGTCCTATAAGCCCATAATGCAGTGTCTAATCTAATAGACCAATCTAACCTATTTGGGTTTATAGATTTTTCTAAAATACGTTTAATCTCACGATTAGATACTTCAGCTAATCCGCTAGTCTGTGGATGATAAGCAGTGGATATCTTATGAGTAATATTGTATTTTTCTACTAGTTTGGTGAATGTATTTATTTCTAAAATGAGTTCCTCCGTCGATGATAATCACTCTCGGCATTCTAAATCTAGTAAAAATATTTTTCATCGAAATTTGAAACACTCTTAGCATCACACCTAGGTAAAGCTTGTGCCTCAATCCATTTGGAAACATAATCAACAACTTACTAATATATATGAGTTTCCAAACGAAGGAATAAAAGGTCCCATAAAATCTAATCCCCAAACATCAAAAATTTCAACTTCTAATATAAAATTTAGAGGCATTTCGTTTCTTCTAGATATATTTTCTACTCTTTGGCATTTATTGCAAGTTTTAATATATCGGTATACATCTCTAAATAGAGTAGGCCAGTAAAATCCAGATTGTAAAATCTTATAAGCAGTTTTATCAGTCCCAAAATGTCCTCCAAAATCAGAATCATGACATTTTTGAATAATTGGTTCAGCTTTCTTCATAAGGTACACATCTTCTAATAATTAAATCCTTACATTGCTTATATAAATATGGTTCATCCCAAAATAGGTTTTCGTATCATGGATGAATTTTTTTTGTTGTTGCAAAGTTAGCATAGGTGGTAAAATATTACTAACTATATAGTTTACTATATCAAGCATACCATGGTATTTTCCATTCATTGATATTATATAGTTGTTCATCAGGAAAACTGTCTATAATTTCATTTTCAATATCAAATAATTCATGATTTTCTAATCTTGATAAATGATCCGCAATTTGATTATCAGTTCCTTTCTTATTAACGATCTCAAAATCGAATTCTTGCATTAATAGCATCCATCTAATTAATCTTGATTTGGAATCTTTCTTTCGCATTAAATATTTGATAGCAGAATGATCAGTATGCACGATACATTTTGTTCCAATCAGATAAGGTCTAAATTTATTAAAACCATATACTACTCGCTAATAATTCTCTTTTCAGTAATCTCAGCATCATTTAGAGTTTTACTAGCATAGTATATAACTTTAAAAATCTTTTCATATCTTTGCCCAAGAACTCGCTCCTACAAGATAATCACTAGTATCACACATAAGCTCAAATGGTTTCTCCCAGCTTAGGTGAAACTATTATATGTGTTGCAATTAATTTTTCTTTTTAAGAGTTCAAAAGCATTCATGCATTCGATTGTAACGAAATTTCTTGTCCTTTTCGAGAAGTCGTTACGTAGGTTTAGTAATTTTTGAAAAATTTTTTATATAGCGTCGTAGAATCCAGCATGTCCAAGAAAACTTCTTACCCCTTTTACCGTAATGGAGTAGCAGAATTTAGCTATAACTTGAATTTTGAAGGGTCCACTTCCATGCCTTTTCCTAAATTTTATGCCCTAATACAATGCCGCCCCGCAACCATAAATCGACATTCCAATTGACGGATGTGATCTCTTTTCCTCCATCTGCAATATGGATAATTTTTGGGGGTGTCTCTTTCTGAGGTTGTACCTGACTCTGGAGAGTGGCTAAGGCAGCAGCCATCTCTTCCATCCTCTTTGCCATATGGGAAATTGTGTCATCTCTTTCCCGAAGCTGTACCCTCATTACTTCCGGTTCATCTCTCTCCGTAGCTGTTGGAGCACCTTGTGAAGCGAATGATGCTCGTGTTTCAACCATGTTGATCTCGGCATACTTCTCATCCATGAACTCTGATGAGTCAACTTCATCCTCTAGTGTTTCTTTTCCTTCTTTTGCTAACCGTCGGATGTCGGTCCTTAACTTGTCCATGGCATCCTCTAGTGGCCTTTTCCGCACGGTCTCGCAGTTGTCTCGTGATGGATGTTGAACTTCCTTTCCGGGAGTCCCCTTTATTGCAGTAGCACTTTCTTCTGATTCAAGTCTCCTGACGAGACTTTTCTTCTCAGGACATTGTTTTGGTCTTAGCTCGCCGGTAGTAGGTCGCCATACCATCCTTCTTGCAGCCGGAAGCCTAGGATCGGATGATCTGTCGGCTATATGCTGGAAGGTGGTATCCTCCCTAATTTGTAGACCCGATACAACAACGGGTGAACTGGCTTTTATCTTCTTCTTTGGTTTCTCTATGGCAGCAATAGGCTCTATTCGCGGTCCGAGGCGAGATTTAGCTGGCACCCATCCTATCCTTCTTAAGATTTCTGACACAGGGCATCTTTCTTTCTTTGCCAATCTTTCTATAACAGCTTGCAATCGAGCCAATGGCGTAGTCTTATCCCTTTTCCTCTTGTAATTGTTGTAGTACGCAGGTCAGGGTAATGCAGCGGCGATCTTACGGATATCCTCTTCATCTGATGCGGTAGAGAGAGGGTGAAACCTGCTCCCTTCCAACAGAGGTATATACTCAGGCAGTTATTCTCTTTCCTCAGGAATTTCTTCTAGAAAAGCAACTTCAGCAGCTCTGGCTTTCTCGATCTTGGCGATCTTTCTGCTTCTATTTCTTCTTTGAGTCCGAGTTAGGGGTGCAATTCTTAAACTTGACCCAATCTCAAAAATAGATGGTATTGTAGCAAAATCTGTACCACGGTGACAGGCTCATCACAGACTTGGATTTCCTTCCCCTTCAGTTTGGCAGAAGTCGGGGTAGGTGCAGAGATGACTAGACCGGTGGTGGTAGAGACAAAAGTCCTCCTACGAACAGTAGTACTCCTTTCAGCTGGAATCCTTCGCAGGGGAGGGAATCCTTCCCCTTCAGGTTGAACTCAATCACATGCTCTTCAGTTTCTGACACTTTGTCCATTAGTGTGAAGAGAGTGATATCAGCGAACTTGACATCTGTGTTGCCGAATTCTTGTCCAAAACGGATGATTCCATTGTCGGGCAGCTCATCCTTGTAAATGGTGAAGTCCATTCCATTGGTGAAGGAGAAGATTAACTTTGGGGCGGTCATTTTCTGCAGGGCAGATTCCGAATGTCAGTTCTGAATTATGCTTCTTTTCATCATAAAGTTTAGGACGAAAAAGAAAGAGTCCAAACACATTTTCTTTTATCTTAATGTATTTGTGATTTTTTTTTTAAAAGAGATTTTTTATTAGGAGGTTGTTTATTAGCGGGTTAGTTTGTTAGAAAGAAAACGATTAAAGGAAAAATGTTATAGTAAAGGGCCCGATTTAGAATTGGAAAGGAAGAGAAAGTCTTATGCAAGCCTTCTCGACTTGAAGGACCGCTCCTTAACTAACACCTATTGGGGGTCCACCCCACCTCAGAAAAGAGGTAAAACGATCTTAGAACCTCTCCGTTTAGGGGTGTCTAAACAGTGGCTCCCAAATCTGAGAGGGGTTGGCTATACTCGTTCAAGACAGAAATGAACGGGGTATCCCAACGGAAGAATGGTAGTTTGGTCCACCATGGACATGGATACATTACCGATTTATGGGAGCAAAAACCATCTAATCAAAATGGAGAGAGGAACTAGTCCCCAGCAGAGTCGCCAGAAGTTGTCGGCAAATTTTTAGGTTTGTGTTGTATTTTGAAAAGGAGGTCGCCTACAGAAGTTGTTGGCGGATTTTTCATTTAATTTAAATATATAATTTGAAAAGTAGTATTTGATTTTTGAAAATAATTTTAAGTTTGAAAATTTTTAAGATATGAAAAATCAAACCGATCTCACATCCCAACTAGTTTATATAAACGAGCACCGCATCACAAACCGTGTATCTATCCCGAAGAATAGACACACTACTTAACGATGAGACTCGATTAAATAAACTAGAAGATTTGTGACATCCGTTTGGTCTGCAAACATATTTTATAAGCCGACAAGTTCCCCTGCTTAATATAAATGAATTAAGCAGGGTTTATATTACCTGAGTTCTTAAAGTTCCCTATAAGGGCAAGCCCCTATAGTTAATTACATCCTAAGTGATGGGAATCACTTAAGAAAACTCTCGATAATGATCAGTGGTTTTTCTCTCAAGAATTTCAAAGTTTAAGGTTTTCAAAGGATCGAGTTTTGGAAATTTCAATAGTGGAATGGATCAAGTTTGGAACGAGCTTAATTTGAGGAGTTCAAAGGAAGAAAAGTAGGAGAAGCTGAGGATCCAAGCAGAATCTCGGCAACTTCCCAAACTATCCTATTGTTTGGCTTAGATTTGGGAGTTTATTTAACGTCGCAATCCTGTCAATTTTAATTAATTCAGACTTATATTTGTATGATATTATCATACAAATAGCCTCGAAGAGCTGAGGGTTTATGTCGTACCGAACGACTACCTCGGAGTCATAAGACTAGTTAGGGCTTAATTTACGTGACATGATCATGCAAATGCCTAACGAAAAGTTGAGGATTTATGCTGCTCTAGGCAAACTACCTCGAAATCCTATGGCTTGGTTATTTAATTCTAAGAAAGGTTTTGCTGAAGTAGACCCGAGTTTTGTTGATGACGATGGCCGTCCTGCCCACTGTGCTCCAAGCTCCTTGTTGTTGTAGAGGTTTAGTTTTAGAAGTCATAAATCGGAAGATGAGAGAAGTGTTTTGGTTTAGAGAAAATCTTAAAATCCAAGTGTTTTATAATATTTTAATTAAAACAAATCATAAAGTTGTTTAAACAGAATCGATTAAGATCCCACGGTTCCGTCATCCCGGCACCATTATTTTCATTGAACTAACCTAGTCCAGATGAATTTGTTACACTCAACTGAATGAGTTCCACACTTTCATTTAGACCGTGGGAAATCCCGTTAGCAACATGTGGGTTACATCATCCGAGGTATTCCCGATCATTCAACGAGGCATTTTAATTTAGTTGCAATTATAGTTTTGTTGTTCTGTTTGAGATTAAATTTTGAGTTGTTTTATATTTTGGAATGTTGTGGTGGTGAATTTTATCTTGTAATGACTTTTAATTTAGTTTTAGTTTCAGTTCAGGGACTATCCTAAAGGTTTTGGTTTTCAAGCAACAGTCTTATTTAACAGGCAAGAAAAGTAAAGTACAGTGCATGTAAGTAAATTGCAATAAAGTAAATTGCAATAAAATAAAAGCGTACTTGAGGGTCTTCCCGTCATCCTAAGCAACACTTAAAACACATGTTAGAGCATTTAAACATATTTTTGCAAGAAATACCTAGGTAAAGCTAAGGGAAAGGGTTTTGGTTATTTACCAGAATCCTAATCCTATAACTAGTCATCTCCTATGACGTCTAGGTTGTTGGTTTGGTTTAAGGATGATTTTCATCATCAAAGAACAATTAAATTTAATTGTTCTTCTAAAACATCCCGTCATATTGAGGAAGTGCTTAGGACGAGTCTTAAACATCTTTTCAATACTTCTGGGATTATTTTGAGTCCAAGTAAATTTAGTTGCACATATGAATTAATCATCCAAGAGTTTAGTTAAACTTTGTCTCTTGCTCAGTGAACTTGGGTATTTGATTACCTGATGAATGAAGTGACATTTCACTTAATGCTCTATATAAGGGTTATAATAATTAAAGCCTTTAAGGGCAAGTTGTTTTATCGAGAATTTTAATCATTCTTAGTTTAAAGTTTGAGTTAATGATTTAAAATATTTTAATTTAATTATGAGGTTTTAATTAATAATTTTAAGTTTGGAATAGTGTTCAAATTATTTTAGATTTAATTTAAATCTTTACATTTTTAATTATCTTGGTATTTCAAGTTGATGTTCATGTTTTAAATTTACTTAGATAGAAAGAGGTGTTGAAATTATTGATATGTTTTGATTTAACTCTTAATGATTTCATTTAGGTTTGTTGTTAAATGATTTTTATTTAATTTAATTAAATTTAATTTTAGTTTAACTTTAAGTTTAATTTAATTTTAATTTAATTTTAATTTAATTTAGTTTAATTTTAGTTTTAATTTTAGTTTCGATATTTTAAATTTAATTTAATTTAATTTTAGTTTTAATTCTTAATTTGGATTATCATTTTAATTTTTAATTAAGAATTAAATATTGTTAAAGTGACTTATTTAGGGATTTTTAAATTAAAGAATAAATATCCTCTTAATAATATCCCTATTTTAATAATCCAATTTTTAAATATATTCTTTCCAAAATTTAAATTATTTAATTAATTAAAGTTTCATTTTGATATTTTCAAAGTGTTTAATGGGTTTCTACCTCTTAATTTCCCTAAGTTTTAATCATCCAAGAGAAAGTTAAAATAAAAAATTTTACCCCCCATTTTGATTAAACCTAAAGTTTTAATTAAGGGGTAAAATTTTTAGTTACCTTTATGCCCTTTTAAGCTTATTTATTTCATAACTCACTAAATTGAGCTCAAATAAATTTGAAATTTTTATGTCACCTCACTCACATGTCAATTAAGACATTAGAGGAAAAAATGTGATTTTTCTAAATTTAATTTATTTATATAATTATTTTTAGTAGAAAATAGGGGTTTTCAAAGCAAATTCAACAACATGACAAAGGAAAGGTTTCTGTCCTTAAGAAAATTATGAGATTTTCCTAATAACCAGAGGACCACTTAGACCAATTTTTGTGATTTTTGGAGTTATATTTTATTTATTATAATTATTTTGAGTTTTAAAGTATTAATTAACTTTAAAATAAAGTAAAAGTTGAAAAATAGATTTTATATTTTTTTTAAATTTCTCTAACCTCAAAGAGTCCAGAGAAACAAATTTTATAATTTTCTAATTTTTCTTTGATTTATTAGAATTATTTTAGTGAAAAAAAGTTGGAAATTCATTTTTTTAATATTAAAAATTACATTAAGCCTTTAAAATTCAATATCTTATCCTAGGGACTTAGGAAAAATATTTGGTTTGTTCCTAAATGATTAGGAGTCAAAATGTGACATTTTTATGATTTTTAATATTTTTATGATTTTTATTATTTTTTAATTATTAAAATATTAAAATATTGTGAAAAATCAACTTTTTTTGAAAATTCTAATTTTAATTTTCCTGAACTCCCCTGATATCAGAAAAGCTCCAAAACTATTTTTGTGAATTTTTTAAAACTATTTTTGGAGTTTTGAATTTTTTTTTAAAGTTCCATTTTGCTTATGAGGCTTAATCAATCCATTTGGTGGGGTTAATCAAGTCCAATTGATTTCAAAATTTTATATAAGGTTCCTCTAACCCTAAAGAGTAATAGAGAATGGTTTTCAAGTCAATTTGATGTGTGGTTAACCCTAATTAATTCAAATTCAAATTTAGGGGTTTAGGCCAATTAAGGTTATTATGAATGAGTTAACTCAAAATATATTTTTCATGGGGTCCATTGGTCCTAAGAAACATCACCAAATTTTCCGAGAATTTATTTTACAACATGCTAATTATTGGAATAAAAATACCTAAAACAGTGACATGAAATTGAAAAATCAATAACTTTTCACAGAGATGGCCTCTGACCTTGAAAAATTCAAGGAATGTTCCCAAGATGGGTGGCTTCAAAAGCCCTATGATCTCATGCCATGGTGAATTATCTATGTAAATGAAGAATCAAAACATTGAAAACAGCAAATAAATTATTAAAAATAAAATACTCATCCAGTTAACTTGATTTATTTTCCACATTATTCTCCTCTGATCACTGAGCAAGAGAGTATTTTTATTTTATTTTTGTGATTTTTCTATGCAAAGATATGAATTTTTTAAGTTCTAGTATTTAAATAATTCAAAAATACCCTAATTTCTTACTTATCCGACTCGGTGCCGCGTCATCCTACGGCGGATCGAAAGCCCACGTGTCGCTCTGTGATTCGGTGCCGCCATCTGACTTAGCGCTCCAGGGGCCCGCGGTTCACGTACCATTGCACTGTCAGACTTGATCTCGATCGTCCGCTCGATACACGCTCGATCCAATGGCTCCTGGTCATCGTCTACGACTGGTGTGCACCTGTGACCGTCCACACTCAAACCTTAATATCTCTCTCGATTCTTAATGGATTTTTGAGTTCTTATACTCTATCGATTCATCTTAAAAAGACGAACACATCCATATGGTTTATAAGCTATGAAATTAACCCAAACAAAATGGAGAATTGCTGGAAGCTCGGGAGGAAGAATGAGTTCATACCTTTGCTCAGAGAAGTGAAGCTTCGATCTGAGCGTTGTGTCACCTTCGATTGAGTCCAGGCAAGCTCCAGATGAAGTCTCTGGCTCTGGGGAATTATCTAAGTATGAAAGTGACCAAGGCCGATCACAAAGCTTGGAGGCTGGAAGCAATGGCCGGCTCGGTGAGGGGCTTTTGCTGGGGAACTTCTCCTTTGGTCTGGTGAAGGTGTAGGGTCAATCAATTTGAAGATTGGCTCACTGTGGTGAAGTGTCTTATTTTTTGGGTGGATTTTCAACTCAGAAATTGAGCTCACAGAGAGGGTTTTAGGGCTAGATTTCAGTGGGGATCAAGTTCTCTATGTCTAGAGAGAGATCTGGAGTGATTTTGGCAAAGTTTTGGTAAGGTTTGGTTCAACACCTTCTTTGGCCGAGAGGGGATAGTGTTTAAATAGGAATGGCTAGAGGGCTTCCCATGGGGGTTGAAGGCAGGGATCAGCTGCTCAGGGGAGGAGAAGAAGAGCTCCAGTGGCCATTGGGGTTGGGACGACCTCGACGGTGAGTTTTGAATTTTGTGGCTCACATGGAGCTCTCGGGCATGGCGTTTTCCGGGGACCCGTGCGGCCGGCCGACGGGGTCGAGTCACCCTCATGGTCGGGAAGGTCAAGGCTTCGAGGTTTGTGAGCTCAATTGACTGTTGCCATGTGTAAAGGGTTTTGATTTAAATGGAATGGGGGAAGAGGTTCTTTTGGACTTGGTTTGGTCAACCCATAGAAATGGGCTTGGTGCACCCACCAAAGCCTGGTTTGGGCTGAAGGGAATCATATGGCTCAGCTGAATTGGAGTGGATAAGTCTCCATCAAGATCATTTAGATTAATTTTGGTTAAGGGAGAATCAAGGAAAGGGTTAAAAAGGCTTAATCATTGGTTAAGAAAGGGTTCCCCTCTCTCACCATTAATGTATTGGTGAGGAGTCCATGGCTTTCATGGCTCCCATGTGGCTTGTGCATGGCTTCTTGGCTCACATTTGCTTGGGAAATGGCTTGGTCAATTTCATGGGAATGGATTTTAGGAATTTTGGCATTTTGATGGGAATTTAGATAAAGCCTAATTTGAATGATTTAATCATAGGTTTCAAACTTTAGGGAATGATTTTATCAAGTGGATGATGAGAAGGAATTGTCATGTGGGCTTTGGATGAATTTTTGGGCTTTTGGGTTTGGTGGAAGCGGGCTTTTAAAAGGCTTAAATGGGTGGGCCTTTATATTTCAAAATGGACTTTTGGATGAAGAATTTTGTGGAATACCATGCCAAATAAATGTTGGGTTTATTTTAGGGATGTGTCATGAGTTATTTGGAACAAATTTGAAGTGATTTTGAATTGATTTGGGTTTTATGTGGGTCTTTTCGTAAAGGGGCCAAAGTGGGTCAAATTGGGCTAACTTGGTCTACGGTTAGGCTAAAGTTGGATTTGATGTAAAATTAATGTTGAGCAATGTTTATGGGAGTTTCACAAAGAGTTTTCAACTTTGGTTGGGCTTTGATTTTGGGATTTGGGCCCATTTGGGTTAGGTTTGGACTTAGGTCAATTTAAGGGATTTTGGTTTTGGGTTAGGTTTGGGTGGAGTTTAGGTACAAATTTTGGACAAATCAAGTTAGTGTTTTGTTTATGGAGGTGTTAGGAAGGCCTTAGAAAAGATTTCGGGCCAATTGGAGTTGAATTTGGTTGGTTTGAGCTAGGTTTAGATCATGGGCAAAAATTGGGCCTTATGCTTCAAATTGAAATTGGGCTCAAATGTCAATCAAATTGGACTTGGATTTGGTCAAAATGGATGTTGAGGATATTGAGGATATTGAATGGAAGTTTAGAATTGAATTGGACCAGAATGGAGGTCAATTGGGGTGGTTTGGTTTGACATTAGGTTCACTTGGGTTAAAAATGGGTCAAATTGGGGGTTTTGGTAAAAGTAGTGTAAATTGGAAAAATTGGCCCATAGTATAGTTGAACAAAATGAAATTGGGAATATTTGGGATTTTCTGGAATTTTTTGGGAATTTTCTGAATTTTTGGGGTAAAAGGGTATTTTGGTAATTTTGGGGGGCTTAGGGGTATTTTTGGAAATTTTAGTATTTTTGGCCAAAGATGGTCAATTTGAATGGTGGGAAGTGTTTAGGATTGATTTTGAGGGACCTTGGGTAATTAAGGCAATTTTGCAAATTTTGGGTCATTTTAAGGACATTTGGTAGGTTTGGTGGGTCCGGACCCCGGGGGTTAAAAATTTAAATTTTCAAAAAAAGGAAGATTAATCAAGTGTGAATGGAATCATTTTGGTTGAGCCATGAAGCCATATTAAGTCCATATAATCCATGAGAGGACTCATTTGAGGCATTCACTATGTTGTTCCTAACCCTCTTAGCTAGAGGCTTAGGGGTTAAGGACCATCCATATGAATTACCTACATGAGTCAGGAAGTCAAGTTGGGTGAGAGTGTGTTTTTAGGACTTGGAATGTGTGTGAGAGTGTAGTGTATGTGCAAGTCAACCCTCACCAGACCAGGCCACCCAGGGTATTCCTAAGGCCAAAAAAGTCCTATAGGGAACTCATCCTTTAAACCTCCACATTTGATTTCAACTCTCTAGGTGATCAGGGGTCTACAATCAAGCTTGTGGGGTTTGCAGGGAGTTAAGAAGTAGTTTGAATTTCTAAAGGGTGGGTTCCATTTCTAGTCCTCTAAGATTAGTCAAAGGAAAAGCCTAAGGCTAGATCCTAAGTACTAGAGAAAGGAGCAAAAGACCTCATCAAAAATGAGGTCAACACCCCTTCCTCAAAAACTTCAAAAAACTAACCTAGGGCTTGTGGAATCTTGGATTTAAAGTGATTTCAACACATTTCGACACCAGATTTCATCTTCCCTTGGTAAGAGCTTCACTCCTATGTAAAAATTTTTAATTTTCACCATGAATTTCTTCTACATTGAGGAATTTTGGAAAATTTTGAAATGGAAGAATAGACTTAGAAGAAATTCATGGAACTTGATTTAAATTGATTTTAGTAACTATTGGAAGCCATCTTAGTAATATTTAGAA
This sequence comes from Papilionanthe hookeriana x Papilionanthe teres, assembly GCA_022702705.1. NCBI lineage: Eukaryota > Viridiplantae > Streptophyta > Magnoliopsida > Asparagales > Orchidaceae > Papilionanthe > Papilionanthe hookeriana x Papilionanthe teres. Next base: position 144,889,584 of record CM040428.1, read on the forward strand.
GTTTAGTTAAGATTTTTGTGAATTTATGATCTATAAAAAAATACCTATTTCTTTATGTCTTAATTCTTATCAACTTCTAAAGATATTATGCTTTAATGAAAGGTATCTTTTGTGTTTTTGGATTAGGTAATGTAAAAAGCTCTAAGAAGGAAAAAGGAGCAAAAAGGAGCAAAAATGGAGCAAAATGCCAAAAGTATAAAAAAAATACTGTCTGGCGCCTAGGCGCCAGAAACTAGCGCCTAAGCGCCAGACTCGATACGAAAACTGTCAAGTTTTTGACAACGTTTAATCAGTTATTTTGTCGGAGTGAGTGGTTATTGGACATTCTAGAAGGCTGCCAGTTGTTCCTTGATAATAGGACATGTGATACATTGCATTTGAACGCTCCAAAACGGTTTTAATAGCGAAGAGGTGCCAGCCAAAGAGAAGAGGTGCGAAGAATTGGACGCGGTGTCCGGCGCCTAGGCACCAGACTGACCTTCTAGAAGATTCATTGAATGTGGTCATGTTTTGAAGAGGTGCCTCAAGACAACTCTTGAAGCCTATAAATAGAGGTCCATTTCTTCAGAAAACGTGCCCCTCCCATTGTACCCCTTTCTCTTATCTACTTTAGGATCTCTCATCCTTAGAGAGAGAATTAGAGAGAGAAATTTAGGGCCACTTTTGTTTAGTTTAGTGAGTTTATTTTCAAGTTATTGCATCTGGAGTTCATTACACTGTGGAGTCAGTAGGAATCAGAAGATCTGTAGAAGAAATATTTGAGATAAGTATATTTTTATATTTGATTCAAAGTTTAATTATCATGTTTTGTTATTTATTTTCAATGTGTTCTGAGTAGTTAGTTACTTTTTTACTTCAATTATGAAGAGATAGATAAGATAATATAAAGAGTCGATGGAGAATTAAAATTCAAAATATTTTCAAAATATTGTGATGACATTAATACCTGATCTTACTTTACTTTTTAAATTGGCTCGTTTGAATTGTTAAAACCCGTCGAAGAGTTTTGAGACCTTGAAGGAGAAGAACTCTTAACTTGTAAATGTCACATGAATCCTTGGGTAGTCGAAGGCCATGAGCGGGCTATTCATGGTGAAGTGCAAATAAATAGGAAGATAATATTTAAAGGGCATAGAATTGATAAGTTTTTAGAGTGACAGACTAAATTCTTATAATTTCATTTATAGACTAGGAAAGGGTCAGTAGTAGGGCCGACCATAGCCACCCTTAGACATCTAGAAGTGTGAGCCTAGATTAACCCATTCTACTAACAATACATCCGGACCTATTCTATAAATTAGTCATTGTTCTTTGCGCCTGGATCAAAGGGTAAAGAATAGGAATGCTTCTATTTGGCACAATACCATAAATCAAATTCTCCAATGAATATTAAATTATCTTAAAAATATTAGATTAATTGAAGGAAAGAAAGTTGTTTATTTTATATAGAATTCATTAAATCATTTTCTTATTATTGTTTTCTTTATTTGCATCTGGTAAATTAATAGTAATTTATAATCAAATTAAAAGATAAAATAAAAATATTTTTACTATTTTATTTCGCTTTCACTTCATAGAAAATTTATTTCTATAAATCTTCCCTGTGGGATCGATACTTGGGGTCTTTGTTTAAAAACCCTATATTACTTGAAACGATACGTATACTTGCGTAGTACCCCTAGTGTGTAAAAATATTTACTAAATAATATAATATTAATTTTATACACTAGCCGCTATTTATAAATTAAGTTAAAGTTTTTGGCTATCTTTTGGAAGCAAACATTACTGTGTTAAGCGCGGCTCGGGTCAATTTCACATATCGAAAAATGGCTCCACGTCAAAATAGAAGAATGGATTACGACGAAACTTGTTTTGTGAATGCATGGGCACAATCAAGATATTTTCACAATATTCAAGCCAAAAAATGCATTCAGGATCGAGTTTTCAAAAATCCTGGAGGTGAAGTAGAGCGAATAATTAAAGAAAGAGGATGGGAAAACTTCTGTTATATAACAAACAGAGCCGGTGTGGAAGTAGTAAAAGAATTCTATGTCAACCTAACTGCAATCGAAGATACACCAATCAAGGTGAGAGGATTTTTAGTAGATTTTAGTGCTGCAAGGATTAATTCATTTTATGAAGTACGAGATGTATACACCAGCGAGTATGAAACTTTTGGAACTATGGAAGGACCGCTGGAAGAAGTAATCAACTTTCTCACTGATGGGAAAGGAGTTTGGAAGCTTAAGCAGCGTGAAAGGGTAAACTTCTCTCTCTCAATGTTGAATGCATCATCTAAAGCCTGACACTATTTTATTTGTTCTACCTTGTTACCCACTTACCACCATAGTGAGGTAACAAGAGATAGAGCAGTTCTGAATTTCTGTATTTAGAACCAAAGAAGTATTAATGTGGGAAATATAATTTACAAGAATATATTAGCCACTGCAATAAGTGAAAGTGGAGGAGGACTAGGACACCCTGGTCTGATTTATGCACTCTGCCAATTATCTGGGGTAGAGGCAAGAGATGATGGGGAATGGGTGGAGCCTATGAAACCCATTACTCTTGCTAATATTAAGAAATATGAATCCTACGAAGGATGGAGATCTGGGACTAGGAGCTATGTACCTTCTTCGAGTAGAGATATTACCTCTACTAGTTATGACCCTCCTACTTACAGTTCCCCTACCCTTCATGATTTGATGAATGAGATGACTTTACAGCGGAAGAGTTTTGAGAAAATAGAAGAAAAACTGGAGCATATTGATCAGAGAATTGGAGGCTTAGAGAGAAGACATGATTATGACAGCGAGTATCTCCAGAGACACTCGTAGTATGAGATAGCCTTTTATGATGCCGAGAATCATTATAGGAGAGGAGAGCTTGATGTTGTATTTCCTGAGTGCCCCCGATATACTCATTACCAGCCTAATCCACCCATTGATCAAGGAAACGAAGATATAGTTTGGGACTTTGATGCAGAAGATTAGATGGTATGTTTATTTGTTTAGCTAGAGACTCTGATGTTGTGATTATTTGTTTGTTTTTTTAAATTTTAATATTGATTTTTTAGTTTATGAACTTGATTATGATGTGGTGTAAATCTTTTTAAACATTGTTGTTAAAGTCATATAGTTTTTAAATTTTTAGTGTTTTCAGTCTCCTATTGTAACCTTGGATTAAATTAGTAAATGTATGTGGATAAAGTATAATATGTTAGTATAAAATGTGATAGTATTGTGTTAAACTTCTTTACTCACCACTTTCTTTAATATTATTTGTGTAGAAAAATACTAATAGTACAGATTAATTAAGTAATGGAAAAAGGCTGCAGAACTACAAAAAAAAGAAATACCTAAAACTCGAAGGTATGATTTAAATATTACAGTTTATTTCCTTTTCACCCTATATAGACATCGAAAAATTTAAGTTTGGAAGAGGGAAAAATACAAATTTAATTATTAAATTGTTCTCAATTTATATTTTCAAAAATTATTATAGAATGATTTTCTATGGTAATTGTAATTCAGATAAACTAGAACAAATTTATTTAATTATTATAGAAAGTTAAAAGAAATACTTTTAATGATTAACTAATTTTGTAGATTAAGATATTTAGTATAAGAGAATAAGAATATAGTTAACTATTTAAAGTAAGGAAAATTATATTTTCAAATATAAAATTCTTAGTTATTTAGTTGAGAAAGAAAAGATTGAAACTCAATGAAGTAAAAACTTTGAAATACATATAAGGGAAGTAAATGTTTCAAGTTTCATATTTAGGAAGAGTAAAATGAGTTCAAAATTATTAATAGGCTAACCAAAATAGTTATCATCAAAAAATAAAAAAAAAACGAAGGGATTAAAAATCAATCCAGAATATATATATATATATATATATATATATATATATATATATATATATATATATATTGTTTTTTAAAACAAAAGGAGCAAGCATCACTCCCTACATGTTGATTTGAAATGACAGTTACAAAGGCAAAAATAAAAAAGTGATGGAGGACCTCTAATACTAGTGGATCCCCACATCCAAAACATAAACTAACTCAAAACTACCTAACTAAACAAATACAGACAATCTGGTTACATGTATACCAACAGAACAAAATGAGCCCTATGAGGACCAAAAAGAAAGGAGGGAGACTAGTATCTAATGAATGGAAGTCCTAAGTTGTCACCATGGATCAAAAGCTTGAGAGGGAGGGGAATGATATTGTCAGCTTTTGTGACCTCGCATATAGCAGCCCTATGTGGCTAACCAAAGAGCAGGAGAATTGCCTTCCCTAGGAATGAAAGCAAACTTAACCACCATGTTATCCATATGGCTGGGCATCCTGTTCATCCATCTCTTGATATTCCAAGGAGCAGGTTCAGTCTTGGTAATATAATTGATGCAGCATCTAGAATCAGATTCTACCAGCAGCCTGGATATTTTGCAAATCTTGGCAATCTTGATGGCCCAAAAGATGGCAATGATCTCAGCTCTTGAGAATACAGTGGCAATTTCCACTGTATTCTCAAGAGCTGGAATTGAAGTTAAAGGACCCATAGGGCTGGGAACCTCAGTGGGTTCAACTTCCTGCTCACTTTTGATTTCTGCCTGAGCTACCTCTATTCCTTGCCCCTTAGTTCTCACAAGTCCTTCCAGTGGGTTAACATTCCTGGGAGAATGCTCCAGAAGAATGTCATCCATAGGAACATCAGGAGGTGAGATAGATAATTCAGGAATCCATTCTGCCCTCCTGCCAGGCCCAGCTTTTTTCTTGGAAGGGGGTGTAGTCTATAACACTGCTCCAATAAATGGCCAAACATTCTGCAATGTTTACAATAATGTGGCTTGAACTCCACTTCAACATCCCGCCAAAATCCCTCTTCCGGAACCTCTTCATCCGTTCTAATCCAAATCTTATGAATATCCGGTAAAGTTATGTCTCTCTCCACCAAGCATCTTCTGCCGCCGTTGGTCTTGCCATATCAAAGGTGTGTGTATCAATTTTGAGTGGAGTGCCCAGTGCTTGGCTTATATTGAACATGGCATTTTGATTATACAGTTGGATAGGTAAATCTAGAAGTTTAAACCACATAGGGATGGTTGGTGGCTCATTTGAAGGATCAAATCCTGGTGTCCATTTTAAAATCTTTATATAGGTTCCAGCAATTAGTATGGATTGTTGCCCAAAAATTCGAGCATAATCCTCCTCATTTGAAAGTCCAATCAGCAGGTGTCTCCCATCTAGTAAGCCCAGCTTCCAGCTGCCAATAAGACTGAGATCATCAAAGTATTTCCTCACATATTCCATTTTGGGGTGTCCCATTTGGAATTTACCTATCGTACAAAATTTAACAGACCTCATTAAGGCATCGAATATCTTGTTTAGAGAACAAAACTCGCAGCAAACCATCCTTAGAACCCACAGGCTCGGATGAAAGGACTTTTACCTTTACCTCGCAAGCAGATCATGTAATTCCCTGGGAAAACCAAATGATCAAATGACTTATGTGGAACATGTCCTTTACCCACAACTCCAAAGATAGGTAGCTTTAGCCCACGTGATGTTGGTGGAGTTGTCAATGGGGAAAAGTCCGGAAGAGGGGTTAGCCATGAGCAAACACCCCCAAGACCACACCACCAGGACCCAAGAACGTATCCAAAGGAGACCAGATCCAACCAAAGGCTGAAAGTCAACTGTGCAAGACAAACTAAACAAAACAAAGTTCCAGGAGAGGAAGAACTCCCGAGAAGCACCAAGCCACAAACTCAAGATCAATAGAACAGTAACTCCTCAGAATTTTGAAAACAGTAAAGCCCGGGAAGACCAAAAACAAAGGGAAGACGTGGAGGAAACCAGCCCTACCCAAAGTAGAGCTCAGGAACAAGAGAACCAAGGGGACAGGGAACCTACCAACACCGGCCAGTGACACAGCCGCCATCAACACCCAGTCAACCCTAGCAGAGCACTTCCCTCCTCAGCCGCCACCATTATATATGATATCAATCCAGAATATATATATATATATATATATATAAATATATATATATATATTGAATATGAGAATGGAGCCGGATTTTGTGGAGCATTCTTGGTGCGATTCTTGATTTCCTTCTCAGTTCTCATCTGTTTCCTTGATGTTTTGATATATTGAAGACTATTTCTTTTAGTTTTCATTCTGTCATTGCATTTCTTATTGATTCATCCATTTTCTGCCTTCCCGTTTTGTTCTTTTTGAATTTTTCATTTCGAGGCTTCTTGATTTCATCCGGATTTTTATGGCCGATCAAATTCATTCCCCAGCAAAGACTTTTGCTGAAGTGACCGGTCTTGATTCTTCGACTTCCTCCGATAAATTGGTTTTTCCACGCTTTTATCATGATGCTCGCTAATGGTAAGGGTGTTTGCCAATTTATTAAAAAAATCGAGAAGAAGGGAGGTAAGCCTCGCCTTAATTCTTTCAGCATCATGAAATCTCTTCACTTGTGGATGTTCATAAATTTACTTTAATTGGTAAATTTCAACTTGGTCATCCTAAAATGGAAGTCATACGAAAGTGCTTTGAGAATTTTAGATTATTGGGTTCTTGGAAGGTTGGACTCTTTCGATGGAAGGCATATTATGATCCAACTTTCTAAAGAAGTGGATTATGCTAACTTATTCTCCAAAAAATTCGTTTTGATTGATGGAATTCCTATGAAACTTCTAAAATGGTCTCCTACTTTCGATCCCCATCAAGAACCACTCGTCATTCCTATTTGGTATAAATTACCTAATCGAAGCTTCATCTATTTAATCATCAAATTTTATATGCTATCGAACTCGCCTTAGGAAGACCATCGAAGCCGGATATGCCTACCTTTCAACTCACTAGGCCTTCTGTGGCAAGGATTCTTGTAGAAAGAGATGTATCTCTTCACGATGTCGAAGAAATTTGGATTGGTACACCTCATAATGGATATTGGCAAAATGTCATAATGGAGAATAAGCCATATTACCGTCACCATTGTAAAATGTTTGGACATTCCAATGGTAATTGTTTTAGGCCGCATCCTCACTTGAAGACAAATAGGATTAAAGATCCTAAATTATCAAATCGATCGTTATCGTGGGTCGAGAAGGAATTGCAAACCGCTATTAATTCCGTTAAATCTAATATCACCGTTTCTCCCGGAGAAGAGTCACAATTAACTATTAAGGAGCTCGATGTTCAAATAATTAATCCCGTTGTTGAGCCTCGTTATTATTGCTTCCGATGCTCGAACCCGTTGCTCGAACCCGTTGCTCGAACCCGCCGATCCAATTTCTATTATTGCTAAGGAATCTACTCGTTGAATCCGTTGATGAGCCTATCGTTGATCAAACAATCAATTCTCGCTACCGAGTTTATTATCGAATCTGTCGATGAGCCTATTGTTGCCGAACCCGTTCGTGTTTCTGGAATTACTGTTAATGTGATTGGAGAAATTATTGGACATACTGTCAAATCATCTATTTCTTCTACTGATCATGGTCTCACAATTACAGAAGCTCCAATTACTAATGAATCTCTGCAAGAAGATCCTCTTACTCATTATCAATCTATTGAGGTTCATCCTAAGCCTACTAATTATCCCGTATTTCAACAACCAACTCGCTTGGTTACCGAAATATCAGCTAGTATGATGACCATTAGTAATGAAATTAGTAATGATTGGATGATTCAAAAAGCAAGAAAGAAGAAATCACTGGAGTTAAAGAATCTCTCTGAAAGCAACATTATTCATAATCCTGCAGCAGCAAATTCTTCTTCTAGGATGACTAGAGGAGGAAAAAATATTATTAATGATTAAATTCTTATGCTGGAATATTAGGGGGGTGGCTGATCCTGGCTCCCTTAATAGACTTCTAAATTTAAACAGGATTCACCATTTTTGGATTATTGTCATTCTAGAGCCTTTGGTGAAATCTAACTTTGATAGATTCACTAAAAAATTTCCTGGTTATACTTTTCTAGCTAATTGTTCCAATAAAATTTGGTTACTCTATAGAAAAGAGCTGAAAATTAATATCTTGTTTAATCACTATCAGTTGTTGCATTTTCACTTCGAATTGGATCAGTTCAATGGCTTTGCTTCCTTTATATATGCTGCTACTCTGAATGCTGATAGAATTAATTTATGGAATATTTTACGTCATATTAGTAGTTCAATGACTGATGGCTGGATTGTTGGTGGAGATTTCAATTCCATTGCACATCCTAGTGAGAAAAAGGGTGGGAGAAATCCTAATCTAAATGCAATGCTGAACTTCACTAATAATATTACTTCACCTAACCTTTTTGATATTGGATTTGAAGGATCTCCTTTTACATGGAGGAGAGGTAATATTTATGAAAGAATTGACGGAGTTCGGTTAATCAACTTTGGTTGAACATGTTCCCTATTACTAAAGTTAAACACCTTGCAAGGCTAAACTCTGATCACTCTCCTTTACTGATTACATGTGCTCTTTCTCCAACTGTTAGGAATTTAGTTTTTAGATACCTTAATGTATGGTCTTCTCATCCGGATTATAATCAATTAATTGCTGATAATTGGAAAGCTCCTTTGCAAATATTTTATTCTGATCCTCTTTCTAAGCTTTGGCAATTACACAAAAGGATTGCTAGTAAGCCGAAACATTGGAATAGAGCCGTTTTTGGAAATGTGCATCGGAAAGTTACCGAAGCCGAAGCTAAGGTAACCGATTTAGAAAATCAGTTGAGGATGGTTTAGATTCTCGATTATAATCTAAATGAAGCATATAGTAGATTAAACTCGGCTATTATGAATGAAGAACTCTTCCTTCGACAAAAGCAATATCAATTGGTTTAAGCATGGAGACGTAAACTCAAAATTTTTTCATGCTGCCATTAAGTTTAAAAGATCCGTTAATGTGATATTGAAGATCAAATCTGCTGATAATACATGGTTATTTAACTCTATGGATATTGCTAATGATGCTATTGCTTATTTTTCCAAACAATTCTCTTATCGACTCGTGAACTCGCCGCTTATTCTCCTAATCTTATAAGATCCGATTTCAGTAATATTAATATGGATTATTTGGTTCAACCTCCCGATGCTAATGAAGTTTTTGAGGCTCTTAAAACAATTGATGGAAGTAAGACAACTTGGCCGTATGGATTTACAGATCGACTTTTATAAAAAAATTGGTTGATTATCAAATCCGATGTGGTCTTGGCAATACAAAGTTATTTTCTCGGAAATGATCTCCCTAAGTATTTTGCTTCCAATACTATTGTTTTAATCCCTAAGGATAAAAGAAAGTCCAACTGCGGGATTTCGGACCCATTAGCTCTATCTTCCACCTTCTCCAAAATCATAAGTAAAGTTTTAGTTACACGTTACATGACCTTTATTGGAGAATCTCATTTCGAAAATCAAGGTGCTTTTATAAAGGGAAGATACATATGTGATAATGTTCTTTTAGCACAAGAACCGATAAATGACATCGATAAATGCCGCAGAGGATCAAATATTGTTTTTAAATTGGATATTGCTAAGGCTTTTAATTCCATCGATTGGACTTTTATTCTTAATGTTCTTGCAGATAGAGGATTCAGCTCTAACTTCTGTAATCTCATTTATAGATGGTTAAACAATAATTATTATAGTGTGCTTATAAATGGTTTTAGCCATGGATTCTTTAAATCTGGAAGGGGCATTAGACAGGGAGATCCACTGTCACCTTATATTTTCATCCTTGTTTTTGATTATCTTTCACGAATGCTGAATCATATGCAGTTTACTCATCGGTACACTCAATATCAACATAGATCTACTCATTTAGTCGCCCATTTAGCTCTATGCCGATGATGTAATAGTTTTCTCTAATGGAGGTAAACAATCTATTAAATGTCTCATGAAAGTTTTGTCCGATTTTGAAGAAATTTCTGGAATGGTTTTTAACAAAGCTAAATGCCAATTTCTTACACGTTCTAGAATTATCGCCCAAATGAAAAAGTGGATTTCGCATTTCACTAACTATAGAGAAACTCAATATCCTCTAAAGTATTTGGGTTTCCCTCTAATCAAAGGAAGAAGGAAACTTTCTCACTATGATGATATCATTGCTAAAATATCTTCTCAACTTAATTGTTGGTCCAACTCTTTTCTATCCAATGGTGGAAGAATAACACTTTTAAGGAGTGTGTAAACTCGCATTTCCTCTTTATATAATGCAGATGATAAAAATGAAGAAGAGTACACGATAAAATGCTTTCTATTATGTTTAATAAATTTGTTTGGGAAGGACAACATAAGCAAATGCATTGGACCAATTGGGAGAAGTTATGTAAGCCTCTTGATTGTGGTGGCTTAGGTTTTAAAAGCTTTCAACGATCTCGGCCTTTACATTCTACCGCAAGCAATGGATTAACTTCGAAGCACAAAAGTCATTGTGGGCAAGATTTATGCATGCTAAATATTGTCTTAACAATCATCCTTCTCAAGTCAGCCTTAAACCCGGAGATTCTAAAAACTCGGAAGGAGCTACTTAAAGTTAGATTCCATGCCGAAAAGATGTTCATATGGGAAATAGGTAATGGTCAAATTAGCTTCTGGTTTGATAATTGGTTGTTTAATGAGTCCTTTCGAAGCACATTTTAATCCTAATTTTCCTATTCGACACATTATTGATCGTTGGAGTGATGGTATTTGGAATTTGCATAAATTTCAATAATATGTCCCACGCATTTTCATAATATGATCTTAAGTACTCCTTTTCATATTGGAAAAAAAGATAGATCGATTGTCAAAAAGCCTCATAATCATAGTTTATCTAAATTCATTTATCAAACCTCGTTTTAATTGGCAAAAAAATGACCGGAGTGCTAAACTTTGGAATAATTACATCACACCTTCTATGTCCTTTTTTTGTTGGAAATTGTTTAAAGAGATGCTGCCAACTCGATGAAATTCTTAAACTTAAAGGACTTAGAGGTCCATCCAGGTGTCATTTGTGTCATTGTGATGAAGAGACCATTGGGCATATCTTTTTACATTGCAACCGGGCACAAGAGGTATGGAAAGGTGTGTTAGCTGTTATGGGATTGTAAACTCAGTTATCTCCTTGGAATTCTATTAAGGCTTGCTGGGCAAATTGGAAAACTTCTCCTTATTATTTCATCCCTTTTGTGATTTTTTGGTATTTATGGCTAGCCAGGAATGATTTAATTTTCAATAATAAGGTGTTCTCTTTTGATCTTGTCATCAGAAATTGTATTACTTTTCTTAGTAAGATTCAGAATTCTGTTCTTTCTTCAACTCAAGGCATCAAAAACAAAGTTATGCTTGTTATATGGAGACCACCTAAGAATCCCCGGCTTAAAATTAATATCGATGGAAGCTTCAAAACTTCTTCAGCTGGTATTGGAGGTCTATGCGAAATTATAAAGGACATTGTATATGGTTTTTCTCAGCACCTATTATTGCATTTAATGCTTTGGAAGCTGAAGCAATTGCTGCCTTTTGGGGTTTAAAATTGCTATTATGCAACATCATCATTTTATTCACTTGGAAATGGATTCTCTGTATTTATGGCAAATCATATTGTCTCAAGTTGATGTGCCTTGGTTTCTTCAGATTTGGCTGAACAAAATGAACCTTCTCTCCTCATCTATCACAATTCTATGGAGTCATACTTATAGGGAGGGAAATCAACCTCGCTAATCGGCTAGCAACCAAGGCTTCTTCTTCTCATGATGTTATTTATAGTGCCAATTACTCTTCCTTTCCTTTATTTAGTTCTCTTTTACATGGGGATTTAATTGCAATCCCACATGTTAGATGTAAGACAGTTTCTTAAATAATATTTTTGGTTTTTTGGTAAATATATATATATATATATATATATATATATATATATATATATATATATATATATATATATAGTGAAGAGAAGCTCGAGGAGATGCCTAATCAAAAATCGGCTTCATTCGAATCAACCTAAAGGGTAAACTTTAGTTACATTTCGAACTTATATATATAGATTAGTATTTTACTAAGTAGTGCTTTCATGAAATTCCTATCATCTAAATATCTTAAGTAATTTAATATTGAAAAAAAATATATAGTCGTTCTTGAAATAAATGGAAAACTAGAAATCTTAAACTTGATAACTAAATAACCTTGCATCTACAAACTTAATTTAATTATTTTAAAATATTTCTAGAAAACTTTACTATAATACTTATTTAAATCAAATTCATAGTAATTCTGAATTAAAACTTTACTACAAATAATCATTTACTTTTATGTAGTATCTAAAATTACTTGAGGACAAGTAATAGTTAAGTTTGGGGGAATTTGATCACTAGAAAATATATTAAGAACATCATACCAATTTTATATGAAATTGCACTTTAAAGAAATGTATTTTCTTTGTTTTATTGCAGGAATGAAGATTTATAAGTACTAAAATCAAAAAGTACAAAAGAAGCTAATTTAGAGCAAAAAGGACTCAATTGATAAAAATTGAACTGTCCCGCCGACGGCGAGATTTAGGCCGCCGACGGTGAGTTTTTCCCGAAAGATTTTTAAAATATTATAAAGAGCCTACTGACGGCGAGATTGAGCCCGCCGACAGCGAGATTGCGCGGTTAGCCTATCTTCTAGAAGCCAGCCGATGGCGAGATTAAGCCGCCGAAGGCGAGACAGTTGAAAAGAGCCAAAATACATTGAACCTGGATGCTTTTTGAGGAGGTGCTTAAGCAACCTTTAGAGATTTGACCCCTTCTATAAATAGAGACAAATTTGTGCCAGTTTTGTGTCATTTGTTTGGAAGTTAAGTGTAATTTAAGAGTCTTTTGAGTAAGTAGATAAAGTTTTTAGCATTTTGGTGTGTTGTACTGGAAGGAAGAGTCAAAGGAACTTCAAGGAGTCTGCCTGGGGAGAAGAATTGAGATAATTATATTTGTTATTTATTTGTTAACTTTAATGAAATCCATACTTTGTGTTACTTTTCCCATGCATTCTGAGTAGTTTACTTAGCCTTTCTCCTTGTTATCGAGATTTCGTGAAATGATGAATTAAAATAGTTGTGCCTAAATATGAAAATAGAAATTGTGTTAATCTTTTACTTAAATCTTAATTTACTTTCAATCTAGCCAATTGATTTGGTAACATATGTTGAATTATCAACTTTAGTAAAGATTACATAGAAAATTTAGGGAAGTCAAAAGCCTTGGAAGGAGGTTGCAAATAAATAGGGAAATATTAACTATCGGGCGTAGAATTGGACATTTTAGAGTGACAGACTAAAATATTCAATTCAGTCTTATTGTTTGGGAGCTGAAGTGTAGATGTTAGCTCTCAGACGAGGGGAACGTGGGAGCTCTGAAGTGGCAGTCGGTATCCTCCCAGCCTAGCCACAAATTCAGTAATCATATATAAGACTAGTCAATATTCTTTGTACCAGGACCAAAGGGAAAAGAATAAGAATGCTCCTATTTGGCACAATACAATTAAAAACTCATTTAATTCTTCATTCACTTAATTATCTAAAACAAGGAGAAAGAAACATTTCTGAAATCTTACATTCAACCTTTAAGCATTAGTTTAATTTAGTCTAAGTGTTCTTAATTTCTGTATACTATATTAGTAAGTAAGTTTACTTTAATTTGTCTATGAAATTTTATAACTTCCCTGTGGGATCGATATCAGGACTCCATTAGAGCCCTATATTACTTGATAATGATACGTACACTTGTGTAGTATCCACAATATAAATTTTAAAATCCATAACAGAATCATCAGTACATATATATATTCAGTGTTTTCGAAAAGTGGATCAATGGATCAAATTGAGATATTGGAATAATTTGGATCAAACAAAGTTAGGTGAAAATTTTTGACCACTGGCACCGCCGGTGCCCTATCATTTTTACCTTACTGAACTTGTCTGTTTAAACGCCGTTGGCGCCCTATCGAGTACCGCCGGCGCCCTATCGAGCACCGCCTAAGCCCAAATTCTGCTTGACAGTTTTTAAATTTAAAAACACGAGTTTTGGCAATTTTTGGCTGGATCTTCGTCCTTATATCTCCCCAAACTCCATTTTTGACTTCTTAACTCCAAAAAAACAAAAACCACCAATACCAATTTAATTCCTATGGATTCCTATGCCATTGAAACCTCTCGATCTCACATTTACAATAGAAGGAAGTTCATAAGTTTCAAAGCGCAGCTTTTGTTCAACAAAGTAAAGATAAAAAGTCGGATTATCAAGGAAAGGGGCTTCATAAATCAAGGTGTGGATAATCCTGCAACTAGAACTGGAGAAATTACAAAGGAGAAACATTGGGAAGTCATTTGTTTCATTACCGCCGCCGTTTTTATTCCTGTCATGAAAGAATTCTATGTGAATCTTTAAGGGATCAACCAAGGGTTTGTATTTGTGCGTGGTAGATTTGTACAATTCACTCCTGCACGAATCAACTATCTCTTCATGATTGAAAACGTTCTTATTTTTCATTATTCTAATTTCAATGCCACAAAGGATAATATGAATGATGTGTATCGATATTTGATCGATGAAAATAAGGAATAGAAAATCAGGGAGAATGGATATATTAGTTTCCCATATGCATCTCTCAATCTAGTATCGAAGCAGTTGCATTACTTCATTTCAGCAAAATTGCTTCTGACGTTGAAGATAAGCAACGTGACCAAGGAAAGCGCCATTTTGAATTTCTACATTCAAACTGGAAGACCGGTTGACATTGGTAATCTTGATGTGAAATCAGTACTTGGACTAATTGTGCATGGATCTAAATATGGGCTTGGACACCCGTCCACCATATTCTTGTTATGTAGTCAATTACAGGTTCCGTATAAAAGTTTAGAAAAGTTTATTCTTCCGTGGAGACCTATTGATCCAACCAATCTCTACAACTACCAGACAGTAGGAGATGAAGATGACCTGAATCTACTTACTGATCAACCGACGCAGACTTCACAGCTGATTCAACCCTACTTTTCGGAAGGTTCTAGAATTATATTGAAGTGGATCAAGAAATTGGAGAATGAGGTACAAAACATTATGAACACGATCAATAACATTTCTGATTTATTCGATCATATAGATTGGAGAATGAAAGAGAAGTTCGATCACACTGGTCAAATTAAGATGGGATTGATCAATCTGATGAAGAAGAACTCGGTGATTGCTGTGGAATCATCTGACGAATTTCCATTTCGTCCATTCTACAACTTGTTTGTGCATCAGCATTCAATTGGAGACATTAGAGGAGATGATAGTTCTGAAACTAACATGGAGTAATTTGATGGATTCTACTTATGTATGTTGTGTGTATAGTTTGCTTTCCTAAGCTATGTTTGGTTTGTGTAGTATTTGCTTTGCTTTGAACTTAAAATTGGATGTGTTTATTTTCATTGAGTGCTTAGATATTAGTGCTTGCCTATCGTAGAGTACTTGCTGCACTAAATATCTAAGAATAGTTGGTTTGAATGAACTTATTTAGTGTGTTTGATGTAACTTGGATTTTATATATATAAGATTATTGTCTATTGTTTGTGTGAAGAAATGTGTTAATTATTGATTATGGGATGATGTAAATGCTTATTGAAGTGTTAAACATCATTGTGGACGTCGAAACGATCAAAATTATGAAAAAAATTTCAGACCCAGAAAATATTTTGGACTGGCGCTGCCAGCACCAGAATGGGCGCCGTCAGTGCCCAAATCCAGAGAGTTTGGCCAATTTATTTAAATAGAGCGCCACCGGCGCCCTATCGAACGTCGCCGGCGCCCGAACCTAGAAATAGGTCTTAAACCCTCAGTTTCACGATTTTTTCTCTGGGACCCACAAATTTTTCCATTTTCTTCGTCTTCTTCCTCCATTTTCACGATTTTGAAGATCTTGGGCTTGGTAGATCCTAAATTTAAGGAGTTTCAAGTCTTTTTGACACCAAATTTGCACTTCTCTTGCTATGAGCTTCACTTTAAGTTAAAATTTTTGGATTTTCACCATGGAAATCTCTCACATTGCTTATGGTGGAATTTTTGGAGTTTTAGAGAGATTTTGAGATTTTTCCTTGATGAAATTTGCTCTTACACAATTAAGATAGTGTTTGGAGTTGATACATTCTGAATTTGGGATTTATTGGAATTTTCTAGAAAATTTTAGAAATTCACATGGCTCCAAGGGGGAAGAGGAAATTGGATTTTGATGAGGAAAGATTCATCAATATCAAAGCTCAATTTCGTTATAACTCTATCCTTCACAATAAGAAGTGTATCCGGGATCGAGCTTTTGATAGTCCTGGCAGATTTGTAGAATAATTAATTGCAGAGCAAAACTGGGAAGATTTTGTTATTTCACTGCTAATGCTGTTATGGGAGTTGTTCGAGAATTCCACTCTAATTTACCCTGGACTGAGACTGAGTATGTGCTTGTTAGAGGAAAGATGGTTGAGTTTACTCCTCAACACATCAATGCTTTCTATCATACTCGGGAACCATTCGTGTGTGAGTATGAAAACTTTGACTCTGGAAGGGAGAATATGAGAGAAGTTATTGCTTTTTTGACTGACCAAAAATAATTAATAAATTTCCCCACCTCCACTTTGAATGTTGCTTCAAAGGTCTGACATTATTTCATTTCTGCAAGTCTATTACCATCTTATCACCTCAGCAAATTTACTAGAGATAGAGCGATTCTGAACTATTGTATACAGAAGATGAAAAAGATTGATATTGGATCTATTATTTACAAGAATATTCAGACGATTGCGAAAGGTGAGACAACTGAAGGATTAGGACATCTTGCTTTAATCCATGCCTTGTGTGTTCAGTCTGGAGTACAGTTCAGTAGTTCTGATGAAGTGGCTATACCATTGAAACCTATTACAAAGAATATTATTCATACTTCTGAGTCTCATGTGGGAACCAGAGTTGAGCGTAGGAGTACTGATATTCCTACTACGAGTTATGATGTTCCATCTACATCTGAGCCGCCCACCATATCTGATATTACGGAGCAGCTAGGACTACAAAGTACTAGTATGGATAGACTCCATGGTCGGATGGATGTATTTATGGCGAGGAGTGATGTGAGTGAATATTATCTACAGAGGAGAGTGGATTTTGATATTTCTTATTATGATGCTCAAGTCAAATTTATGAGGGGGGAGACTGATGTGATTTTTCCTACTTGCCCCAGCTATACACCTATAGACCTGACCCTGATGATGACCCTGTTGCTGAACCTGGTGATGGAGACTGGTAGATAGTTTGTTTGTTTTTTTTTTATTTCTGTTGATCTTGTTGTGTTGTGTTGTACTGATGTGATGTAGTGGATATTTACTTTTCATGTGATGTGTAACCCTGTGTTGTATTTGTGTGTTGTAGTGTTATTTACTTTTCATGTTGTATTGTTATGTTGTACTGAAATTTTAAAACTGTTAGTTGTACTGTTAGTAGTGTGATTGTTTGTTTCATGTTGTAGTGTTATGTTGGATGTTTGGGTGTTTAATGTTAATTTCTTTTTACCCATGCAAATATTTAAAAATTGTTTTATCACTGCTACTAATTTTTTTATGCTTGCTAGTTGTAAATTTTAATTAATACCAGATAGCTGTTGAAGATTTCAGAATCCCAGCACAAAGAGATTAGTTTTCTTCTACTCTGAACTGTTCTAAATTTATTGAAAAACTTAAGTTTGGGGGAGGGAAGAGAAATACTAAACTTTTATTTGTTCTCAACTATTATATTTTCAAAAGTTGTTAGTATAACTTCAGGCAGTTGAACCTCATTGTAAGATAACTAAAACTTTTTATTTCAGTTGAATATTATGGAAGGATGAGATGAAAATTTTTTGTAATGAAAGTTGATTTTATAGAAGTAAGATATTTGGTATGAAAGGATTTGATTATAAAACTCTATTTTTGAAATGCTAAGGGACTTAAAGTATTGTGTATTAAGAAGAGATTGTGACTTTATGAAAAATAATAAAGCTTGTACCTAACTATAAATTAAGGTGGTGTTTCAAGTTTGAACTTTAGAAAGAAGAGAGTGAAGTTTAAAATCATTAAAGATTATCCAGATATAGTAATCCTCAAGAAAAGAAAAGAAAAGAAAAGAATGATTGAAAAACAAATCCCAAAAAAAAAAGATAAGAAAGGAAAAGAAAAAGAGAAAAAAAAAGAAAGAAAAATGTTTATGAAGAGAAGCTTGAGGCGATGTCTAATCAAAAATTAGCTTCACTTGAATCACCCTAAATGGAAAACTTGATTTCATTTCTAAATTTATATTTAATTACTAGCCTACATTCTAGTAAAGTTTGCATGAAATCCTTTTTCACATATTCTTTTAAGGCACTCTTAATGTGACAAATTATGGTTTATCTTGAAATAAATAGAAGACTAGAACTCTTAGACTTGATTACTGAATATTCTTATACCTGTAATGTTGACCTGAGTTACTAAACTTTTTCTGAAAATCTAACCAACATATTCTTCTGAATGAAAATTTTAGTGTCTTACAATTGAAAAGTACATTGCGTAGAGTTATATTTTATATAGTAAAAGGATTACTTGAGGACAAGTAATAGTTTAAGTTTGGGGGATATTGATGCGCCAAAATATATATGATTTTTGCTATCTAAGTTTATCCATTTTTGGTGATATTGCACTTTAAAGAAATGTACTTTTCATGATTTGTTGTAGGTATGATGATTTTAGGTGATTGGAACAAAAAGATGCAAAAAGGAATGAATTCGGATCAAAAAGAAGAAAAAATGAGCAAAATGGAGGAAAATGGTGAAAAAGTATTTTTGGAACTGCCGGTGTCCAAATCCAGAGACTCCAGTAATTAATCGGCATGATAGAGCGCCGCCAGCGCCCTATCTGGCGCCTCGAGGCCCAAAGTCGGTGGAATTCAAAATTTGAGAGTTTTGGCCAAATTTTGAAGGGATGCCTATGTAAACTCTTGGGATTTCATCCCTAACTCTTAAATAACTGATTTTGGAAGAGAAAGGGGGGCTCTCTTACATTGTATTGCTCTCTCTTAGTGTTCTAGTGTGTGTTAAGTGTTAGGGTTTAGTAAAGTAGTATGTAGAAGTGAGGATTTGAGAGGAATTCTTCTCTAAGGAGTGAAGGAGAAGAAATAAAGTCAGAGATTGCTTCTTCCTTTCCAATCTAACGAGAGAATCAAGTGTTGTAAAGAAGAGAGGAGGATTCAAAGGAACTTCAAAGGGATTGCATTGGGGAAGAGAAAGAGATAAGTTATATTTTCTTTTGTGGTTTGTATGACTTTTCTTTTATATATTAAATCTATCTTTTATTATATCTTCTCTATGAATTATGAGTAGTCTTCTTTTTCTTTCTTCTTTCTTAGAGATGTGATGATGGTTTGATGTAGATTTGATGTGCTTTTAATGTATTGAAGAGATTGTGATGGTTTTTCATTTAAAACTTAATTTACTTTCAATTTGGTAAATTAAAATGTTAAAATATGTTTTTGAACATTAAGTTTGAAAGGATTTAATTTCCTACAACAATAATGAAAGATCCATTCAATTTCCATGGATGAATTGCATAGTTCATGGGAATTACATGCAAATAAATAGGGAAATGTGTTTCGAAGGACTTCAATGTGGAGATTTCAGGGTGACAGGCTAAAATCCCCGAATTGGTTCTAAGATTAGTAATTAATATCAAAGGTTAGCCTTTGGGTGAAGGGTGAGTGGGAGCTCCGAAGTGAGAGTCGGTATCCTCCCCGCCTAGCCTTAGAGTTAATGACTAAATTTAGAATATGTCAATGTTCCTTTCTTATTTAGAGGAAGGGGTACTCTTCTAAAGGTAAAGGATCATTTATGTTCCTATTTGGCACAATAAATTAGATAACTGATCCATATCAATCCACACATCATATTCTCATTGCAAGAAGAAAGATACTTTTCTCATATATATCAAAAACCTTTCAAATACTTAGTTTAGTTTGTCTGTTAGATAATTATGTTTACAAGTTATTAAAAGTAATTGTAGTTCAGTTAGTTGTTACTGTTTTCTGCATTGTAGTAGTAGAAGTAAGTGTTGAACTTTAAATGTTATTAGAGTATTGGATTTCGGTGCTTTATTATAACTTGTGAAACTTTTACTTTACTTCAACTTAAAATCTCCATGTGGGATCGATAACCAGGACTCCACTAGAGCCCTGTATTACTTGATATGATATGTATACTTGCGTTGAGTACGTGGACTTTACAAAATCATTATAAATATATAAATTTGAGTTCATAAATTATTGCATATATATAAGCCCCTCACGATCAAGTTTTTTGAGCTGTTGCTGAAGCTTAAAATCTTCTTACTGTGGTAACAAGTTCTTGCATTTAATTATATAAAATTAAAGTCCCCTCAATGTGTCATGGGTTATAATAGGTTTTATGGGTCATCGGTGACCTATTAGTGACCCTACATGTGTTCAAATTAATTTTGAAAATCATTTATGGATTTTAGATGTTATATGTGATATCATCCATGTGATGTCATATGTGATGTCATATGTGATGTCATGTGTGATGTCATATGTGATGTCATATGTGATGTCATGTGTGATGTCATGTGTGATGTCATATGTGATGTCATGTGTGATGTCATATGTGATGTCATGTGTGATGTCATATGTGATGTCATATGTGATGTCATTCATTTTATTTTAGGGTTATGTGATTATAATTTCATTTTAAATTAATTATGTAATTAATTAAAAATGTATGAAATTATAATATTAACCCATAAATTGGTCAAAATGATTTTACGTGTTGACCATTTGACTAATTTTATCAATTTGGTTCAAAATTAACTATTTTGACCCAAGTTGACCAAAGTTGTCTAAAGGTGACCAAGGTTGACCATGGTTGACCATGTTTAACTATAGTTGACCATGACCAGGGTTGACTGAAGTTGACCAAGGTTGACTAGGTTTGACCAAAATTGACCAAGATAGACCATGGTTGATTAAATTTAATGAAGGTTGACCATGATTGGCCAAGGTTGACCAAAGTTGATCAAGGTTGACCAGATTTAACCAAAATTGACCGAGCCTGACAATGGTTGACCAAAGTTGACTAAGGTTGATCATGGTCGACAAGGTTTGACCAAAGTTGACCAAGGTTGACTATGGTTGACCAAAGTTAACTAAGGTTGACCATGATTGACCAGGATTGACCAAAAATGACCAAGGTTGACCAGGTTTGACCAAAGTTGACGAAAGGTAACTAAGGTTAACCATGATTGACTAGGGTTTACTAATGTTGACCAATGTTGATCAGGTTTGACCAAAGTTGACAAGGTTAACCATGGTTAAACAGGGTTGACCAATTTAGGTCCAAAGTTGACCAAATCAGAGATTGTCATTGCTAATTTGATCATTTTAGGATGTCTTGTTTGTTTGATCCAAAAAAGGGTATATTGAGGTCAATTCAATTTTTATGGTTTTAAGAAATCCCTAGAGAGTTTAAAGGGGTTAATATTGATAGACCTTCTCCTAGGATGTATTTAATGACCATTGTGATCATTAGGTCTGTAAAGAGATGTCTGAGGATCTTGAGCTAATGGGATGGCTTAAGATATTCCTTGTCTGTGAGTGTCAATTTGGATCCTCATAAAGTGAGTTCAACAAGGAGAAAGTTCGTCAGTTTTGAGGCGCAGAGACATTGTGATAACGTCCTTATAAAGAGGATACTTTTGAAGGAAAGAGGCTTTGTCAATCGAGGTATGAATGTTCCTAGTACTCGTGTTGAAGAAACTATTATGCAAAGGCATTAGGAAGTGTTTTGTTACACTTCTACTGTTGAAGTCATTCCTGTGGTGAAGAAATTTTATGCAAATCTTCATGAAATCAACCAAGGAGTCGTTTATGTGTGAGGTAGGTGGATATAATTCACTCCTTCCAAGATGAATGATCTTTACATGATAGATAATGTGTCAATCTGTCATTACACCAATTTTGTCCCTATGATAGACAATTTTAATGAAATTTATTGATATCTGAGGGATGAAGGTGAAGATTTGGAGATAAGAGACAACAGGTATGTTAATTTCTCTACTAGTTTATTGAATCCTGTGTCGAAGTAATGACATTTCCTTGTATCTTTGAAGTTACTCCTGACCATGAAAATTAGTAAAGTAAAGAAGAAAAGTGCAATATTGAACTATTATACTCAAACTGGAAGGCCCGTTGATATTAGCGCCATAATTATGAAATTTGTTTTGGGTTTGATTGTGCATAGATTAAGTTATGGCTTGGGACATCCTTCCATTATATTTCTTCATTGCAGTCTATCATAAGTGTCATATGAGAGTTGGGAAAAAGTGCTTCTTCCTTGGAAGCCCATGGACCCAACTAATGTTCATTGCTGTCCAGCAACTGGGGATGAAAATGATCTGAGCATAACTATAAATCGACCATCTCAAAGTTTACTACCTATTCAACTTCATTTTCTTGAAAATGTGCTGTTGATTCTAAGGAAGATCAAGAAATTAGAGAAAGAGGTATGAAATTTTATGAATACAATTAATAATATATCTGAATTATTTGATCACTAGATTGGAGGATGAAGGTATAGTTTGATCAAACTGGGCGTATGGAAGAACGATTGATACGATTGCTGAAGAAAAAAGCTTGGATTGAAGGGAATTTAATGATGAAATCCCGTATTGACCCTTCTACAATTTGTTTGTGCACTGATCCACTTAAAAATTATCTGTTTTTAGTGTTCATTTCATGCCCACTTTATGCACATTTTAAAGATATTACACATTAAAGGAAGGAATTTTGCATATTTTTATCTTCAAGTATAAAAATATAGATAAAAATATGATTTAAGAGAAAATGAAGAAAAAAATATGCAATTTTGAGCCAAAATGAGCAAGGAAGAAAATTCTGACTTGGCGCATATCGATATGTCTTTATATGCTTAATATCTTTTATATTTATCACATGTTTTTGAATGAAATTATACTTTTGAGAAAGGTTTTTTTATGTTTATCTTGTAGGTGAAGAAGTTAGGAGTGCAACGCAACTAAAATGGGGCGAAACGGAGTTGAAACAGAGCCAAACAGAGCAAAACAGTGGAGCTGCGCACAGGGTGGCACCTCAGCACCAAACCTGGTGCTCAGGCGCCAGTGATGACGAGAAAACGACACCTAGGCACTAGAATCAAGGCCTAGGCGCTAGAATCATCCAAAAACGGTTATTGGATGGATTTTTGACAACTTTGGGAGTTATTTTGACAGTGTTAAGCAGTTTCTATACCTTCTAGAAGACTAGAAGTTACTCCTAATATATAGGACATGTGATACAATGCATCAAGACACATTGGAACCGTTTTAATTGTGAAGAGGTGTGACCCAAAGTGAAGGCGTGCAAAGACTTGGTCACTGGAGTTTGGCGCCTAGGTGCCACAGTTGGTTTCTAGAAGATTCAATGAATGTGGAAGAATTTTGAAGAGGTGCCTTAAGCAACCCCTGCTCATTTTCAGAGCTTTATAAATAGGAGACATTTCTACAGGAAAATGGCCCCTCTCTCTCTCTCTCTTCTCCTTTAGTCATTTTAGACTCATTTTATACTCATGAAGATGTAGATTTCTATATCTTATGGAGAGATTGGTGAGGGATTTTGAGATATTTTTGTAAGGGAAGTACGAGCGACGCTTGGATCGGTGGGAGACTTTGGTGGAGAGAATTTCTTCTTTCCTTTAGAGGGAAAAAGCTAAGTAATGTGCTCTCCATTCTCTTGTAATTGTTGTAAACACTTTTTAGTGGATTTTCTTTGTTTTAAACCAAGTTTTCTTTCATGATTTATCCATTCTTCGTAAGTGATTTTCTTTACTCTTCTTTTAATATGAAGTAGTAGCATGTGTAGGAAAATTATTTTTATGATAGAATTATCTATTAGATGCTTCTAGGTCACTGATAGTTACATAAATATAATAGAATACTAATGAAAAAAGTTCCTTGTTGGCACTTAATTTATTACATAATTCTATCAATTCTTTCACTTCTTATGTCATTATTTTCATTTACTTTTATTTTACAAACAAATAGATGCATGATTAGGAATTAAGATTTGCTTAGATATTCTCTTATTAAATTATGGTGATGATATTCATACCGGATCTTCATTTACTTTACAAATTGATCACTTGTATTGTTAAAACATGTTGAAGAATTCTGAGACCTATCCGGAGATGAGTTCTTAACTAGTAGATATCACATAAATCCTTAGGTAATCGCAGGCTATACGCGGATTATTTAAGGTGAAGTGAAAATAAATAGGTATATATTGTTTATTAGGTGTAAAATTAATTAGTTTTTAGAGTGACAGACTAAATTCTAATAATTTGGTTTATAGAAATGGAACAGGTCACTGGAAGGGCCGACCATAGCCACCCTTGGACATCTAGAAGTGTGAGCCTAGATTAACCCAATCTACTAATAAAACATCCTGAAACGATCTATAAATTAGCCAATGTTCTTTATACTTGGACCAAAAGGTAAAGAATAGGAATGCTCTATTTGGAAAAACTACATAAAATTCTAAGCATTTCTTTCCTACACATTATTTATGTAATTGCAAGAGAAAGGTAGTCTTTAACATGTCAAAATTCTCCAAACCAATTTATACATATAAGTCAACTTTTTATTTAAGAACTTTGTTTAGGATTAGTTATTAAAAAACCCATTTTAATCAACAACCCAAATTTAGGCCTTATAGAAAAAGACTAGAGTTAGCCTAAAGGTTTGCTTACCTCGCTTCTCTGTGGGATCGATACTGGGGTTTTAACAGAAAACCCTATATTACTTGAAATGATACGTATACTTGTGTAGTACCCCTAGTGTGTACAATATTTTTAAAAATTTTACAACATTTTAATTTTATACAGTAGCCGCTATTTATAAATTGGGTCAAGTTTTTGGTCATCTTTTAGAAGCAAAAATTATTGCGTTATTGCGGGTCGGGTCAAGTTATTAGCACCGTTGCTGGGGAAGCTTCTGTAAGAATTTTAGGAAAATTTTAGTTGAAGTAATTAGGCTTAGAATTAGAAAACTTAGTGTAGTAAAAAACTCTTTGTGTGGAAAATAAGGTGTTTGTGAAAATATTTTGTTGTGTTGAATATATTTCATCTATTATTTGTTTAATTGTTAATGTATTGTTTGTTGTGTTATGTATGCGAAACAAAGGATCTGTAAGACCTGTGGCTTATGATCTTAATTTTGAAAAAAATAAAAATATAAAAATATAGAAAGGACTCGAAAAACTAGAAATGGAAATGGTAAACTTTCAAGATAATACTTTGAAAAATCATCATACTTCATTGAGGGATTACGTAAATCCTACGACAGATGAAATTCACTCAAGTATACAAAGCCCTTTCATAGAAGCTGACTCATTTGAAATAAATCCTGAGATTATCCAACTGTGCGGAACATCGGTTTGGGGAACTCCTTTGGAGGATCCCTATTTACACTTATCTGGTTTTCTAGAACTTTATGCTTCATTTTGTTATAATGGCATGTCAGACGATGCTGTTAGGCTAAGGCTTTTTCCTTTCTCACTAAGGGATAAGGCTAAAATATGGTTATATTCACTAGCACCTGGCTCTATTAAAAATTGGGAGGAGTTAACTCAGAAATTCCTGGCTAAGTATTTTCCACCTTCAAGGACTACTAAACTTAGAAACGATATTATCTCATTTTGTCAATATGAAGGAGAATCAATATACGAAGCCTGGGAAAGATTTAAGGAACTCTTAAGAAAGTGTCCACATCTGCCTGATTGGTTAATCATTCAAACTTTTTATAATGGGTTAGTAGGATCCCTTAGGTCTATAATTAATGCTACTGCTGGTGGTTCATTAATGTCAAAATCATTTGATGAAGAGTATGAATTAATTGAATGGCTAAAAATGAATTTCAATGGCCCTCTGTAAGGGTAAGTCATAAAAATATAGTTAGTGTTCATGATATAGATGTGATTACAATTCTTGCATCTCAGGTTGCCGCAATATCAAGGAAGTTGGACCAATTTGGAATAAACTAGCCTCAATTTACTTCTGTAAGTGAGGAAAGTTCATTAGGGCGTATAATTGATTCTAACTTATCATATGACGCTTTAAATATCATAAACAACCCATATTCTAACTTTTACAACCCGTGTTGGGAGAACCATCTTAAATTTAATTGGAATCATACTACTGATGGTGGAAACCAAAATTGGGAAAATAATCACGTGAATCCAAATGGAAGTTGGAATAATCAGGGGAATACAAACTATAGACCTTCATATCCACCGTACTCTAACAATAATCAACAATTTGAGGATATGGAGATGTCTATGGAAGAAATGGTATTGCAAATGGGAAACTAGTTGCAAAGTCAAAATGTTGTGATTAAAAATTTAGAGAATCAACTAGGACAAATTGCTAATTCACTTAGCAATAGATCCTAAGGAACACTTCCTAGCAACATTGAGATCAACTCTAAAGAGAACACTAATGAACAAGTAGAAGCTGTCCAATTAAAAAGTGAAAGAGAGATAGAGGATGTGGTTAGAAAAGAGAAAGATGTTGTGAGAGAAAAGAAGGAAACTAAAACACCTGAAAAACATGTTTCTAAGGATTTGGAAAAATTAATTTCTCCAACTAAAATCAGTTTGGAAAGACCACCACCTCCATTTCCTCAAAGACTTAAACAGCATGAGTTGGATAAGGAATTTTCAAAGTTCATGAAAGTACTTAAGAAGTTAACGATAAATATTCCTTTCACCGAAGCTTTGGAACAGATGCCAAGTTATACAAAGTTTATGAAGGAGATATTAAACAAGAAAAGGAAATTTAGGGATTACGAGATCGCTGCACTAAGTGAGGAGTGCAGCGCTATACTTCAGAAAAATTTTCCTCGAAAATTTAAAGAAACTTATAGCTTTACAATTCCTTGTGCAATTGGAGAAAGATTATGTGGAAAAGCTTTATGTGATTTAGGAGTGAGCATTAATGTGATGTCTGGAGATGAAAAGGAAAAATGTTGATTTGATTTCGTTGTCGTCAGGGTGATGTCGATGTCAAGGAGTCGTCATTCTGTTCAATATTGTCCTAATTTTATTTCTATAGATCCTATAGAGGATTTAAGAAATTTATGACTAATAGGGAACAGTAGAAAAGGATGTTTATGATGATCCTTATAGGAGAAGATTCTAGAATACCATATCCTAGGATTTCTATACAAGGAAAATCATGAAATTTTGATAACCAGAGATTTCTATCATAGGTTCTTTTAAATCTCCTATAGAAGCAAGCTTCTATAGTTAATTACATCTTAAACAATCTTTAATTATCTAAGAAAACTTCTGATTAATGTTGATCACTTGTTTTCTAAAAATTTTTGTTTTTAAGGAAAGATGTACCCATTATCCATCCTAAATATTATTTTGTTATGTCTTTTTTTCTTGTTAAAAGTTTTAGGTTTTGTAGCTATCCTACTGGTTTTAAATTTTGTTTTGCCATTTCATTTCATATTTTTGCTTTGTTTCGTTGTTTTTCATTTTTATTCTATCAATATTGTTATGCTAAAAATTTCAATGTCATTATGTTTTTGTTTTAGGTTTTGTGGCTATCCAAATGATTTTAATTTTTTTTTCAATGTCGTTATTTTGTTTTGTTCTATTGAAGATTTTGGGTTTTGTGGTTAACCTAAAAGATTTGGTTTTGTTTTATGGTTCCATGTCGTCCTGCAAAACAAGGTTAGCACATCCTATAACATGCAAAGAAAATCTAAACGAAGTTAATGTCATCGTTTTAATTATCCTCCAAAACAGAGTTAGCACATTTATGATATGCAGAGAAAATTTAACATTAGATTTATTTAAATCTTAAATTTAATAAATTTGATTTAGTGAAATTTATTAATTTAAATTTTAACTAAATTTGATTTGAGTTAAACTTAATTTTATGAGTTTGATTTGAGTTAAACTCAATATTAAGTTAAATTTGATTTATTTCAAATTTTAGTATTTATATCAAAATGAGTTCAATTTAAGTCGAACTTAATGTTCAGGTTAGTTGAAATTAAACTTAGTTTGATTTAGGTTGGGTTAAATTATGGAATCAGCTTAAATTAAATTTGAGGTTTGGTTCAAGTTTAAGTTGAGATTGATCTTATAAAGAAAAAAGGTTTAATTTTTGACTTAGATTTAAGTTCTTGTGTTGAACTTAAGGTTTGGGTTAACTTGGGTTCAAATTAAATTGAACTCAAGTTTAGGTTTTAGTTAAGTTAGGTTCATTATGGGTTGAACCTAAAGTTTAGGTTAACTTAGGTACAAGTTAGATTGAACTCAAGTTTAGGTTTTAGTTAAGTTAGGTTCAATATGGGTTAAACCTAAAGTTTAGATTAACTTGGGTTCAAGTTATGTTGAACTCAAGTTTAGGTTTTGGTTAAGTTAAGGATAAATTTGATTAAGCTTTAAAGTTGTTTAAGCCTACTGTAAATAAAACTTTAGGATTAATTAAGTCTATATAGGTTAGACTTAATTAAGTTTTAAAGGTTACTCAAGCCTAATGTAATTAAAGTTTAAGGATTAATTAAGTTTAATTAGGTTAGACTTAATTAGGGTTTAAAGGTTACTTAAGCTTAATGTAAGTAAAGCTTAAGGATTAATTAAGTCTAATTGGGTTAGACTTAGTTAGGGTTTAAAGGTTACTTAAGCCTAATGTAAGTAAAGCTTAAGGATTAATTAAGTCTAATTGGGTTAAACTTAATTAGGGTATAAAGGTTACTTAAGCCTAATGTAATTAAAGCTTAAGGATTAGCTAAGTCTAATTTGGTTAGACTTAATTAGGATTTAAAGGTTACATAAGCCTAACGTCAGTAAAGATTAAGGATTAATTAAGTCTAATTAGGTTAGACTTAATTAGGGTTTAAAGGTTACTTAAGTCTAATGTAAGTAAAGCTTAAGGATTAATTAAGTATAATTAGGTTAGACTTAATTAGGGTTTAAAGGTTACTTATGCCTAATGTAAGTAAAGCTTAAGGATTAATTAAGTCTAATTAGGTTAGAGTTAATTAGGGTTTAAAGGTTACGTAAGCCTAATGTAAGTAAAGCTTAATGATTAATTAAGTCTAATTAGGTTAGACTTAATTAGGGTTTAAATGTTACTTAAGCCTAATGTAAGTAAAGCTTAAGGATTAATTAACTAGGTTTAATGAGGATTAAATCTAATTTGTTTATTATTAAACTTAATGTCTTTTAAGGTTTAATTATGATTAAATAAGATTAAAGTTGTTTTAAACCTAATTAATATGTGTTTATTAAACCTAATGTCTTTTAAGGTTTAATTATGATTAGTTAAGTTTAAAGATGTTTTAAACCTAATAAATATGTGTTTATTAAACCTAATGTCTTTTAAGGTTTAATTATAATTAATTAAGTTTAAAGATGTTTTAAACCTAATTAATGTTTGTTTATTAAACCTAATGTCATTTAAGGTTTAATTATGATTAATTAAGTTTAAACATGTTTTAAACCTAATTAATATGTGTTTATTAAACCTAATGTCTTTTAAGGTTTAATTATGATTAATTAAGTTTAAATATGTTTTAAACCTAATTAATATGTGTTTATTAAACCTAATGTCTTTTAAGGTTTAATTATGATTAATTAAGTTTAAATATAATTTAAACATAATTAATATGTGTTTATTAGACTTAATTTGTTTTATCTTAAGTCTAATATAATTAAAGTCTAAATGTGTAACTAAGTCTAAAGTGATTAGATTTAATTAAGTTTTAAGAGATTCTTTATAGGGTTAATTAAATATAAATTTATATTTATTCACCCTTAAGGATTTTAAAATATCATTTTAAATTTTCAAATGGTTAAAATTTATATTTTAGGGTTTAGTATCATTCCTCTGAATTTATAACCAATTTCCAATTTAAACTTTGTTTATTTTCTTAATTTTCTAGTTTTTTTGAATTATTATTAAAAATAATTACTAAATCTCACGAAAATTTGAAAATGTCATCTTAAAATAGTTTTCTGTCTTTGAAAAATTCAGAGATTGTTTCTAATGACTTAGAAATTAATTCCCTAAAATTTCACAATTCTCTCATTTATAAATAATTTTTAATAAATAAAATACTTGAGCGAGTATTTAATTAATTAAAAATTAAATATAAGTTAAAAATTAAAATTTTCAATTCCACATTGTAGAGCTCACTGTCCTGAGTTCAAGGATATTTTTCTTTTATTTTTGTGATTTTTATTTAAAAAGATATGTATTTTTGATTAGTTTAAGGTTTAACTGAATTAATTAAACCTAAAACTAAACAGAAATTCCCAGGGGTGTCGCATGTCCTCGGCATCATCAAAAATGCGCTTGATCCACTGCGGGGTTCCGAACAGCAGATTGAGTAGGGGATGATCTCGACCGTCCATCCTTTAAACAGAATATTGGACGGTCATGCTTCATCATCCCCATTCTGCTTCTTCCCGCAAACTGTCCATGATCTAGGGGAAATATCTCACTCGATTCTTGATAGAATCGAGTGAGATTTGTCTCTACACCTTTGTCTCGAGCAAACGATCATATCCATACGGATATACAGGAGTTTTGAAACAATTTATTTCACAAAGTGCCAAACCCGAATTGCCATTACAATGAAAAATCCATACCTTAGTCTGAGTCGATTTGAGTTTGGTTTGATCGGTCTGGAAGCTTTGTCTTGACCTCAGTAAGCTTGGTCTAACTTCAATTTGGAGTCAAATCGAGTTTTGATATGAGTTCAATCAAAGGATAGCTCAGCTTGGTGTGAAATGATGAATAGAAGACTAAAGACTATGAGAAGGCTCAATTTCAGTTGGGTTCTTTTTCTTATGACCTTTAAATGAATTTGGGAAGGTTGATTTTGAGTTTTGTTGTGTTTGGTATCAAAAACTCATTTTGTCCTGGTTTTGGCTTATTTTTGGTGCTCTCGGGTTAGCCAAATTGAAGGGTTATAGTGGGTTTTAGGGCCTGGTTTTGGTGGGGTTCAATTGCTTAGGTCCTAGGGAGCAATTTTGGTGTTGAAGGTTTCTGGATTTGAGTAGTGTATGGGGTTTTGGAATTTCCTCTTCCTCACCTTGTTTTAAGCTCTCGGGTTAGCCTATTTAAGCTGGTTTCATGGAGTTTTGGGGCTAGCTAAGGGCTGGATCTTAATTAGGATTCATTCTTAAGGTCCTAAGGAATAAATTTGCTGTTGGGAGTTAGGGGAATTGGGTAGAGCTTAGGCCACTATTACCTTCTTCTTCTCTCTTTGCTTAGGCTCATGTTAGGCTCTATTTATAGCCATGGGGGGGAATTGGATGGACATGGGCTGAAGTAGGTTCATCTAGGGCAGTTGCCAGCCTTTCCATTAATGCTTTGGAGATAAATTTCAGCCAAGGTAATGATGAATTTGGATTTTCATCATTAAAGTTAACCATGGTAAGGATTGAACCCAAGATTTGTCTTGTTTTCATTGGCTCACCTATGAGATGGATATGGCTGGCTATGATCAACTAGATTAACCTTCTTAGATAATTTAAATGAAATAAAGAGGAGGAAGACACATATATTCTTCTTTCACCATGGCATGGCAAATAAGGAGGGTGACTCACTTCATGCATAATCCCCTCATCATTTGATTTCACCATGGTTAAGGTCTAATCTATGTTAACTCCTATTTCCATTGGATGCTTAGGATGATGACCAAGATCATTTCTAAGGTGGCTGGCCACCTCACTCCATGCAAATGAGCAAGTTGAAGGAAGGATGACACATATCCTCTTCCCTTCATTTTTTTATGTCTTTTACTCATGATGGCTTCTTAACCTTGGTAGAATTTAACCATATGTCTTGGTTTCTTTCCATTGGATTAAGGAAGAGGTGCTTGCCACCTAGGGAGCCATGTCACACCTCATGTAAAGAGGGGATGACACATATGCTTAACTCTTAACTTAACCCTCATGATAATTTTTAACCTTGATTAAAGGTAATGAGTTATGTGTTAAGTAATGTGTTTAACTATGTAATGATGGTTTTAATGAGTTTAAGGCTACCTATTGGTGATTTCCTATAATTTAGATTTAAGTTTTTTTTTTAAAGAAATCAATAAAGGGTTTATGACATTATGTGTGATGTCATAAATTTGAATTCAATTTAGGATTATCTTTATATAACTCCATTTCTAATTAATTATGTGATTAGTTTGAAATATATGGAATTATAATATTAATCCTTAAAATGAATTTTAGGAAAATGTCATTTTAAGTCTTTTTTTTTATTTAGATTTGTCATGTCTTTAAATTTTTTATTTAAATATTAATGAGTTGATTAATTACTTTATGTCTTTTTAATTTAAAGGTTTAATTTTACCATGTCTTTAAACCTTTATATTTTAAATAAGTTAGAAATTAATTAAAATATTAAATTTTTTATTAATTAACCAAAATGATTTGATTAATTGTTTTATGTGTTTTTAATTTAAAGGTTTAATTTTGTTATGTCTTTAAACCTTTATATTAAAATATTTATTTTATTAATCAATCAATTAACTAAAATAATTTAATTAATTACTTGATTAAATTTTATGTCTTTTTGAATTAAAGGTTTAATTTTGTCATGTCTTTAAACCCTTTTTATTTTAATTAATTAGAAATTAATTAAAATATTAAATATTTGTTTTATTAATCAATTAATTAACTAAAATGATTTAATTAATTATTTGATTTTATGATCTTTATCATTTTTGTTCAAAATTAGGTATTTTAATCAAATTTGATAAAGGTTTACTATGGTTATTTAGTATTGACCTAGGTTGACCTAGATTATTCTTAATTGGTCAATTTTACTTTTAAGATGTCTAATGTGACTTTTTCAATCTTGTCAGGCTTGATTTGATCACAATATTTGTAATTTTTTTCATTTTGAGGTATAAATAGGTCATGTTGACCCAATTTAGGGTTTAGACTAATTCAAAGGTCAATGTGATGACTTTTGAATTAAAATTTTGTTGATTTTGATCAATGTCAATTTGATTATGTCAACATTTGTCTTTAAGGTCAATTTTGTGATTAAGAAGATTTTTTCAAGGTTTTACCCTAGGTCTTAGGGTTTATTATCTTTAGGAGGTCAATATATGTAGACTTCCTTTCTCAAGGCGTTTGGTGAATGATTCTCACAAAAGTGAGGTCAACAATGCCTCTCTATATTTAGAAGGTTAGGTTTAGTCGATATTTCTCCCACAACTGTAACCCTTATGTTAGCTGATCGATCTATCATTTATCTAGGAGTTATAGAAGACGTGCTTCTTAAAGTGGATAAATTTATCTTTCCTTTGGACTTTATTGTATTAGATATGGATGAAGATAAAAAAATTCTAATTATTTTAGGGAGACCTTCCCTTGTTACAGGACAAGCTATGATAGATGTGCAAAAAGGAGAGTTGATTATGAATATTAATGACCAGAAAGTCACTTTTGATGTATTAAAGACTATGAAATATCCGGCTGAGAGAAAAAATGATGGTTGTTTTTGGATAGATGAAATTGATTATCTAAGTAAAAATCATTTCCAAGAAAGTTTTGAGAGTATGTTAACATATGAGATTGAAATGGATTTTCATGATGATTCAAAAACGTTATTTAAAGAAGACTGTATGTATGTTCAGGAGAGGTGTGAAATGATGGATGCTACCAAAAATAGTAAA
Source organism: Papilionanthe hookeriana x Papilionanthe teres (assembly GCA_022702705.1). Classification (NCBI taxonomy): domain Eukaryota; kingdom Viridiplantae; phylum Streptophyta; class Magnoliopsida; order Asparagales; family Orchidaceae; genus Papilionanthe; species Papilionanthe hookeriana x Papilionanthe teres. The sequence continues at coordinate 144,923,390 of CM040428.1, forward strand.
CTTTTAATTCCATTTGTTGAAAAATCTCATGAACTTAAGATGGATGTACCCCATATAGTTTTAAAGCCTACCTATTTAGGGAATTCATCTACACAACCAGTCTTTATATCTTTAGATGCGACTCAATCACAAGAAAAACTTGAATTGAATGATGAATATTATAAAATTATTGAACTAAGACTTGGAAGATAATTTGAGGATAAATTTCAAAAGAACTTTGAGTTGAGAAAAGAAGATAAGGATATTGAAAGACCATTGGAAGAAATTCCTAAATAATTAGAAAAACTTATTTCCTCAACTAAGATAGATCCTCCGTCATTTAATAATTATAAAAGAGAAGAATTGGAATATAATTTGAAAAAGAAGAGTGAAATAGAAGAATTTGATCCTGAATCTGAATTGACTAAAGAGAATCTGATCCAAAATTTAGGAGAGCTTGAATTTTCTTATAAAGATCCATTTCTTATAAATTTCAAGGATGATATTAATATGCAAATTCAGAAAATCAATAGAAGAATATTGGATCTAGAAAAAAAATGAGGAACAATGATATAAATCAAACTGAAAATGAAGTGCTGAATGAAAAATTAAAATTTAAGGATTTTATAGGAATCCCTGGATATGGAAAAGAATGGGTGATTGATCAAGGATTATTAAAATGGAATTTTGATCCAGGAGGAAACATTTGTTGGGCTGACGACGTTAAACCTAGCACTTTATGGGAGGCAACCCATAGTTATCAGTTGTAGGGCTAACGACATTAAATCAAGCGCTTCATGGGAGGAAACCCATGTTTATCTTTGCTAATATGTCTATGTGTTGTTTTGTGTTTTATTTAGTACGGATTAGATTATTGTTGTGAGGTTATGCCTTGGTCTTGACTAAATTTGTATATGACTTCTAGTAGTAGCAGGTTGACGAGCTGTTATAACTCAGTTCTCAACCGAAGCTGAGCATTACCTTAAAGCATGTAGAGTTTGGACTTGAACCACTCCATGTCAACTCTATTACTTCCTTTATCTAACTTTGTTTTCACTAAGTAAGGTCATGAAATTGCTTAATGGACAACATCTAGATGAACTACACTATTTTTATTTACCAGATTATCAATATTAGTGTAGTTTCTTCCGTTAGAAATTGAAAGTAAGGAGGGAAAATTTGAGTAGAAAGGAGATCAAATTAACCTCAATTGATATTTATTTATGAATCTGTGAGTCTAGGTATTTTAGTTTGCGTGTTTGTGTTTGTGTTTGTGTTACAACAATTTAGAGATTTGACTAACACTTGAATATATATTCTGACCCAACCCTCAATAACGCAGTAAATTAACTTCCAAAAGATGGCTAAAAACTTGACCTGATTTATAAATAGCGGCTAGCGTGCAAATTCTTAAATGATATAAAAATTAGAAAATATTTTACACACTAGGGGTACTACGCAAGTATACGTATCGTTTCAAGTAATATAGAGTTTTCTTTAAAAACTCCAGTATCGATCCCACGAGGAAGTGAAGTAAGAAGTCTTTAATCAAATTCTAGTCTACTAATAATAGTCCTTACTTTAGAATGTCGATTAAAATTGTGTTTTATCTAGCAACTATTACTAAATGCAAGTGTTAAATGTAAAAATAGAAACTATAACTAAGTGTAAATAATAATTCTAAAGATAACCCTTTTTGGATGAATTGGTTCAGAGAATTTTTAGATATTAAAAACTACTATTCTTATGTAATGAAATAGATAATGTATAGGAATGAGATACATTTAATATTGTATGTGCCAAATAGGAGCAATCATATTCTTTATCCTTTGGTCCAGGCATAAAGAACATCGACTAATCCTATGCTTGGTTACTGAATCTGCGGCTAGGCTGGGAGGATACCGGCTCTCACTTCGGAGCTCCCACGTTCCCCTCGCTTGAGGGCTAACAATCTACACTTCAGCACCCAAATGATAAGACCGAATTGAGGATTTTAGCCTGTCACTCTAAAATCATCAATTCTACGCCCGATTAATTTTATTTCCCTATTTCTTTGTATTCAATCCCCATGAACTTCACCATCCATGGAATTTGAATGTGGTTTCACTTTGATGAGAATTACACCGCCCTTTCGGGTCGATGCAATTACAACGAATTTTAACACAACAATGGGCCCTTATTGCAATGTAAATGAAGTGCAAGTAAAAATCATCACATTTGAATTAAATTTACTTCTACCATGCATCACAAAATCCTAAACATGATTTCTACTCATTGCAAAAGAAAAGTAAAAGGAAAACAATGGCATAATCTTTTTATGCCACTAATTTCAAAGAAGAAGAAAGAGTATGAGAGATACGTCACAAAGCACGAAGAAAATACAATGGAAACTTCATGTAACCAAAGCAAATCCACTAAATAAAATTTGACAAAATTATAAGATAATGAAGAACAATACTTAGCTTTTTCCCTTTGAAAGACAGATGAAGATCTCTCCCATAAAGTCTCCCGGCGATCCATGCAATGCTAGCGAAATCCCTTACAAATTCTCTCAAATTCTCCTCTCCAATCTCTCCAAAAGGGTAGAAATCTACATTCTACTCTTAATCTAAGAATCCTAAACATTCCTCCAAGTTTTCTCTCCTTCCTTTATTGTTTCTCTCTAATCTACACATTTCTAACACAAATTTGCCATTTTTAAAGAGCATAGACGAATTCCGAAGAGTTTCCTTAAGCACCCCTTCGAAAAAGCGTCCAAATACGTCGAATATTGGCCCAAAACCACCAAAAGTCGGTTCATGGTCGTCCGGGCCACTGTCGGCAGGTTTGAGGCCGCTGTCGGCGGCCTTTTTGGGCACTTTTCGGCGGTCTCAGAAAAATCTCGCTGTCGGCGAGCAGGCTGTTACGCGACTCCACTGTTTCGCTCCGTTTGGCTCCGTTTCAACTCTGTTTCACCCTATTTCAGTTGCGTTGCGTTCGTAACAGATATCCCTACAAAATAAACATAAAAACAACTTTCTTTATAGTGTAATATCATTCAAAAATATGCAAGAAGTGTAAAATAGATTAAGCATCAAAAGACTTATCGAAAGGTGTTAGGGCAGAATTTCATTTCTTGCTCGTTTTTGCTCCAAATTGCACCGTTTTTGCTTCCTTTTGCTTCAATCACCATTTCTTGTACCTAAAACCAAAAAATATACAAAATACATTCCTTTAAAGTGTAATATCATCAAAAAAAAATAATATAGCAAAAAGCGTATATATTTTAAGCCCGTCAAAATCCCCCAAACTTAATCGTTACTTGTCCTCAAGTAACACTTTTACTACATAAAAATATAACTCAAGGCAATGTACTTTTCACCTGTAAGACACTAAAATTTTTCATTCAAAAGAATATATTGGTTAGAATTTTAGAAAGAAATTCAGCAACTCAGGTTAACACTACAAGTATAAGAATATTCAGCAATCAAGTCTAAGGGTACTAGTCTTCTATTTATTTCAAGATAAACCATAATTTGTTACATTAAGAATGCCTTGAAAGATTATGTGAAAAAGAAGTTCATGTAAACTTCATCAGAATGTAGGCTAATATTTTAATTATACATTCGTAAATGAAATCAAGTTTTCCCTTTAGAGTGACTGAAGTGAAGCCAATATTTGATTAGGCATCTCCTCAAGCTTCTCCTCATAAATATTTTTTTCTTTTTTTCTTTTCTTTCGGGATCATTTTCAATCCCCCTTTTTTTCTCTTTTCTTTTTTTCTTTTTTTTTTAAATGAGGATTACTATATCTGGAGAGCCTGTAATGATTTTGAACTTCACTCTCCTCTTTCTAAAGTTCAAACTTGAAACACATCCTTACTTTATAATTAGGTATGAGCTTTATTATTAATCATAAAGTCACAATCTCTTCTTAACACACAATACCTTAAGTCTCTTAACATTTCAAAAATATAGTTTTCATTACTTTAAATAGTTAACTATAATCAAATTCTTTCATACCAAATATCTTACCCTTATAAAATTAACCTGTATTACTAAAAACTTTCATCCAATCCTTCCATAATATTCAACTAAAATAAAAAGTTTTAGTTATCTCAAGCGAGGTTCAATTGCCGGAAGTTATGCTAATAATTTTTGAAAATATAATAATTGAGAACAAATAAGAGTTAATATTTTTCTTCCCCCCAAACATAAATTTTAAAATATTTTGCAACTAATTCCATAAAATATAGCAAGAAGAAAAAGTAAAGGTTGAATATACTTACTACTACAACATCCTATCAAATTCACATCATGCATAATCAGGATAAAATGATTGTAGGAGAAAGTAAATCTAGCCTAAAACATGCTTGTAATAAAATTACTCTAAAAGGAAGTATTTTCACATTAAAATTTTATTTTTCTTCCTACCCCCAAACTTAATTTTTAACATATAAAGCATTCAGTACAAAAAATATAAGCAGGAAGAAAATAATTTAGAAATTCTTTCTGCCACAATTGTCTATCAAAATCATTTGCAAGTATTCATTAGACAGTAACAATATGACAGTAGAAGTAAATCTAAACTAATCATGCCGTAATGAAATTAACTAAACCAAAGTCTAACTAAGCATAAGCATGTATCAAGCATGGGAATATAAAAATGTTCTTCAATACCTAAATAAAGTTGTAACACAAACATAAACAAATAATTCAAATACAATCACAAATGATAAATGAGGTCAATTTTTCCTTTAACTCATCACATCTCACTAATTTACTTCCAATTTCTAACGGAATCACTACACTAGTAAATTAGGCACTTCAAAAGATTTTATAGATTATAATCCCAAAGATAAGATTACCCCTGATAAATTGGTTCCTAGGAACCAATCTCAGGCATCACATAATCCTTATATTACGCACCTCTAACAGTTACATTTTTTAGTGTAAGATCATCCTAATATTATTCATCAAATAGGTTCACGACTCCTACCAAATGAAAACAAAGTTAGAGAAAGGATGTAACAAATTGAGATGAATTTCTTACAGTTTAAATTCTTGATGTCTCTTGTAAAACTCAAGTCTGGGTGAGACCCAAGTCACAGTGGACTCTTTAATCCAACTACTACAACAGTTCAAGTCTAGCCATAATAAGAAGTTAAGGAATCACCTCCCTCAAGACACAGACAGAGATCAGATCAAACTACTAACAATCTAAACATCTACCAAAAATAATCAAACTGATCAATCCATTATAAAGCAAATACAATAGATCACTAACAATCATGACTCTCAAGCACACTAAATCAAAGCACACTGATAACTATGGGTTGCCTCCCATAAAGCGCTTGGTTTAACGTCATTAGCCCGACAAATGATTCCACTTGGATCAAAATTCCATTTAAGCAATCCTCGATCAGTCGCCCAATCATTTCCAGATCCAGGGATTCCTATAAAATCCTCAAATTTTAATTTTTCATTCAGCTCTTCATTTTTAGATGAATTTATATCATAATTCCTCATATTTCTTTCTAGATCCAATATTCTTCTATTGATTTTTTCAATCTGCATATTAATATCATCTTTGAAATTTATTAGAAATGGATATTTATGAAATACTTCAATATCTTCCAAATTTTTTATCAAATTCTCTTTAGATAATTTAGATTCAGGATCACATTCTTCTATGTCACTTTTATGATTCAAGTTATCTTCCAATTCTTCCCCTTTATAATTATTAAATGATGGAGGATCTATCTTAGTTGAGGAAATAGGTTTTCTAATTCCCTAAAAATTTCTTCCAATGGTCTTCCAATATCCTTATCCTCTTTTCTCAACTCAAAGTTCTTTTAAAATTTATCCTCAAATTCTCTTCCAAGTCCTAGTTCAATATTTTTATCTTGTTCATCATTTAATTCAGGTTTTTCTTGTGATTGCGACGTATCTAAAGATATAAAGACTGGTTGTGTAGATGAATTCCCTAAAAAGATTGGCTTTAAAATTGTATGAGGTACATCCATCTTAAGCTCATGAGATTTTTCAACATATGGAATTAAAAGTTCATTATATTTGGTAGCGTCCATCATATCACACCTCTCCTGAACATACATACAGTCTTCTTTACATAACATTTTGGACTCATCATGAAAGTCTATTTCAATCTCATTTATTAACTTACTCTCAAAAATTTCTTGGAAATGGTCTTTACTTAGATAATCAATTTCATCCATCCAAAAACAATCATCATCTTTTCTCTCAGCTGGATATTTCATAGTCTTTAATACATCAAAAGTAACTTCTTGGTCATTAATATTCATAATAACTCTCCTTTCGCGCACATCTATCATAGCTTGTCCAGTAATAAGGAAAGGTCTCCCTAAAATAATTGGAATTTCTTTATCTTCCTCTATATCTAATACAATAAAGTCCAAAGGAAAAATAAATTTATCCACTTTAACAAGCACGTTTTCTATAACTCCTTTTGGATAAATGATAGATCGATCGCCTAATGTAAGGGTTACAAGTAGTGGGATAAATATCGATTAAACCTAACCTTCTAAATATAGATTGAGGCATCACATTAATGCTCACTCCTAAATCACATAAAGCTTTTCAACATAATCTTTTTCCAATTGCACAAGGAATTGTAAGGCTACAAGGATCTTTAAGTTTCCAAGGAAAATTTTTCTAAAGTATAGCGCTGCACTCCTCACTTAGTGCAACTGTCTCGTAATCCCCAAATTTTCTTTTCTTATTTAATATATCCTTTATAAACTTTGCATAACTTGGCATCTGTTCCAAAGCTTCAGTGAAAGGAATATTTATCGTCAACTTCTTAAGTACTTTCATGAACTTTGAAAATTTTTTATCCAACTCATGTTGTCTAAGTCTTCGAGGAAATGGAGGTGGTGGTTTTTCCAAATTGATTTTAGTTGGAGATATTAATTTTTCCAGATCATTAGAAACATGTTCTTCAGGTCTTTTAGTTTTCTTTGTTTCTCTCACAACATCTTTCTCTTTTCTAACCACATCCTCTATATCTCTTCCAATTTTTAATTGAACAGCTTCTATTTGTTCATTAGTGTTCTCTTTAGGGTTGATCTCAGTGTTGCTAGGAAGAGTTCCTTGGTGTCTATTGCTAAGTGAATTAGTAATTTGTCCCAGTTGATTCTCTATGTTTCTGATCGCAGCATTTTGACTTTGCAATTGGTTTCCTATTTGCAATACCACTTCTTCCATAGACATCTTCTTTTCCTTAAATTGTTGATCATTGTTAAAATCTGGTGGATATGAAGGTCTATAGTTTGTGTTCCCCTGATTATTCCAACTTCCATTAGGATTTACATGATTATTTTCCCATTTTTGGTTTCCACCATCGTAGTATGGTTCCAATTAAATTTAGGATGGTTCTCCAAACATGGGTTGTAAAAGTTAGAATATGGGTTGTTTATGATATTTAAAGCATCATATGATAAGTTAGAATCAATTATATGCTCTAATGAACTTTCCTCACTTACAGGAGTAAATTGATGTTGGTTCATTCCAAATTGGTCCAACTTCCTTGATATTGCAGCAATCTGAGATGCAAGAATTGAAATCGTATCCGTATCATGAACACTGGCTACATAATTATGATTTACCCTTGTAGAGGGCCATTGAAATTCATTTGTAGCTATTTTTTCAATTAATGCATACGCTTCATCAAATGATTTTGACATTAATGATCCACCGGCAGTAGCATCAATAATGGACCTAAGGGAACCTACTAACCCATTGTAAAAAGTTTGAATGATTAACCAATCCGGCAGAGCATGGTGTGGAAACTTTCTTAAGAGTTCCTTAAATCTTTCCCAGGCTTCGTATATTGATTCACCTTCATATTGACGAAATGAGATAATATCGTTTCTAAGTTTAGTAGTCCTTAAAAGTGAAAAATACTTAGCTAAGAATTTCTGAGTTAACTCCTTCCAATTTTTAATAGAGCCAGGTGCTAATGAGTATAACCACATTTTAGCCTTGTCCCTTAGTGAGAAAGGAAAAAGCCTTAGTCTAACAGCATCGTCTAACATACTGTTATAGCGTAATGTAGCACAAAGTTCTAGAAAATTTGATAAGTGTAAATAGGGATCCTCCAAAGGAGTTATCCCAAACTGATTATTCTGTACCAGTTCGATAATCTTAGGATTTATTTCAAATGAGTCAGCTTCTACGACAGGGTTTTGTATACTTGAATGAATTTCATCTATCGTAGGATTTATGTAATCCCTCAATGATTTATGATGATTTTCTATGTTATTATCTTGAAAGTCTTCCATTTCTAGTTTTTCGAGTCCTTTCTGTATTTTTATTTTTTTTATTTTCTTAAAATACGGGATCATAAGGCACAAGTCCTACAGATCCATTGTTTTGCATACGTAACACAACAAATAATACATTAACAATTAAACAAATAATAGATGAAATATATTCAACACAACTAAACATATTCACAAACACCTTATTTTTCACACAACAGTTTTTTCACAACACTTTTTCATATAAAAACACTTTTCACAAAAAATAGTATTTACGACACTACAGTTTTCCAAGTCTAAGCCTAATTACTTCAACTAAAATTCTCCTAAAGTTCTTACCGAAACTTCCCCGGTAACGGTGCCAAAAACTTGACCCGACCCGCAATTACGTAGTAAATTAACTTCCAAAAGATGGCAAAAAACCCCATTATCGTTTCAAGTAATATAGAATTTTCTTTAAAAACCCCATTATCGATCCCACGAGGAAGTGAAGTAAGAAGTCTTTAATCAAATTCTAGTCTACTAATAATAGTCCTTAGTTTAGAATGTTGATTAAAATTGTGTTTTATCTAGCAACTATTACTAAATGCAAGTGTTAAATGTAAAAAATAGTAACTATAACTAAGTGTAAATAATAATTCTAAAGATAACCCTTTTTGGATGAATTGGTTTAGAGAATTTTGAGATATTAAAAACTACTATTCTTATGTAATGAAATAGATAATGTATAGGAATGAGATGCATTTAATATTGTATGTGCCAAATAGGAGCAATCATATTCTTTACCCTTTAGTCCAGGCATAAAGAACATTGATTAATCCTATGCTTGGTTACTAAATCTGCGGCTAACCTGGGTGGATACCAGCTCTCACTTCGGAGCTCCCACATTCCCCTCGCCTGAGGGCTAACAATCTACACTTCAGCACCCAAATGATAGGACTGAATTGATGATTTTAGCCTGTCACTCTAAAATCTCCAATTCTACGCCAGATTAATATTATTTCCCTATTTATTTGCATTCAATACCCATGAACTTCACCATCCATGGAATTTGAATGTGGTTTCACTTTGTTGAGAATTACATCGCCCTTTCGGGTCGATGCAATTACAACAAATTTTAATACTACAATGGGCTCTTATTGCAATGTAAATAAAGTGCAAGTAAAAACCATCACATTTGAATTAAATTTACTTCTACCATGCATCACAAAATCCTAAACATGATTTCTACTCATTGCAAAAGAAAAGTAAAAGGAAAACAATGTCATAATCTTCTTATGCCACTATTTTCAAAGAAGAAGAAAGAGTAAGAGAGATACGTCACAAAGCGCGAAGAAAACACAACTGAAACTTCATGTAACCAAAGCAAATCCACTAAATAAAAGTTTGCAAAATTATAAGATAATGCAGATTAATACTTAGCTTTTTCCCTTTGAAAGAAAGACAAAGATCTCTCCCATAAAGTCTCCCGGCGATCCATGCAATGCTAGCAAAATCCCTTACAAATTCTCTCAAATTCTCCTCTCCAATCTCTCTAAAAGGGTAGAAATCTACATTTCTACTCTTAATCTAAGAATCATAAACATTCCTCTAAGTTTTCTCTCCTTTCCTCTATTGTTTCTCTCTAATCTACACATTTTTAACACAAATTTGCCATTTTTAAAGAGCATGGACGAATTCTGAAGAGTTTCCTTAAGCACCCCTTCGAAAAAGCATCCAAATACGTCGAATATTGGCCCAAAACCACTAAAAGTCGGTTCATGGCCATCCGGGCCCTGTCGGCGGGTTCGAGGCAGCTGTCGGTGGCCTTTTGTGGCACTTTTCGGTGGTCTCGGTAAAATCTCACCTTCGGCGAGCAGGCTGCTGCGCGGCTCCACCGTTTCGCTCCTTTTGGCTCCGTTCCAACTCCGTTTCACCCAATTTCAGTTGTGTTGCATTCGTAACAGATAGCCCTACAAAATAAGCATAAAAACAACATTTCTTTAAAGTTTAATCTCATTAAAAAATATGCAAGAAGTGTAAAAGAGATTAAACATCAAAAGACTTATCGAAAGGTGTCAGGGCAGAATTTCATTTCTTGCTCGTTTTTGCTACAAATTACACCTTTTTTGCTTCATTTTGCTCCAATCACCATTTCTTGTACCTAAAACCAAAAAATATACAAAATATCTTCCTTTAAAGTGTAATATCATCAAAAATGAATAAAATGATATAGCAAAAAGCGTATATATTTTAGGCCTATCATATTCTTATGCCGATACATGTCATGTTTATTTGACCTTTCTTTAGTTTAATTTTATTCTAGCATGTTTAGTTTAGATTTACTTTCTATTGCAAATTGTTATTTACTGATGAATATTTGTAGATGTTTTTGACAAACATTTGTGGTAGATTGAATTTCTGAACTATTTTTCTTCCTGCTTATATTTTTTGTGTTGAATGTTAAACATGTTCAAATTCAAGTTTGGGGGTAGGAAAAAAAATATATTTTAAATTTATATACTTCTTTTAAGTTTAATATTATAAAAAGCATGTTTTAGGCTAGATTTACTTTCTCGTACAGTCATTCTATTATCATTATGCATATATAAAAATTTGATAGGATGTTGTAGTAATTAGTAGATTTAACTTTTATTTTTCTTCCTCATACTTTTTATTGAATTAATTGCAAAATATCTTAAAATTCATGTTTGGGTGGAATAAAAAACAATTTTCAAAAACTTAAATTTTATTTGTTCTCAAAAATGCTATAAATAAATTTGCTTTTTGATTGAAAAATAATTATGTGTATGAAGTTATATTAGGGAAATAAAATTTTGAATATAGAAATGAGTAAGAAAATTTAGTTAAAATTTATAGTAGTGATGAAAAATTTAAAGTTAATTTTTTCTTAGTGAAGAAATGATAAATATTGTGTAACCATCTTTAGTAAAAAAAGTTGTATTTTTAGAAAAATAGAAGGATTAGACTTTTGTTTTCAATATTTTAATTTCTTTTATTGAAAAATAATTTTCAAAACTATTATTATATTTCTAAGTAAAAGATATATATCTACCTTATGCTTTAGGAAAGGAAACGTGGAATTCAAAATTATTAAAGGTCTATCCAGATATAGTAATCATTGCATGAAAAAAAAAAGAAAAAAAAGGAAAAGAAAAAGAAAAATAAAAAGAAAGGAAAAGTATAGTATGTGAAAAAAGAAGGAGAAGCTTGAGGATTAAAGGGCCTAATAAAAAATTGGTTCCATACTTGAGCTTTTTAAAGTATAAGATTTGAGAAAGTCTTAAGCTTAAAAATATAATATAGTTAGTATAATTATTTTTAATAAAGATTTTTAAGTAAATAAAATAAAAATGTCCAACCCCTATATTTTAAAAAATTTACAAGCATTTCTGAATTAGATAACAACACATATTTTCAAACTCTTTGATCTAAGAGATTTCTAAACTTCAAATTGGTGTCATTTACTAAAATGTCTTTCTAAATTGGACAACTACATTTCTAGAACTAAATTTTACAAACTCCTAAAGAAACTCATACACATGATTTGCTTATATGGTTTTACATGATTATAGTGTTACTTGAGGATAAGTAACGTTTAAGTTTGGGGAATTTGATCCACTTAAAAATTACCTGTTTTTAGTATTCATTTCATGCCCACTTTATGCACATTTTTAAAGATATTACACTTTAATGGAAAGAATTTTACATATTTTTATCATCAAGTATAAGAAGCAAAAACTATGCAATTTTGAGCTAAAATGAGCAAGGAAAAAAATTCTGACTTGGCACATATCGATATGTCTTTCTATGCTTAATATATTTTATATTTCTCACATGTTTTTGAATGAAATTATAATTTTGAGAAAGGTTAATTTTATGTCTATCTTGTAGGTGAAGATGTTAGGCACGCAAAGCAACTGAAATGGGGCGAAATGGAGTTGAAATGGAGCTAAACGGAGCAAAACAGTGGAGCTGTGCACAGGGTGGCACCTAGGTGCCAAACCCAGTGCCCAGGCTCCAGTAACGACAAGAAAATGACGCCTAGGTGCCAGAATCAAGGTGTCAGAATCATGGTTATTGGACGGATTTTTGACAACTTTGGGAGTTATTTTGACAGTGTTAAGTAGTTTCTAGACCTTCTAGAAGACTGAAAGTTACTCCTAATATATAGGACATGTGATACAATGCATCTGGACACATTGGAACAGTTTTAATCTAGAAGAGGTGTGACCCAAAGTGAAGGGGTGCGAAGACTTGGTCACTGGAGTCTAGCGCCTAGGCGCCAGATCACGGCGCATAGGCTACACAGTTGGTTTCTAGAAGATTCAATGAATGTGGGCGAATTTTGAAGAGGTTCCTTAAGCAACCCCTGACAATTTTCAGAGCTCTATAAATAGGAGACATTTCTATAGGAAAATGGCCTCTCTCTCTCTCGCTCTCTCTCTCTCTCTCTCTCTCTCTCTCTCTCTCTTCTCCTTTAGTCATTTTAGAGTCATTTTAGAGTCTTCAAGAAGTAGATTTCTACATCTTATGGAGAGATTGGTGAGGGATTTTGAGATATTTATGCAAGGGATGTACGAGTGGCGCATGGATCGGTGTGAGACTTTGGTGGAGAGATTTTCTTCTTTCCTTCAGAGGGAAAAAGCTAAGTAATGTGTTCTTCATTCTCTTGTAATTGTTGTAAACACTTTCTAGTGGATTTTCTTTTTTTAAACCAAGTTTTCTGTCGTGATTTGTCCATGCTTCATAAGTGATTTCTTTACTCTTCTTTTAATATGAAGTAGTGGCATGTGTAGGGAAATTATTTTTATGATAGAATTATCTATTAAATGCTTCTAAGTGACAGATAGTTGCATAAATATAATAGAATACTAATGAAATAATTTCCTTGTTGGCACTTAATTTATTACATAATTCTATTAATTCTTTTACTTCTTATGCCATTATTTTCATTTACTTTTATTTTGGAATGAAATAGATGCATGATTAGGAATTAAGATTTGCTTAGATATTCTCTTATTAAATTATGGTGATGATATTCATACCGGATCTTCATTGACTTTACAAATTGATCACTTGTATTGTTAAAACCTGTTGAAGAATTCTGAGATCTATTCGGAGATGAGTTCTTAACTAGTAGATATCACATGAATCCTTAGGTAATCGCAGGCTATACGCGGATTATTTAAGGTGAAGTGCAAATAAATAGGGAGATATTGTTTATTGGGCGTAAAATTAATTAGTTTTTTAGAGTGACAGACTAAATTCTAAGAATTTGGTTTATAGAAAGGGAACGGTCACTGGTAGGGTCAACCATAGCCACCCTTGGACATCTAGAAGTGTGAACTTAGATTAACCCATTCTACTAATAAAACACCATGAACCGATCTATAAATTAGCCAATGTTCTTTATGCTTGGACCAAAGGGTAAAGAATATGAATGCTTCTATTTGGCACTACTACATAAAATTCTAAGCATTTCTTTCCTACACATTACTTATGTAATTGCAAGAGAAAGGTAGTCTTTAACATCTCAAAATTCTCCAAACCAATTTATCCATATAAGTTAACTTTTTATTTAAAAACTTTATTTAGGATTAGTTATTAGAAAACCCATTTTAATCAACATTCCAAATTTAGGCCATATAGAAATAGATTGGAATTAGCCTAAAGGATTGCTTACCTCACTTCTCTGTGGGATCGATACTGGGTTTAAACAAAAAACCCTATATTACTTGAAACGATACTTATACTTGCGTAGTACCCCTAGTGTGTAAAATATTTTCAAAAATTTTACAACATTTTAATTTTATACACTAGCTGCTATTTATTAATTGGGTCATGTTTTTTGCCATCTTTTAGAAGCAAACATTACTTCTTTTTTGCGGGTCGAGTCATGCACCACCAATGCATGGGAGATATCAGAGAATATAATACTGACATTGATGATGAGTAGTGATTTTCTATTTTATCTACTTTATTTAGTATTTGGACATTATTTGTTTGAGTTTGGTTTGTATTTGGCTTGCTTTTGGTGTGATTTCAAACTTATTATGCTTGAGATTTGAATTTTTGTTATGTTTTCAGCGTTAGAGCGTTATGGTTTGATTACGACGCTGAGTTTGTAACTTTGGATTTTATATATAAAAATGATGTTTTATGTTGTTTGTGTGATATTGGTATTAGTTAATCACTCAATATTGAATTTAGATGCTTAAAAAGGTTAATTAGATGTCGTAACTTGGAAACGATCGAAATCGAAGAAAAATTTTAGAACCAGAAATATGGTCTTGTGCCGACGGCGCCTAATTTAGCGCCGATGGAGCCCAAACCAGCGCCAACAGAGCTTGATTCAGCGTCGACAGCACCCAAACCCGAATGTTTCAGGTTCCCTTAAATCGTGATTTTGAATAGTGACTACCCCATTTATTACGTTCAACCTCTAGTTAAGGCTGAAAAACACCCTTAGGGCTTGCTTGTAATTGGATTTGTTGCGATTTCGAAGCTTCTTGAGGTTAGATCTCATCTTCTCTTGGTAAGAGTTATACTTTAAACTAAAAAATTTTTATTTTCACCATGAAAATCTCCCATATTGGAGAGATCCAAAAATTTAGAGTTTTTTTGAAGAAAAGTTTAAGAAAAACCATGGTGAAATGCTCTTACTTGTTAGATTTGACTTTAACGTTTATAGCATTGTGATTTAGGAATTTATTTACAAGTTTTATGGAGATTTTGATATGGCTCCAAAGATGTTTAAGGGGATGAGAAAAGTTGATTTTCATGAAAGGAAATTTATAAATGTGAAAGCACAATACCATTTCAAATATACCCTCCAAAGCAAAAAGTGTATACAAGATCGAGGATTTTAAAATCCGGGCAGAGTTGTAGAGCAAGTAATTGCTGATCGGAATTGGGAAACTTTTTGTTATTTTTCTGCCGATGCAGTTGTTGATGTAGTCCGTGAGTTTTATGATAACTTGTGGTATACTGAATAAGAATATGTGTTGGTTTGAGGACAAATGGTAGAATGCACTCCTGAACGGATCAATGCATTCTACCAGTTAAGAGATAATCCGTTCTGTGAATACAAATCTTTTGGTACTATGGTTGCTGCTTTGAACGAGGTAATTACTTTTCTTACTGAGGGAAAAGGGTAGTGGAAAACTAACCAAATACAAAAGATAAATTTTCCTTCTTCCACTCTTAATGTAGGTTCTAAAGCTTGACATTACTTTCTTTTTGCAAGACTACTATCTACTTATCATCACAGTGAAGTTTCAAGGGATAAAGCAATTCTAAATTTTTGTATTCAAAACATGAGAATAGTTAACATTAGAAGAGTTATTTATAATAGCATTCAGACTATAGCTAAGCGAGAAACCACTGGAGGATTGTGACATCCTGCCCTGATTTATAAGCGAAGTGTTGGTCCATCCTTTGAAGCCTATTAGTAAGGCCAACAATCTCACTTTTGAATCTCATTTAGGATGGAGATCTGGAGGTAAGAGTAGTGAGATTTTCTCTTCTAATTGTGATATACCTTCTACTTTCGGGACTCCTACTATTTCTGATGTTATGGAGCAGTTGATGATACAATAAGGTGATATTACGAGGCTTCATAGCAGGATTGATGGTTTGGAAACAAGAAATAACATCAATGATGATTATCAGAGGAGAAGAGTGTAATATGATATTGCTTATCATGATGCTCATATGAGATTTATTTGGGGAGAAGACAGTGTGATATTTCCTACTTGCCCCAGTTACATGTCATACCAGCCTGAGGAGAAGAACGAGCAGAAGAAAGAAGAGAAGATGCTTGGTAGAGTAATACTCTTTATGTTTGTTTTTATTTTGTTGATTTTTGTGTTTGTTATTTGCTTTTGTTTAGTAGTTGTGTCTAGTAATTGTACTTTCATTTTAGTTAAGTTGTATTGAAGCTATGTTGATATGTCACTGTTATAGTAAATTTGTAATGGACGTTGTATTGAGTGTTTTAAGTAGTGTTTATAATTTTCTTTACCCTGCGAATCTCTAATATATATGTGAACAATGCTTCTAACTATTTGATATATGTAGTTAAATTTTTAATTAATACCTGCATGCTTCAGAAGAATCAAAAGCCCGAAAGAAAAGGTTACTTAGTTATCTTTTTGTTTTTCTCTCTCGTTTTCTAATTTGATATGCACTGAAAAACTTAAGTTTGGGGGAGGAAAAATTAACTATTATTTGTTTTCAATCAAAATAAAATTTAAAAATTATTTTAACATGACTTAAAGTAGTTAAGCTTAACTTTCGATCAATAATTTTTTTATCTTACTTAAATATAATAGTAGATTTGAATGAAAGTTTTTAGTAATGAAGGTTAACTTTACGGGTTATGATATTTAGTGTGAGAGGATTAGAATATAGTTGATTATTTAAAGTAAATACAAATGTATTTTTAGAATGTTAAGATACTTAGATGTTTATGTGAGAAGAAAAGATTGAGACTCTATGATGAATCATTTAAATGCTAATATATATATATATATATATATATATATATATATATATATATATATATAGTAAAGAAATGTTTCATGTTTCAACTTTAGGAAGAGGAGAGTGAAGTTCAAAATTATTAAAGGCTATCCAGATATAGAAATTCTCACAAGAAAAGAAAAATAAAAAAGGATTGAAAAGCAATCCAAAAAAAAAGAAAGAAAAAGAAAATATATGTGAGGAGAAGCATGAGGAGATGTCTAATCAAAAATTAGTTTCACTTGAATCAACTTAAAGGAAGAGCTTAGTTAGATTTCTAAATTTATATTTAAAGTATTAGCATCCTTACTAATAGAGTTTTCACGAGCTTCTGTTTCATATGATACTTCAAAGAACCCTTAATGTGACAAATTATTGTTATTCTTAAAATAAATAAGAAGCTATAACTCTTAGACGTGATTACTAAAAGTTCTTGTCCTATAGTTTTGACCAAAGTTATTTAGAATCTTTCTAAAACTCTTGCTATTATATTCATTTAAATAAAAATCCTAGTAATCATTAAGTAAAGTTCACTACTAAGAGCCATATTTTTATGTAGTAAAAGAATTACTTCAGGACAAGTAATAATTAAGTTTCGGGGATTTTAATGCACCAAAAATATGTTTGATTTTTCATATGCATTGGTACTCATTTTTGGCAATATTACATTTTACTGGAAAGTATTTTACATGTTTTGCCGTATGTATGATGATTTTTAGGAAAATGGAGCAAAAAGAAGCGAAAATCAACGAATTTGGAGTGAAAAAAGGCAAAAACTAGGAATTTAAAGTTCTGCCACCGACGGTGCCCAAACTAGCGCCAATGGAGAGTTTTTCTAGAGACTTCAAAATTAAATCGTGCAATAGGGCACCGACGACGCCCTATCCAGCGCTGAAGGCGCCCAATGTAGGTGGAGGCCAAATTCAATATATTTGGATGAATTTGGGAGGGATTCTTGAGACAACTCTTAGGAAATTCGTTCCTATACTATTTTAGTTTGTTTTGGGGGCCAGAATTAGTGATGTGTGTTTATGTAAGTGAAGAAAAGTGTGTGTGAGTGAAGAGGAAGTCTTTAGAGGGAGTTTAGAGTCTAGGGTTTGGTGTTAAGTGTTGTTTTGTGAGGGATTCTTCTCAAAAGAGATGTAGAAGGAGAGAGAAAGTGAGAGATTGTTTCCTCCTTATTATTCTAAGAGAGAATTATGTGTTGCGGTGAAGAGAGAAGGAGATTCAAAGGAACTTCAAAGAATTTGCTTGAGGAAGAAATTAAGATAAGTTGTATTTACTTTTCATAGTTTGTATGACTTTGCTTATATATAAAAAATCTTTGTTTTGTTATATTTTTCTCATAATTCTGAGTAGATTTCTTTGTCTTTCTCCTTGCAATTATAAATGGTGAAATGATATTTAGATTGGATGTGTCATATGCAAAATAAGAAATTTTGATGATTTTTCACTTCGTTCTCCATTTACTTTTTGATTTGGCCAATTGAATTGTTAAAAATATGTTGTGAAACATACGATTTAAAAGGGTTATGCTTTCTACATTAAAAGCGGAGAATATATTCAATATACATGAATGAGTGATGTAGTTCATGGGCTTGGGTGCAAATAAATAAGGAAATATGGTTTATTGGGGTAGAATTGGAGATTTTAGGGTGACAGACTAAAATCCCCAATTTGATCCTAGTGTTTGGAAACTAAAGTGAGAGTTTGCCTTCAAGCAAAGGAATTTGGGAGCTCTAGAGTAATTGCCAGTATCCTCCCAGCCTAACCACGGATTTAGGGACTAAGCTTAGGATTAGCCAATGTTCTTTATAGTACTCGGAAGAGGGTAAAGAATATGTATTCTTCTATTGGCACAATACACTAATTATACTAATATATATCATTCGCTCACCATAACATCATTGTAAGGGGGTAGAGACTTTCTCTAAATTTGAACCTTACATTACAAAACTTAGTGTAGTAATAGTTAACCTTAATCTAAAGTTTAGAAAACACTTTAGTAATTTCAAATTCTCTAGCAAACTTTAGGGTCTTTGTATTTACTTTTGGTTCTTTACAAATTCGAATAGTGGATTTCTGTACTACACTTTAAGGTTTGCTTCCTCTTTGTGGGATCGATAATCAGAACTCCGCTAGTGTATTACTTGAGTGATACGTATACTTGCTCATAGATTGACTGCTTTATTATTAAATTGATTATACTTTATAACTAAATTGAAAATACTTTTGAATATTACTTTAAGTCAGCAGTCCGCCGGTTAGGCACCTTCACGGTGAGATCATTGTTTATTAATGTGTTCAAGGTTACGATTGCTGATATAGGTTAATGTTTTAGGTTAATAATTATGACTTCTTAACTAAATCTAGCCCATTGTACACTAAAATTATATCTTTTCTTTCTTAGGTTTGTTAGTTTTGTTGAAACAACGGCTTCAACATGGACTTATGCCTTGGCTTTATAAATTTAGGATGAGTCCTAGTTTAGCCATTACACGCTACCGAGTTTGGATAGCTAAGACTATCTAATATGGAGAAGAGAAAACATTTGCTCTCCATTATTGGGATTAAGCCCTGACGTGGCTCCTGCACTGAGCAATTTGGTTTATTGCTTCTACTGTGTTTCTAGGTGCTATAAAACAATGTCTTGACTAATCTAAACTAAGTCTAGAACAACATCCTTACGAGGAACCTTTCCTACTTTTATATCTAGACACCAAACTAACACCAATCAACACAAACACACAAATTTGCCTACTCAGATCACCTGGTCCCTCTTTTGTTTCAAGTTTCATTCCTATGAAATTTTACGTCTTTCATCAATTTGATTTTGTAAAAGAAAGTACGGTCTTACCCTCAAATTTCCAAAAAAAATGAAGGAAAAAAAATAAAAATGGAGACGGAACATTCAGGTGTAAAGAAAAGGAGAATAAATGATTAGACAATAACCTTTACCTATTGTAAATTAAAGAATATTAACTTTGGAGATGATATTTGATACAATATATAACGGCTACATGCTAAAGATTTAAATTTAAGTCCAAACAAATTTAAAAACTAGAAATTATATTGGAAGATTTACATCCATACCGCTAATTAATTCTTATATATTTACATATCTTACCCCAACTTCAATTTTTTACATATACGCACTTAGTTTATGCACGAAAAAGGTACATATGGCCTTGCACGAAAAAGGTATATTTGGCCTTTTAAAATTTAAATTATTGATTTTCTTGATGTGATATAATAGATTTGCGTGGTATAAATGAACAAAATAATGTTTAGGGTATTTCACTTTTTACATCATTACCTTAATTTCGAATAAAAAACATAATGTAATTTTAATTTCTAAAACCAATTTAATTAATATTTAATGATCACATTATAACTGCTTTATTTCTCTTAAATCTAGTATGTTCACTATTTATTTCAATGGTTGATTATATATCTATATCTATATATAGTTTTTTAATTGTTTCATTTATATTTTTTATTCAAATTTTAATAATTTTATTCAAACCAGGGATTCACACACCACGAAATAGTAAATTTACTTTTATCAACCATTGAAATATATAGTTTTATTTTACTTGTTTAAAAAACGTAGTTCACATAATGTCGAATGTTCTAATATATTCAGTATACGCATACAATATTTCCTCCATGTAAAGTTTCTTAATATTTCGTCAGATTAATAATAATTTATTTTCTAAATAATAATTTATTTTCTAAAAAATAATAATAATAGTAAAAAAAAAATGCTTCCTTCCATATCCAATCTGACGACAGATGACAGACTGGCTCGTTCATAGCAAGGGAGCCCTATCATGTCATTTCGTCCTCATGCAAACACATAATTTTATAGGTTATCCTTCCGTAAGGATAGAATATGTAACAGCAGAGTTTTTATTATGGCTTCAACTTGCGCGCTGCAATGTAAACAGTGTGATGAGGTTGTTTTTACCAGAAACAGTGATACTTCCACTTCTTTTTTTTTAAGGGCAATTCTTATGAATGTATATATCTAATACTTCAGTTTTAATATTTACATCCGTAACACTGAAAATTAACTTCACCTTAAAAAGATCATCATTAGTAACTTTTAATAATACATAATTTTATGACACTAAAATACCATCCAGCTACGTGTCTATTCGCATTAAAAAGTGATAATTTAATATTGTTTTTGCAAATCAACAGTTCAGAAAATTTAGGGCAATAAAACCACAGAAACATTTAAGCTGGAAAAATTAATCAAAAGGAAATCACTTACAGCACTGTATAGGTTTCTGAAAAACTAACCATAGTTAGTGGCATTCTGTTCAGCAACAACATTTAGTGAAATAACAAATAACCATCGATTGAAGTCTATATTGATGAAGTAATTCCAAAGTCAATACCTTAAAAAATAAAAATTTAAAATTATCCTTGTTCTACTTATGTTGCCAAATAAAAAAAATAATCGAAGGAAATCACTGATGGCGAGATACTGATAACAGTGCTTAAGATTCTGGAATGTTAATGATAATATTAGTAACTTAGTTCAACAATCATCTCTTGAAACTGTAAATAACTATGATAGCTATTGTCTTTTTGTGTCACCTGGCTTGTTTATGCCTTATAATCATCAGTTTTAAGGAAGCGAGATTATTGATTTTGTGATTAAAAATTTTAATGGTAGTTTAGTTTAAAAATTGGATAATTTACTATTTAATTATTCACGTAGTCCTTTAGCCATTCAATTAACAGTAACAATGTTGAAAGTTTTAACTAAAAATAAAACTGTGAAGAAAATACACTTTTAAACATATTGTTTCCAGAAAACATACGGTTAATAATGCAGTTTTTCAAGCAACTAACCCAGAATACTAAATGGCAAATTAAATGTAGTGACTGAACCTTTTCTGATCAATAAGTGGTAGTGATTTTTTGAATTTATTTTTTTTGGAAGAGCTTTAATTTTGGATAGTTTTAAGGTTTAATTTTTAATTGATTAAGATATATTTTTGGTTAAATTTAACTTTGATTTGACCATATTTCTATAAATGAGGCCAAAAAGTTGCAATTCAAAATGATCGAAATTTATAAGTTTTTTAAGTTCCTTTAGTTTTTCTTTCTAGGTGTTATATGGAATTCAAGGCCTCATATTTCTTCCAATTTACCCCATGTCTCCCTCCATTTGAGATATAAACCTAACTCATAAAATTCCCCTTTTTTAATCTTTCTCTAGAATTCTACTAGTATGTCTAATTGATTTTTTTCTCTATGCACAACTCTATATGAACCTAATATCAAACCTCTCTCTCTCTCTCTCTCTCTCTCTCTATATATATATATATATATCTCTCTCTCTCTCTTTCTTCCCCTAGTATGCAAGTCTTCACTTTCCTTCTTGAACCCAAAAATTAGTGTTTCGCTATCTGATGGGATGCATGCAGGGAGTTCACAATTTCAAAGATGTAATACCTATTAGGGTAAATATAAATAAGATGTATTTCTATTATGAAGCAATAATTTGACCACTGAATATACTACATTATGTTGACATAAAAGTTTTGATCTTATGAAATTTGTTTTTAGTTCAACAAATCTTATCTTGTAAATAACAGTCATTTCAAATCTACACAAGCCAAAATCCAAAATCTTAAGCTCTAAGCTAGATGAGCATTAATTTACTTTTAATAATTGATCATAATTGAGATAATAAATACCCAAACTAATAATTAAATATAACCCAATGCTTAGGACTTAAAGCTAAACTATTAATTAAGAGTTTTTGGGATGAACCTCTAACCTTGAATATGTTATTTTTAACTATATATTTATAGTAATTCATGTTATTTAATGTTCCCTTATAAACCTAATTTTAGATATGAACCATAAATTTAAATATATTACTGAAATATGGAATGATAAATTTTATCAATCTTTATGATTTTGCTAGCTTAATTTGACGGACATAAAATCATTTATAATTAATGATATTATTTTTAGATATATATATAGCTTGAAAATTTAAACTTCGTAAGGTTTTTTTCATTTATGACCTATGGTAAAGATTATGATTATATGTTAATATTAACATATCATAAAAAAGAATAAAAATAACAACACTCAAGTTTTTGTTAGTGTCTTTTGAGAGGACAAAAGAAAGAATAAAGTGACAATAGCTGAGATGTATGACATTCAAATAAAAAATTAAAAAATACTTTAATCAAGTTGATGGCACAAAGAAGGGTTATTTGTGCTTAAATACAAATTAGGATGCTTTTAATTTCCAAAAAAAAAAAAAAAATCAACAATATCTAATTTGGTATATGGTTGTAATTTTGTCCATGAAGTCCATGCTCTTAGCATTTTTCAAAGTAATTAGCTTTATTAAAAGTACTTAAATTCATGTTATTTTGTTAAAATTTTGGTTTTGGGTTGAACATGCCTTTGATTTAAATAAAATGGATTTTGGATAGAATTGATTAGGAAAAAATTAAAATCATAGGCCGAGTTTGATCTGCTTTCCACTTTCCCCTTTGCTCACTCTTCTCAACATATGAACCAATCTAATCCACACATGTTCTCTCCTTTAAACACGTACACATGACACGATCCTATCTTCCATATCTTATCCTCAATTTGCTATACACTTAGAATGCTTTGCTTATTTTATGTCGTGTGTTTATTTGAAATGTCTTCATACTTACTCAAAGTGTCACATACTTTATAGTATTATAAATTGCAATCACAAGTGCCAACTTTGCTAATGATTAGATACAATGCAGAGTTCTTGATCCTACTTTCATGTTCTAACATAGGTAGAAGTGAGACCCACAAAGCTATGCCTTAAATTGATCACAGGTTTTGAAGACCACTTCATCGCCGCTTATTTGTCGTGACATAATCCTGCTCATTTTGATTCTTTTCTCTTTGTAGCCATCTTTGAGACTTCAATTCTAAACGCCATTCTCCTCGCATTATTACTACAATGATTGCATCTAGTATTCCCTCTATCTTCCTTAACTTCCATTCCCCATTCATGAAATTTGCATTGTTGTACCTTCTTTTATCCAACAAACATCAAGACATTATGTAATAATTCAATTGTAGGACCATTGCAATTAATGCTTGTATTCACTTATCTTGCACACTCTTCATCGCAAACATCATAATTACTGAGAAATATACAAAGTAGGTCATACTTTAAATTGCATGTTTTCAAATTATAAACCATATGATCAATATAATAAGTCGTCTATTTCAATTAGTTTTTCCGGTATGTTCAATTGGTTAATTGGTACCTCAATCATGTTAATCAATTTAGCATTGTGCATAATTGACTTGTCATCTATTAATAATATAGATGATAGCCACTTCTTTTTGTGATCACTTCCCTATCATTTTGCATTTATTACTCTTTACCTCTTTTTGGGGATGAATTTTACGAGGCTTTGCAATACAATTAATTTAATGGTATATGGATTCCTTTTTTAGTAACAATCTAATCCTTCAAAGAATTGCTCATAGCAGTTGTAAAGAATTGAAGCCATAATAAGCTTAAGTGTTTAGGATTTACTTTTGCTATATTAATGCATATCAGAAATTTTAAGATTTATATTATTTTTTAGGATGAATTATCATTTGGGATAACTTTTTAGTCTTTAATTAGATTATTTAAGATTTAGTTTGAATTGGTTTAGTTTTGATTTGACTCCTATAAATAGGACTTTGAGTCTTGTAAATCAACATAAAAGTTTATGACGGATTAAAGCAGAAACTTCTTATTGGCCTCCTCTCTGAGGTTTATTTTACCTGCATGTTTTTCTCTTGCTTCCTTCTCTCTATCTATTTTCATAAGAAGCAGTTCATTTGTTATCTATCCTCTCAATCAAATTTTTATGTTTACCTAGCTGGTTCTCCTATTCAGTTTTATCAATTCCATTGCACCACCCTACATCAACCATCCAATTATTTGAAAATCTTAAGGTCCTCATTTAGTTGGCTTAAAATGCATCATGGATATTTAGATCATCAAATCTTCTCTAGGTTTGACACTGCTGATAATTGACTTTATATGGGAAAGTTTATGTCTGATTATATATGAAAATTAACGCACACAATTAAATAGATGCCACGTACAAAAAATTTCTAATATATTACAATATAGAATTGAATTTGAACATTCATTACAAGATGCTAAACATTAGGATTTATTAAATAATTAATCTTAAACCGTGCCATCATGAAATTTCACAAGACCAAAAAAAAAAAAAAAGGGGGGAAAAGAAATTTCAAGAAAACAAATATGATATTCCTATTACAACGAATTAAATGGTAGACTAATATTTAGCAGCACTAAAAATTAAACATTAATGTAATTCCGAATAAACTGTGGCATTATAGTTTTAGCCATAAATTTCATAAAAAAAATATAGAACATATAAGAAAAAAAAAAGTCTGGACTGCAATTTAGAAAAAAACTAATGAAAATTATGATATAGAAAAGAATATTTTAAATTTCTAGTAGTGATATTAATAAATATATCATCCACTCCAATCATATAACAAGGAAAAAATTAAGAAAACACCAATTTAAGAGGAGCTAAGAAGCTCTATGACTACAAGTGTGTATGCATACATATCAAATAATCTTTCTTATCTTCTTCCATGAATTCTGCATATATAATCGAATAAAGAGGTTTTTCACCCTTCAATTTTTGGATTGAGCAGAATCTATAGCTTATGTTTCATAGTATACAATTACGAAAAAAGACTACTCTCTTTGTTTCTTTAACATCAAAAAAGTATATAGGTTAACGCAACAGCACAAAGCACCGTATAACATTCCTGTAAGCTTGAATGGAGAACTTCTCCCATGTTCAACAATTTCATGGAGAATCAAGGTAATCTTAACGCAACAGACACCACACACACCCCAAGGAGAGAGAGAGAAAGAGAGAGTGAGAGAGGCGAGAGATTCTCAAATTAATAATCTCAAGTATTGTATTAAGTCAAGAACGTGCTCACACGTGGGATCACTAACCAATATCAATCCTTCAATGAGCTGGTAAAAATACCTTAGTGCCAATTACTTATCCGCTTTGCATTTATCAAAACAAGCTACTTCACTAAGTTATATTTCCACAGCTAATTAGAAACCTAACCTAAAGTTTAAAGAGCAAAAATATTAATACAAGTTCAAACTCAAAACAAGGCGCGTTATAAAATTCACAAAAAAAAAATAAAATAAAATAAAACAACAGACTACAGTATTAATGAAGAGGTATTACACAGAAGATAAACAAAATAGGCAACATAAACCTCGTCAAATAGCAAAGATGCAAAGAAGAAAGAAGCAAAATAAGAAAAAAGAAGAAAAAAAGGCAAAACAGTCGAGTCGGTCAGTATACAAGATCGGAGCCAAATCATGAAATTTGAAAGCTAACCTTTCTTATGTCCTCAATTGCAGGCCATCATCATCTTTGCATATTTAACTCCCTTCACTGAGATTTAAAATGGCGGCCGGCTCGTCGTCCCATCACCGGCCCAACCATGCCCTCCGCCTACTGGCAACTGACCCGTCATGTTGAGCGGTAGATTAAAGAATGGTAATCCAGCAGCGGTTGATTCCGGAAATGAGTTTCCGTTGTTTCCTTCATCTCCACCGGAGCTCTGCAGCTGCTGCGGAGGCGGCGGCTGCGGCTGCTCTTCTTCTTCAAGCGGCAGCCTCTCGTATGCCACGTTGGTGAAGGAAGCCGCAATAACTATCACAGGCCCAGCAGCAAAAAGGGCTCCGACGACGTTTCCACCGACTACTTGCCCCTGTCCACCGGCTAGAAAGATGGTTAGGCTTGTGGCTCCAGGCGGTGCCGGTGGAGGTAGAAAGGAACCCGATAGAGATAAGATCTCAAATCTTCCGTGAAGAGTAACTACAGCTCCAGAGGAGGACGGCTGGCGAAGGCTGACATTAGTGACAGTACCGCTTCCGCTGAGGACGCAGATGCCACGCTGACGGCGGCGGGCATAGGTAGCGATGCAGTCAAAGACATCGCAGCCGGCGCCGATCTCTAGTATATGTGCTCGAAGAGTGTTGGCGCTCTCCCGGGTTATGATAACCGGGGGCTTTAACTTATTTTTTGAACCAGGCGGACGTCCACGCGGCCTCCGCCCAGCTAAGTCGCCCGATGAAATTAATTCAAGGCCAGCGGAAGAACCATCACAACCACGGTTATCACCGCCTGCTAGTTGGTTGCTGTTGCTGTTTTTAAGGTCTTCGTCGGATGAGTCGGGATTGTGGTGCTGGAGATGAAGGTCTGGGAGGTGGTGGAGATGGCTCATGAAACGGGAAGTGCCTAGATCCAGGCCCGCCATGGTTACATCCATGGAGAAATAAAATAGTTAAAAGTAGGAGGAAAATGATATAAAATTCTTTTCTTTTTTTTTAATGATTTAGATTGAGGATGAACAGAAGGGGTAGAGGAGAGGAATATTGAAAGAACGGGAACAAGTTCAAAGAGAGGAAGGAAGAGGATGAAGGAGAGAAAAGCTCCACTGCACTTGACGATACGGTATAAAATAATGAACGATGGGGCGAGAGAGAGAGAGAGAGAGCGTGGGTGTGCGTGGGGAAAGTAGAGTAGTATTTATGATATGATATGTGATATAATGATGATTGCGATGTGTAGCTATTAAAATTGTCGTGACCTAGGGTTTATGAGGTGGAAGATGAGTAATTATAGGGTTAGGTTTAGGAGGAGCAAGTGGGAGAGGTCTATGCTGTTGGTGGAGCCCACTAATTCGCTCGTTTGATTCTCATCAACCAAAAGGATGAAGCAATGCTCCTTTTATTTTCAAAATTAGTGGGACGGCGTTTTATACTCTAATATTTGATATTAAATTTAAGATATAATTTACTATTTTGTTAATAAATTAAAATATGAGAAGCTATTATTCAACCCCCTACTCTCTTTACATGGTTTAGATGCTTTAATATATTCTTGATACATATTAATTAGTGTGTTATCTGGATCTTTTTGGTATTCTTTGTTTACTTCAATGATGTAGTCCTGTTTTCTACTACTGACCCTCACTTCTCTCAAGTTTTTAAGCGTGATATGATTTCCCCTTCCAATCACACCGTTTCTTGAATCCTTGGTCCTCAATCACTCTTATCCAATTTGATTATTTTCACTATAATACATTCATTAAGCCACACCACACTAATAAATTCACTATAAGGAAATGAGAAAAATTATATATATCACACCACAATCAAACCTCTTGCAACTAATTTTGCACCTTAAAATGTGCACAACTTCCATAGTATTGTACCGTTGTGTGGATCAACTATGATCTTAAATTTTCTGAACTCCAACAGAGGCCAAGCATAACTTCAATATCTTATTTGTAACAACCTTAGTTAACATATCTGTATGATTCTGAGTTGTATTTTTTCTTTAAACATAATTGATCATCTTCTAAGAGTAAATGAATGAAATTATATTACTAAATGTGATTCATCCTGGCATAAAATGTGGCATTCTGAGCTAGATGAATACCGCTCATATATTCACTATGAATCTTTTCAATATCTTACTCCTTGACCAATTTTGTTACAAAGCCATATAGATGGATCATTGTCTTGCAAACTTTAGTGATAACAATATACTTCTCATATATATTCAACAGTGCAACAATCTTCTATAATACAAAAACCTAACATAATACTTCATTCTCGAAAGTGAAGATGTAACTTATTATACTTCTTCGAGCATCCATAACGCCAACTAGGTCTGAATCACATATCCATATAAATCAATCCCTACACTTCCAAAGCAAGTAATATGTTGACAATTTTTACGAGTATCTGAGAATCCACTTCACTTTCTCTCAATGAAGTCTTGTACATACAACAGATACATCAGACTTATAACTGTTAAAACATACACATTTCTTCTCATTTGTGTTAGATCTGTGATGCACTAAAAATATGTTTGATTTTTCACATATATTTCATAATCATTTTTGATAATATTGCACTTTAAAGAAGAATATTTTCATGTTTTGTTGCAGGTATGTTGATTTGACATGTGAAGCAAAAAGAAAGCAAAACTGAAGAATTTGGAGTAAAATGAAGCATTTTTAAAAAATTCTCTGGGTCCGACGGCGCCAGCATGAGCACTGACGACGCCAGTATCCAGAGAAGGTGCAGAAATCCACATTTTGCTATGGCACTAACGGTGCCAAGATGGGCGCCGACAATGCCATTTGACAGAGCCTGGGCTCCAACGACGCCCAATTCCGGCGCTGACGGCTCCCATGATGGTTAATTGTGAAATTTTGACAGATTTAATATATTAGGATGATTTTTGGAAGGTTGCTTGAGGCATCTCTTGGGAAATTCGTCTATACACTATATAAGAGTGCTTAAATGCCAGTAAAGGTGTGTGGCGTGTGTAAGTGAGAGGAGAAAAATGGAGAAAACACTGTAAGTATAGAGAGTGAAGTAAAAAAGAGGGTTTTCTCTAGACTTGTAGGAGAGGAAAAGAGTGAGAGATTTCTTCTTTCTTACTTTTCTAAGATAAATTGAGTGTTGTTGTAAAGAGAGAGAGATTCAAAGGAACTTTAAGGGATTTACTTTGGGGAAGAGTTTCAGATAAGTTGTGTTTGTTAATTGTTGTTTGTATGAACTTTCTTTTATATATAAAATCTGTGTTTTGTTGTATCTTCCTCGTGAATTCTGAGTAAATTTATTTGTCTTTCTCCTTACAATGAGGCATGGTAAAATGAAGAGATAGATTGGATATGCAATTTAAATGTTAAATACTTGTGATGATTTTACATTTCATATTTCATTTACTTTTTGATCTGGTTAATTGAAATGTTAAAATTTATTGTAAAACATATAATCTAAAAGGACCATACGGTTTGCAACAAAATGAGAATCACATTCAATTCCATGGATGAGAATGTAGTTCATGGGGTTGAGTGCAAATAAATAGGGAAATATACTTTGTTGGACGTATAATTGGAGATTTTTAGGGTGACAAACTAAAATCTCTAATTAGATCCTAGTGTTTGGAAACTAAAGCAAGAGTTAGCTCTCAGGCGATTGTGAAGTGGGATGTCTGAAGTGAGAGCCAGTATCCTCCCATCCTAACCACCAATTTAGGGACTAAACCTAGGAATATCCAATGTTCTTTATGCACTCGGAATAGGGTAAAGAATAATATTGCTCCAATTTGGTACAATACAATTTTCAACAATCTTAATCTTGTTTTCGCCATTCTTTTTCTTTTTTTTTATTTTAAAAGGAGTCGCCAGTTTGTCAGTCGTCGTATACTTCCCTTATTCGAATAAATCTCCCTCCCTAATCAAATAAGTGATTCGAAGAGGAGAGGAACCGATTAAGAAGGGACATACGACAAAGTGACAAATAAGAGAAAAGAAAAACATGGAGAGTCTACGTGTGATAAACCTCGCAAGGATAAGTCAAGCATGTCCGCCCAAACAAGATCGGGCAGAGGCACCTTGAACCAATATCCGCAAAAGAAGTATCTACGTAGACTACCCATAACCGGAGATTCAAGTGTATGTACCGTTGCGGGGTCAAGAGCACTCCCAGGAGGAACATATTCCTACTGGTTAATTACATCTTGGGGGATACCCAAGAATACTCTCGATAAAAGGAGTTTCGCTTTATATTATCATAGACCTGGGGTAAAGGCAATCAAAGGGAGATTATTCCGTGTGGGAATGTCTCGAGGCTTCAAAGCTCTCGCTAAGCCATCAGGCAGAGAGTGAGTCTCTCACATCCCAAATGGGGTAGCGGCTCATCAGCATACGAAACCCACAGAATAACCTAAATCATCTTGACGAGGGCATCCTAACACGTCAAAGCATGTCTGGGTCATATGGGTAGAGGATAAATCATTATATCCCAAACGAGCGGCAGCTCATTTGCATTGGGCCGTCAAAGTGGTATCAACGAAGTCGAGGAGCGAAAGGGCTCAACGAGGGTAGTCGAAGGAAGGAAGGAGTAATCCTAAGGGGTAGAGGTAGCCAAGTCGGGGTATCACAAACCCGTCATCCAAAGCAAGTAGGACCCTAAGTCTACCCGAACGTGAAGGTAGTCGACCCGACACATCCCGAGATCCCGGTCGGCAATCCAAGAATTGCATTATCCACGGGGACCTCGGTAGCTCTAAGGTCAAAGGAAGGAAACTCTATCCTACGACTATAAGTCGGAGCTCCAAGAGGTGGGTCTCACACCCGCCAAAGTGGAAAGGATGCCTCGGGAAAGAAGAGAAAGGGAGGTTCAGCTACAAAGCCGCAAACGCTCCAAACAAAAGGACTTACACCCCCTGCGGGTCGGGGAGCCTTCTAACACCCTAGGCGCACTCAGACAACCACCTATAAAGGTATGCTCGGGCCGATCAGTTGGAAAAGCACGGGGACTCCTCCTCGGGACATGCAAATATGAATGCGAGTTATTCAGAAGCGGTCCTTAAGTAATGTGGAGGCCCTATTAGTATGACTTGGGTGATAGCCATGCAATGCAACCCATTTAAAATCCGGCCCGAAGGCCATGCAAGAAAGTAAAAGTGCGTATTTTAAAATCTTAAATATTTTAATCCTAAAATTCATTTATCTCGAATATTTTATTAGGACTTTTTAAACATATAAAGTTTACAATTTTAGGGTCCTTAAAGAGCCTAAATGATATCGCAAAATCCCAGATCACGTAAAGAAACAAGGAAAACACATGCAGGCATGCAAATATGCAATAAAAGCAAGAAAGAAAGCACTCCATAATAAAATAAAATAGAGCCAAAATGTCGCTGGACCGGCAACATAATCCGAAAAAAGAAAAATGCGGCCGGACTCCGCATATACATGCCCGGTCCTAATTCTATACATGAATATAAAAATACATAATTAAGATACGAGGCACGAGCATCTGCTCCTAGTCCCCTCCACGTGGTTCCCGCGCAAAATGCCTCGGAACCCGTGCCCGTATCTTATTTCTGCTACAGGAATCTCCTAGACTCTAAAAGTACAAAGGAAAATAAAAAGACTCAATCCTGCATGAAAACAAGTGTTAGCGGAAAGCCCACATGAAAATGACGTATAATGAGCCATGATTTATAAATGGGGGAGCTAATAGCACCTGCAAGTAAAAGGATTAGAAATCATCACTTGCTCCCCCATAGTGGTACCTGTGTGTGTATAAATAAGCATGGCTCCCTGCAAAAAAGCGCCCTAACACACTACCATACATATGCAGCATGCAATCACATCACAGGCAAAGTGCAGAAGAAAGATACCTGGCTAGGGCAACCAATCCATCAAAGAATAATAGTCAGGCATCAAAAAGACTACCTAGCAACCTAAGTCCTAGCCTAGCACACCATCTAACAAAAGTGCACAAACCTAGTGCCTAAGTGCAGGGTAAGTCTGGGTTTAGTATGACTTTGACGGGGTCGCCATACCGGCCCCATCCTAAAGATCCGAAGGATCTAAAGGGCGTCACGAAGAGGGGTGACACAAGTTAGATCCAATGGATCCTTAAGCACAATCATACTTGTGCCGATCCCGATGACTTAATTCGCATTGCTCATTGGGATCAACCCAACAAGCAATGCTCGTTAAGGCATCGCGACCGACACGAGGTCACTCTCCTAACGAGTAGGACAAGCCATCGAGGAATGGGTAAGCAAACAGTCATGCAAGAAGCCCACATTGTGATTGCTCGACTGAAGTACGAAACAATCACAACGGGCGCCCAAAAGGGCAAGCACACACATCATGCAAAATGCAAGGATGCTACATGCAAAGAGGATGCACCAAAGTGGTGAAGGTGGAGTATACCGTGAAGGCAGTGACTCAGAAAGAGCGGGCATGTCGTAGTAGCAGCGGCCCAAAGGATGGGTATGCCAAGGAGGCAGTGACCCGGAGGTGGGCATGCCGTAGCGGCAGCGGCCCGGAGGTGGGCATGCCGTAGCGGCAGCGGCCCGAGCAAATGAGTATGTCGAGGAGGCAGTGACTCGGAGGTGAAATAATTCTCACTAGGGAGAATCATAAAAGTGCGGTGCAAATGCAAATGCAAAAAAACAGAATAAGGAGCAACATGCAACCAGACCAACATGCACATGCCAGAAAACATGCAATAAAATGCAAAAGCATACAAACATGAGTGATCGCTCGACCGGACCGTGGTGGCTGGTCAGACCAAAGAAATGGGTGGATTAGTTCGGGGTAACCAATCCGACCCTAAAGGATAGGTGATCGACTCGGGACAGCCGATCGAACCCAACCGAGGATCGGGGATCGGCCCGGGACAGCCGATCAACCCGAAGTGCTCATGCGAACATGCATACAATGCAACAAATGATCACATGCAAAAATGCAACAAGATGATCCATGCACATGGGATGAAACCCAAACGGTCGACGACACGTCGAACTCGTCCTAACGACCTCACATAGGTACCTAGGGTTGACGCACTTGGATCTGTGGCATCGCCGCCTCCGAGTTTTGGCGTGGCTATGTAGAGGGTTTCCCGCTTCGATTTCTCGTAGGGGAAACTCTCCACCGTTTGTAGGGCGGACTAGCTACAAAGCTTTTTCCGCTCTACGAACACCCCGATCTTATAGGACGGACTAGCTACAATGCTTTTCCCATCCTCCAAGATCGAACTCAACTAATCCCTCCAAGGGAGATTAGGAGAGCCAAAATCGTGGGAAATTGGGATTCCAACCCAGCAGGACTAAAGCCTAAAGCTTACAACAGGAAATCGCTCGGCTACGAATAGTACTGGCCAACGCATAGGATTCCTAACCTACGGCTCACTCTAGGTAAATCAACGATCCATCACATAGGCGACTCGACCGGTCGACACATGTCGTCCGACACCTCCACCCCACGCGGGCGACCGAACCCACGTGCCTAGACTGCGACTAAACCTAGGGCCGCCTAAGGGATAAGGATATCTCACCGCCGCGAAGGTTGAAGACGCGTTCTCTTTATGTCGAAGAAGAGCCCACGTTTCCGGCGAACGGCAGGTGTTCGATCCACGTGCCGACACGCCTGCGATGAATTATGCAAATAAAGGGGCAACACGGGAGGAATATAAAGTACCAAAAATAAATAATTTAAGCATTGGAAAAATATGAGACGACACATATACCTTCACGAAGGGGTCACTTGATGGGTTTCGTGCATCGCAACTCCGTCACTGCTTTGTAAGTGGTCGCCGCTAAAGCACAAGCAACGATGTTGCTGCGGGAGGAAGGTATGTAGATGACATCGAGGGTGGACAGCATAGTGAAGGGCGGAACCAAATTTATTTTGAAGAAAAATAGTGAGATGAGGGGTTGCACAAGGATTTCTGCTCGAGATAGAGCTGAGCCGGCTGCTAGAACTTGCCAGCGTAAGGGGCCGATGAGGCTCGTCGGCCGGAGAGGACCGAGGCACGAAGAGCTAGGACCTAAGGCTGTTTTGCGAAAGAGAGGGAGCGCTTGGGCGATTGCTTGGGAAACGAGTCTCGAGGGAGGCAGTGCTGGACTTCACCGGAGAGGAGGAGAGCTCCGGCGAAGGGAGGACGTCCGGCGGCGGCGAGCTTCGACGACGAGCACGCTAGGGTTCGCGAACGGGATGGCGGCTGGGTTCATTTCGCGAAACAGCGATGGAGAGATGAGGGGAGAAATTAGGATGCGTGAGTTTTTTTTTAAAGATAATATAATAATAATATTATAATAATAATAATGATAATAATAATATTATTATTATAATTATCCTCCGCGTTCTTTTAGCGTGTATACGTCCTTGCAGCGAAGTAGATGTCCTTCTTAGCTAAAATTGATGTTCTGGATTCAATGGTGCAGTTCGTTTCGTCATCTGGGGTCGTTCGGGACCGCTCGAGCCACCTTCTGAGTAATTTGTCTAAAAAGAATAATCCGCATATTTTAAGTCTGCCCGCGGTGTCATAACAAATTGAACATCATCCGTAGGTAAAATCGACGTCCCGGACACAATCGTGTGATCCGTTTCGTCATCCGGAGTCGTTCGAGTGACTTTCAGACGATCGCGCTAAAAACGATAATTTGCACAATTTTTACCCCGCCCGCAAAGCCGTAGCAAAATAGATGTCCTTCCTAGGTAATATCGATGTCCCGGACACACTCGCGTGGTCTGTTTCATCGTCAGGGGTCATCTGAAAAAGCTCGCAGGTGGATGGACCAATTTAAGCTAATTTCCCGCACATGTAATATATAAAAAAAAATGATGCCAACAAAGGGTCATCTGAAAAAGATCTCAGGTGGATGGACCAATTTAAGCCAATTTCTCGCACATGTAATATATAAAAAGAAATGATGCCAACAAATCTTTCATTAACCTTAACCTCATTGCAAGGGAAATGATACACTCTCCAATTTGAACAGTTCTTTGCAAAATAATAAAATTGTATTTAGAAATAGTAAATTTACTTTAAAGTTTAGAAGGTAGTTTGGTAAACTTAGTTCAATTAGCATCATTAAACACTAGCAACTTGTGCTTTTCACTTGTAAGTTTTAGATAGTTTGAATGTTGTGTTTTAATGCTACTATCATAAATTTATGCCTTATCTTTCAGATCAATAACCAGGAATCTACTAGAGCCTCGTATTACTTAAGTGATACATATATTTGCTTTTGTATCTTAGTGACTATATAAAAAATATATAAATATACAAGCACCATATTAAGTTTTTTGCACCGTTTCCGGGGATGGTAATGGTAAATTTAGTAGTATTTGAAAGACTTTTGTTTGATTTATAGAACTTATATTTGTGTATTGCTTATTTTTAAGTGTGTTGACTGTGTTTGTTTATGCGTAGTATTGGATTTAAAGGTTTAATACTTGACGACCCAGAGTAAGCACGTACTATTACAAAAACTTGAAAACAATAAAAAGAATCTAAAAATTTGAACAAATGGCGAACAACTTAGATAATCAAGGAATTGAAAAAGTACATCAACAGAGACCTTTAAGAGATTATGTCAATCCTACAGCAGATGAAATTCAGTTAACTATTCAAAATCCCGACGTTGTTACTGATTCATTTGAGCATAAACCTACTATTATTCAGATGGTATAAGATAATCAGTTTGGGGGAACATCTATGATCCCCAAAAATTTATCCTTATAATTTTCAATTTATAATTCTTTCCAATGATATTATCTCCTTTTTTACAACGACGCCAAAAACTTGATTCCGCCAAATATTTATGCGTACGATTTATATATGAAATTATACTTTAATTATTTATAATATGGGATACTACATAAGTATACATATAATTTATCAAGTAATATAGGACTTTTTGATTAATCCCAGAGATATCAAACCCACAGGTAAATATCTAAAATTTTAAAGAAATAAAAAAATAACTTTTTACTTTTTAAAATGATGTTGTAAAGTATGTTTTAAGATCTAAAGTTTTTCAAACTTATTTTTGATATTTTCTGAATAAAAAGTTAAGTAATCAACTAAAGCTAACACAACTATAAAATAGTATGAAAGAAAATGAGAATAACATATCTTTTCCCTCTTTCAATGAATCAGTAATAATTATGGAATTTCGTTATGGAAGTATCTAAGTGTGTTGTGCCAATTAGAAGCAATTATATTTTTTAGCCTTACTTGGTTCTATAAAAAACATTGGTTAATTTAAAGTTTTGAAATCATGTAGATGAGTTAGGCAGGGAAGATACTAGCTCTCACTCTAGAGTTCCCTCGATTACCTTCACCTCGGGGCCAACATCACATAACAAAATTTAAAACATCAAACCAAATTAGGGGGCTTTAGCATGTCACTCTAAAGTCCTCCAATTTTACTCCCCATTAAAAATATATCTTCTTATTTATTTGCACCTAACCATATGGATTACAATTTTCACCCATACAATTGCATGTGATTATTTCCAATTGTTGATTGAGACAATACCGCATTGGTTCTTACATGTTCTCACAACAAATTTTAACTTCTTAATTGACCAAATCAAGAGGTAAATGAAGTGCAAGGTAGTGAATCATTACAACTTCTTCCAACATTGAAATCCTATACTTCACACAACTTCCTTCCATAATTTAATTACTTCATCATTTAAAAGGAAAAAGATAAAGAAAACTACTCAGAATTAATTGAGAAAACACAATTACAAATTGATTTGAAAGTAGAAATCATAGTGAATACACAATAAGTCTTACTTTAAAACCAAATGTAAAACAAGATCAACACTTATATGAAAATCCTCTCCATAAGACTCTTGAAGTTTTTTTGAAACATTGCTTTCTCTTTACAAGATACAATAGAGGCTGGCGCCCAACTCCGTTGACTCTGAATCTCTTTTCTACTCTTAATAAAAACTAGTTACAATAGATAATAAAAGTGGTGAAGTGGAAAGGTGTGCTCTCAATAACTCTCTAACAAAAACTTTACTCTTAACACTAATCACACCCTCCAACAACAACCCATTTTTCTATTCTTCAAGTCTTCTTTTTAAAATTTTCCAAAAGGTGCATTGGTGACTCTTCAAATCATGTCTAGATTTAATGTATCAACTAAAGAATGCATCTATTCAATCAAATATGCTGCCCAAATGAAGTTAAGGATGTTACCATCAAAAGTTATTTCAAACACCCCTTGAAAATGATGCTAAATTTGATTTCATTCATATTTTTTAACTGTCGTGCCTATGCTCCAAGGTTCCGGTGCTTAGCCACCACAGGTCAAAATTTTTATTCTTCAAATTTTTGCTCCAAATTTGATCCTCTTTTTCTCCTTTCATCATAGTCAGTCATTTTAATCATACCTAAAAGAAAAACACAAATATACCTTCCATTAAAGTGCAATATCATCAAAAATAGGTTTAAAAATGTATTTTAAAAACACTATATATGTTAGGTCAATCAAAATCCCCCAAACTTAAAATTTTACTTGTCCTCAAGTGACACTTAATCACACAGAAAATCTTAATATGAAAATTATGCAAATGAGTTTCTTTAGGAAGGTTTCAAAATTTTGTTCTAGAAATGAAATAGTTCAATTTAGAAAAAATTTTAGTAAATGAGATCAACTTAAAGTTTAGAAGGTTCTTGAGTAAAGGATAATGAAAAATATCAGCTCCTATATAATTCAGAAATACTTATAGATTTTTCAAAATATAGGATTCAAACATTTCATCTTCCTCACTTAAAATTTTCATTTGGAAATAATTTTACTTACTATATTATAACCTTAAGCTTTAGATTTTCTTAAAACATATATTTTAAACTTTAGGTACTGAACTAGTTTTTGATTAGACCCTTAAATCCTCAAGCTTCTTCTTCTTTTTTGCATACTATTTTTTTTCTTCTTTTTCTTTTTCCTTTTCTTTTTTGTTTTCTTTTTCTTTTTTTTAATAAGGCAAGAATTACTATATTTGGATATGCTTTTAATGATTTTGAATTCCACCATTTCATTTACAACAAAGGTCTGATATATATATCCATCACTTAAAAATTATAATAATAGTGTTGAAAATTATTTATCAATAAAAGAAATTTAAGCTTTGAAAAATAAAAGTGAAATCTTCTATTTATTCAAAAATATAACACTTCTTACTAAAGATAGTTTAACTATATTTAACATTTCTTTACTAAGAAAATTTTAACTTTAAATTTTTCATCATTACTTTAAATTTTAACTAAATTCACTTACTCATTTCTATATTTAAAATTTTGCTTCCCTAATATAACTTCATATACATAATTATTTTCAATTGAAAATCAAATTTTATTTAAGTATTCATGAGAACAAATAAAATTTTTTTTTTTAAATTCCCCCCAAACTTTAATTTTTAATTAGGATAAAATATTTAAGCATAAAAATGATACATGGGTAAGAATTAAAAAACTAGAATAACATGCTTGCTGGAATCTTAATAATCTAAATATGCAAGTATAACAATTTAAAAAAAAGGAGTAAAAAGAAATCAAATTCAATTTTTCAGTTTTTCATAAAATAGAAATTTCAAAATTTCAAAAGACTTCTACAATAGTGGAGGTTTTCAAAGCAAATACACACCAATTTAACATAAACACAAATCACAACATACTAGAAAATAAATGGTAGCAAATTTTAAAAAGTTTAAACATGTTATATAAATAGTGGTTTCTAATACTGTTCTAAATTTTTCTAATATTTATAGGAATTAAATTAGACACTACTAAAAAACTTAAACACTAGAAACACATAAAAAAAATTATTACCACAAACACCTCACATATTACAACATAAAACATCAATCCAATACACAAACATATGTATGTGCATAATAGAAATAATCCAACTAAAATGTAAATAACATCAGAGTTCATATCAAAACACAATAACAAATAAAAATCCATACATTATAAAACACAAATACAAACATAACAAACTCAATAACATATATAAAAAAAATTAAATCCTACTCATCATCCTCATCATCATCATCTCTCTCATTCCAATCTCTGGATGACACATAAGGTATAAAATAAGGATGAGGAGGAAACTCAGCACTATGATCTTCTCTAATCAGTCTATCTAGGTACTGATGATAGTTCCCTCATAATCATCATGTTTCTGAATATACCTCTCAATATTCTCTACCTTTCCATCCATATCTCTAATATGCTTTCTGGTAAGACTCACCTTCTTCAAAATCTTCTGTAATAATCCAGTCTGTGAATCTCTGGAGGATGATGCATATGCAGTAGAAGCAGAAGCACTGGAAGCTCTAACAGATCCTCCTTTCCAGCCAAATACAGATGTACAGTGTAAGTGTTCACATTTACACTGGTAATAGGTCTAAGTGGCTGAAGAACCTCTTCCCATGTTTCAGACTTAACACCAAACTGCTCACAAATTGAGTTATTCAGTGAAGAAAATCCCATATCTGCAGTAGTAACAGCTTTGACACAGTTTAAAATATAATAAAAAATAATAGCTCCAATATCTAAAGGCTTTCCCTACTGAATATAATGGTTCATAACAACTCTCTCCCTTGTAACTTCACTAACATGACTTAAAGGCAGAAGCTTAGATGAGATGAAGTAATGTCATGCCTTTAAAGTGGCATTCCACTTAGAGGCTTGAAAATTCACTCTTCTTTCATTTGTAATCTTCCACAAACCTCTTTCATCGGTAAGAAGGGCCATAATCTCATCTAACTCTCCCTCAAAAGGATGATAATTTGCATAAAAACAAAAAATCATAGAAGATAATTGGTAAAAAGTATTAATTACCCTCAGGTGAAAAATCCACTTGTCGCCCACTAACCATCACTAAATTTTCCTCAGCTGCTGGCAAGTTAGCATAGAACTCTCTCACCACAGAAACAACTACAACAGCGGAGAAGCAACAATATCTTTCTCAATTCCTTCTAGCAATCATCTCCTCAATATCTCCTCCTGACTTGCTAAAAACTCATTTTGGAATCAATTTTTGTGATGCGAGTGCATCAACGTAGCGATTCTCTGCTCGAGAACTGACAAATCTGTCGGAATCAAATTTTGCTTTTTCTTTCGAGTGTTTTGACTTTGGAGCCATCTATAAAAATTTACAAAATATTCACCATAAATTCCATATTTAAACTAAACTTGTTAACTCAACTTCCAAAGGTAAACTCCACTAAATCCAAGCAATTTCACATGCTTTTCCTCAAGTTTTCATCATGAATAGTGATTTTCAGAATTTTCAATAATGTACTCAAAATATATGGTGAAAATCAAACATTTTTAATTAAGAGTAGTGATCATACCTTAACGAATTTAAATCCAACAAATTTCGATGAAATCGGCTCTAAAACGATCCAAATTATTGATGCCCTAGGCTCTTATTTCGCAAAACCGAGAGGTTAAAGGTGATGGGGGTGTTAAAAATGAAAATTTTCGGTTTTTTAGCTGCAAAAAATCTATTTTCGTGAACCAGAGCCTATGCGCGAGGAATACAATGCATAGCCATGAAATCTGGCGCTTATGCGCAGTTGATTTGGCACTTAGCCGCCAGTGCCCAAAATTTGGCAATTAAGTGAATTCCATCAAAAATTTGAGTTAATCACCTTTAATCACTTCAAATAATTATTTCTCCCCATAAACTCTTCTAATACTCCAAAAGTACCCTTTAATCTCTAATGATTCCACACAAATCTTACACAAACAAAAAAATATATTACTTAAATATCAAAACTTACTTAAGACAAACTACAAATTTCTATCCAAACACTTTGGATGAAATTCCCCAATACATAAGTTCAGACACATGTAATTAAACACAAATTTACATCATTGAGATGTAACAAACACATGTAAAGTGCAACAAACACAAAAATTAATTAGGTCAAACTTTAACTAGACTTAATTAAATCTTAAGTCTTACATAAATAAGGCTTGAATGGTCTTTAATTCTAATTAAGTCTCATCTACTTATAATTAATTAACTTTTAAGTATTACATAAATAAGCTTTAAATCTTAATTAAGTTTATTTTAATTAGACTTAACTTAAACTTTAGATTCAAACTATATTGAACCTAACTTGACATTTCTAACTTAAGTAACTTAGGTCCAACCTAAATTGAACCCAAGTTAAACTTTAGGTTCAACCTATATTGAACCTAACTCGACATTTCTAACTTAGGTTCAACCTAAATTGAACCCAAGTTAAACTTTAGTTTCAACCCATATTGAACCTAACTCGACATTTATAACTTAGGTTCAAATTGAACCAAGTTAAACTTTAGGTTCAATCCATAATGAACCTAACTCAACATTTCTAATTTTGGTTCAAATTGAACCCAAGTTAACTTAAAATTTAGGTTCAATCCATATTGAACCTAACTCAACATTTCTAACTTAGGTTCAACCTAAATTGAACCCAAGTTAACTTAAACCCATATTGAACCTAATTTAATATCTTTAACTTATGTTCAATCTAAAATTGAACTCAAGTTAATCAACAACCCACGTTAAACCGAAATTAAACTTTTGACTTAAAACAATTTAAGTCAAAATTCTTAATTTAAGTTCAAAATTCTTTAAAGATCAAATCAAAGATATTAGATTCAAACGACATTGAATGTAATTATTAAAGATTTTATCTATGTCTAATACATATTAGACTT
The DNA here is from genome assembly GCA_022702705.1 of Papilionanthe hookeriana x Papilionanthe teres. Taxonomy (NCBI): domain Eukaryota; kingdom Viridiplantae; phylum Streptophyta; class Magnoliopsida; order Asparagales; family Orchidaceae; genus Papilionanthe; species Papilionanthe hookeriana x Papilionanthe teres. Next base: position 144,965,356 of record CM040428.1, read on the forward strand.
AAAACCTTTTTAGACTCAAATGACATCGAGTCTAGAATTCTAAAATCTTAATAATGTTAGATTTTATCTCAGTCTAATATATTAGACTTAACACATTTTATATTTAAATTGAATCTAAAATTCTAAAATCTAACATATGTTAGATTTTATCTAAATCTAATACATATTAGACTTAACATTTTTTATATTAAAATGACATTGAATCTAAAAATATAAAGTCTAATTTATGTTAGATTTTATTTAAGTCTAATCCATATTAGACTTAATATTTCTTTCAAATGACATTGAATCCAAAATACTAAAATCAACATTAACACTGTTAGATTCAAAAGATAAAATCTAAAATTTTGTTAGACTTTATCTAATTTACATTAAACTTCACAATTCAAAATGAATATAACACTCTTACAGATTAAGAACAAGTGTTAAGTTTTCTTTGCATATTATGTGCTAACTCTGTTTTGCAGGACGATCGAGATGAAACGATGACATTAGTTTCGTTCTAGATTTTCTTTGCATGTTATAAGGTGTGTTAACTCTGTTTTGTAGGACCATATTCCAAAGACAAAACAACGACATACAACAGAATGAAAAAACAAAATTGAAACTTTTAGGTTAGCCACATAATCTAAAACAAAGATATAACATAAAACACACACAAAATTTTCTGTCCTTACCTTATTGAGCTTGCATTACTTATGAGGGGGGATATCCTATCCTTACCTTATATTAGATGTAAACCATTCTTTTATTATTAATAAAAATTCCTTTCTCTAAAAAATAATAAATAAATAAAACACACACAAAATGACGTAACAACAACATGACAAAATAAAACCAAAACTTTTAGGATAGTCACCAAACAAATGATAACAATGACAATAAAATGACAAACAACAAAATAAAATAAAACAAAAATGATATAATAAATGACATTGACAAAAATAAATTTTTAAGGGTAGTATGACACATTACCCCTAGGATTGAACGTTGACGTCTTTTTCCTTATTCTTGAAACTTCTTAGAAAACAAGTGATTAGCATTAATCAATAGTTTTTTAGACAATCATAATTGTCTAAGATATAATTAACTAGAGGAGCTTGCTCTCATAGGAGATTTAAGAACTCAGGAGAGATATTACATCTAGAAAGCTCTAGTTACTACAATTTCCTTATCCTTATATAGACCTTCTAGGATAAGACATTTTAGAATTTTTTTTTGTAGGGATTATCACCTACATCTCTTTTTCTACTATTTTTTATCTTATTAGCCCTTAATTTCTTCAAATTTCTTATTATCTAAGGATTCTTTTATGTGATCCAAAGAAACAATATTTATTGAACATTAGGGTAATATTATAGATAAACAGAGTGGCGACTCCAAACAATGACATCGACATCAACCTGAGAAAATCTCCAACCAGGCTATGAACGCTGACAGTAGGAAAGTCATTCAATGTCTCATAGCTTTTGCCACTGAGAGGGTCTGACTTTCAAATTTAAATTGATTCCCAGCCATCCATATAAACCAAGAAACAATGAAAGGAATAATTTTAGCTTTCAAAACTTTCTAGTTTGGGCAACAAGTGTGGAGGAGTAACAATTGCAAATTGATTTAAGTCCAAATGTAGCTGCTGAGTAAATTCTGTCCAGACCTACTGTGAATATATGAATTCAAAGAAAATATGGGGAATTGATTCCTCTTCCTCCCATCATAGACTACATCCAGAGGGGCTCTTAAGTCCATTTAATCTTAGTATATCATCAGTGAGGAAAAATTTGTGAAATTATCTCCAACTGAAGTAAGACATAGAGGGGGAAAAACTCCTCTGCCAAATAAATTCCCCCAAGGTACACTTTCCCAACTGTATAATTTTGAGTATATGGCTTTTCTAATGCTTTGGTGCTTGTGAGTATGCCAAAACCACCCTATTAGTCCTGTGCCTATCAAAATTGAGCTTAGAAACTTGTTATACCGAGTGAGGTTGGAGGAGGATTTGATTTGGGGCACCAATTATCAAGACAAAAGTCTACATCACCTTTACCAAGGTTTTAAATATATAAATCTTTTGCTAATAGCTTGTTTTTAAGCATGTTGACCCAGGTCTTGAAATCCCCAATTTTTCTAGCAATGAGGTTGGGGTGAATGTCCTTGCAATATTTCCCTTTCATGAATTTTGCCCATAATGAAGACTGTTCCCTGAATCTGATCGAGAGCTTACAATAGTTCACCTGAAGGAGATGTTAGAGACCTTTGAAACCCATACCTCCAGCTAGTGTAGGTTTGCCAGCTTTCTGCCAAGAAGCTCAATGGTGTTGTTGTCTTTGTCCAAGCCATAAAAATCTATTGAAAACCCTTTCAAGTTGCACTTGGGTAATTTTCTTCATATTAGTAATCTGGATTACGTAGGAGGGGAAGGTGGTTAATATACTTTTATGCAAGGTTATCCTACCTCCATTGGAGAGGAAGATATTGGGTCCAACAGGTGAGCTAAGAAGTAATCTTACCCAGGATTTCCTCATACTGAGATTGTTTAAATCTACCCTTAATTAGAAGAATACCAAGGTACTTAAAAGGGTGTTGTGCTTTAGAGAATTCAGTGTAATTAGAATCCAATGCTTAATATTAGGATTAATTCTTCTGTGAAAGAGAATAACACACTTGTATGGACTGAGCTGCAGGCCAGAGTGAAGCTAGAAGAGGTATAAGCATTTATGAATCTTTTTGACTCCATGTTTGCTAGCACTAGAGAAGACCATAAGATCATCAGCATAGGCCAAGTGAGAGATTACTTGTTTAGGCTTATGGTGATACCTAGAATAATTCTGTGAGATCACCATATTGTTAAGAAATCTGAGGAGATAATTTGAGGCAAAGATAAAAATAGTGGGGGAGAGAGGGTCCCCTTGCTTAAGGCCTCTGGTAGCTGCAAAAGACCCCTAAGATTCACCATTCAAAATTACTAAGTGAAGATTGTTGCTCATCCATCTGTAGATCAGATTGCAAAAATCAGTATGGAAACCTCTAACAGAGAGTACCTCATTGATAAAATCCTAGGATATGGTGTCTGGTACACATAAAATATATAGTGTTTTTAGATACATTTTTATACCTATTTTTGATGATATTGCACTTTAATGGAAGGTATATTTGTGTTTTTCTTGCAGGTATAATTAAAAAGACAGACTATGATGAAAGGAGTAAAATAGGATCAAATTTGGAGCACAAATTGAAAGGTATGCAAAATTGGCCTCTAGCGGCTAAGCACCGGACACTTGGCGCATAGGCGCCACAGTTAAAGTGACGAATTTTATTTGATTTTGGCGCAAATTTGAAGGGATTTTAAAAGCATTGTTTGGTTTAAACTTCACTGATGTCCCATCAGCACAAAAATTCATTTAAAATTTGAATGGATGAATGTATTCTTGGTGGATACATTGAATCTGGACATATTTTAAAGAGACACCAAGGCATCTTTTGGAAAATTTTAAAAAGAAGACTTGAAGATCAGAAAAAGGGTGTGATTGGTGTTAAGAGTAAAGTTTATGTTAGAGAGTTATTGAGAGAACACCTTTCCACTTCACCACTTTTATTATCTATTGTATCTAGTGTTTATTAAAACTAGAATAAAGATTTAGAGTCTACGGAGTTGGGCGCCAACCTCTATTATATCTTGTAAAGGGAAAGCAAAGTTTCAAAGGAACTTCAAGATTGTTGTGGAGAGAATTTTCAGATAAGTTTTTATCTTATTTTACATTTGGTTTTATAGTAAGACTTGCTGTGTTTTCACTATGATTTCTACTTTCAAATAAAGTTGTGATTGTGTTTTCTCTATGAATTCTTAGTAGTTCTCTTTATCTTTTTCCTTTTAAATGATGAAGTAATTAAATTATGGAAGGAAGTTGTGCGAAGTATAGGATTTTAATGTTGGAGAAGTTGTGATGATTCACTACCTTACACTTCATTTACCTCTTGATTTGGCCAATTAAGATGTTAAAATTTGTTTTGAGAATATGTAAGAACCAATGTGGTATTGTCTCAATCAACAATTGAAAAGAATCACATGAAATTGTATAGGTGCGAATTGTAGTCCAGATGGTTGAGTGCAAATAAATAGGAAGATATGTTTTTAATGAGGAGTAAAATTAGAGGACTTTAGAGTGACAGACTAAAACCCCCTAATTTGGTTTGATGTTTTAAATTTTGTTATGTGATGTTAGCCCCCAAGTGGAGGGAATCGAGGGAAATCTAGAGTGAGAGCTAGTATCTTCCCTGCCTAACCCATCAACATGATTTCAAAATTTCAAATTAACCAATGTTCTTTATAGAACCAAGTAAGGGAAAAGAATATAATTGCTTTTATTTGGCACATCACACATATATACTTCTACAATGAAATCCCATAATTATTACTAATTCATTGAAAGAGGAAAAATATATTTTATTCTCATTTGTTTCATATAATTTGAAAAACTTTATATCATAAAACATACTTTACAAAATCATTTTAAAAAGTAAAAGGTCATTTTCTTATTTCTTTAAAATTTTAGACATTTCCCTGTGGGTTTGATATCTTGGGGCTTAATCAAAATGCCCTATATTACTTGATAAACGATACATATACTTGCATAGTATCCCAAATTTTAAATAATTAAAGTATAACTTCATATCTAAATCGTAAGGCTAAATATTCAGGGATCAAGTTTTTGGCACCGTTGCTGGGGAAATTAATTAAAATATTATTTAAAGAAATTTTAAGAAAAATTAAGTTTTTTACTTTTCATTATTTTTGTTAGTGTGTTTTATTTTATTTTGTTAATTTTGTATGCGTAGTTCAGATTCTGAGGGACTTGTGCCTTACGATTCTGAATTAGAGAGAACTTTTAGAAAAATTAAAAAAATTAAAAATACGGAAATATATAAAAATATTCAAGAAATGGAAAATCAAAATCATCAAAAAGTTAAAATCCATCAATAATTTAGACCTTTAAGAGATTATGCTAACCATACAATGGATGAACTTCATGGTAGTATTCAACACCTGTTGTAGCTACTGATTCATTCGAACATAAGCCTGCTATTATCTAGATGGTATCTAATACTCAGTTTGGGGGAACACTAACTAAAGATCCTAATTTACATCTTGCCAATTTTCTAGAATTGTGCACTACTTTTAAATACGATGGTGTTTCAGCCAATGCTATTAGAATTAGACTTTTTCCTTTTTAACTGAGAGACAAAGCTAAGATTTGGTTAAATTTGTTAGCACCTGGATCTATCAGAACTTGGGGTGAATTAGCACAAAAATTCCTTCCTAAATATTTTCTACCATCGAAGACTGCAAGTTTAGAAATGATATTACATTTTTTTGTCAGTTTGAAGGAGAATCTATATATGAAGCATGGGAACATTTTAAAGATCTCCTAAGAAAGTGTCCACATCATTCAATACCAGATTGGTTAATAATTCAGACCTTTTACAATAGATTAGTTGGATCTCTTAGATCTATTATCGATGCCGCTGCTGGTGGTTCATTGATGTATAAACAGTTTGCTGATGCTTATGCTTTAATTAAAGAAATGTCTACTAATAACTTTCAATGGCCTTCTGTTGACCTCATTTTTGATGAGGTCTTCTTTTCTCTCTTTAGTACTTAGGATCTAGCCTTAGGCTTTTCCTTTGACTGTCTTAGAGGATTAGAATTGGGACCCACCACCTAGAAATTCAAACCACTTCTTAACTCCCTGAAAACTCCACAAACTCGACCGTAGACCCCTAATCACCTAGAGGGTCGAAATCAAATGTGGAAGTTTAAAAGATGAGTTCCTATAGGACTCTTCGGCCTTAGGATCGCCCCGGTGGCCTCGGTCCAGTGAAGGGCCGACTTACACACACACTACACCTATACACTACACTTTTACACACATCCTAAAAACACACCCATACCTAACTCGACCTCCCGACTCATGAAAGGTGATTCACATGGATGGTCCTTAACCCCTAAGCCCTCGGCAAGAGGGTTAGGAACAACATAGCTGGATGCCTCAAATGAGTCCCTTCATGGCTCATGTGGGCTTGATATGGCTTCATGGCTCAACAAAATGATTTCATTCCACTTACAATTACTCAATCTTCATTTTTGCAAATTTTCAATTTTTGACCGCCAGGACCCTGCACCCGCCTAGCCTACCCAAAGCCCTTGAAATTACCAAAATTTTTCAAAATTTCCAAATCACCCAAAATTCCCCAAAATTAACCTTGAAAATTTCCTCACCAATCAAGTTGATCACCCATAGCCAAAAATACCAAAAATTCCAAAAATACCTCCCAATACCCTCCAAATACCCAAAATACCCCTCTTGACCCAAAAATCCAAAAATTTAGAAAATTCCCATAAAATTCCAGAAAATCCCAAATATTCCCAATTTCATTTTGTTCAACTACACTATGGGTTAATTTTGTCAATTTACCCCACTATTGTCAAAACCCCCAATTTGACCCATTTTAACCCTAAGTGAACCCAATGTCAAGCCAAATCTACCCAATTGACCCAAATTCTGGTCCAATTCAATTCTAAACTTCAATTTAACATTGCCAACACCAATCTAGACCAGATCCAAGTCCAATTTGATTGACATTTGAATCCAATTTCACTTTTGGCCTTAAAGCCCAATTTGGACCCATGACCCAAACCAAACCCAAACTAATCCAATTCAACTCCAATTAACCCCAAACCTTTTCTAAACCTTCCTCAACATCCCCACAAACAAAACACTAACATGATTTACCCAAAATTTAGACCCAAACCCCACTCAAATTCAACCCAAAGCCAAAAAGCCCAATTTTGACCTAAACCCAAACCTAACCCAAATAAGCCCAAACCCCAAAATCAAAACCCAACCAAAGTCAAAACCTCTTTGAAACACTCCCATAAACATTTCCCAACATTTATTTTACATCAATTTCTACCCTAGCCCAAAATTGGCCCAAGTTAGCCTAATTTGATCTACATTGGGCCATTTACCAAAGAGGTCCAAATCCAACCCAATTCAAGCCCAAACCACTTCAAATTTATTCCAAATCATTCATGAAACATTCCTAAATTAAATTCAACACTTATTGGATCCAATCCTTTGCAAAATTCTCATCCTAAAATTTGTTTTGAAATCTAAAAGCCCACTCTCTAAACCATCTTGAAAGCCCATCCAAAGTGAAATCCAAAAGCCCAAAGCCCACATGGCAATTCCTTCTCATCATCCCTTTAATTGGGATCAATTCCTAAGTCCCAAATCAATCATCAAATCAACCTAAATCAAGCACCATCTAAATTTTTCACTAAATTGCCAAAATACCCAAATTCCTTTTTCATATAAATGGATCTACTTTTCCTAAGTCAAGGATGAGCCAAATGAAGCCACATGCAAGCCATGGACAAGCCACATGAAGCCATGGAAGGTTTGACATGTGACCAAGCCATTAATGGCAAAAGGAGGACCCCCTTTCCTAATCCTTCATTAAGCCTTTTTAACCATAAGCATGTGACATACTAAACCATGCTTAGCCACCTCACCATGGATGGAGACTTCACCACTCTATAGCAGCTGACCCAAGTGACTCTTTTCAGCCCAAAACCAGGCCTTGGGTGGTGCACCTAGCCCAAAAGGATGGGTTGATCCAAATCAAGCCAAAGTGGCCTCTCCCCCATACCATTTTAATCCAAGAACTTTACACATGTCCAAACCCAATCGACTTCACCATTGCCAAGCCCCGACCTCCCTGGTCAAGATGGTGACCCTCGCTCGCCGGCCAGCCTACCGGGCCGCCGGAAAACACCACACCCGAGAGCATCATGTGAGCCCAAGCTTGGAATTCTCACTCGCCGAGTTGCCCCATGCCCAATGGCCTCCATGGCCGTTCTTCTCCTCACCAGAAGCAGCTCGATCCCAAGCCCTAACTCCCCCGGGAGAGCCTCCAACCAACTCTATTTAAACCCCACCTCTCTCGGCCATGGGAGAGGTGCTGAACCAACCTTAAGGAAACTCGCCAAAATCATTCCGGACCACTCTCTACACATGAGAGCACTTGATTCCCACTAGATTCCAGCCCCAATTCCTCTAGCCGAGCTCAATTTTGAGTTCAAACTTCAAGCACAAAACCAGGACACTTCTTCACAATGGACCAATCCCCAAATTGATTGATCCTACACGTTCACTCGCACCAAGGGAAGAATTCCACCAGCAAAAGCCCCTCTCCGAGCCACCCATCTGTTCCAGACTCCAAGCTTTGTAATCGGCTGTGGTCGAAATCCTACCTAGACAATTCACTAGACCAGGAGACTTCATCTGGAGCTTGCTGGGACGCAATCGAAGGTGACACAACCCTCAGATTGAAGCCACATTCCTCTGAGCAAAGGTATGAGCTAACTCTTTATCCCGATCTTCTGGAGATTCTCCATTTCAAATGCCTTAATTTCAATGCATGATCACCGTATAGATGTATTCGCCTCTTCAAGACGAATCCATAGAGCACAAGAACACGAAAATCCGTTAAGTATTGAGTGAGATATTAAGGATTTAGTGTGGACGGTTCTCGGGCTAGGATGCTTGGGGACGATGAACGGATTCCGTTCATTTAATACACGTGCGGACAGACGGCCAGGATCGCGCCGGATGAGGAGACGGAACGATACAGCGGGCCCCTGGAGCGCTATGTCGGATGGCGGAACCGAATCAAAACACGCCGCGTGGCCTTTCGGAGACGCCGAGGTTGAGTCAGCGCCGCGTGGATAAGTAGAAAAATAGGTTATTTTTCTATTTATTTAATTCCCTAAACTTCAAAAATGCATAACTTTGTGTAGGAAAATCAGAAAAATAAAATAAAAATACCCTCTTGCTCGATGAACAGAGGAGAATAATGCGGAAAAGAAATCATTTAATTTCATCAAGTATTTTATTTTTAATAATTTATTTACTCTCTGCACATTTTCAATTCTCAATGCATGTATACAATTCACCATGGCATGAGACCATAGAGCTTTTGAAGCCTCTGAATTTGGGAACATTCCCTGAATTTTCCAAAGTCAGAGGCCATCCCTATGAAGAGTTATTGATTTTTCAACTCTAGGTTGCTAGTTTGAGTATTTTAATTCCAATAATTAGCATATTGTGAAATAAATTCTAGGAAAATTTGGTGATGTTTATTATGACCAGAGGAACCTAGGAAAAATAGGTTTTGAATTAATCCACTTGGAATAACCCTAATTGGCTTAAACACCTAAAATAGGTCCTTAATTAACTAGAGCTAACCATACATCAAATTGACTTGAAATCAATTCTGCACTGACCTTTAGGATCTGAGGAACCCACTATAAAAATTTGAAGTCAATTGGACTTGGTTAGCCCTACTAAATGGGTTGATTAAGTCATTTAACCAATTTAAACATTAAAAATTCATAACTTTCAAAATACTTTTAAAAAATTCACTAAATTGGTTTTGGAGCCTCTCTGATATCAGGGGAATTTAAGAAAAATAAAATTGCAATTTTTTAAAAAATTTGATTTTTTGCATTATTTCAATAGTTTTAATAATTAAAAAATAATAAAAATCACAAAAATAATAAAATTCACCAAAATGTCACATTTTTAATTTTAATCACTTAGGAACAAACCCCATATTTTTCTTAAGTCTATATGATGAGATATTAAATTTTAAAGCCCTAAGGTAATTTTAAAATTTAAAAAATATATTTTTTAGCATTTCTACTAAAATAATTCTAATAAATCAAAGAAAAATCAAAAAATTGTAAAAATTAATTGTCTGATTTCCTTGATATCAGGGAAATTTTTGAAAAATATAAAATTCATTTTTCAACCTTTATTTTATTTTTAAATTAATTAATACTCCAAAACTCAAAATAATTATAATAAAAAGAATATAATTCAAAAAATCACCAAAATTGGTCCAAGTGGTCCTCTGGTCATTAGAAATGTTCCATAATTTTCTTAAGGACAGAAACTTTCCCTTGGTCATATTATTAAATTTTCCTTGGAAATCCCTATTTTCCACCAAAAATAATTACATAAATAAATTAAATACAAAAAAATCACATTTTCTCCTCTCATGCCTTTATTGACATATGAGTGAAGTCACATAAAAATTTCAAGTTCATTTAAGCTCAATTTAGTGAGTTATGAAATTATTAAGGTTGAAGGGCAAAATGGTAATTAAAATTTTAACCTTTAATTAAAACTTTAGGCTTAATAAAATTAAAGAGTAAAATATTTGATCCTAATCTAATTTGGATGATTGAAATTTAAATAATTAAAGGGTAGAAACCTACTAAACAATTTAAAAATAATTAAAATAAACCTTAATCAAATAATTAATTAAATTTGGAAGAATAATAGAATTGGAATTATTAAAATAGGAATATTATTAGGAAGAGATTTGTTCTTTAATTTAAGAATCCCTAAATTATTCATCTCAATAATATTTAATTCCAAACTAAAATGATAATTCAAATTTAAGATTTAAAATGCTAAAAGACTTAATCATTAAATTAAATTAAAGTTAAATTATTTAAATTAAACCCTTTTAAAATTTCAATTAAATTAATACTTTAACAATTACAATTAAATCTTCTTTAAAACATAAAAAAATAAAATATTAAATTAAAATTAAAAACAAAATTAAATTAAAATTTAAATTAAATAATATTAAATAAAATTAAATTAAAACATATTAAATTAAATCAAACTAAATTAAATTAAATTAAATTAAATTAAATTAAATTAAATTAAATCATATCAAATCAAATTAAATTGAATTAAATTAAATTAAATAATAGAATCAAGTTAAAATTAAAATCAAATTAAATTAAATTAAGATTAAAACTAAACCAAATTAAATTATATTAAAGTTAAATTAAGTTGAATTAAAATAACATCACCTAAGACATAAAGAAATTCAAAAATTAATATAAAGCAACTTGAACACTATTCCAAATTTAAACCCGTTAATTGAAATTAAATTAAATCACAAACCATTTGAACATCAATTTGCCCTCAAAAGCTTTTGTTGTCATAACTCCTAAATAGAACGTTAAGTGAAATGTTACTTCCCTCATAGGATATTCAAATGTCCTAGTTCACTCGAGTAAGATAACAACAAAACTTGAATTCCTGACGATTAATCTATTTGTATGATTAAATTCATTTGGACTTAAAACAATTTCGGCAATATTGAAAAGATGTTTGAGATTCTTCTTAAACACTTTCTCAATATGATAGGATGTTTATAAGAACAACTGAACTTAATTATTCTTTGATGAAGAAAATTGTCCTCAAACCAAAACACAAGAACCTAGACGTCATAGGAGATGACTAACTACAGGATTAGGAACTTGGTGGAAAACCATAACCCTTCCCTTAGCTTTACCTAGGAACTTGTTCTAAATGCTTAAATATTCTAATTGTGTTTTAAGTGCAGCTTGGGATGACGGGAAGACCCTCCAGGTACGCTTTTATTTTGTTGCAATTTACTATATTGCAATTTACTTAATCGCATCGCACTTACTTTTCTTGCATGATAAACAACTGTTGCATGAAAACCCACACTTTTAGGATAGTCCCTAAAACTGAAACCAAAACTAAATTAAAAGTCATTTCAAAATAAAATTCACCGCCACAACATTTCAAAATATAAAATAACTCAAAATTTAATCACAAACAGAACACAAAACTGCAATTACAACTAAATTAAAACGTCTTGTTGGATGATCGGGAATACCTCGGATGATGTAACCTACGTGTTGCTAACGGGATTTCCCACAGTCTAAATGAAAGTGTGGAACTCATTTAGTTGAGTTCAACAAATTCATCTGGACTAAGTGAATCTGATAAAATTAACGATGCCGGAAGGACGGAACCGTGGGATCTTAACCGGTGTTTTTATAATCAACTTTAAGATTTGTTGAAATTAAAACATGAAAAACACTTGGAAATTAAGAATTTCTCTAAACCAAAACACTTTTCTCATCTCCTGATTTATGACTTATAAAACTAAACCTCTGCAACAACAAGGAGCTCGGAGCACAATGGGCAAGACGACCATCGTCATCAAGCAAAACTCGGATCTACTTCAAGAAACTTTCTTAGAATTAAATAACCAAGTCATAGGACTTCGAGGTAGTTTGCCTAGTGCAACATAAATCCTCAACCTTTTGTTAGGCATTTGCATTGCAAATTAAGCCCTAACCGGTCTTAGGATTCCGAGGTAGTCGTTTGGTACGGCATAAACCCTTACATCTTCAAGGCTATTTGTATGATTTTATCATACAAATATAAGTCCAAATTAATCAAAATTGGCAAGATTGAAATACTAAATAAACATTAGGGCTTTCCTAAATCCAACCCAAACAATAGGATAGTCGGGAAATTACCGAAGTTCGCTTCGAATCTGTAATTTCTCCTGCTTTTCTTCCTTTGAATTCCCAAAATAAAATGTTCCAAATTTGATCCATTCCCTATCGAAATTCCAAAATTCAATCCTCGAAAACTTACACTTTGAAATTCTTGAGAGCAGAACTACCGATTATTATCGAGAGTTTTCTAGGTGATTCCCGTCACTTAAGATGTAATTAACTATGTGGGCTTGCCCTTATAGGGAATTTTAAGAACCTGTGTAATATAAACCCCGTTTAATGCTTTCATATCGAGCAGAGAGAATTTGTCAGCTTATAAAATTGGTTCGTAGACCAAACGGATGTCACAAATCTTCTAGTTTATTTAATCGAGCCCTCATCACCAAACAAGTGTGTCTATTCTTTCGAGATAGATACACAGCTTGTGATGCGGTGCTCGTTTATATAAACTATTCTGGATGTGAGATCGCCTTGATTTCATATCTTAAAATTTTCAAATTTAAAATTATTTTCAAAATCAAATACTACTTTTCAAATTATTTATTTAAATTAAATTAAAAATTCGCCGACAATGTCTGTTAGGCGACCCCCTTTTTAAAATACAACACACAACCTAAAAAATATGCCGACAATTTCTGGCGACTCCGCTGGGGATAATTCCTCTCTCCATTTTAATCAGACAATTCTGCTTTCAAAAATCGGTAGTGTATCCATGTTCCTACTGGATCAAACTACCCTTCTTTCCGTTGGAATACTATGTTCATTTCTACCAAGAACAAGTATAGCCAACATTCTCTCAGATTTAGGAGCCACTATTTAGACACCCCTAAACAGAGAGGTTCCGAGATCCTTTTACCTCATTTCTGAGGTGGGGTAGACTCCCAATAGTATTAGTTTAGAGCGGTCTTGCGGGTCGAGAAGTTTCTACAAGACTTTCTCTTCCTTTTCCAGTTCCTAATCAATTCATTTTACTCTTCCTACAACTCTCCTTCTTTTAATAATTCTCCTTCCCAACGAACAAATCTTTTCGAAAAAAGACAATTTTCCTTTAATACCACAAATACACTAAGATAAACAGAAATGTGTTCGGTCTCTTTCTTTTTCATCATAAGTTTTACGACAAGAAGAAGCACGATTCGGAGACTAACACTTGGAATTTGCCCTGCAGAAATGGAAGCCCCAAAACTGATCTTCTCCTTCGTCAACGGACTTGACCTGGCCGTGTTCAAGAACGAACTGCCTGATAATGGAATTATTCGATTCGGACAAGGATTCGGGGACACCGACATCAAAATCCCCGACGTCACTCTCTTTTCACTCACAAGCAAAGTGCCAGAAACTGAGAAGCCGTTGATTGAGTTTAACCTCAAGTCAACTCATGAATTCCCTTCTCTGCAAAAGATTCCAACTGAGAGGAGTACTGTTGTTGCTACCCCCGCTGGTCTAGTTGTCTCTGCACCCACCCTAGCTTCTGCCAGACTAAAGGGAAAGGAAATTCAGAACTATGATGAATCTGTTACCGTGGTGGGTACAGATCTTCCTGTGAAACCTTCTATTTTTGAAATCGGGTCCAGCTCGAGAATTCCATCACTGACACGGACTCGCAGAAGGAACGAAGTAGAAGGATTGCTGGAGAAGCCGTAGCCGCCGAAGTCGCTTTCCTAGAAGAAATCCCGTAACCGCCCGAGTATACACCGCTGCTTGAATACATACCACTTTTGGGAGGAAGCAGGTTCCATCCCCTCTCCGCCGCAGAGGATTAAGAAAATGTTCGCAAGATTGCTACCGCATTGCCTCAGCCCGTATATTACAACGATAACCATAAGAAAAGGGCTAGAATTACACCATTTGCTCGACTGCAAACCTTGATAGAGAAGTTAGCAAAGAAAGAAAAATGCCCTTTGTCAGAGATTTGAAGAAGAATAGGGCGGGTGCCAGCCAAGTCCAGTCTTGGGCCGTGAGTAGAACCTCGCTATCGCCGCTGTAAAAGCCGAATAAGAGAATGAAAGCTAGTCCGCCCGTCGTTGTTTCAGGACTACAAATTAGTGGAGGATACCACCTTCCAAAGATTTGGCCGACGTACAATCCGGTCCCGTACCTTCCGCCGCTAGAAGGATGGTATGGCGTCCCACTACCGGGACAATTAAGATTAAAACAACAACCCGAGAAAGAAAGTCTCGTCAGAGACTTGAATCCGAAGAAAGTGCTACCGCAAGAAAGGGGACTCATGAGAAGGAAACCCGGCAGCTTATCACATGAAAACTACAAGGAGGTACAGTAAAAGACCACTAGAAGATGCTATGGAAAAGCTAAGAACCGATATTCGGCGATTAGCAAGGGAAAGAGAAGAGAAATTCGTAGATGAAGTTGACTCGTCAGAGTTCATGGATGATGAATATGCAGAAATTAACATGGTTGAAACACGAGCTTCGTCAGCCTTCACAAGGTGCCCTCGCAACCGCAGTAAAGAGAGGATCCGGAAGTAATGAGGAGGCAGCCTTCAAGAGAAGGATGATACGATCGCCCAAATGGCAAAAGGATGGAAGAGATGGTCAGTAGCCCTAGGCACTCTCCGCAGTCGTGTTCAACCCCAAAGAGAAACACCCCGTAAGTCATTCACATTGTAGATGGAGGAAAGGAGATTACGTCCGTCAACCGTGGATGATCAATTAAAAAAGGATGCAACACAAAGCATGATTCCGGAAAAGGACATTAAGAGCATGGTGGAACAAAGAAAAGCGAGAAGCCTTGGCACAATCAAAGAGCGGGACATCCATTCGGACGGGTAGACCTTAACCCGAAGAATTCGACGCCGTCTAATATCCGAAAGGCTTTGTACCACCTCTCGTTCAAGACCTTCGATGGAACCGAAACCCTCGGCAAGATGTTGCACATTTTTGTGCCGCTTGTTGCAATGCCGGCGAAGTGATGCCTTACTCTTCGTACAATTTGTCGCCAGCCTCATCGTGGATCGCCTTTGATTGGTATGCAGAATTACCGAACGGTTCGGTGAAGACATTTTCGAATTAGAGAACCTCTTCATCAAGCGATTCGTCGGAGCTCGCACCACATCACTATAGGTGATTTAGCTGGTAGAGAAGCGTAAACCGAACGAAACTTGGTGGACTACATACTTCAATGAAGGAACCTAAGTATGAAGTGTGAGCCACAATTACAAGAACAGCATGCAGTCGGCATTTTACTTAAGAGCATTCATGGCCCGATAGCACTTCTCCTCAAGGGATTTACCATTAAGACTTTCGAGAATTTGTTAAGCAAGGCCGGAAGCTTACAAGAGGAGGCGAAGCAATTAAGTTTCATTGACAAAACAGACAAATAAAAGCCCATGAAAACTTTTGAAAAGAAGTCCGGGATCGTTGCAGCAGTCGATAAAGGCAAGCAACCGATACAAATATCGTCAGAATGGCCGCAAAGAACCTCAACGGAATTACCAAGAACCCCGACCCAACTATCACTCATCTCAACAAGATGAACAACCGCCTTGTCCACAACGTACGTTAAGGGAGATTCTGAGCAGGGAGTATCCATTCAAGAATGAGGCAGTGCCAAAAATGTTCCGCAGTCTGATGAAGACTCCACATTTCCAACTGTCAGAGCCTAAGAGACCAGAAGAAGTCGTCAAGAAAGGTGATCCCAACTTTGCCCTTACCACCGAATGCTTGGGCATAAGATAGAAGATTGTATTACCTTCAAAAGTTGGCTCAACGACAATCTTCAGAAAGGGAATATAACAATCCCGAAGGAGTACATGAAGGAACCCCAGAAAGGAGGTTCCGTCAATGTTATCTCAACGGATCTCATTGTTTCAATAGATCCCTATGTGACTGATGATGGATGGACTACCACTTGGACAAAGTCTGCGAAAAAGATTTTGGATCACATCAAAACCGCTTCGGTGCGAGCCTCAATTCAGAGTTCAAAACCTGTCAAGTCGGCACTATCACTTGCGATAGAAGAACCACCTCAACAGGAGACCATTGAAGAGAAGAAGAAAATCGATGAAGAAGAGAAGACCGAGGCTCTTAATGCTAGACTAGGGGCCGCTTATCCTAGGATAGTTGTTTCCGATTCGGGGAGAAATCTCTCGAACCTCTCGACTCGTATGATTATCTGCTCACTCCGGTGGGATCTTACAATGATAAGGGTTATGGCGTTGGCTACGTTTTGACTGTTTCTAACGATTACATAACTAGCGACAATCCGGACATCGATTCCGATACAAATGACAATTCTCAAATCATACACAATCTCGACGGTCACAATGACAAAGAAGACATCCACCAAGGAGGCTACGAGAGTTCAACAAGCAATGAATCTATTTGCGAGTTTCTAGGAGCTCCAGAGTTAGAGCCTTCAGACTCTGAAGCTAATCCAGAAGAACCTGTCATTCCGATTCAAGAGGAGACACTAGCAAACTCAATACTAGATTCAGAAGAAGTCACAGAAGTCAACTTGAGAAGTGGAAGAGTTCTACCTCTGAGAATGGGTCCAAAGGACAAAGGAAAGTAGGTGGTTGTTCAGGAAGAACCAACCCCGGCAGAAGAAATACCCATTCGGGAAGAAATCGAGACACATGAAAATAAAGTGGACTACAACGTGCTAGCCCATCTTAGGAAACTACCGCCAAACCGAGCATCTACGACGCTCTCATCTTATCAATGGAGATGAGAGAAGCTCTGATCAAGGCCATACTTGATCCGGAAATTTGCTAGCTCAAATGGCCGGAGATTCCTTAGATGAGGTTTGTTCATTAAAGGAACAAGTGAGGTGTCACCTTCACTGACAATGACCTACTACTTGGGATGCGAGACCACAACCGACCGTTGTACATTTCAGCTTACAATGGGAAGTTTACACTCTCTGCAGTATTGGTGGATCCAGGAGCATCAATCAATATAATGAATCTTCGAACGCTAGCATACTTGGAAATTGATGCTCTCGAGCTCGAAGCAGACAAAATGTTATTAACAGGATTCAACCAGAAAGGAGAAAGAGCCCTCGGATCAAAAACACTGCTAATGAAAAATGGTGACTTAGCAAAGACAACCGCAAAATTTCACATAATTGATTTAGAAACGTCATTCAACGCTCTACTGGGCCGACCATGGATACATGAAAACAGGATGGTACCATCATCCCTACATCAGTGCATCAAATACTACGATGGAGGAGAACAGTGCATCAAAGGTGACTTACAACCGTTCTCCGTACATGAAATTGGAATCCATGAAGATGCAGCTTATTATGCACCTCCGAAGAAAACAATTTTCTCCGCAGATACCATAACGAATGAAGCAAAGGAAATTCGGGATAACGAAGAACCCGGAGTTCTAGTCCAACAGCCACTCACCACTCCCTTACGGCGAGATGGTGAAGGTTTCTCCACAACTCGCATCCGAGGTCGAGGCCGGGGACGAGGTCGTGGCAGAGACGTTAGGATAGTTGGATAGAGGAAACCAGCCATCAATGTTGATTGGGAAGACAGTTCTGAAGAAGAAAAGGAGATCAAACAAGAAGCAGCGACAATAAATCGGAAGAAGCCGCAATTCAGGATCCCGCTCGAAGATGAAAAGAATGAAGAATATAAATCGATGTGCGAGAAGATTAACCACTATGTACATACTATGACCCTGACCCCGATCCATTCTAATAAGATCGAGGGTATGGTGGTCAAAGAGGTACGTAGCGGCGGTGTAAAGCCCATCAAATTCTATCGTGGTGCTCCTTCCTCCAAAACCGAAAATAATGTACAACTTGAAGATGTCACTTCATCGAATTAATGGAATTACCTTTCGAGTGGTACTCTCCCCGTGTTCAAAATTTAATTCAGCCGTGCTTTCTTACCTCGACAATGGACAAAAGGTCAATCACAACATTTTGAAAAATTATGGAATAACTCCGGTCGTCCACCCAATTCAAAGCATAGTCTCGGATTCGACACAAGAGGATCGCCGACGATACCGAATTTTGCTTGGTTGTCACTTGCGAGTCTAATGAAAACCGCATGAAAACTGCAGAAGAATTTGAAGATTTACAAATTGGAGACGCTCCACCGTAATTCGAAGAAGAGATTAAATCTACAATAGATGAGTTAACGGAAGTTAACTTAGGTACTAGCGAAGAGCCTAGACCTACCTTTGTTAGCTCCTTACTGAATAAAGAAGACTCCGAAGAAATAATCAAGTTATTAATGGAATTTAAAGACTATTTTGCTTGGAGCTACTATGAGATGCCAGGTTTAGCTCAAGAGGTCGCAGTCCGTAAGCTAGGAGTGGATCCTACTTCGTCCCGCCGTACAAGGTCCCGTAAGAATGCATCTAGAAATCGAACAACATGTCATAGCTGAAGTTAAAAAGCTAATAGACGCTAAATTTGTCCGCGAAGAGCAATACCCGACTTGGTTAGCCAATGTGGTACCAGTTAGGAAGAAGAATGGTCAGATCAGAATTTGTGTGGATTTCAGAGATTTGAACAAGGCATGTCCGAAAGATGAATTCCCTCTACCGATCCCAGAACTAATGATCGACATTGCTTCGACACAAGAAATATTCTCATTCATAGATGGATCTTCAGGATACAACCAGATAAAAATGGCTCCATAAGATGAAAAACATATAAGCATTCGTAACGCCGATTGGAGTATATTGCTACACAAGTGATGCCATTCGGACCGAAGAACACAGGAGCAACATACCGTAGAGCGATGACAAGAATTTTTGATGATCTCATCCACAATCAAGTTGAATGCTACGTGGATGATGTGGTCATCAAAAGCAAAGTAAAGGACAACCACCCGTATGATTTGAGAATTGTTTTCGAACGATTAAGACAATTTAACCTTAAGATGAATCCCTTAAATGAGCCTTCGGCGTCACCTCCGAGAAATTCTTAGGATTCGTTGTCCGACACCGTGGAATCGAAATCGACCCGAAAAGATTAAAGCTATCTTAGAAATGCCGCCTCCCAAAACCTTAAAGCAACTATGATCTTTTCAAGGGAAGTTGGCATATCTTCGACACTTTATCTCAAACTTGTCGTAGGTGTCGACCTTTCTCGGCATTAGTTAAAAAGGACGCCAAATTTATTCGGGAAGAGAAATGCCGAAGGCCTTTGAGGACATTAAACAATACTTAATGACACCTCCCGTCTTAGCAGACCTCGGCCTCAAGTAGACCGCTAATACTTTATACCGTGGCTTTAGACGACTCTCTCGAGCCCCGTTAGCCTGTGTCAATGATGAGGGTAAAGACAATGCTCTTTACTACCTAAGCCGTCGTTTACTTCCGACGGAAATAAGGTATCCCGCAATCGAAAAGCATTGTTTCGGCCCTTATCTTCGCCACTCAAAAGCTCGTGCACTACATGCTTTCTCATAAGGTCAACCTAATCTCGAAATTTAATCCATTGCAATACTTGATGACTCGTCCAACACTTTCCGGCAGACTTGCCAGATGGTCAATGATATTATTGCAATTCAATATAACTTTCGTGCCTCTTCGTGCCGTAAAGGGACAAGACCTAGCAGACTTCCTCGTAGCACACCCTTTGCAGGCAGAATCTCCTCTTAATGACGACTTGCCAGATGAACAAATAATGAGCCTAGAAGACCCTGATGATCGATGTTGGGAATTATATTTCGACGGAGCATCTTCAGCACACAAAGACGAAGAATCGCAAGTGATATTGCCCGGTAAGGCATGGATCGATTAATCTTTATAACACCGGAGCGGGGGATGTTAAGATACTCCTACCACTCGACAGAGCCGTATACAAACAACGAAGCGTAATACGAAGCCCTCATAACAGACCGGAATTAACTATTCAAATGGGGATAACAGACATCAACATCTACGGGGATTCGCAGCTTAATCATTCAACGTATCGACGGACATTACAAAATTTTAAAACCAAGACTCGAGCAATACTTCCAAGTATGCCATACAGCTTGTTAGAATCGCATTCCGAATGTGACGATCAACAAAATTCTCGTAAAAGAAAATGCTTTAACAGATGCGTTAGCTCGCCTCGCAAAAGAATTTGCCTCGCTTGCAAGATGAATCAAGAGAAGTGTCAGCTCACGGACGTCAGGTCCTATCACATACTCGACATAGACACAATACACAAATCGAAAAAGAAGAAGAATCAAGCATAAAGAAGTGATGAAAACACGTAAGATCAGCGACGACCATTAATAGAATCACCTACAAACAGGAAAACTACCGTGACGATAGGTGGTTAGCCCATCGGATCAAGAAAAGAACTCGTCCTACGCATTAGTAAACAACACGTTATACGAAGGTCTTTCGATCAAATGTGGCTAAGGTGCCTAAGCGGGTCCGAGGCCCGTGAAATTGTTAAAGAGGTGCATTCAGGACTCGTGGCGCTCACCAGCCGAGTCCGAAGATGAAAATGAAAATTAAAAGACTAGGGTACTACTGGCCCTCGATGATGACCGACTGCATGAAATCGCCAAGAGTTGTCATCAATGCCAAGTGCACGGAGTGGTTCTACACCAACCTCCAAATGTGCTACATCCGACAATTGCGTCGTGGCCATTCGAATGTTGGGGCACAGTATATAGTGGGTCCAATGAACCACCATCTTCAAAAGGACATCGCTTCATTCTTGCAGCTACAGATTACTTTTCCAAGCGGACAGAGGCGGCTCCACTTAGAGAAGTGAAAGCACACCACGTGCTACGCTTTTCAAGAACCAAGTTGTCTACCGTTTCGGAGTGCCGCGCAGATCATCTCGTATAATGGGTCGCATTCGGAAGCACACAAATCAACAATTTTGTCGTGAGACACGGAATCGACCGGCGATATTCAACAATTTACTACCCAAGAGCAAACGGTCCGTCGAGGCTTTTAATAAAACTCTCTTTCAAATTTTAAAGAAAACCTTGGACGATAATAAGAGAAATTGGCACGAGAAGTTATTAGAAGCCTTATGGGCCTACCGGACAATCTTCAGAACTCCTACTCAAGCTACACCTTATGCTCTGGTGTATGGGTCCGAGGCAAGGTTACCTTTAGAGGTCCAAACCTTCCTTCACTCGTGATTGCAACTGCAAACAAAATCACGATAGAAGAGAATGTCAAATTACGACTAGAGGAGTTGGAAAGCCTGGAAGGGAAAAGACTTGCAGCGCAGCAGAATTTAGAAGTATACCAACCTAAGATGGTTCAAGCCCATCACAGACTGGTCCGCCCAAGAACCTTCAAAGTCGGTGACTTAGTTCTCGTTCTCAAGAGACCTATCCTTGCACACCGCAAGATAGGAGGAAAATTTGAACCCACTTGGGAAGGACCGTTCGTGGTCGAGGCGCCCACTCGTGGGCTCTTACCGCCTAGTGAATCGCCAAGGAGAACGACATATGCTTCCGATCAACGGACGATACTTCGAAGAAGTATTACGCTACCTCGATGTTTCGAAGGAATGAATTCTTCATCCCTAGAAGCACGGGCAAAGTAGTTACTTATGACTGGGTCTGAACCCAAAAATAATAAAAAATGTGCTAAAATAAATAAAATCATGATAATAAAGTTTTCCTTGTTTTCTCTTCCATATCAAAATCTTTTTTCGATCTTTTCCCACTTCATTCCCGTTAAATTTAAAAATACAAAAAGTAATAAAAAAAAACTGTCTTTAATAAACATTTTCTTAATGTTCTTGTTCTTAGTACAGCCCCTGATCCTTTTCCTTGTCTTTTCGCAGGAAATGTCGAACCGGCGGTTGGTCCCGAACTTTAGAAATGGTGTAAGCCTCGCACTCGATGAAAGGAGGGTGAAAGATGGAGCGATAATAGAAATTGACTCATACTTCAAGACCGCAGCTCCGCAATACGAGGAAAGTAACCGGGTCCCGCCGACCGAGAGGAACCGCCCAATGGACAAGAATGAAAGTGGGTGGCCCAAGCCACCACTCCAAAGAACGAAGAAAAGGAGAACAAGCACCGAAGAAGACAAGAGAATCAAGTCCGTAGTTGCTACAGGCAGCAGCGCAGCTTGTCGACGCCGCACCTACGTAAATTCAAGAAGTACGAAGAGCTACTCTCACAACAACTCAGCTGAAGAAATAAAAATTGCCGTATCCGCAAGATGTTAACTAAACTAGCAAATGAGCAGCAGCAACGAGGCAAGCTGCTATCGCGCGTGCATATACTTCAAGGACTCCAGCTCACTGTGTACTCGAAGGAAGGAGGCCACTCCGAGGATAACGTAAGAGACCAGGGAAATCTCAAGAAGAACGAAGAAGGAAGGCTACAACGCCACCGGATAAAGCCACCGTAATGCATAACCTTGTCGCTGTAGCAACCCCGGAGGATGTCCCGACGGACACCATCCCCGAGGAGCCGAGGTATGCAGGTTAACGTGAAGGGATTGAGCCATATATCCCACAATACGTCACCAGGCCTCGCCATTTCCAGATTATTTCAGAATACGAGCTAGAAAGAATGCAGAATGTCGAGAAGAAAACTTTTGAATACTTCGAGAGAATCGTAGGCAGGAGGATCAATATACTGAAGGCCTCGAGCTACATACGTACGTGTTCTCGAATACGAACAACAACAAATCGTGGACCGCATCCGGATTTGAAAAGAATGGGCCGAGCGGGCCTCCTAAGAGAAAACACTTACTCGAACCCCGAGATGGATGCCGTGGAAAGGTAGAATTACAATACAATGTGGATGTCGCTACAACTTCGCAGAAGACAGAAGGGAAACCCACCAGAATACTCCGTCATGGCAAGGTAGATCCAATGCCATTAGTCATCAAAAGAATGGTAAAGAGAATGATAACATGGAGGGTACCGCTAGCAGATTGCATACCTAATCAGCTTGCATCAATAACATTTACAAGCTGTGGTGACCGCATACCCCCGCGCATGCATCACCACGACTTCGTCGCACCTTTCGCAGCTGCTTTTCCGAACGAATGTAATATCATGTTCCGATCCGACCTCCGGATAGAGGCCCGGTGAGTCCCGAGGGCCGCAGAAGATACCATTACCGGTAAGTTCAGCTCATGATACCGAAGGGCAACCGGAGCAGTATGTCGCTAAACATCGCATACCGGGAGTACCAATGAAGCGGATCTCGCTACTTTCGTAAGGGTGGATGACAGAAAGCACCTTACCACTTCCAACTGCGACCCGGAGCTAGAGATCCTCCGACCTTACGAGCCGCGAGTTACATGGAAAATATCACACCTCCAACGTACATCCATATGGCATCCTTGCCAAGGATGGCTTGGAAGGTGATGTTATCGACCATGTACCTCACTATTCGTACATGTATTTCGACGTGATACTTTTTTGGATGGATCGACAAAGATCATACATAGTCCGTTTCGAGTCTATATGGATTGTATGAGATGTATTCCGCATCGAGTTGTATGATGTATCTTCAACATGATTGGAATGAAAGTGACCATGTCACATTTTTCGCCTTCACCTCTTTTGTGCAAGTTGATCGAGAAACGCCATTAAAGTTAAATGAACTTCGAACAAAGAACATAAAAGAAAAAAAAAAAAGAATAAAAGAAAACTTTCCTTAAAAATCTAAAAAATGATGAACACCAAATTCACATGAACATTAAATGAATGATAAAATAAATTTGAATCGTTAAAAGACAAATAAAATGAACATAAATTTCAAATCAAATCTCAATAAAATTCAAATTCAACTTTCCAAATTCCAAATCAAATCTCAATCAAATTCAAATTCAACTTTCCAAATCTCAAATCAAATCTCAATCAAATTCAAACTCAATCTTCCAAATCTGAAAACCAATACGTTCGACTCTCTCCCTTGTCTGGGATGGAAGCAATCGATTCCATTGACATGGAGCCACGAGGTTTTCGATTCGAATCTAGTGGCGAGGAATTGTATCCAATCCAAACCAGCAACTTTCGATCAGCTCTTTTGAATGGGATATGTAACAGCTACATATTCCCTCCTAATCTGTTTCTTTCCACAAAAAATCTTTTACAACTTTCATGAAATTCTTGAAACACCAAAATTTCGCACTTCTCAAATCAACACTACAAATCTTTGCAAAATCAATTAACATCCAATTCAAACTTTTGGGGTTGAGGATTTTACATCCGAGACTGCATTGCTTTAGGATTCTTTCCCTATCGCAATGAAATACATCAAAATCAAATTCTTGGGGTTGAGGATTTTACATCCGAGACTGCATTGCTTTAGGATTCTTTCTCTATTGCGATGAAATAAATCCAAATCAAACTCTTGGGGTTAAGGATTTTACATCTGATACTGCATTGATTTAGGATTCTTCCCCTATCGCAATGAAATACATCAAAATCAAATTCTTGGGGTTGAGGATTTTACATCCGAGACCGCATCGCTTTAGGATTCTTTCCCTATTGCAATGAAATACATCAAAATCAAATTCTTGGGTCGAAGATTTTACATCCGAGACCGCATCGCTTTAGGATTCTTTCCCTATTGCAATGAAATACATCAAAATCAAAATCTCGAGGTTAAGTATTTTACATCCAATACCGCATTGCTCCGAGATCTCTCCTCGTTGCAATGATTCATTCGTATCAATTCAATTTTCTTTCGAGGTCAAGATGTTACATCTAAAACCACAAAATTCCAATTTTCATTTCAAGTTCAAATCCCTTCAAATTAATTTTAACAAACTTCAATCTAAATTGAAACTCAAACTAAAATCTAAACTTACACATCAAAACTTAAACTGAAACAAAATAAAATCTAAATTGAAATTCCCCCAGGTCATGTGATTTGGGATTCACCGCCTTTTCCTTTCCCCGCCGAGAGTTCGTGAATCTCCAGCCTCGCAGATATACTCGACACTCCCCGACGGAAATCGTTCTACTCGTCCTAAGTTTGTCACTTGGACATCCGTGTTGGTTTTGTTGATCTTTTCGGTCAACGCCAATACGCGCGGTGTGCTTGGTTAGCACACCACACCTATCGGGGTCCATTTGTCGACCTCATTTTCGATGAGGTCTTCTTTTCTCTCTTTAGTACTTAGGATCTAGCCTCAGGCTTTTCCTTTCGATCGTCTTAAAGGATTAGAATTGGGACCCACCACCTAGAAATTCAAACCACTTCTTAACTCCCCGCAAACTCCACAAACTCGACCGTAGACCCCTAATCACCTAGAGGGTCGAAATCAAATGCGGAAGTTTAAAGGATGAGTTCCTACAGACTCTTCGCCTTAGATCGCCGCGGGTGGCCCTGGTCCGGTGAAGGGCCGACTTACACACACACTACACCTATACACTACACTTTCACACACATCCTAAAAACACACCCATACCTAACTCGACCTCCCGACTCATGAAAGGTGATTCACATGGATGGTCCTTAACCCCTAAGCCCTCGCAAGCAGGTTAGGAACAACATAAGCGATGCCTCAAATGAGTCCCTTCATGGCTCATGTGGGCTTGATATGGCTTCATGGCTCAAAAAAATGATTTTATTCCACTTACAATTACTCAATCTTCATTTTTGCAAATTTTCAATTTTTGACCGCCAGACCCTATACCCGCCAAACTCTACCCAAAGCCCTCAAATTACCCAAATTTTTCAAAATTTCCAAATCACCCAAAATTCCCCAAAATTGACCTTGAACATTTCCTCACCAATCAAGTTGATCACCCATAGCCAAAAATACGAAAAATTCCAAAAATACCTCCCAATACCCTCCAAATACCCAAAATACCCCTCTTGACCCAAAAATCCAAAAATTCAGAAAATTCCCAGAAAATTCCAGAAAATCCCAAATATTCCCAATGTCATTTTGTTCAACTACACCATGGGTCAATTTTGTCAATTTACCCCACTATTGTCAAAACCCCCAATTTGACCCATTTTAACCCTAAGTGAACCCAATGTCAAGCCAAACCAACCCAATTGACCCAAATTCTGGTCCAATTCAATTCTAAACTTCAATTTAACATTCCTAACACCAATATAGACCAGATACAAGTCCAATTTGATTGACATTTGAATCCAATTTCACTTTTGGCCTTAAAGCCCAATTTGGACCCATGACCCAAACCTAACCCAAACTAACCCAATTCAACTCCAATTAACCCCAAACCTTTTCTAAACCTTCCTCAATATCCCCACAAACAAAATACTAACATGATTTACCCATAATTTAGACCCAAACCCCACTCAAATTCAACCCAAAGCCAAAAAGCCCAATTTTGACCTAAACCCAAACCTAACCCAAATAAGCCCAAACCCCAAAATCAAAACCCAACCAAAGTCAAAACCTCTTTGAAACACTCCCATAAACATTTCCCAACATTTATTTTACATCAATTTCAACCCTAGCCCAACATTGGCCCAAGTTAGCCCAATTCGACCTACATCGGGCCATTTACCAAAGAGGTCCAAATCCAACCCAATTCAAGCCCAAACCACTTCAAATTTATTCCAAATCATTCATGAAACATTCCTAAATTAAATTCAACACTTATTGGATCCAATCCTTTGCAAAATTCTCATCCTAAAATTTGTTTTGAAATCTAAAAGCCCACTCTCTAAACCATCTCGAAAGCCCATCCAAAGTGAAATCCAAAAGCCCAAAGCCCACATGGCAATTCCTTCTCATCATCCCTTTAATTGGGATCAATTCCTAAGTCCCAAATCAATCATCAAATCAACATAAATCAAGCACCATCTAAATTTTTCACTAAATTGCCAAAATACCCAAATTCCTTTTCCATATAAATGGATCCACTTTTCCTAAGTCAAGGATGAGCTAAATGAAGCTACATGCAAGCCATGGACAAGCCACATGACGCCATGGAAGGTTTGACATGTGACCAAGCCATTAATGGCAAAAGGAGGGCCCCTTTCCTAATCCTTCATTAAGCCTTTTTAACCATGAGCATGTCACACACTAAACCATGCTTAGCCACCTCACCATGGATGTGAGACTTCACCACTCCATGGCAACTGACCCAAGTGACTCTTTTCAGCTCCAAAACCAGGCCTTGGGTGGTGCACCTAGCCCAAAAGGATGGGTTGACCCAAATCAAGCCAAAGTGGCCTCTCACCCATACCATTTTAATCCAAGCACTTTACACATGTCCAAACCCAATTGACTTCACCATTGCCAATCCCTGACCTCCCTGGTCAAGATGGTGACCCTCGCCCGCCGGCCACCCACCCGGGCCGCCGGAAAACACCACACCCGAGAGCATCATGTGAGCCCAAGCTTGGAATTCTCACCCGCCGAGTCGCCCCATGCCCAATGGCCACCATGGCTGTTCTTCTCCTCACTAGAGCAGCTGATCCCAAGCCCTAACTCCCCCTGGGAGAGCCTCCAGCCAGCTCTATTTAAACCCCACATCCCTCGGCCATGGGAGAGGAGCTGAACCAACCTTAAGGAAACTCTGCCAAAATCATTCTAGACCACTCTCTACACATAGAGCACTTGATTCCCACTGGATTCCAGCCCCAATTCCTCTACCGAGCTCAATTTCGAGTTCAAACTTCGCACAAAACCAGGACACTTCTTCACAAAGGGACCAATCCCCAAATCGATTGATCCTACACCTTCACTGCACCGAGGAAGAAGTCCACCAACGAAAGCCCCCTCTCCGTGCCACCCATCCGTTCCGTACTCCAAGCTTTGTAATCGACCGTGGTCGAAATCCTACATAGTAAAATTCACCGCACCAGGAGACTTCATCCGGAGCTTGCCGGACGCAATCGAAGGTGACACAACCCTCAGATTGAAGCCACACTTCTCTGAGCAAAGGTATGAGCTAAGTCTTTATCCCGAGCTTCTGGAGATTCTCCATTTCGAATGCCTTAATTTCAATGCATGATCACCGTATAGATGTATTCGTCTCTTCAAGACAAATCCATAGAGCACAAGAACACAAAAATCCGTTAAGTATTGAGTGAGATATTAAGGATTTAGTGTGGACGGTTCTCGGGCTAGGAGGCTTGGGGACGATGAACGGATGCCGTTCATTTAATACACGTGCGGACAGACGACCAGGATCACGCTGGATGAGGAGACAGAACGATATAGCGGGCCCCTGGAGCGCTGAGTAGGATGGCTGCGCCGAATCAGAACACGCCGCGTGAACTTTCGGAGACGACGAGGTTGAGTCAGCGCCGCGTGGATAAGTAGAAAAATAGGTTATTATTTATTTATTTAATTCCCTAAACTTCAAAAATGCATAACTTTGTGTAGGAAAATCAGAAAAATAAAATAAAAATACCCTCTTGCGCAGTGAAGAGAGGAGAATAATGTGGAAAAGAAATCATTTAATTTCATCAAGTATTTTATTTTTAATAATTTATTTACTCTCTGCACATTTTCAATTCTCCATGCATGTATACAATTCACCATGGCATGAGACCATAGTGGCTTTTAAGCCTCTAAATTTGGGAACATTCCCCGAATTTTCCAAAGTCGAGGCTATCCCTATAAAGAGTTATCGATTTTTCAACTCTAGGTTGCTAGTTTGAGTATTTTAATTCCAATAATTAGCATATTGTGAAATAAATTCTAGGAAAATTTGGTGATGTTTATTATGACCAGCAGGAACCTAGAAAAATAAGCTTTGAATTAATCCACTTGGAATAACCCTAATTGGCTTAAACACCCAAAATAGGTCCTTAATTAATTAGAGCTAATCATACATAAAATTGACCTGAAATCAATTCTTCACTAACCTTTAGGATCAGAGGAACCCACCATAAAAATTTGAAGTCAATTGGACTTGGTTAGCCCTACTAAATGGGTTGATTAAACCATTTAACCAATTTAAACTTTAAAAATTCATAACTTTCAAAATACTTTTCAAAAATTCACTAAATTGGTTTTGGAGCCTCTCTAATATCAGGGGAATTTAAGAAAAATAAAATTGCAATTTTCTAAAAAAGTTGATTTTTTGCATTATTTCAATATTTTTAATAATTAAAAAATAAACAAAATCACAAAAATAATAAAATTCACCAAAATGTCACATTTTTAATTTTAATCACTTAGGAACAAACCCCATATTTTTCTTAAGTCTATATGATGAGATATTAAATTTTAAAGCCCTAAGGTAATTTTAAAATTTAAAAAATGTATTTTTTAGCATTTCCACTAAAATAATTCTAATAAATCAAAGAAAAATCAGAAAATTGTAAAAATTAATTCTCTGATTTCCTTGATATCAGAGAGATTTTTTAAAAATATAAAATTCATTTTTCAACCTTTATTTTATTTTTAAATTAATTAACACTCCAAAACTCAAAATAATTATAATAAAAAGAATATAATTCAAAAAATCACCAAAACTGGTCCAAGTGGTCCTCTGGTCATTAGGAATGTGCCATAATTTTTTTAAGGATAGAAACTTTCCCTTGGTCATATTATTAAATTTTCCTTGGAAATCCCTATTTTCCACCAAAAATAATTACATAAATAAATTAAATACAGAAAAATCACATTTTCTCCTCTCATGCCTTTATTGACATATGAATGAAGTCACATAAAAATTTCAAGTTCATTTAAGCTCAATTTAGTGAGTTATGAAATTATTAAGCTTGAAGGGCAAAATGGTAATTAAAATTTTAACCTTTAATTAAAACTTTAGGCTTAATAAAATTAAAGAGTAAAATATTTGATCCTAATCTGATTTGGATGATTGAAATTTAAATAATTAAAGGGTAGAAACCTACTAAACAATTTAAAAATAATTAAAATAAACCTTAATCAAATAATTAATTAAATTTGAAGAATAATAGAATTGGAATTATTAAAATAGGGATATTATTAGGAAGAGATTTGTTCTTTAATTTAAGAATCCCTACATTAATCATCTCAATAATATTTAATTCCTAATTAAAATGATAATTCAAATTTAAGATTTAAAATGCTAAAAGACTTAATCATTAAATTAAATTAAAGTTAAATTATTTAAATTAAACCCTTTTAAAATTTCAATTAAATTAATACTTTAACAATTACAATTAAATCATCTTTAAAACATAAAAAATAAAATATTAAATTAAAATTAAAAAGAAAATTAAATTTAAATTTAAATTAAATTAAATTAAATAAAATTAAATTAAAACATATTAAATTAAATTAAATTAAATTAAATTAAATTAAATTAAATCATATCAAATCAAATTAAATTGAATTAAATTGAATTGAATTAAATTAAATAATAGAATCAAGTTAAAATTAAAATCAAATTAAATTAAATTAAAATTAAAACTAAACCAAATTAAATTAAATTAAAGTTAAATTAAATTGAATTAAAATAACATCACCTAAGACAAAAAGAAATTCAAAAATAAATATAAAGCAACTTGAACACTATTCCAAATTTAAACCCGTTAACTGAAATTAAATTAAATCACAAACCATTTGAACATCAATTTGCCCTCAAAAGCTTTTGTTGTCATAACTCCTAAATGAACGTTAAGTGAAATGTTACTTCCCTCATAGGATATTCAAATGTCCTAGTTCACCGAGTAAGATAACAACAAAACTCGAATTCCTGACGATTAATCCATTTGTATGATTAAATTCATTCGGACTTAAAACAATTCTAGCAATATTGAAAAGATGTTCGAGATTCTTCTTAAACACTTTCTCAATATGATAGGATGTTTATAAGAACAACTCGAACTTAATTATTCTTTGATGAAGAAAATCGTCCTCAAACCAAAACACAAGAACCTAGACGTCATAGGAGATGACTAACTACAGGATTAGGAACTTGGTAGAAAACCATAACCCTTCCCTTAGCTTTACCTAGGAACTTGTTCTAAATGCTTAAATATTTTAATTATGTTTTAAGTGCAGCTTGGAATGACGGGAAGACCCTCCAGGTACGCTTTTATTTTGTTGCAATTTACTTTATTGCAATTTACTTAATCGCATCACACTTACTTTTCTGCATGATAAACAACTCGTTGCATGAAAACCCACACTTTTAGGATAGTCCCTAAAACCGAAACCAAAACTAAATTAAAAGTCATTGCAAGATAAAATTCACCGCCACAACATTTCAAAATATAAAACAACTCAAAATTTAAACACAAACGTAACACAAAACCGCAATTACAATTAAATTAAAACGTCTTGTTGGATGATCGGGAATACCTCGGATGATGTAACCTACGTGTTGCTAACGGGATTTCCCACGGTCTAAATGAAAGTGTGGAACTCATTTAGTTGAGTTCAGCAAATTCATCTGGACTAAGTGAATCCGAAAAAAATAACGATGTCAGAAGGATGGAACCGTGGGATCTTAACCGGTGTTGTTATAATCAACTTTAAGATTTGTTGTAATTAAAACATGAAAAACACTTGGAAATTAAGAATTTCTCTAAACCAAAACACTATTCTCATCTCCTGATTTATGACTTCTAAAACTAAACCTCCGCAACAACAAGGAGCTCGGAGCACAGCTGCGTAACGACCATCGTCATCAGCAAAACTCGGATCTACTTCAACAAAACTTTCTTAAAATTAAATAACCAAGCCATTGGACTTCGAGGTAGTTTGCCTAGTGCAACATAAATCCTCAACCTTTTGTTAGGCATTTGCATTGTAAATTAAGCCCTAACCGGTCTTAGGATTCCGAGGTAGTCGTTTGGTACGACATAAACCCTCACATCTTCAAGGCTATTTGTATGATTTTATCATACAAATATAAGTCCAAATTAATCAAAATTGGCAAGATTGAAATACTAAATAAACATTCGGGCTTTCCTAAATCCAAGCCAAACAATAGGATAGTCAGGAAATTACCGAAGTTCGCTTCGAATTTGTAATTTCTCCTACTTTTCTTTCTTTGGATTCCCAAAATAAAATGTTCCAAATTTGATCCATTCCCTATTGAAATTTCAAAATTCAATCCCTTGAAAACTTAAACTTTGAAATTCTTGAGAGCAGAATCTACTCGATTATTATCGAGAGTTTTCTTAGGTGATTCCCGTCACTTAAGATGTAATTAACTATAGGGGCTTGCCCTTATAGGGAATTTTAAGAACCCAGGTAATATAAACCCTGTTTAATGCTTTCATATTGAGTAGGGGAATTTGTCGGCTTATAAAATTGGTTCGCAGACCAAACTGATGTCATAAATCTTCTAGTTTATTTAATCGAGCCCCATCACCAAACAGTGTGTCTATTATTCGAGATAGTATACACAAGCCAGGATGCGGTGCTCGTTTATATAAACTATTTGGGATGTGAGATTATTTTGATTTCATATCTTAAAATTTTCAAATTTAAAATTATTTTCAAAATCAAATACTACTTTTCAAATTATTTTTTTAAATTAAATTAAAAATTCACCGATAATTTCTGTTAGGCGACCCCCTTTTTAAAATACAACACACAACCTAAAAAATATGCCGACACCTTCTGAAAAGTTAAATCCTAAAAAGTTAGCCAACATTCATGAAAACGATGCTTTTGCGATGCTAGCAAATCAAGATGCTGTAATTTTAAGGAAGATAGACCAATTTGGGATGAATTTTTCTCAGCCAACTTCCATGATTAAAGAAAATTCATTAGGCCAAATGGTTGACTCTCAAACTTCATCAGAAACCTTGAATGCCATGAGTAAGCCTAATAACCCATATTCCAATTATTATAACCCAGGTTGGAAAAACCATCCAATATTTAACTAAAATAACAATAATCAGGGTGGTAGTAATCAACAATGGGGGAACAACTAAGTAAACCCATTAGGAAACTGGACCAACCAATGGAATAATAATTATAGACCAACCTATCTATCAGGTTTCAACAATACTTCAAAATTTAAAGAGAAGAAGTTTTTATAGAAGAAGTGGTGTCACAAATGGGAAATCAATTACAAAGCCAAGGAGCTACAATAAAAAAATATTAAGAATCAATTGGAATAGATTGCCAATTTATTAAATAATAGATCCCAAGGAACATTTCCTAGTAATACTGAAGTAAATCCAAAAGACATGACTAAAGAGCAAGTACAAGCTATTCAGTTGAGAAGTGGAAGAGAGTTGGAAGGTAAAGTTCAAAAAGAGACTGAAGTAGAGAAAGAAGAGATTGAAAAATAAAAAGAGGACGCCTCAAAAGGTTTGTAAAGATCTATTTCTCCACTTAAGGTTGATTTAGAAAAGCCACTACCTCCATTTCCTCATAGACTTTGACAACAAAAATTGGATAAGTAATTTTCAAAATTCTTGGAGATATTTAAGAAGCTTATAATCAATATTCCATTTGCTAAAGCCTTAGAACAAATGCCAAGCTATGTGAAATTTATGAAGGATATTCTCAATAGAGAGATGAAGTTTGAAGATAATGAGATTGTTGCACATACTGAAGAGTGTAGAGCTATAATTCAGAAAAAGCTTCCTGAAAAAAGCTTAAAGATCTGGAAGTTTCACAATTCCACGTGCAATGAGAGACAAATTTTTTAGAAAAGCTTTATGTGATTTGGGTGCAAGCACTAACCTTATGCCGCTATCAATATTCAAAAAACTGGGATTAGGAGAAATAACCCATACTACTGTAACTCTGCAATTAGCTGATCATTCTATCACATATCCTAAAATAGTTATAGAAGATGTTTTGGTGAAAGTGGATCAATTTATTTTTCCTATTGATTTCATTGTGTTGCATATAGAGGAAGATAAAGAGATACCCATAATTTTAGAGAGACCTTTCCTAGCCACATGCAGAGTGATGATAGATGTGAAAAAAGTGGAATTAACAATGTGAGTTAATGATCAAACTATTATATTCAATATTTTAAAGTCAATAAAATATCCTGCAAGTGGCAAAGATGATGAATGTTATAGGATGGATGTTAACAAATATTTAAGTGAAAGCCATTTCAAGTCAACTTATGAAGAGAAATCTAAAAGTAAAGGATTGGAACATAAGCAAGAAGAGGAATTATAAGATTCTGAAGATTTTCATGAGGAAGATTTAAATTATGTTCATAAAAATTTTGAAATGTTGAACATGAGTGAAAAAAATGAATCTTTTGGTCCATCAATTGAAAAACCTCATGAACTTGATTTAAAGATATTTCCTAATCATATAAAGTATTCCTTTTTAGGTGATTCCTTAACTTTGCCAGTTATAATTTCCTCTCAATTAACTGAAAGAGAAGAAGTGAGTTTGCTTAAATTTTTGATGAAATATAAGAAAGCCTTTGGATGGACAATAGCTGATATTAAAGGAATTAGTCCTTCAATTTGTATGCTTAGATTCCTTATGGAGGATAACTGCAAACCTCGGGTTAATCCTTAAAGGAGATTAAATTATATCAAGAAAGAAGTTGTTAAGAAAGAAATCCTAAAGTGGTTTGATGCTGGAATTATCTAACCTATTTTAGATAGTTCATGGGTTAGTCCTATTCACTATGTACCTAAGAAAGGAGGAGTTAATGTGACTGTGAATGAAAAGAATGAAATAATACCAGTAAGACCAGTTACACGGTGGAGAATATGCATTGATTATAGAGAGTTAAACCTTGCCACCAGGAAAGACCATTTTCCACTTCCTTTTGCTAGATCAGATGTTGGATAGATTGGCTAGGCATAAATATTTTTATTTTTTGGATGGATATACTAGTTACCACCAAATTCAAATTGCTCATGAGGATCAAGAGAAAACAACATTTACCAATCCTTATGGTACATTTGCTTTTAGAAGAATGCCCTTCGGTTTATGTAATGCCCCTGCTACATTTCAGAGATGTATGATGGCAATCTTCTGTGATTTAATAGAAAAAGGAATTGGAGTTTTATGGATGAATTTTCAGTGTTTGGAATTTCATTTGAATCATATTTATAACATCTATCTATATTTCTGAAACGCTGTGAAGAAACTAATTTGGTCCTTAACTGAGAGAAATGCCAATTTATGGTAGCTGGAGGAATTATTTTGGGACATCGTATATCAAAAAATGGTATGAAAGTAGATCCTGCAAAAATTCAAGTTATCTCTAATTTACCTTGCCCAACTAATGTAAGGGGAATTAGAAGTGTTCTGGGAAATGCTAGATTTTACAGGCTTTATATTAAAGACTTTTCACAAATTTCGAAGCCTTTATGCCGTTTACTGGAAAAAGATGTGATTTTTAATTTTGATAATGATTGCCTAAAAGATTATGAAACTTTAAAGGAAAAATTAATTACTGCACCTGTTATAGTTTCACCTAACTGGGAATACCTTTTGAATTAATGTGTGATGCTAGTGATTATGCTATTAGAGCTGTTCTAAGTCAGAAAGATGATAAGATTTTGAAAGTGATTTACTATTCTGGTAAAACTCTTAATAAAACTCAAATTAATTATACCACTACTGAGAAAGAGTTATTAGCTATAGTATTTACCTTTGATAAATTCAGATCATATTTAATTGGAACTAAATGTGTAGTGCATACTGATCATTCTGCCATTGAGTATTTAATGAAGAAGAAGGATGCAAATCCAAGATTGATTAGATGGATTCTTCTTTTGCAAGAATTTACTTTCGAGATAGTAGATAGGAAGGGTGCTGATAATCAAATTGTTGATCATCTATCCATGCTTGAAACTAAAAAATCTTTCTGTGATGTTGAAGAAATTAATGAACATTTTCCTGACGAAAAGATTGTTCGCTGTTAATGAGTGGTGTATTCCGTGGTATGCTGACATTGTAAATTTTATCGTCAAGGATATTTTACCCTATGGTTTGACATACCAGGAGAAGAAGAAATTTATATATGAAGCTAAGACTTATTTTTGGGATGACTATTTTTATATTAAGAAGGAAAGGATTTGATAATTAGAAGATGTGTGCTTTTAGAAGAAGCTTACGAAATTATTCAAAATGTCAAAATTTTGATTATGGGGGAAATTTTGGAGTTGATAAAACTGCATTTAAAATATTACAATCTGGATTTTATTGGCCTACAATTTTTAAGGATGTTAATGTTTATATTAAAAATTTTTATCAAAGCCAACGTGTAGGCAATATTTCTAGAAGAAATGAGATGCCCTTCAATTATATGTTGGAAGTTGAAATATTTGATGTTTGTGGATTAGATTTCATGGGACTATTTATATCATCTTTCAGAAATACATACATTTTGATAACAATAGACTATGTATCTAAATGGATAGAAGCTGTTGCTTTACCTCGATGTGATGCTCAAAGTGTTGTAAAGTTTTTAAATAAGAATATATTTTGCAAATTTGGAATACGAAGAGTAATCAAAACTGATGGGGGAAGTTATTTTAGAAATGCGATTGTGGAGAAGCTAGTAAAGAAATATTATATTAACCATCACATTGCTACTGCTTACAATCCGCAGACAAGTGGTTTGGTTGAATTATCCAATCTTGAAATTAAAAGAATATTAGAAAAAACTGTTAATCCAAATAGAAAGGATTGGTCAATCAAACTGGATTATGCTTTGTGGGCCTATAGGACTACCTACATAACTCCTATAGAAATGTCCCTATATAGGCTAATTTTTGGAAAAGCTTGTCATTTACCAATTGAACTTGAGCATAAAGCATATTGGGCTATTAAAGAGTTCAATTTTAACTTGAAAGATGCTAGAAAAAAGAGATTGTTGCAATTAAATGAGCTTGAAGAGATAAGGAATGAATCTTCTGAAAATGATAAGATTTATAAAGAAAAGATGAAGTTGTGGCATGATCGGAAGATTCTTACCAAAAATCTTGAGCAAGGGTAAAAATTTTTACTATATAATGCAAGATTAAGAATTTTTGCTGGGAAACTTTAGTCCAGGTGGATGGGCCCATTTATTGTGATGAAAGTTTATTCATATGGAGTTGTGGATATTAAAGATCCTAAGACTGGAAAAATATTTAAAGTGAATGGTCATAGACTTAAATCTTACTTTTTAGTCGATCAATCTAAACCTAATGAGAATTTGATTTTGGGTCACTCAGAATATGCTCTGGGTATGTCAGGCTGATGACGTTAAACCAAGCGCTTTGTGGGAGGCAACCCATATTTATTGGTGTGCTTTGCTTTATGTTTGCTTTGTGTGCTTTTATTTGGTTTGATTTAAGAAATGAGGTAGCATTTTGGATTTTTTTATGTTATAGTGGTGGTTATTTTACCTTATTTAATGACCTAGAGGAGTCTGAATGAAGATTTTGATGTTTGGCAGAACTGTACAAAAATGTGCACTCGCGGCTATGTGTCGTTGGTTGGCGCATAGGCCCCACCGTTATAAAAAAACGTGAAAATTGAGTTTCTAGAAGCCTAAATCATGTGTGAGTAGTTTTTGGAGTTATTATGGAGTTTTAACACGTCTAGGGTCGGTTTAGTGCCTTCCTAAGTCTATAAAAGGCCTTGAGTTTATGAGATACTTGCCCGAGTTCTTATTTTCATTCCTAAGTCTTAAAAAGAGTATTTTGAGTGCAAAAATGCCTTCTTGTGAGAGCAAAGTTAAGAAGAAAGAGGACGCCAACAAGAAGAAGTTTATTTGTGATAGTGCGCAAGAGTTATATAACGGATTTCTGGCTGTGAGTATCCAAGGAATAACAGAAAGGATTACGAAGATCGAGGCCGATGTGGAGTCTTTTGATGCAAAGGTAAATGAAATTAATGAAAATTTTGTACACATTGGATGACAACTCAAAATGCAATTAAATCACACAAATCATGTAGAAGAAGCAGATAGAGCAACGTTTCTGAAGAACAAATGGATAGAAGAAGAAGATGTAAGAGCTTTTAATCATCACCTGTTTTATCAGATTTACACTCCAGATGATTCAAATGGAACTAATGGTGGTTCTGGATATAATCCACCTATTGAAGATTGCAACTAAATTATTTGTGGTCTTGTAGTTTAATTATGTGTGTTAGTGTTTTAAGTGTGTGGTTATTTTTTTAATGTTTGTGTTTGTTGCACTTTACATATGTTTGTTACATCTCAATGATATAAATTTGTGTTTTAATTACATGTGTTTGAACTTATGTATTGGGGAATTTCATCCAAGGTGTTTGGATAGAAATTTATAGTTTGTATTAAGTGTATTTTGATAATTAAGTAATATAAATTTTTGTTTATGTGAGATTTGTGTGGAATCATTGGAGATTAAAGTGTACTTTTGGAGTACTATAAGAGTTTATGGGGAGAAATAATTATTTAAAGTGATTAAAGGTGAATAACTTGATTTTTTTATGGAATTAACTTAATTGTCAAAAATTGGGCACCGGCGCCTAAGCGCCAAACCGACGGCGCATAAGCGCTAGATTTCGTGGCTAAGCACCGTATGCCTCGTGCAAAGGCGCCGGTTGGAGAAAATCAAATTTTTGTAGTTAAATATCTAAGGTTTTCCATTTTTAACATCGCCATCACCTTCAACCTCTCGGTTTCGCAAAACAGGAGCCTAGGGCATCATTAATTTAGATCATTTTAGAGCCGATTTTGTCAAAATTTGTTGGATTTAAGTTTGTTAAGGTATGATCACTACTCCAAAGTAAACTTTTTTAATTTTCACCATATATTTTGAGTACATTATTGACAAATTTGAAAATCACTATATATGGTAAAAATTTGAGGAAAAACATGAGAATTTACTTGGATTTAGGGGAGTTTGCCTTTGAAAGTTGAGTTAACAAGTTTAGTTTAATTTTGGAATTTATGGTGAATTTTTTATGAATTTTTAGAGATGGCTCCAAAGTCGAAACACTTGAAAGAGAAAGCAAAATTTGATTCTGACAAATTTTTCAGTTCCAGAGTAGAGAATCGTTATGTCGATACACTCGCATCACATAAATTGATTCTAGAACGAGTTTTTAGCAAGCCAGGAGGAGATATTAAGGAGATGATTGCATGAAGGAATTGGGAAAGATACTGTTGCTTCTCCGTTGTTGCAGTTGTTTCTGTGGTGAGAGAGTTCTATGTTAACTTTCTAGCAGCTGAGAAAAATTTAGTAATGGTTAGGGGACAACAAGTGGACTTTTCACCTGCGGTAATTAATACTTTTTACCGATAACCTCCTATGATGTTTTGTTTTTATGCGAATTATCATCCTTCTGAGTGAGAGTTAGATGAGATTATGACATTTCTTACTGATGGAAGAGGTTTATGGAAAATTACAAATAAAAGAAGAGTGAATTTTTAAGCCTCTAAGTTGAATGCCACTTCAAAGGCATGGCATTACTTCATCTCATCTAAGCTTCTACCCTCAAGTCATGTTAGTATAGTTACAAGAGAGAGCTGTTTTGAACCATTGTATTCAGTAGGTAAAGCCTTCACTGTACATTCAGTATTTGACTGGAAAGGAGGATCTGTTAGAGCATCTAGTGCTTCTGCTTCTGCTACTTATATTTCTCGTGTATCTACTGAACATGCATCATCCTCCAGAGATTCACAAACTGGATTATTATAGAAGATTTTGAAGAAAGTGAGTCTTACCAGAGAGCATAATAGAGATATGGATGGAAAGGTAGAGAATATTGAGAGGTATATTAATAAACATTATGATTATAAAGAGAACTATCATCAGTACATGGATAAACTGATTAGAGGAGATCATAATGTTGAGTTTCCTCATCATCCCTATTTTATACCTTATATGCCATCGAGAGATTGGAATAACAGAGATGATGATGATGAGTAGGATTTGATTTTTTTATGTGTTGTTGAGTTTGTTATGTTTATATTTGTGTTGTATGATTTATGGATTTTTATTTGTTGTTGTGTTTTGATATGAACTCTGATGTTGTGTAGATTATAGTTGGATTATTTTTATTATGCACATTCTGATGTTTGTGTGTTGGATCGATGTTTTATGATATAATATGTGATGTGTTTGTGGTAGTAAATGTTTTTACGTGTTTCTTGTGTTTGATTTTTTAGTAGTTTCTAATTTAATTCCTATAAATACTAGAAAAATTTAGAACACTATTTGAAACCACTATTTATATAGCATGTTTAAACTTTTCAAAATTTGCTACCATTTATTTTCTAGTATGTTGTGATTTGTGTTATGTTAAGTTGGTGTGTATTTGCTTTGAAAACCTCCACTAATTGTAGAAGTCCTTTAAAATTTTGAAATTTCTATTTTATGAAAAACTAAAAAACTAAATTTGAATTCTTTTTACTCCTTATTTTTAAACTGTTATACTTGCATATTTAGAAAATTAAGATTCCTGCAAGCATGTTATTCTAGTTTTTTTAATTCTACCCATGTATCATTTTTATGCTTAAATGTTTTAACCTAATTAAAAATTAAAGTTTAGGGGGAATTTAAAAACAAATTTTCAAAAACTAAAATTTTATTTGTTCTTAAGAATACTTAAATAAAATTTGATTTTTGATTGAAAATTATTATGTATATGAAGTTATATTAGGGAGGCAAAATTTTGAATATAGAAATGAGTAAGAATATTTAGTTAAAATTTATAGTAATGATGAAAAATTTAAAGTTAAAATTTTCTTAGTAAATAAATGTCAAATATAGTTAAACTATCTTTAGTAAGAAGTGTTGTATTTTTGGATAAATAGAAGAATTGACTCTTATTTTTCAAAGCTTAAATTTCCATTATTGAGAAATAATTTTCAACACTATTATTATGATTTTTAAGTGAAGGATATATATCAGAATTTTCTTTTAAATGGATGGATGGAATTCAAAATCATTAAAGGCCTATCCAGATATAGTAATCCTTGCCTTATTAAAAAAGAAGAAAAAAAAAGAGAGAAAGAAAAAGAAAAAGAGAAAAAAAGTATGTAAAAGGGAAGTAGAAGCTTGAGAATTTAAGGGCCTAATCAAAATTGGTTCGATACCTAAATTTTAAAATATAAGTTCTGAGAAAATCTAAAGCTTAAGATTATAATATAGTTAGTAAAATTATTTCCAAATGAAAATTTTTAAGTGAGTAAGATGAAATTTTTGAATCCTATATTTTAAAAAATCTACAAGTGTTTATGAATTAGATATGAACTAATATTTTTCATTATCCTTTACTTAAGAACCTTCTAAAATTTACATTGGTCTCATTTACTAAAATTTTTTCTAAATTGAACTATTTTATTTCTAGAACAAAATTTTGAAACATTCCTAAAGAAACTCATTTACATAATATGCATGTTAAGATTTTCTATTGGATTAAGTGTCACTTAAGGATAAGTAACATTTTAAGTTTGGGGGATTTTGATACACCTAAAATATATAGTGTTTTTAAATAGATTTTTATACCTATTTCTTATGATATTGTACTTTAATGGAAGGTATATTTGTATTTTGTTTTGCAAGTATGATTAAAATGACTAACTATTATGAAAGGAGCAAAAGAGGATCAAATTTGGAGCAAAAATTGAAAGATGTGCAAAATTGGCCTCTAACGGCTAAGCACCGGACCCTTGGCGCATAGGCGCGACAGTTAAAGTGACGAATTCTATTTGATTTTGGCGCAAATTTGAAGGGGTTTATAAAGCATCCTTTGGTTTTAATTTCACTAACTTCCCATCAGCACCAAAATTCATTTAAAATTTGAACAGATGGATGCATTCTTGGTGGATACATTGAATCTGGACATATTTTGAAGAGACACCAAGGCACCTTTTGAAAAATTTTAAAAGAAAGACTTGAAGATCAGAAAAAGTGTTGTTGTTGGAGGGTGTGATTAGTGTTAAGAGTAAAGTTTATGTTAGAGAGTTATTGAGAGCACACATTTCAACTTCATCACTTTTATTATCTATTGTATCTAGTTTTTATTAAGAGTAGAATAGAGATTCGGAGTCAACAAAGTTGGGCGCCAACCTCTAGTGTATCTTGAAAAGGAAAAGCAAAGTTTCAAAGGAACTTCAAGCGTCTTGTGGAGAGGATTTTCAGATAAGTATTTATCTTATTTTACATTTGGTTTTAAAGTAAGACTTGTTGTGTTTTCATTATGATTTCCACTTTCAAGTCAAGTTGTGATTGTATTTCTCCATGAATTTTGAGTAGTATTCTTTATATTTTTCTTTTTAAATGATGAAGTAATTAAATTATGGAAGGAAGTCGTGTGAAGTATAGAATTTCACTGTTGGAAGAAGTTGAGATGATTCACTACTCTGAACTTCATTTACCTTTTGATTTTGCCAAATTAAGATAATAAATTTTTTTGTGAGAACATGTAAGAACCATTATGGTATTGTCTTAAACAACAATTGGAAAGAATCACATGTAATTGTATGGGTGAGAACTGTAGTCCATATGGTTGGGTGCAAATAAATAAGAAGATATGTTTTTAATGGGGAGTAAAATTAGAGGACTTTAGAGTGACAGGGTAAAGCCCCCTAATTTGGTTTGATGTTTTAAATTTTGTTATGTGATGTTAGCCCCCAGGTGGAGGTAATCGAGGGAACTCTAGAGTAAGAACTATTATCTTCCCTACCTGACCCCTCTACATGATTTCAAAACTTCAAATTAACTAATGTTCTTTATAGAATCAAGTACGGGTAAAGAATATAATTTGTTTAGATACTTTCACAATGAATTTCCATAATTATTACTGATTCATTGAAAGAGGATAAAGATATTTTATTCTTATTTGCTTTCATACTATTTTATAGTTGTGTTAACTTTAGTTGTTTGCTTTACTTTTTATTTAGAAAAATCAAAAACAAATTTGAAAAACTTTATATCTTAAAACATACTTTACAAAATCATTTTAAAAAGTAAAAAGTTATTTTTCTTATTTCTTTAAAAGTTTAGACATTTCCTGTAGGTTCGATATCTCGGAGCTTAAAGAAAAAGTCATATATTACTTGATAAATGATATGTATACTTGCGTAGTATCCCATATTATAAATAATGAAAGTATAATTTCATATCTAAATCATAAGGGTAAATATTCGGGGATTAGTGTCATAAGCGTTCTTAATATCCACTTTATAGATAAGATTTCCACCTCTACAAGGCCAGTCCAAGTCCAACAGCAGTTCTTGTGTAAGCAAGACATTATCAATAATGGACTTACCTTTCACAAAGGCATTTTGGTTGGGGCAAATTATCTTGTCAAGGTGGGGCTACAGCCTCCCTACCAAGATTTTGCCAATAAGCTTACTGATCACATAAGTGAGGCTGATGAGTCTGTATT
The DNA here is from genome assembly GCA_022702705.1 of Papilionanthe hookeriana x Papilionanthe teres. Taxonomy (NCBI): domain Eukaryota; kingdom Viridiplantae; phylum Streptophyta; class Magnoliopsida; order Asparagales; family Orchidaceae; genus Papilionanthe; species Papilionanthe hookeriana x Papilionanthe teres. Next base: position 145,008,895 of record CM040428.1, read on the forward strand.
GATTCCAATCCCTAGCATCTGATGATTTAGGCACCAAAACAATATTAGAGGCACAAAAGTAAAGAGGAAGATCAAAACCTTGGATGAACCTTGTATTGCAGCAGTGACCTCATCTTTGATAATCTCCCTTGATGTTTTATAAAAATCAGCAGTGAAGCCATCAGGACATGCTGTTTTGGATATGTTTATGGAATTCAATGCATTCATTTCTGTCTCAGTGGGCATTGTTGTAAGAATAATGCATTGGGTGGAGTGAAGATCTGCAGTGAAAGTAGAACTGTATATAGGCAATTTGGTTGTCTGAGGTTGAGTCAAAAAAATTTGGAAGTGGTTAACTGCATTTTGTGCTATAGCTTGGTTATCATGGAGTCAGACCCTTTCAACATTTTTTATTGTATGGATAGTATAACATTTCCTCCTATATTTGATATAAGTATGGCAGAATTTACTATTCCTATCTCCTTTAATGAAAATATTGACTGCAACCTTTTGCTTTAAGAATAATTCCTGCCTCTCAATTGTGGTGAGAAGGTTATCTTGGGCAGCTAGTTATTCCTTCTCCTGAGCAAGCCCATTTTGGACTGCATGTTCCAGTGCCCCTACCACAACCTCAGCATCAGACACAACCTAATATACATTACCAAATGTTGTCCAGCCCTAGGACATAACGGCTTTGGCCACCTTAATCTGCAAGAGGTGTAATTTTAAGGACTGGTGTTTAGACTACATGTTAAGATATCTGAAGGGGGAGGGTTTATTGGATGAAGAAGGAGTTGTGATGGAGATTAGAAGAGGCCTGTGATCAGATCTTGCAAGAGTAAGGTGAGTCACTGAAGTATGGAAGAATTGTGAGCACCAGATTTCATTTACCAAAATTCTATCCAATCTCTCACAAATAGGTCTCCTCTTCTAAGTGAAATCAGGCCCAATATAGTAGAGGTCAATGAGATCAGCTAGCTGAATATTGTCACTGAAAGAACTCGTTTTAGCAATATTAGGGGGTCTTCCAAGTGACTTTTCTGCTGAATGGGCAATACAGTTGAAATCACCTCCAACAAGCCAGTAGGAGGACATATTATAACTAATATTATGGAGGTAGGACCAGAGCTTCTGTCTATCAGATTAACCGCACCCAACATAGATAAATGAGGTATCTATTAATTAATAAGGAGAAGTGAACAAATTGTTTGTGATCAATAATCAGACTCCAGGAAATTTCTTGTCTACAAAGGATCCAGATTTTGTTGTTGTAGTTAGAAAAATGAGTGAGGCCAGAAAAATTACTAATAAGCCTTTGAGGGTGCTTATGAACCATTGGTTCCAAAATAGCAATACACCAAAGAGAATGCTCTTTATTCAGATGTAATAACCTTTTAATAGATAGGGGTGAGCAATGCCCCTAATGTTCCAACAAAGGAATCTGATCATGGAGTGGGGGGAGGGGAGTGAGAAGGTTGGGATCTTGATCTGGTTCTTCCTCTAGAGTGTTTGGAGTAGCCCCCAAGAGAAGAGCCTCCAAGACTTCTAGAGAGAAGAACAGTAGACATGATCCAAAAGAGTTTCTGAACACAATACCAACATCACCAGTAGATTAGCTTCCAAAAATATTAATTTTAATTTAGTCCAAAGGTTGTTTAGACCAAGAAACAATTGAAACATGAGATGGTGAGGTGAGGAAGAAGAGGGTGACCATTTGTTGCAAATGTTGGGGAATCGCTGGAACGGAATCAGTTTCTATAAATAGAATATATAAGGGTTAGCAGTTTGCACAGGGAAAGTGCCAGCTCATCAAATTTACTTTTATTTCGAGGCATCCATATAAACCAGGCCACAATACATGGAATGGGAGAAAGACCAAACCTTTCCATTCATCTCAAGAGATAAAAAAAGGATTTCTAACTCAGATGTAAACTCATCCCCTTGATTTGCTTAAGGAAAATAGTCCAAAACCAATTGGGCAAGGGGCAGTTGAAGAAAAGATTCTCCATAGTTTCCATATCATGACAGCATATGTAGCATCGAGAGGGGCATCTCAGACCTTTTAATTTGACGATTCATCAATGGGAAGGATGTTTTCCATAATATCCAATAGAAAATGACATAGGTGGAGTAGGAATCCTGCACTGAATGGCTTCACCCCAGATATTTTCCTCAAAAAGAGAAAATTTGTTATAAACGTAAGAGTGGAGTTTTTTGGGAATGGGGTTGTTTGGTAATCAAAATGTCTGCCTTGGTAATTGATCTATTTAAAAATTAAACATTCTTGTGGATAAATTATTCTTATATTTTTGAATGATATTATGCTTTAATAAAATATATTTTTTATATTTTTGGTTACAGGTATAAGAAGATGAGTTTAAGGATGAAAAAAAGCAAAAGGAGAAAAGTTGGGGCATTATGAAGAAAATTTAACTAATTCTGGTGCCAGAGATGGTTGAAGTAGTTAATTTTTGAATTTTGGCGATTCCAAAGTATTTTGGAAGGCCCAGATGATAATGCATGTTTCAAATAACGTATACAATGAATCTAGACACATTTGGATGAAGAGATGTGTACCTTGAAGCAAAAAACACTCAAATGGATCATTTGAACTGACGCCTAGGTGCAACAATTATATTATAGAAGATTCAACGAATTTGGATGAATTTTGAAGAGATGTCTAAAGCAAACCCTGGTCATTTTTGAAGTTCTATAAATAGGAATTAATTTTACAGTAGAAGAGAGTAGTTTTAGAGCCGTTCACAATTAATACTTAGTTTCTTACACTTTAAGTTCAAATTTATAAGTGTTTAGTGAGTGTTTGTGATTCCCTGAAGTTTAAAGTTCTGTAAGAGTGTGAAAGAGTCAGGAAAGTCAGAGAACTTCAAAGGATTGCTTTGGTGAATATTCCAGATAGGTATCTGTAACTTAACTCTTAAGTTGTGTGCTTTGGTTTTAATAATTATGAATATGTTTTGTTGTTTAATCCAATGCTTTCCGAGTAGTTTTCTTCTCTTTCTCCTTACAAATATAATGTAATTAAGTCAAGAGGTTTGGATTTTTGTTTAAGAACTTTTTCTTTTTCTTACCTAAAATTGTGATGGTATTTTAAATAAACTTCTTTTACTTTACAACTTGGCCAATTGTATTGTTAAAACCTGTGGATAAATCTTATAGACTACACTGTGGGCTAACATTTCTTAACTTGTAAGTATCACATTTCACTATGGAAGATCAGAAGTAATCATCTGAAGGGGAGTGCAAATGGATAGGGTTATAAGATTTGATGGGCGTAGAGTTGAATGTATTTAGAGTGAAATGCTAAATTCTATCAATTCGTCTTACAGTGAGGAAAAAAGGTCACTAGTAGGTCCTATAAAGCGGACATAATTGGTAATCTAGAAGTGAGAGCCTAGAATGTACTTAGCACTACTAATAACACATCCTGCACCAACCTTTAGACTAGATAATTTTCTTTATGCCAGGACAAAGGGTCAAGAATATTTATGCTCCTATTTGCACAATACAATATTTTTATGTTTTAAACAATTTGAATTCCTCTACTTATTACTAAATATTTGTAAGGAGAAAGTATCATTAATTAAGAAATTTATTTGTTTGCTTAAACACTTTCTTGCATCATTCAAAAAATCTAGCAAGTTTGATTTCACTCTTGTTTAATTTTAAAGAAAAATTAAAAATTAGCATTTTACTTTTTATTTTTGGTATTTTAAATTTCTTTTAATTCACACTTGTTTTCCCTGTGGGATTGATATCTAAGATTTTTTAAAAGAAAATCCTATATTACTTGAAATGATGCATATACTTGCGTAGTACCCCTAGTGTGTAAACTGTTTTCTAAAAATTATAACATTTTGATCTTGCACACTCGCCACTTATTTTTGGGTCAAGTTCACCTATCTTTTATAACTTAAATTACCACGTAATTGCAGGTCAGGTCTATAATGATAAAATGTGTGATCTTAACAAGGGAAGCTTAATTATCATTTAGGAGTGTATTAAGCATCCTATAGTTTCATTGGGTACCCTCCCAACATTCCTTGACTTGCAGACTGTAATTAACACCATTCCTCTCTCCATTTCTAACTCAATTGTCTAACCAAATGTTATCATTTCCTTCACCTAATTCCCAGATAAACAAATCCTTAGCTTTTTAATATATATATATATATATATATATATATCTTTAAAGATGGCTGAGGAGGGATGTGCTCTACTAGGGTTTGGTCCCTAGTCATGGCGGCTGTGAGTCTGGCCGGCGCTGGTAGGTACTCTTCCTGTGGTTTCAAGGTTGGTTCTCTGGTTTGAGGCCTTCTTGTGCCTTCTTTTCTCCACTTTGGTTTTCCCAGGCTGAGGTTATTTCCAATTTTCTTGAGAAGTTTACTGTTCCATTGCTTTTCTTCTTTTGGCCTTGTTTTGGTGGTGCTTTTCTGCTGGCTTATGCAACTACTGGTGGCTACTCTACTGCTACTCTAGTGTGTTTTGTTTGATAATTTTGTTTGGCTTTGATCTGTTTAAACACTTGGAGTGGGCTCTCTAGACTAAGGTGTGAGGTGCTGCTTGTGATGGCTACTCCTGCTGCCAAGTCCTTTCCCATTGATTTAAATACCAATGTTATGTGGACAAAGGCCACTTATGCTGGAGTGGTTGGAAAGGGACAACCTGCTCATAAGAACTTTGATCACCTTGTATTTTCACAAGCAATGCATGATATCGTCATCGGCAAAAAGACTCCGTCCTTACATCAGGCCTGTAGGTAGCAAAGATGGTCTACCTGCTGTTCTTTTCTCTAAACAGGATAGGTAATGTTTGAATGAGGCTGTCAAGTATTGTCTCATTGGCAAATTTCAAATGGGGCACCCTAAAATGGATTATGTGAGGAAATGCTTTGAGGAGCTAAATCTGGTGGGAAGCTGGAAATTAGGCTTGCTGGATGGGAGGCATTTGCTTATCAGGCTATCTAATGAGGAGGATTATGCAAAAATATTTGGGAAGCAAACTATTTTAATAGCTGGAACATCCATGAAGTTTCTGAAATGGACACCAGACTTTGACCCCATGAAGGAGCCACCAATTATCCCCATGTGGTTTAAATTCCCAGATTTACCTATCCGACTATACAATCACAATGCACTATATAATATCAGCCATGCTTTGGGCTTACCGCTAAAGACAGACACACATACTTTTGATATGGCAAGACCAGCTCCTGCTAGGGTGTTGGTGGAGAGAGACATAACACTACCTGATGTGCAGAAGATATGGATTAGAACTAATGAAGATATCCCTGAAGAAGGTTTTTGGCAAGATGTTGAAGTAGAATTTAAGCCACATTACTGCAAACATTGCAGAATGTTTGGCCACTTCATGGATCATTGCTACAGGCTGCACCCTCATTCCAGAAAGAGAAATTCTGGTCAAAACAAGGTGGTGAGCAATCCTCCACCACCTCTAGAAATGGAACAAGTGAACATGGAAATCAATTCTGAAGTGGAAATCAATCTGGAGCCTCAGAATAATATTCCTGATATGTCTATGGCAACTAATAAGGATCTGGTTGAAATTCAAGATGAACAGATAAAGAATCGATGGGGTAGATGTTCAACTCGTCGCTCGAATCTAGTAAATCGAAACAAGTCAAGTTTGTTCTTGCATCCGATGAAGGGCCGGAAATCTCTCGTCGAACAATCCAAGTGGTGGTCGAAGACATGACTGAGGAATGGCAGATACAAAAAAGCAATAAGAGAAAGAAAGGCAAAACTGAGTTGCAAGGTTTACTGGAAGCTCAGATCTCAGGTGATCCACCAGATAACTATATATCTACTCCTCTCCCTAGGACTAGGGGGAAAGGGAAAACCCACTCTCAATGATTAATTTTATGTGTTGGAATATTAGGGGCTCGCTCATCCAACCTCCCTTAGTAGAATAAAACAATTAGTTAAGTTACATAAATTGTGGTGTTTTGCTCTCTTGGAACCTATGGTCCATAAAAATATAAATAAGATTATCAAATCCTTCTCAGGCTTCTCCTACCTTGCTAACTAGAATAACAAAATCTGGTTGTTTGTTAAAAGAGAACTGAAGGGGGATTTAATTATGGATAATTCTCAGTTTATCCATATGTAATTCTATGTTGGTAATCAAGTGGGATTCACCACTTTTATCTATGCCAGCTGTAATTTGGCTCAGCAGCAGATTCTGTGTAATGATTTAATTACCATTGCTAACAACATGGATTCCTGCTGGTTATTGGGGGGTGATTTTAATTGCATTACCTCAGCTGCTGAGAAAAAAGGGGGCAATGCTCCTAACAGGCTTTCCATGGATAGGTTCAATCAATTCATTGCTAAGGCAACAGTTTTTGACTTGGGCTTCACTGGCCCTTATTTCACATGGAGAAGAGGTAACACCTGGGAGAGACTGGATAGGGTCATGGTTAATTCCCTTTGGCTCCAAACCTTTCCTTTCACTTTTGTCAAACACCTATCTATGGTCTGTTCAGATCACAGACCATTATTGCTCTCTATTAGGAACTCTGATGGAAAAGCTGGAGGGAATTTTAGATTCCAAAACATGTGGACTTGTCATCCTGATTTTTTGACTGAGTTGGAGAAGGTGTGGCACCCTGTCAAGGGACAGACTCCATGGGACAGTCTTTGGACTCTCCAGAAAATAACTGCAAAGCACTTAAAAAAATGGAACTGGGACACTTTTGGGAACATTCATGAAAACATTCAACAGGCTGAGGCAAAGGTGGCTTATATTTAAGAGGGCTTCTTAAAAGGAGAAAACAGTGAATCTGAATTGTTTTTAGCCTCTGAACAACTTCTAACCCAAGTAAGGTACCAGGAGGAATTCTACAAACAAAAGGCTAGATCAGCTAAATTCATTGATGGGGACAGAAATACCAAATACTACCATGCATTCATCAATTTCAAAAGGAAGTGCAATATGATTCTTAGTATCACTAATGCTGATGGTGTTAACCTGACTGATGCTGATGACATTGCAAGGGATGCTGTGAGCCATTTCAATAATTTGTTCAATCAAGTTCACACTTGTAATACTCCCATTAAACATGATTTGTTTCCGGATAAACTTCATTTTGTGCAGGAGTTAAGATTAGCTGATATTCCTGATGAATTTGAAATCAAAGTTGCTTTAGATTCCATCGATGGAAAGAAAGTTACTAGACCAGATGGTTTCACAGCCACTTTTTATAAAGTTAGCTGGGCAATTGTTGGGATTGTTGTAGTTCATGCTGTGTAATCTTTCTTTCAAGGAATGGATCCTCCAAAATACTTTTCAGCATCTACCATTGTACTGCTGCCCAAAAACAAGATCAGGAAGACTTGGGGTGACTACAGGTCAATAAGTTTAACTTCTGTTATGTCTAAATTGCTGAGCAAAATCCTTGTTTCTAGACTTCAACCTTACCTGAACCATCTGATTGTGGAAAACCAGACAACATTTGTGAAAGGTAGAAACATCTCTGATAATATACTTTTGGCTCAGGAACTAATGCTGGACTTGGACAGAAAATGTAGAGGTTATAATATCATCTTCAAATTAGATATTAAGAAGGCTTATGATTCAAATAGCTGGGATTTCATCCTCAATGTCTTAAGTTCCTGGGGTTTCCAGCCAAACTTTCTTCAGCTCATTCAAAGGTGGCTTAAAAGAAATGTTCATTTTGTGTTAGCGAATGGGGAAGGGCATGGTTTCTTTAGTGCAACTAGAGGCATTAAACAAGGAGACTCCTTATCTCCCACTATATTCATTCTAGCCTTTGATTATATTTCTAGGCTTTTGGACCAAACCTTCTTACATGCTTCTCATCTCAATTATCACCATAATTCCAGCATTAGGGTCAGTCACCTTGCCTATGTTGATGATATTATTATCTTCTCTAGGGCCTCTAAGGCTGCTATTAAGACTGTACACAGAATTCTACATCATTTTACTAATGTCTCTGGAATGGAACCCAATCTCCAGAAATTTCATTTCTTTCCAAGTAAACATATTAGTTGCAACATGAAAAGGTGGATTTCTGATTACACGGGGTTTCACTCAGCTTCTTGTCCCATTAATTACCTTGGTGTTCAGCTAATTAAAGGTAGAACTAAACAGACTCAATTCCAGGAGAGCATTGATAAAATTCAAGCCCAGATTTCCAATTGGTCAAATTCATTTCTATCTAATGGAGGGAGGCTCACACTTCTGAAAAGTATCTTAACTACCCTTCCCTCATATGCACTGCAGATGTTTATTATGAAGAAAAGTACCAGGCAGTTAATTGGCAGGATGTTAAACCGATTTTTGTGGGCTGGTCAACACAAGCAAATCCATTGGCTTCCTTGGCAGCAAGTATGTAAACCCCTCCAGGCTGGAGGTGTTGGCTTCAAGAGCTTTGATTAGTTGGGTCTCATCAACCTATGTAAGCTGTGGATAAGATTCAGAGCAAATAGCTGTCTTTGGGCTAAATTTCTGAATGGTAGATATTATAAAATTGAACATCCTACTATGATCTTACCTAAGCTGGGGGATTCAAGACTTTGGAAAGCTATGCTGACTATTAAGGAGAAGGCTAAACAAATGTTTATTTGGGAGCTAGGTGAAGGTCAGATCAACTTTTGGCTTGATCAATGGGTCTGGGAGGGAAAGAAGTTGGCTTCTGATATGCCTACAACCATGCCTAAGAGCTGTGTGAATGAATTCTGGACAGACAATCAGTGGAACTGTAGACTTCTAAGTAACCTGTTAACACCTGATCAACTCCAACAGATGGTGGCTTAGAAGAAGTAGAAGGTTGGGAAGTAGAAGGTCTACCTAGAGTAGGTGCTGAAGAAGGAGCAGTCGATTTCATCCCTTGAAGACGATCATAGGGGCTAATGCTCTCCTGACCAATCGACTTAGTAGTCTTCAACCTTTCCTTTGAATATCTGCAGTGAATCCATTGCTAATACATAATGAATAAATCAGAGATGGGAATCCCAGTCCAACAGAAGTGTTGGATCTCGCAGTAGAATCCACAGAATCATAAATAATACTACCGACATCAATAGGCTTCCTTTCCTGAATGCAGTAGTTTAAGATCACTCGATCTCTAGTCACTTCACTCAGGTGGTTGGAAGTTAACAATCTTGCAGAAATAAAATAGTGCCATGCTTTAGAAATACCATTTAACTTGGAGGATTTGAAGTTTACCCTTTTTCCATCCTTGATCTTCCAAGATCCAGTACCGTCAGTCAAATAAGCAATGATCATATCCAAATCTCCCTCAGATGGAGATAATCCAGAATAATGGCACTCTATAGTCGGTGGCAGGTCATAAAATACATTGATTCTTTCAGGAGTAAATCCTACTCCGACACCTCTGACAAAAACTTCATAATCTTCGGCATCCAGAAAATTCGCATAAAACTCTCGAACTATAGGGATAACAGCAACAGCAGTGAAATAACAGAATCGTTGTCAGTTGTGCGCAACAATAGTATTTTCAATCATCTCCCTTGGATGATAGAAATTTCGTTCTGAAATGAACTTCCTCGACATCGCAAATTCGTGGAATCGAAAATGAGCAGCCGCAGTAGAAAATTTGCTGCTATCGAAGTTATGTCGTGCCTTCCCGCGTTTAGATTTTGGAGCCATCTAAACGTGAAAGAAAAGAAGAACAAATTTAGGAATCAAAAGTTCAAACTCTTTTTAAGTTTAGAAAACTTAAAATAAGTTTAAAAATCTAAAGAAATCACTAAAAATCAAATTTTTTTTCAAAATTTCAGTTCTTAGCAAAACCTAGGGAAATCTATGGTGAAAATTGAAAATAAATGGTTTAAAGTGTAGACCTGTCCTTGAGACGAAGAAATCGAGTGATTTCGCACCCAAATCCTTGATGTTTTAACCTTAAAATGGATTCTAAAAGCTGATTTTCGTGAAAAAATGGAGGAAGAAGAAGGCTTAGGCGTCGATAATGGCTTTCGGGGATATTTAAGGAATTTTTCGGTTACAGGCCGAACAGGCTCTTAGGCGCCGAATTCTGGCGCCTAGGCGCCAGACTCACCTTTCACAAAAAATTATTTTTAAATTTAATTTTCCACCAAAATTCATAAATTCAACTTCCAATTACTCACATTAGAGTATGGCTTCAGTTTCTAACTTCCAAAACATTTTCCAAAAATTTTAAAAATTAAATATTAAATCCACCAATCAAACATAAAGTTTAAATCAAACTTCACTAAATTCCATTTATAATCTTCAATATTGGCTCAATATATTACAGATAAGTATCATACTTGATTCAAGTTCCTAATACACAATCAAACACAACAATTTCTAAGCAAAAACAACACACATTGATCATGAAAGCAAATACATAAATACAATCGATTCACTACATCAATACAACGACTCAACAAACCAAATAATAATGATCTCATTACCAGAATACTGTAATCTTCTCAAGGGAAACTGTGTATTCGCATACATTTCAACTTGAGCATCTTGATAAGCCACAAAATGATCAAATTGAAGTTTCGTCTGCCATTCTATATGTTCAATCTGATGAAACATCTCATGAAGGTGATCTCCAATGCTTTTAAACTCCGCTTTAAACTTATCTAAACGACTAGAAATTTTCCCTAAACTTACCGCGATGAAACCATTGAAGTAGGGTTGAGGATCTTTTGAGAACTTGTCCCTAGCCTCTTCTCCATGATTTCTTCCTTCCATTTCTTCAAAAATTTCTCAAATCTCTAGAGAATGAAGTGTAATGGACGTAACTTTGATTGCTTGATGGTTAGGGATGAAGATGGGTTGATTTAAAGGTGAAAATCGTATGAAAAACTGAAAATTTTTGGTTTTTGCAAGACCCAATAACTGTGGCACATTGGCACCAAATCTTGCGCCTAGGCGCCGGACCTATTGATACATAGTTTAACTCGGGCGCTTAGGCGCCAAATCTTGGCGCCTAGGCGCCGAAACTATGTTCAACTCTGTTTCGCCTAATCATCAAATTTCAAAGTATCGTTCTCTAAGATAGGTAAATTATACTGGTAAAAGTAATCTAGACTCAATAACATAAATTGTAAGCAATCATAATGAAGGTTAACTTGATCTCCTTTTTACTCATATTTAGAATAGAGTGATCTAATTTCTAAATCTTACATACTTCAAAATAATCTTCAACTTAAGTCAACAAAGACTTATAAGCATCAAATTTATCTAAAGTAATATAAAATTAGTCAAGATCGAGGCATAACCTTACATTGAAAACATAAAAACACTCAAAACAAAAGATAATTATGGGGTTGCCTCCCACAAAGCGCTAGGCTTTACGTCGTCAGCCCGAATTAAGTAAATCTTTAATCAGGTTGACTCAATTCATAAGCCTCTTTATAAATCTTTTTAATATCTCCCAAATAAGGCTTCAATATTAATCCATTTACTTTAAAAAATTTTCTTGTTTTGGGGTATTTGATATCCACAGCTCTATAATGGTATACTTTCTCAATTATATAGGGTCGAATCCATTTAGATCTTAATTTTCTAGGAAAAGTTTTAAACGAGAATTAAACATTAATACTTCTTGTCCAGGCTCAAAAATTTTTCCTGAAATTTTCTTATCATGTCACATTATCATTTTCTCTTTATAAATCCTTGCATTTTCATTTGATTCATTTCTTATCTCTTCCATCTCATTCAATTGCAATAATCACTTTTATCCTGCTTCATTCAAATTAAAATTAAACTCCTTTATCGCCGAATAAGCTTTATGTTCAAGTTCAACAGGTAAGTGACAATGTTTACCATAAATTAACCGATAAGGTGACATTCCGATTGGTGTCTTATAAGCTGTTCTATAAGCCCATAAGGCAGAATCAAGTCTATCAACCCAATTAATTCTTTTAGGATTAACAATCTTCTCTAAAATTCTTTTAATTTCTCTGTTTGATACTTTAGCCATTGCACTTGTTTGTTGGTGATAAGCAGTTGCAATTCTATGTTTGATTCCAAATTTTTGTAGTAATGATTGAATTTTTACATTCCTGAAATGACTTCCACCATCAGCGATAATTACCTTAGGCATTCCAAATCTTGAAAATATTATTTTCTTTAAGAATTTAGAAACACTTTTGGAATCACAGTTTGGTAAAGCAACAGCTTCAATCCACTTTGAAACATAATCAACTGCTAATAAAAGATAAATATTTCCAGATGATGAAACAAAAGGTCTCATAAAGTCTAAACCCCATATATCAAAAATTTCAACTTCCAATATATTGTTAATGGCATTTCATCCTTCCTAGATATATTTCCCATCCTTGGACATCGGTCATATGTTTTCACATAATGTCTCACATCTTTAAATAAGGCTGGCCATTAAAATCCGTAATTTAAAATTTTAAATGCAGTTTTATCTATGCCAAAGTGTCCTCCAAAATCGGAATCATGACATTTTTGAATAATAGCAAAAGTTTCCTCATAAGGTACACATCTTCGAATTATAGAATCTCTTCTAATTTTAAATAAATGAGGATCTTCCCAAATATAAGATTTAACATCATATTTAAATTTCTTAATAAATTTGTTATCCAATTCATAAGGTAAAATATTGCTAACTAAATAGTTAACAATATCAGCATACCAAGGTGTTTTGCATCCTTGAATAACATATAAAGATTCATCAGGAAATTTCTCATTTATATTTTCTTCCGAAATAATATCATTTTTAACTCTAGGCAAATGATCAACAATTTGGTTTTCAGTTCCTTTTATATCTACTATATGAAAATCAAATTCTTGTAGAAGTAAAACCCATCTTATCAATCTAGGTTTAAAATTCTTCTTAGATATTAGATATTTAATAACAGAATGATCAGTATGAACTATGCATTTAGTACCAAGAAGATAAGGTCTAAATTTATCAAAGGCATATATTATAGCTAGAACCTCCTTCTCAGTGGTAGTGTAATTTCATTGTGTTTCAGTGAGAGTTTTACTAGCATAATATACAACTTTGAAAACCTTCTCATATTTTTGTCCTAATACAGCTCCAATTGCAAAATCATTTGCATCACACATTAATTCAAAAGATTTATTCCAATTAGGTGCAACAATGATAGGTGCAGTTATTAGTTTTTCTTTTAGAATATTAAAAGCATTAATACATTCTTTGTTAAATTCAAATTTCGCATATTTTTCCAATAAATGACAATGAGGTTTAGCAATTTTAGAAAAATCCTTTATGTATCTTCTATAAAATCCAGCATGACCTAGAAAACTTCTCACATCAGTAACAATAGTAAGTGGTTGCAATTCAACAATAATTTTCACTTTCGCTTGATCTACTTTCATCCCTTTTTGTGAAACTTTGTGACCAAGTAGAATGCCTTCTGTGACCATGAATTGACATTTTTCCCAGTTAAGAACTAAGTTTGTTTCTTCACATCTTTTCAAAACTTCGGAAATGTTTTCCAAACAAGATTCAAAAGAAGTTCAAAAAACTGAAAAATCGTCCATGAATATTTCAATTCCTTTGTCAATCAAATCACAAAATATTGACATCATACATCTTTAAAAAGTTGCAGGTGCATTACATAAACCAAAAGGCATTCTTCTAAAAGCAAAGATTCCGTATGGACTTGTAAATCTTGTTTTCTCTTGGTCCTCAGGAGCAATAAGTAATTGATGATAACCAGAATATCCATCCAGAAAATAAAAATATGGGTGTCCAACTAGTTTATCGAGCATTTGATCCAAGAAAGGTAAAGGAAAATGATCCTTTCTAGTGGCGTTATTTAATTTCATATAATCAAAATAAATTCGCCATCCAATAACTTGTCTTGTAGGAATTAGTTCATTTTTATCATTAACAATGACAGTTACACCTCATTTCTTCGGAACACAATGAATAGGACTTACTCATTGACTATCCAAGATAGGATAAATAATACCAGCATCTAACCACTTAACAATTTCTTTTTTAACAACCTCTTTCATGATAGGATTTAATCTTCTTTATGGTTCAATAGTAGGTTTAAAATTTTCTTCCATTAAGATTTTATGCATACAAATGGAAGGGCTTATTCCTCTTATATCAGCAATAGTCCAACCAAAAGCTTTCTTATAATTCTTTAACACACCTACTAATTTTTCTTTTTGATCTTTACTCAGTTCAGAAGAAATAATAACAGGTAAAGTTAACGAATTTCCAAGAAACGCATATTTTAAATGTGAAGGTAACATTTTTAATTTCAGTTCAGGGGCTTTTTTTATTGGTGGTAAAAGTATATCATTTTGAGTTATGTCTAAAGTTTCCTAGTTATCTTTAATAAAATGAGTCTCTTCTTCCTTTACTTCTTCATTTTCATCAGTTAAAAATTCAAATTTTTCTTCAGAAATGACTTTACATTTTTCTTGATAATGTTTCTCAATTAAATAATCAATTATATCCATTCGATGACATTTCTCTTTATTAGGGTACTTCATTGATTTAAGAACATTGAATTTAATCTCTTGATCATTAACTCTCATGGTTAATTCTCCCTTTTGCACATCAATCATAGCTCGTCCGGTAGCTAGAAAAGGTCTCCCTAAAATAATAGGTATCTCTTTATCTTCTTCCATATCAAGTATGATGAAATCTACAGGGAAGATAAATTTATCCACTTTAACAAGGACATCCTCTATAACTCATTTAGGATAAGTGATAGATCTATCAGCTAACTGAAGGGTGGTTATGGTAGTGGGAGTAATCTCTCCTAAATTCAATCTTCGAAAGATAGAAAATGACATGAGATTAATACTTGCTCCTAAATCACATAAAGCTTTTCCACAAAATTTTTCTCCAATAGCACAGGGTATAACGAAACTTCCGGGATCCTTAAGCTTTTCAAGTAATTTCTTTTGAATTATTGCACTGCATTCTTCACTTAATGCAATAGTTTCTAAAAAACTAACAAGGTGTAAATTTGGATCCACATTTGGTGTTCCACCAAATTGATTGTTTTGCACCATTTGAATAATTGACGGTTTAAGTTCAAAAGAATTAGCATCTACAGTGGGTACTTAAATACTACTATGAAGTTCATCGACTGTAGGGTTAGCATAATCCCTTAATAGTTTATAAATATTTTGATCATTAGGTTCAATTGGATTTTATAAAGTAGCCATTTCTTGAAATTTTTTAATTTGTTTTCCCTTTTTAATTTTTCTAATTATTCTTTCTAGTTCAGAATCTAAAGGTATTAATCCTTCAGAACCAAAACTGCGCATTAAAAAAAATAAAGCAAGGAAAATTTTTATTTTATTTTATTTTATTTTTATTTTATTTTTATATATATATTTTTTATTTTAATATTATTATATTTTTTTTATGTTTTTGGAAATATAATATTTTAAAATCTATAAATTGTACCTTCAATTTCCCCGGCAACGGCGCCAAAAACTTGACCCGATTTTTGTATTTCTAAATACAAGAATTTGTTACCACTGCTAGAAAATTTAATTTTTGGCAAAGGCGCGAAACACTTGACCCAGAATAACTTGCTGTATAGATGTGTACCAAATTTAAATCTACGACAATAGCATTAAATAAAACTTGATTGCTACTGAATGCTAGGACGTTAGTGATTAATACTTTTTAAATATTTGTTTATATAGCAAAATATAATTTTAAATGAAAATATTTTATATACTTTTTGGGTACTACGCAAGTATACGTATCGTTTCAAGTAATAAAAGACTTTGAAACAAAGACCCCAGTATCGATCCCACAGTGAAAAAATATTGATAAATTTTTAAATATTGTATTTCAAAATTTTTTTGTATTTTAATCTAACTATAAATTACTTTTGATTTGCTAGATGTAGGTAAAGAAAGCAATAATAAGAAAATGATTTTGTGAAAACAATATAAAATAAACAACTTTCTTCCTTTCAATTAATCCAAGATTTTTAAGATAATTTAATATTCATTGGAGAATCTATATTATGGTATTGTGCCAAATAGAAGCATTACTATTATTTACCCTTTGATCCAAGCACAAAGAACATTGGCTAATCTACAGATCACGTCCGGATGTATTGTTAGTAGAATGTGTTAATCTAGGCTCACACTACTAGATGTCCAGGTGGTTGTGGTCGGCGCTACTAGTGACCCTTTCCTTATATATAAATCAAATTATAAGATTTTAGTCTGTCACTCTAAAAACTTATCAATTCTACGCCCTTTAAATCTTATCTTCCTATTTATTTTCACTTCCCCTTGAATAGCCCGCGCATGGCCTTCGACTACCCAAGGATTCATGTGACATCTACATGTTAAGAGTTCATCTCCTTCTAGGTCTCAAAACTCTTCAACAGGTTTTAACAATTTAAATGGTTAATTTAAAAAATAAAGTAAGATCAGGTATTAATATCATCACAATGTTTTGAAAATATTTTGATTTTCAATTCTCCATCGAATTTTATATTATCTTATTTATCTTTTCATAATTGAAGGAAAAAAGTAAACTAACTACTCAGAACACATTGAATATAAACAACAAAACATAATAAATAAATATTGAATAAAAAATAAATACTTATCTCAAATATTCCTTCTACAGATCTTCTGATTCCTACTGACTCCACAGTGTAATGAACTCCAGATGCAACAACTTGAAAATAAACTCACTAAACTAAATAAAAGTGGCCCTAAATTTCTCTCTCTATTTCTCTCTCTAAGGATGAGAGATCCTAAAATGGCTAAGAGATAGGGGTCACAATGGGGGCACGTTTTTTAGAAGGAGTGGACACCTATTTATAGGCTTCAAGGGTTGCCTTGAGGCACCTCTTCAAAACATGTCCAAATTCAATGAATCTTCTAGAATGTCTATCTGGCGCCTAGGCGCCAGACACCGCATCTAGTTCTTCGCACCTCTTCGCGATTAAAACTGTTTTGGAGCATCCAAATGCAATGTATCACATGTCCTATTATCAAGGAACAACTGACAGTCTTCTAGAATGTTCAATAACCACTTACTCCGTCAAAATAATAGTCCAAAAGTCATCAAAAACTTGACAGTTTCTGTATCGAGTCTGGCGCGTAGGCGCCAACTACTGGCGCCTAGGCGCTAGGCCATAATTTTTGATAATTCTTGTATTTTGCTCCATTTTTGCTCCTTTTTCACCCTTTTTCCATTTTTGGTCCTTTTTACATCACATATATCCAAAAACACAAAAATACCTTTCATTAAAGCATAATATCCTTAGAAATTGATAAAAATCAAGCCATAAAAATATGTATTTTTTTCATGGATCAGTCACCAGAGTGGCAATTTGTATAACCGGCTGAGGAGTCTCCCCGACAGCCATGTCAGCTGAGTTTAAACTGTTATCAGCATTAGATGCTACCCTATTCTCCTGAGCTAGGGTAGCGTCGACTCTATGTTGGGAAGTCCCAATAGCAGCAGAAGGCCTAGAAGCCCTTTTCCTTGTGGGAGGATGCAGTCTATAGCAAGTGTCCCTAATGTTCTTGAACAATTTATATTGCTGGAAAAAGGGAGGCCTGTTCTCCACCACAGCCTCATGCTAAAACCCATCCGCACCATCAGTGATCCAAAAACAATCCACATCTAGAAGAATGAAATCCCTCTCCACCTGAACCCTGGCACCACCTGGTAAAACCCTATTAAAATTAGGTGAATCAACTCTGAGAGGAGTATCGAGAGCTTGTATTATGTTGTACAAAGCACGTGGATTGTACAAATGAAAGGGGAGTCCCGAAAGTTTGAACCACATAGGAACGACAGGAGGTTCCTTAGATGGGTTAAAATTAGGAGTCCATTTGATAAGCTTTATATGGGTGCCAACAACCAAAACAGATTGTTGAGCAAAGATTCTAGCATAGTCTTTTTCCTTTTGTATTCAAATAAGTAGGTGTCTGCCATCCAAAACTTTCAACTTCCATGCTCCGGTAAGTTTCAGATTCTTAAAAAAATTTCTAACTAAAACAATCTTGGGGTGACCAAATTGGAATTTCCCAACTAAAGTGAACTTAATATCATCAGAGAGAAGCTTCATTTCCTGGGTGGTGAAGATAACACAAGGTTTACCTTCTTTAACACCTATTAACCTGATAAAAGCTCCCTATCTTTTTCCAGTCGCAGTGTCATGAAATTCTTGTGAAAAAAAGAGATGATCATAGTTTTTTGTGGGAATTACTGCCCACAACTCCAGCATAAGAAGCCTTAGTTTCCATGAAGGTAGAGAGAAATTGCAGATCAAGCGGGAGTAACTCTGGTAGGGTTTCTGGATGGCTGGTGACAGTGGCTGCTCGGGGGGCTGGAGGTGTGGGAGCCGGAGAGTCTTCTTGGAAGTCTTGGTCCAATGGGGTGTTCCTGCTGAAGTTAGGGGCTTTGCTCCTTTCCTTGGCTCCTTTTTTTCAAAAATTATTGTTTCATTGGGGAGTTTCTTCTCTTCCTTCTCTGCTAAGTTTCTGTGGTTGTCATTTACTGCCTATGGATTTTCCCATTGATGTGGAAAGAAATGAATAATGGTCCAAAGCTACCTATGTAGGTGTAGTGGGGAGTAGTACTGCTGATCCTTTCCATACTAACGAGTTAGTTTTTGCTTAATATTTACATGATGCTGCTGTTGGGAGAGCCCATTACCATTTTATTCATCTTGTGAGAGAGAAGGATGGGGAACCTGCTGCTTACTTTACTGACTAGGAGCTGCATGCTCTAAATGATGAAGTTAAATTTACCCTTATAATGAAATTTGCTTTTGGCCATCCCAAAATGGAGCTTTTTAGAAATTATTTTACTTTTTTCACATTCATTGGCACATGGAAGCTAGGACTATTAGATGACAGACATCTATTAATCCAGCTGTCTACTGAAGAAGATTATGCAAGACTATTTGCTAAACAGGTTAACACTATAGCTGGGGCTACAATGAAGCTGATAATGTGGACATCTGATTTTGATCCCAGGAAGGATCCCCCTATAGTTCCCATTTGGGTTAAATTTCATGGTCTCCTATTCAGATACTACAATAATAATGCACTATTCAATATTGCAAAGGTCCTGGGCACCCCTCTCAAAATGGATCATCCAACTGAATACAAATCCAGACCTGCTACTGCCAGAGTCCTCATAGAGAGACATTACCCTCCCTGAAGTTCATAGAATTTGGATTGGCTCAGATACTGAGACTGCTTGGCAGGAAGTAGTAATGGAACAAAAGCCCTACTACTGCAACCATTGCAGAATATTTGAGCATACTAAAGAATGATGCTATAGGGTTCACCCACCATCCAAAAGATCCCAGTTTAAGGCTACTGTGACTCCTACCACAGAGCACAACAAAACAAATTCTCCCTTAGATTCTCCTCATCAGGCTGGTCCTGTGGAGGCAGGGCCATATCAGCTAACCAACTCTTTCAAGCCTGTAGAAGTTGTTGAGGAGGCTCTCCCTGCTAGGGAATCTCCTATACATCCCACTGCAGTGGAGTCCCCATTAGACTCTCCATTATCAACCAAAGAAAACTCTAATTCATGGTGCAGAAAAGAAATTGAGGAAGTGAGAATAATTACTCCTTCCAAGCCTCTGACTCCTTACTGGGGGAGAGGGATCCTGAGGATGGGGTTCATTTAAAATCCTTAGCTTCCACAAAGGAAGTCATGAATGATATGTAGAACAACTTAGAAGATGAGTGGCAGGTCCAAACATTCAGAAAGAAAAAGAAGTACACTTTTGAACTACAGAAACTGGTGGCTAGTTCTGTGGAGGATTTCACTTTGGTTGGATCTTCCAAGCCTGTCAGGGGCACGTTCAGATCAAGATCCCAACCCTTCCTTTCTCCCCCCAAATTCACATGATAAATTTCCTTTGTTGGAACATTAGGGGGGATCGCTCACCCACTCTCTATAAAAGGACTTCTTTCTCTTAATAGAAAGCATCATCTATGGTGTATTGCAATCCTTGAACCTTTGGTTCATAAATACCCTCATAAAATTCTCAGCAAACTCAGTGGGTTTACTCATTTTGCTAACAACAATAATAAGATCTCGATTTTCTGTAGGAAGGAGATTCTCTAGTCTGTTATTGTGGATCACCAACAATTTGTTCATATTTCCTTTCAAATAAATGGAGTTAGTGGCTTTTTCACTTTTGTCTATGCAGGTTGCAGCAAAGAAGCCATAAAAGACCTTTGGGATAACCTCCATCATATCAAGGCACATATAAACTCCCCATGCTTGGTGAGTTGGGATTTCAATTGTATTAACTCTTTTGCTAAAAAGGTTGAGGGTAGGGCTCCACCTTTATCCAAACTAACACTCTTCAGTGATAACATTCAGCCTGCTAACTGTTTGATCTTGGTTTTAGGGGGCCTACTTTCACCTGGAAGAGAGGGAAAATCTGGGAGAGACTTGATAGGATTCTGGTGAACAAATGTTGGATCTCTCAGTGGATTCTCACCTTTATCACCCACCTTAGTCTTGCTGGGTCTGACCATAGACCCCACACAACCTGCACTATCCTCTCCTTTCAGATATCAAACATGTATTGCACTCATCTTGATTTTCTCCAGCTGGTTTCATCCTACTGGTGTAATATTGCACACACCAATCCACTTCTCAAGCTTAGCCTCCTTCAGATTCAACTGAGCAAAGCACTTAAGAAATGGGGTTGGAACTCCTTTATGTAATTTTTTACAAACTGTTGCATCATCTGAAAAAGAGGTTTTGAGATTGGAAGTTGATGTACAGAATGGTCTTGCTGTAGAAGAGATGTTACTCACATCTCAGAATAGACTCCTAATTGTAGTTGAAATACAAGATATGTTGTTGAGACAGAAGACTGCTATTAACACCTTTAAAGATAGGGATAGAAACACAAAATACTATCATGCCTATATTAAATATAGGAGAAAGTGTAACACCATACATTCCATCCAAACTGCTGAGGGGAGGTGGCTTCAGCCTAATCCTGAGATTGCCCAGGATGCTATTCACTAATTCCAACAGCTGATGACTTCACCCAATGAATGAAGACAATCCATTGATGCCTCCTATTTCCATGAAGAGTTGTTGTACACTTCCCAGCTAAACCTTACTAAGATCCCATCTGAACATGAGATCTAGAGGGCCATCAACTCTATTGATAGTTCCAAAACTACTGGTCCAGATGGTTACACTGCTAATTTTTATAAGAAATCCTGGGAGATTATTAAACATGAGGTAATAATTGTTATTCAAAGTCTCTTTCAAGGCCACAACCTTCCTAGCTACTTCAGTGCATCCAATTTTGTGTTGATTCCTAAGAATGATACTTAGAAGAAATGGGAGGATTTCAGACCTATATGTTAAGTAAGACCATTAGAAAATTATTGTTGGAAGACTCTAGCTTCACCTTGATAAGTTAATTTGCCCCAACCAAACTGCAATTGTTCAAGGCAGGTTTATCATTGATAATGTACTCCTTTCACAGGAGCTGCTATTTGATTTGGATAAGCCCCATAAAAGTAGGAATCTGATCTACAAATTAGACATCAAAAAGGCCTATGACACTATAAACTGAGACTTTATAATGGAAATCCTTGCAACCAGGGGTTTCACGCTGCCATTCAGTGAGCTTATCAAGAGATGGTTTTCTAATAATGAGCACTCAGTGTTAATCAATGGTCAAGCTTAGGGCATATTCAGTGCTGCCAGAGGGTTAAAATTAGGTGACCCATGACCCAATGCTATATATATGCGTACAAAAAATTCAATCCCCGGCTACGGCGCCAAAAACTTGACCCGTAATCCACTGATGACAAATATAATAATTAAAGCTTTCAAATATATGTAATAGATAATAATAGCAACTAGTGGATACAAATATAATTTTATTGAAAATATTTTACACACTAGGGGTACTACGCAAGTATACGTATCGTATCAAGTAATATAGAGCTTTGAAACAAAGACCCCGAGTATCGATCCACGAGGAGTGAGTTATGGATTTCTAAATATTTTAATTTTATTTATATGTATTTCTTTTATAGTTTAAAATTTTGATATTTTTAATTTACTAGATGTAATAATAAAGCAGTAATGAAAGATGCAATAATAACGCAGTAATGAAATGATTGGTGTAAATAGCAATAAAAACACAACTTTCTTCCTTTCAATTAACCCAAGATTTTCTAAGATAATGATAATATTCGTGGAGAATATATATTTATGGTATTTTGCCAAATAGAAGCATTCATATTCTTTACTCTTTGATCTAGGTGTAATGAACATTAGCTAGCCTATAGATGAGGTCCAGATGTATTGTTAGTAGAATGGGTTAATCTAGGCTCACACTACTAGATGTCCAAGGGTGGCTATGGTCGGCCCTACTAGTGACCCTTTCCTTCTCTATAAACCAAATCACAAGAATTTAGTCTGTCACTCGAAAAACTTATTATTCTACGCCCATTATATAATATCTTCTTATTTATTTGCACTTCACCTTGAATAACCCACACAAGGCCTTCGCTACCCAAGGATTCATGTGATATCTACTAGTTAAGAATTCATCTCCTTCTAGGTATCAAAACTCTTCAACAAATTTTAACAATACAAGTGATCAATTTGTAAAGTAAATGAAGATCAGGTATTAATATCATCACAATGTTTTAAAATATAAATAGTTTTTATTTTTCCATCGAATTTTATATTATCTTATTTATCTTTTCATAATTGAAAGGAGAAAGTAAACTAACTACTTAGAACTCATTAAATTTAAACAACAAAACATGATAATAAAACTTTGAATAAAATTACAAATACTTATCTCAAGTGTTTCTCATACTTGAACCTACGAATTCTTCTGACTCCAAAGCAAATAAACTTCAAAAGCACCAACTCTTTAAACTCTCAATACACACTCTAAATAAACTCACTAATTAATAAAAGTGGCCCTAAAGTATTTCTCTAATTCTCCCTCTAGATGGGGCTCTAGATAGGGGGACGTATGGGGACTTTTTTTCTCTGAAGGAGTACCCTCCTATTTATAGGCTTCAAGGGTTGCCTTGAGGCACCTCTTCAAAATGTGTCCACATTCAATGAATCTTCTAGAAGGTGTGTCTGGCTCCTAGGCTCCGGAATCTGGCGCCTAGACGCCGGACTCTGTGTCCAGTTCTTCGCACCTCTTCACTTTGAATCACACCTCTTCGTGATAAAAACCATTTCCAAGTGTCCAAATACATTGTATCACATGTCATATAAACCAGGAACAACTGCCAGTCTTCTTGAAGATCCAATAACTGCTAACATCGTCAAAATAACCATCCAAAAGTCATACAAAATCTTGACAGATCCCGTATAGACCTGGCGCTTAGGAGCCGGATTCTGGCGCCTAGGCGGCAGACCAATAATTTTGACAATTTTGCATTTTGGCTCCATTTTTGCTCTATTTTGCTCCTTTTTCCTCCTTTTTCACCTTTTTTTTCTTCTTGAACAATTTTCCATCATCTATATCCAAAAACACAAAAATACCTTTCATTAAAGCATAATATCCTTAAAAATTTGATAAAAGTCAAGGCATAAAAATGGGTATTTTTTTCATGGATCAAAATCCCCCAAACTTAAATGTTACTTGTCCTCAAGTAACCATTTTTACTTTATAAAATGTATAACATTTGGAATGAAAGATAAATATTTAAGACTCCTTGTAATTTTTGATCTTATAAAGGCTTTAGTAAATCATTAACCAAATTTCACTAACTAAGTTTAATTTTAAGAATTTAAAGAATATTCAACTACCAAATCATAAGACTTCAAAAATTTTTCATTCATTTCGAAAATAATAGAAGTTTATTATATTAAGATCACATAGATTATTTACAAGAAAAAGATTTTTCATGAAAAGTCTTTCTTCAATAAAGATCCATGAATGAAAATTAAGTAAAAGTATGTAACTAGTTTTCTTCATATAAGATAATTCAAGTGAAGCCAATTTTTGATTAGGCATATCCTCAAGCTTATCCTCTTTTTCTCTCTTTTTTTTTTCACAGTGAGGATTACTGTATCTGGATAGCTGTTAATGATTTTGAACTTCACTATCCTTAACTTATATTTTCAAACTTTTACATTTTCACTTAATTATTATAACATGAATAGAATTTCAAAAAGATTTTCAATCTTTTCTTTTTCAAGTTATAATTTTTGATTTCTTAATACTTCTAAAATTCAATTATTTATATTATGAATAGAAAAATTTCTTAATCTTATTTTACTTTAAGTTAAATAATTCTATTCTTAAAATCAATCAATGTTATTAAAATTTTGGTTAAGTCCACTAAATTATTTATAATTTCAAAAATTTAAATGATCTTAAATAGATTATTCATTCCTTATGTTATGTTAAGATTTTTTTTTAGAAAATATTAGTTTATTAAGGACAAATAAAATTTAAATTTGCATGTATTTTCTCTTCCCCCAAACTTAAGTTTTGGTATATCATGAAAATAATAAAGTTTAAGAGAAAGAAATTTATAATTTAAAAAGGAATTTTATAAGCATGTAAAAAAAAATTCTAGAAAGAAATATAATTTACTTCTACACATGCTTTTTTTTGAATATTACAGAAATAATGAAGCATATAAAAGTAAGCAGGCTAAAAAATTTTATATAGCAGTAGTTGAATTAAATAACTATATTACTAACAAAAATAAATTAACATTACTAACTATTCTAAAATACTATGCAGTAGGTTGAAACAAAAAAAAATACAAATTCATTCAAATTTCAATCTGCAACTAAATATCTAAAACAGTCTCAACATCAAATAATTCTTACAAAGTCTCATAAACAAATCTAAACTAGTAAACAACAAACAACAATCAATACTAGCAAACAAAAACTAAACTAACAACAGCTCAACACATCTCAGAGGTAAATCAGGCCACTAATCACTGTCTGTAGCCTCGTCATCGTCATCACCAAAAGAAAACTCCACATCCTTAGGATCAACATATGGTGAAAACCTAGGACAGGTGGGAAACTGAATATCATGCTCATCCTTCAAGACTCTGACTAAAGACTCTGAATACACAGCATCATATTCACTCTTCATCTGGGTGTAATCAGATAGGTGATCAATCTTCATATCCATAGTATGAACTCTGCAGTGAGTTAGAAATAACTCATTCTGCTGCTCCAGAAATTGATCATGCATCGATTCCCAAAAACTAGGTGGTGGCTCAGCAGAAGAAGTTGAAGGTCTGGAAGTGGAAGCTCTACCTGGAGTAGGTGCAGAAGTAGAAGGGGCTGTAGATCTCTTTCCACGAAGACGATCATATATATTAACACTCTCCTGCCCAATTGGCTTGGTAGACTTCAGCTTCTCCTCAGAAATATCAGCAGTGACTCCATTGTTCACACATAAAGAATAAATCAGAGATGGGAATCCTAGTCCTACAGAAGTACTGGATCTAGCAGTAGACTCCACAGAATCATAAATAATACTGTCGACATCTATCGGCTTCCTCTCCTGAATGCAGTAATTTAAGATAGCTCGATCACTAGTCACTTCACTTAGGTGGTTGGAAGGTATAAGTCTTGCAGAAATAAAGTAATGCCATGCCTTTGAAATACCAGTTAACTTGGAAGATTCGAAATTTACCCGTTTATCGTTCCAGATCTTACAAGCTCCAATGCTGTAGGTTAAATAAGCAATAATCATCTCAAGATCTCCCTCAGATGGAGATAATCCAGAATAGTGGCACTCGATGGTAGGTGGAAGTTCATAAAAAACATTGATCCTTTCTGGAGTAAATCCTACTCCAATACCTCTGACGAAGACTTCGTAGTCTTCCGCATCCAAAAAGATAGCATAAAATTCGCGCACGACTGGAATAACAGTAACAGTGGTGAAATAACAGAATCGTTGCCAGTTGTGCGCAACGATCTTGTTCTCGATCATTTCACCGGGATTGTAAAAGCTTCGCTCTGAGATAAATTTTCAGGACGTCGCAAATTCATGATATCAAAAATGCGCTGTCGCAGTCGCGAACTTGCTACTGTCAAAATTTTCTCGTGCCTTTCCTCGCTTAGATTTCGGTGTCATCTAAACATGAAAGAAAACATAAATAAATTAAGGAATCAAAGATTTAAACTCTTTTTAAGCTTTAGAAACTTAAAATGAGTTTATAAATTTATCAAGAAACACTAAAAATAAAAAATTTTCTCAAAATTTTGGTTTTTAGTCAAAAATAGGAAAAACTGTGGTGAAAATAAAAAATAAATGGATTAGAGTGTAGATCTGACCATGAGATGAAGAAATCATGTGATTTAGGGCTCAAAATTTGATGTTTTGACCTCAAAATGAATTTAGGAGGTGGGTTTTCACGAAAAAGAGGAAGAAGATGAAGCTTGGGCGTCGAAAATGGATAAAGGAGGTTTAAATGGTGTTTTTCGGGTAAGCAGGCCGAACCGGCGCCTAGGCGCCAGACTCTCCTTTCTAAAAAAATCTCTTAAAAATTTTATTTTCCACCAAAATTCATAAATTAAACTTCTAATTACTCATATAAGAGTATTGCTTCAGTTTCCATCTTCCAAAATATTTTCCAAAAATTTAAAAAAATTTAAAATTAAATCCACCAATTAAACACAAGTTTAAATCAAACTCTTCTAATTCCATTCATAATTTTCAATTTCGGGCTCAATACAATTCAGATAAGTATCATACCA
Organism: Papilionanthe hookeriana x Papilionanthe teres; assembly: GCA_022702705.1. Classification (NCBI taxonomy): domain Eukaryota; kingdom Viridiplantae; phylum Streptophyta; class Magnoliopsida; order Asparagales; family Orchidaceae; genus Papilionanthe; species Papilionanthe hookeriana x Papilionanthe teres. The sequence continues at coordinate 145,035,605 of CM040428.1, forward strand.
TGATTCAAGTTCTAACAATAATCAAACAACACAAATTTGAAACGAAATCAACACACATTGAACATGAAAGCAAACACACAAACAAACACAATCGATTCACTAAATCGATACAACGACACAATAGATAAATCACAATCTCACCACATCACTATCTAATTTCCATTATCTTCACAATGAAGATTGCTTGGCCTATTAGGGAAGAATACTAATGCTCTCAGAAAATCCATAGCCGTTTTCTCATCGATCCAATTGTTCTTCGCATACATCTCCACTTAAGCATCTTGATAAGCCGCTAGAAGATCAAATTGAAGTTTCGCCTGCCATTCCAGATGTTCAATTTGATGATACATCTCATGAAGGCGATCTCCAATGCTTTTAAACTTTGTTTCAAACTTATCTAGATGACTAAAAATTTTCTATAAACTTACAGCGATGAAACCATTGAAGTAGGGTTGAAGATCCTTTAAAACCTTGTCTCTAGCCTCTTCTCCAAGATTTCTCCACTCCATTTCTTCAAAAATCCTCTCGAATCTCTCAAGAATGGAGTGTATGGGTCAAAATAATGATTGCATAAGGATTGGGGACGAAGATAGGGTCATTTATAAGAGAAAATTTTGTGAAAACTGAAGATTTTCGGTTTTGACACGATCCAGTAACTGTGGCGCTTAGGCGCCAAATCTGGCGCCTAGGCGTCGGACCCATCGACACATAGTTTTACTCTGGCGCTTAGGTGCCAAATCTGGCGCCTAGGTGCCGGAACCATGTTCGACTCTGTTTCGCCTAACGTCAAATTTCAAAGTTTTGTTCTCCAAAATAGGTAGTTTAGAATGGTAAGATCAATATAGACTCAGTAACATAAATTATACGCAATCCTAATGAAGGTTAAATTGATCAACTTTTTACTCATATATGAAATAGAGTGATCCAATGTCTAAGCTTTATATAATTCGAGATAATTTTCAGTTTAAGTCAATAAAGACTTGTTAGCATTCAAATTTTCTAAAATAATATAAAATTAAACAAGACCAAGGCATAACCTGACATTAAAAATGTAAAAACCCACAAAACAACAAATAACTATGGGTTGCTTCCCACAAAGCACTTGGTTTAATGTCGTCAGCCCGACCTAATTAAGTCTTTTAATCAGGTAGACTCAACCCATAACCTCTTTATAAATCTTTTTAAACTCTCCCCAATAAGGTTTCAGTCTTAATCCATTAACTTTAAAAAGTTTTCTCGTTTTGGGATCTTTAACATCCACAGCTCCATAATGGTATACTTTTTCAATTATATATGGTCCTATCCATTTTGATCTTAATTTTCCAGAAAAAATTCTTAAATGAGTATTAAAGAATAATACTTCTTGTCCAGGCTCAAATATTTTTCCTGAAATCTTTTTATCATGTAATATTTTCATTTTCTCTTTATAAATCCTTACATTTTCATATGACTCATTTCTTATTTCATCCATCTCATTCAATTGCAATAATCTTTTTTCTCCTACAGTATTTGAATCAAAATTAAACTCCTTTATCGCCCAATAAGCATTATGTTCAAATTCAATAGGTAAGTAACAATGTTTACCATAAACTAACCAGTAAGGTGACATTTCAATTGGTGTCTTATAAGTTGTTCTATAAGCCCATAATGCAGAATCAAGTCTATCAACCCAATCAGTTCTTTTAGGATTAACAGTCTTCTCTAAAATTCTTTTAATTTCTCTGTTTGATACTTCAGCCATTCCACTTGTTTGTGGGTGATATGTAGTTGCAATTCTGTGTTTGATTCCAAATTTTTTTAATAATGATTGAATTCTTATATTTCTAAAATGACTTCCACCATTTGTGATAATTACCTTAGGCATTCCAAATCTTGAAAAAATCATCTTCTTTAAAAATCTTAAAACACTTTTGGAATCACAGCTAGGTAAAGCTACAGCTTCAATCTACTTTGAAACGTAATCAACCGCTAATAAAATATAAATCTTTCCAGATGATGGTACAAATGGTCCCATAAAGTCTAAACCCCATATATCGAAAATTTCAACTTCCACTATATAGTTTAAAGGAATTTCATCTTTCTTGGATATATTTCCCATCCTTTGACATCGATCACGTGTTTTCACATAATGTCTCACATCTTTAAATAAGGTTGGCCAATAAAATCTTGAATTTAAAATTTTAAATGCAGTTTTATCTATTCCAAAGTGTCCTCCAAGTTCGGAATCATGACATTTTTGAATAATAACATAAGTTTCTTCTTAAGGTACGCATCTACGAATTACAAAATCTCTTTCTATTTTAGATAAATAAGGATCTTCCCAAATACAAGATTTGGCATCATTTTTAAATTTCTTAATAAATTTGTTGTACAATCCATAAGATAAAATATTGCTAACTAAATAGTTAACTATATCTGCATACCAAGGTGTTTGGTATTATTGAGTAACATACAAATGTTCATCAGGAAATTTCTCATTTATATTTTCTTCAGTAATAACATCATTCTTAATTCTAGATAAATGATCAGCAATTTGGTTGTCCGTTCCTTTTCTATCCACTATTTGAAAATCAAATTCTTGTAGAAGTAAAACGCATCTTATCAGTCGAGGTTTAGCATCTTTTTTCATCATTAAATATTTAATATTAGAATGATCAGTATGAACTATGCATTTGGTACCAAGAAGATAATGTCTAAATTTATCAAAGGCATATATTATAACTAAAAGCTCTTTCTCAGTAGTAGTGTAATTTCTTTGAGTTTCAGTAAGAGTTTTACTAGCATAATATATAATTTTGAAAATTTTCTCATATTTTTGTCCCAATATAGCTCCAATTGCAAAATCACTTGCATCGCACATTAATTCAAAAGGTTTATTCCAATTAGGTGCAATTATTAATTTGTCTTTTAAGATATTGAAAGCATTAACACAGTCTTCACTAAATTCAAATTTAGCTTCTTTTCCCAATAAATGACAAAGAGGTTTAGCAATTTTAGAAAAATCATTTATATATCTTCTAGAAAATCCAGCATGACCTAGAAAACTTCTCACATCGATAATGGTAGTAGGGGTTGCGGTTCAGTGAATAATTTTTACTTTTGCTTGATCAACTTCCATCCCTTTTTGTGAAACTTTATGACCAAGTACAATGCCTTATGTGACCATAACTTGACATTTTTCCCAATTAAGAACTAAATTTGTTTCTTCACATCTTTTCAGAACTTTGGAAATATTTTCCAAACAAGACTCAAAAGAAGTTCCAAAAACTGAAAAATCGTCCATGAATACTTCAATTCCTTTGTCAATCAAATCACAAAATATTGACATCATACATCTTTGAAAAGTTGCAGGTGCATTACATAAACCAAAAGACATTCTTCTAAAGGCAAATGTTCCGTAAGGACTTGTAAATGTTGTTATCTCTTGGTCCTCAGGAGCAATAAGTAATTGATGATAACTAGAATATCCATCCAGAAAACAGAAATATGAGTGTCCAGCTAATTTGTCAAGCATTTGATCCAAGAAAGGTAAAGGAAAATGATCTTTTCTAGTGGCATCATTTAACTTCCGATAATCAATGCAAATTCGCCATCCAGTAACTTGTCTTGTATGACTTAGTTCATTTTTATCATTGACAGTGACAGTTACTCCTCCTTTCTTCGGAACACAATGAATAGGACTAACTCATTGGCTATCCAAAATAAGATAAATAATTCCAGCATCTAACCATTTTAAAATTTCTTTTTTAACAACCTCTTTCATGATATGATTTAATCTTCTTTGTGGTTCAATAGTAGGTTTAAAATTTTCTTCCATTAAAATTCTATGCATATAAATGGAAGGGCTTATTCCTCTTATATCAACAATAGTCCAACCAAAAGGCTTTTTATAATTCTTTAACACTCCTATTAATTTTTCTTCTTGATCTAAACTTAGCTCAGAAGAAATAATAACATGTAAAGTTAATGAATTTTCAAGAAATGCATACTTTAAATGTGTAGGTAACATTTTTAATTCCAGTTCAGGGGCATTTTAATTGAGGGTAAAAGTATATCATTTTAAGTTATGTCTAAAGTTTTCCAGTTATCTTTAATATAATGAGTTTCTTTAAGTAATTCATCTTCTTTTAGTTCTTCATTCTCATGAGTTAAAAATTTAATTTCTTCTTCAGTAATGATTTTACATTTTTCTCGATAGTGTTTTTCAATTATAAAATCAAAAATATCTATTCGATAACATTTTTCTTTGTCAGGGTACTTCATCGATTTAAAAACATTGAATTTAATCTCTTGATCATTAACTCTCATAGTTAATTTCCTTTTTGCACATCAATCATAGCTCGTCCGGTAGCTAGAAAAGGTCTCCCTAAAATAATTGGTATTTCTTTATCTTCTTCCATATCAAGCACAATGAAATCCACAGGGAAGATAAATTTATCTACTTTAACAAGTACATCCTCTATAACTCCTTTAGGGTAAGTGATAGATCTATCAGCTAACTGAAGGGTTACAGTAGTGGGAGTAATCTCTCCTAAATTCAACCTTCGATAAATAGAAAATGGCATGAGATTAATAGTTTCTCCTAAATCACACAAAGCTTTTCCAAAAAAATTTTCTCCAATAGCACAAGGTATAGTAAAATTTTTAAGATATTTAAGTTTCTGAGGTAATTTCTTTTGAATTAGTGCACTACATTCTTCACTTAGTGCAAGAGTTGTCGGCATATTTTTAGGTTGAGTGTTGTATTTTGAAAGGGGTCGCCTACAGAAATTGTCGGTGAAATTTAGATTTTAAATTTAATTTAAATATATATATATATATATATATATATATTGTAAATAATTTTAAGTTTGAAAATTTTAAGATATGAAATCAAACTGATGTCACATCCCAGATAGTTTATATAAATAAGTACCACATCACAAACCGTGTATCTATCTCGAAGGACAAACACACTACTTGACGATGGGGCTCGATTGAATAAACAAGAAGATTTGTGACATCCGTTTGGTCTGCGAACCAATTTTATAAGCCGACAAGTTCCCCAGCTTAATATAAAGGAATTAAGCAGGGTTTATATTACCTGGGCTCTTAAAGTTCCCTATAAGGGCAAGCCCCTATAGTTAATTACATCCTAAGTGACGGTAATCACTTAAGAAAACTCTCGATAATGATCAATGGTTTTGCTCTCAAGAATTTCACAGTTTAAGGTTTTCAAAGGATTGGTTTTAGGAAATTTCAAAAGGGATTAGCTCAAATTTGGAACAATTAATTTTAGGAGTCCAAAGAAAGAGAAGTAGGAGAAGGTGAGGATCCAAGAAGAATCTTGGCAACTTCCCAAACTATCTTATTATTTGGCTTCAATTTAGGAATATTATTTAATGTTGCAATCCTGCCAATTTTAATTAATTAGGAATTATATTTGCATGACATGATCATACAAATAGCCTTAAAGATATGAGGGTTTATGTCATACCAAATGACTACCTCAGAGTCCTAAGACCGGTTAGGGCTTAATTTGCATAACATGATTATACAAATGCCTAAAAAAAAGGTTAAGGATTTATGTTGCACTAGGAAAACTACCTCGAAATCCTATGGCTTGGTTATTTAATGCTAAAGAAGGGTTTTGCTGATGTAGATTCCAGTTTTGTTGATGACGATGACCGTGCTGCCCACTATGCTCCAAGCTCCTTGTTGTTGCAGAGGTTTGGTTTTAGAAGGTGACAATCAGGAGATGAGAGAAGTGTTTTAGTTTAGAGAGGTTTTGAAGTCGAAATGTCTTTAGTGTTTTATTAGGGGAATCTTAAAGTTAATTATAACAACACTGGTTAAGATCCCACGGTTCCATCATTCTGGCACCGTTATTTTTATCGGATTCACTTAGTCCAGATGAATTTGCTAAAATTAACTGAATGAGTTCCACACTTTCATTTAGGCCGTGGGAAATCCCGTTAGCAACACGTAGGTTACATCATTCGAGGTATTCTCAATCATCCAACAAGACGTTTTAATTTAGTTATAGTTGTAGTTTTGTGCTTTGTTTGTGATTAAATTTTGAGTTGTTTTATATTTTTGAAATGTAGTGGTGGTGGATTTTATCTTGTTGTGACTTTTAATTTAGTTTTAGGTTTCAGTTTTGTGGCTATCCTATAGGTTTCGGTTTTCATGCAGGGTGACATTCTTGTTTAACATGCAAGAAAAGTAAAGTACAGTGCAGGTAAATGAATTGCAATAAAATAAAATCGTACCTGGAGGGTCTTCCCGTCATTCCAAGCTACACTTAAAAAACATGTTAGAGCATTTATATATTTGCAAGAGACACCTAGGTAAAGCTAAGGGAAGGTTTTGGTTGTCTACCAAAATCCTAATCCTATAGCTAGTCAATTCCTATGACGTCTAGGTTCTTGTGTTTTGTTAGGGATGATTTTCTTCATCAAAGAACAATTAAGTTCAGTTGTTTTTCTAAAACATCTCATCATATTGAGAAAGTGTTTAGGACGAGTCCTAACCATCTTTTCAATACTTCTGAGATAATTTTGAGTCCAAATGAATTTTATCGTACTGGTGAATTAATCATCCAAGAATTCAATTAAATTTTGCTTCTTGCTCAGTGAATTAGGATGTTTGATTATCCTATAAGTAAAGTGACATTTCACTTAATGCTCCATTTAAGATTTATGATAACAAAAGCTTTTATGGACAAATCAATTTATTAAAGATTTTAATGACTTAAAATTGGAATTGATGATTTATAGTGGTTTAATTTAGTTATGAAATTTTAATAATTTTAAGTTTGGAATTGTGTTCAAGTTGTTTTAATTTAATTAAATCTTTACATTTTAAATGATCTCAATGTATTAGATTAATCTGAGTTGAAAGAGGTGTTTAGATTATTCAATTTAGATTTTAATGATTTAATTTCAATTTAATTGAAATATTTTAGTTTAATTTTTAATTGGTTTGATTTTTAATTATGAATTATTTTTTAGGTTGATTTTTATTAATATTTCAAAATTGTTTTAAATTTGTTTTCAAGTGATCTTTGAGATTAATTTTTAAAGTGATTTATTTAGGGATCTTAAATTAAAGGGTTATAGTCTCCCTAAGTTATACTCCCCATTTTAATAATTCCAATTTCAATTAATCTTCCAAAATTTAAATTATTTAATTAATTAAGGTTTTATATTTCTCTTTGATTATTAGAAATGATTAATGGGTTCCTACCCTATAATTTCCCAAAATTTCAATTATCTAAGAGAAAATTAAGATCTAATATTTTACCCTCCATTTTTTATTAAACTTAAAGTTTTAATTGGGGGCTAAAATTCTTAATTACTATTATGCCCTTTTAAGCCTAATTATTTCATAACTCATCAAATTGAGCTCAAATGAGCTTGAAATTTTTATGCCACTTCACTCATATGTCAATTAAGACATTAGAGGAGAAAATGTGATTTCTTGAATTTAATTTAATTTATATATTTATTTTTAAGAAAAATATCGGTTTTCAATAAAAATTCAACAACATGACCAAGATAAGGTTTCTATCCTTAGGAAAATTATGGGATGTTTCTACTGACCAGTGCACCAATTGGACCAATTTTGGTAATTTTTCAAATTATATTTTATTTATTATAATTATTTTAAATTTTGATGTGTAAATTAATTATAAAATAAAATTAAAGTTGAAAAATGAATTTTATATTTTTCATAAATCTCTCTAACCTCAAAAAGTTCAGAGAAATAAATTTTATATTTTTCTAATTTTTCTTTGATTTATTAGAATTAATTTAGTGAAAATGTAAGGAAATTCAATTTTTAATATTAAAAATTGTTTTAAGCCTTTAAAATTCAATATCTTAACCTATAGACTTAGAAAAAATATTTGGTTTGTTGCTAAGTGATTAGGAAGCAAAATATGATATTTTTATGATTTTTAATATTTTTATGATTTTTATTATTTTTTAATTATTGAAATATTAAAATATGATTAAAAATGAAGATTTTTAGAAAATTTTAATTTTAATTTTCATAGACTCCCCTAACATCAGAGAAGCCTGAAAACCATTTTGGTGAATTTTTAAATGTATTTTTTGAGTTATAAATTTTTAAAGTTTAATCTTGGTCATGTAATTTAATTAGTCCATTTAGTGGGGCTAATCACCTCCAATTTATCTCAAATTTTTATGTGAGGTCCCTCTGATCCTATAGACCAGCGGAGAATTATTTTCAAGTGATTTTGATATATGGTTAACCCAAATAATTAAAATTTAGCTTTGAGTATTTAGGCCAATTAGGATTATACTTAATGAATTAATTAAAATCATAATTTTCCTAGGGTCCTTTGGTCCTAAGATACTTCCCCAAATTTTCCCAGAATTTTCTAAGTAACATGCTAATTACTGGAATTAAAATATCGAAACAGGCACAAAAATTTGGAAAATCAATAACTTGCCACAGAGATGGCCTTTGACTTTGGAAAATTCAGGGAATATTCCCAAGATCAGAGGCTACAAAAGCCCTATGGTCTCTTGCCATGGTAAATTGTCTATGCAAATGGAGAATTAAAACATTAAAATGAGTAAATAATTAATTAAAAATAAAATACTCATCAAACTAACTCAATTCTTTTCCCACATTATTCCCCTCTATTCACTGAGCAAGAGGATATTTTTAGTTTATTTTTATGATTTTTCTATGCAAAATTATGGATTTTTCAATTTCTGGGTATTTAAATAAATAAAAAATAGCCGATTTATTCACTTATCCGGCGTGGCGCTGACTCAACCTCGGCGGATTGGAAAGCCCACGCGGCGCGCTCCCATTCGATGTTGCCATCTGACTCGGATGCCACGCGGCCCACAGTCTTGCCCCATCCTTCGATCCGGCACAATCTGGACCATCCATTCGATACACGCATGATCGGACAACGCCTGGTCATCGTCTACGACTGGTGTGTCTCGTGAGCTGTCCACACTAAAACACTAAGATCTCTCTCATTTCTCAACGGATTTTGTGTTCCTAGGCTCTATGGATTCATCTTGAGGAGACAAACACATCCATATGGTTTATATGCTATGAAATTAAGCCAAGCAAAATAGAGAATCGCTGGAAGCTCGGGAGGAAGAAGGGGTCCATACCTTGGCTCTGAGAAGTGAAGCTTCAATCAGAGAGTTGTGGCACCTTCGATTGCACCCAAGGAAGCTCCAGATGAACTCTCTAGCTCTAGGGAATTGCCTAAGTATGAAAGTGACCAAGGCCAATTTCAAAGCTTAGCCGATAGAGAGGATGGCTAGCCTGGTGAGGGGGCTTTCACTGGGGAACTCCTTCTCTAGGTCTTGTGCAGGTGTGGGTGAGTTTAATTTGATTTTGGTGGAGGTTTCAGATTTGTCCTGGTTTTTGGGTGGATTTTTGACTAAGAAATTGAGCTCTGTTAATGGAGGTTAGGGCAAAGGGACACTGGGAATCAATTGCTCTGGGTTAGGAGAAGGTCTTGGAGCAATTTTGGCAATGTTTTGTTAAGCTCTGGTTCATCACCTTATTTGGCCGAGAGGGGGAGGAGTTTAAATAGAGCTGGCTGGAGGGCTTCCTATGGGGAGTTAGGGCTTGGGATCAGCTGCCTTGGTCAAGGGAAGAACAAACACAGTGGCCATTGGGCATGAGGCAGCTCAGCTAGGGAGAATTTGTGAGTTTGGCTCACATGGAGCTCTCGGCCATGGCATTTTCCAGCGACCCAGGTGGCTGGCCGGCATGGCCAGGTCACCATCTTGACTCAGTGAGTCTAGAGATTGAGTTTGGTGCAAGCAATTGGCTTTGGCCATGTGTAAAGGATTTGATTTAAGTGGAAATGGGGGAAGGCTTGTTTTGGCTTGATTTTGGTCAATTCATGTATTTGGGTTTGGTGCACCCACCAAGGGACTGATTTGGGCTGAGGGAGGTCGGGTGAGTTAGCTGGTTTGGAGTGGAGAAGTCCCCATCCAAACGTATTTGGATTAATTTTGGGTTAGGGTGGAACATGGGTATGACTAATGACTTTTAGGGAGTGTTTAAAGGATCTCCTCCTTTTGCCATTTAGGGAGGGTTGACAATCCTAAGATTCTCATGGCTTCCATGTGGCTTAAGCATGGTTCCAAGGCTTGTTTATGGCTTGCACATGGCTTGGCTCAATTTCATGGAAATGGGTTATTTGGAATTTTGAAAATTTTGAATTGTTTTGATGGGATTTGTCATGATGCCATTTTGGTTTGATCAACATGATGGATTTTGGACATAGGAGATGATTTTAATTAAGTGGGAAAGATGAGGACAATATCACATGGGCTTTGGAATAAGTCTTTGGCCTTTGAAATGGTTTTGGAATGGGCTTTTAAAATGGTTTAAGGAAGTGGGATTTTAGGTTTTGAAATAAATTGATGGATAAAAATTGATGAGGGGTTGTGCCAAATAAATGTTGGGATTGGTGTAGGAATGTACTATGAAAAATTTGGAACAAGTTTGGGTGATTTTGAATTTAATTGGGTTCAATTTAGGATTTTTGGTAATGAGGCCAAAGTGGATCAAATTGAGCCAACTTGGGTTAAGGTTGGGCCGATGTTGGGTTTGATGTAAAATTAATGTTGAAAAATCTTTATGGGGGTGTGAAAAAGAGTTTTCAACTTCAGTTAGGTTTTGATTTTGGGATTTGGGCCTAATTGGGTTCATGATTGGTTTAGGCCTAAATTGGGGATTTTTGTTTTGGGTTAAGTTTGGGTAAAGTTTGGTTTCAAATTTTGGGAAAATCATGTTTGTTTTTCATTTTTGGGGATGTTAGGAACACTTTAGAAAATATTTGGGGCTAATTGGAGTTGAGTTGGGTTTAATTTGGGCTAAGTTTAGGTCATGGGCCAAAATTGGGCTTTAAGCTTCAAATTGAAATTGAATCAACATGTTGATAAAATTGGGTTTGGATTTGGTTTAAATTGATATTGGGCATACTTAATTGAAGTTTGGAATTGAATTGAATCAAAATTAAGGTCAATTGGAGTGGTTTGGTGGGACATTGGGTCCACTTAGGTTAAAAATAGGCCAAATTGGGGGGTTCTGGTAAAAGTGGGCTAAATTGGAAAAATTGGCTTATGGTGTAGTTAAACAAAATAAAATTGGGAATATTTGGGAGTTTTTGAGATTTTCTGGGAATTTTCTGAATTTTTTGAATTTTTGGGTTAAAAGGATATTTTGGATATTTAGAGGGTATTGGGGGGTATTTTTTGAATTTTTGGAATATTTGGCCATGGATGATCAATTTGAGTGGGGGGAAATGTTTAGGATTGGTTTTGAGGAATTTTGGGTAATTTAGGCAATTTTGCAAATTTTGGGCAATTTCAAGAGGATTTGGTAGGCTTGGTGTCTTTAGGGTCCCGAGAGTCAAAAATTGAAATTTGGGAAAAATGAAGATTGCTCAAGTGTGAGTGAAATGAAATCATTTTGGTTGAGCCATGAAGCCATGTTAAGCTCACAAGAGCCATGAGAGGACTCATTTTAGACATTCACTATGTTGTTCCTAGCCCTCTTAGTCAGGGGCCTAGGGGTTGAGGTCCATCCAAATGAATTACATACATGAGTCAGGGAATTAAGTTGGGTAAGAATGATTTTAGGGTTAGAATGTGTGTGAGAGTGTGGTGTGTGCAAGATTACCCTCACCAGACCAGGCCACCCAGGGTAATCCTAAGGCCAAAGAGTCCTATAGGGAACTCAACCTTTAAACCTCCACATGTTGGTTTTAACCCTCCAAGTGGTTTGGGGGTTTATAGTCAAACTTATTTGGCTTGAAGGGAGCCAAGAAATGTTTAAATTTCTAAGTGGTGGGTCCCATTTCTAGTCCTCTAAGATAGTCAAGGAGATGCCCTATGACTATATCCTAAGTACTAAGAAGAGAGAAGAGAAAAGACCTCATAAAAAATGAGGTCAACAAATGGACCCCCAATAGGTGTGGTGTGCTAACTAAGCACACCGCGCTTATTGGCGTTGACTGAAGAGATCAACAAAACCAACATAGATGTCTAAGTGACACACCCAGAACGAAGTACATAAAAATTTCCACTGGGGAATAACAGGTAAACCTCCAAGACTGAAGATCCCTGAACTCTCGCTAGGGAGAAGAAAAGGAAGTGAATTCTAGATCACAAGATCTAGAGAGATTCGATTTTAGATTCATTTCATTTTCTGTTTCAAGTTCTAATGTGTGAGTTTAGATTTTGTTTTAAGTTTCAATTCCGATTGAAGTTCGATTCAAGATTTATTTCAAGAGGGATTTCATGGAAATCCGGGATTTGAGGTGAGCATCGGAACCTAGGTTCCAACCTCGGGATTTGAAGAGAATTAGAATTTAGGCTCTAGCCTCAAGAAGAGAGTTGGAATTTGAAGAGAACTAGAATTTAGGCTCTAGTCTCAAGAAGAGAGTTGAAATTTGGGCTCCAGCCTCAGAAATTTGAAAGAGAGCTAGATGTTCGGCTCTAGCCTCGAAGAGAACTGGAAGTTCAGTTCCAGCCTTAGAAGTTTGAAAGAGAGCTAGAAGTTCGGCTCTAGTCTCGAAGAGAACTGGAAGTTCAGCCCCAGCCTTGGAAGTTTGAAAGAGAGCTAGAAGTTCAGCTCTAGCCTCGAAGAGAACTGGAACTTTGGCTCCAGCCTCGGAAGCTTGAAAGAGAGCAAGAAGTTCGGCTCTAGCCTTGAAGAGAACTGGAAGTTCGGCTCCAAAGTTTGAAAGAGAGCTAGAAATTCGGCTCTAGCCTCAAAGAGAACTGGAAGTTCACCTCCAGCCTCGGAAATTTGAATGAGAGCTAGAAGTTCGGCTCTAGCCTCGAAGAGAATTGGAAGTTCGGCTCCAGCCTCGAAAATTTGAAAGAGAGCTAGAAGTTCGACTCTAGCCTCGAATAGAACTAGAAGTTCTGCTCCAGCCTCGGAAGTTTGAAAGATAGCTAGAAGTTCGGCTCTAGCCTCGAAGAGAACTGGAAGTTCGGCTCCAGTCTCGGAAGTTCGAAAAAGAGCTAGAAGTTTGGCTCTAGCCTCGAAGAGAATTGGTAGTTCGGTTCCAGCCTCGGAAGTTTGAAAGAGAGCTAGAAGTTTGGCTCTAGCCTTGAAGAGAACTGGAAGTTCAGCTCCAACCTCAAAAATTCGAAAGAGAGCTAGAAGTCTGGCTCTAGCCTCGAAGAGAACTGAAAGTTCGGCTCCAGCCTCGTGTCGATATATTTTCTAAGTTTTAAGTTAAATATATAAATAATTTAGAAAGTAGCATTTGATTTTGAAAATAATTTTAAATTTGAAAAATTTTAAGATGTAAAATTAAACCGATCTCACATCCCAAATAGTTTATATAAACGAGCACCGCACCACAAACCGCATATCTATTCCAAAGAATAAACACATTGCTTGATCACGAGGCTCGATTAAATTAACTAGAAGATTTGTGACATCCGTTTGGTCTGCGAACCAATTTTATAAGCCGACAAGTTCCCCTGCTTAATATAAAGGAATTAAACAGGGTTTATATTACCTGGGTTCTTAAAGTTCCCTATAAGGGCAAGCCCTTATAGTTAATTACATCCTAAATGACGGGAATCATATAAGAAAACTCTCGATAATGATAAGTGGTTTTGCTCTCAAGAATTTCAAAGTTTAAGGTTTTCAAATGACTGAATTTTGGAGATTTCAAAAGGGATTAGCTCAAATTTGGAACAATTTATTTTAAGGAGTGACCCGATTTTTTTGTATTTCCAAATACAAGAATTTGTTACCACTGTTAGAAAATTTAATTTCTGGCAAAGGCGCAAAACACTTGACCCATAATAACTTGCTATATAGATGTGTACCAAATTTTAATTTATGGCAATAGCATTAAATAAAACTTGATTGCTACTGAATGCTAGGCCATTAGTGATTAATAATTTTAAAATATATGTTTATACAGCAAAATATAATTTTTAAGGAAAATATTTTATATACTTTTTGGGTACGACGCAAGTATACGTATCGTTTCAAGTAATAAAGGGCTTTGAAACAAAGACCCCAGTATCGATCCCACGGCGAAAAAGGGTAATAAATTTTTAAATATTGTATTTCAAAATCTTTTTGTATTTTAATCTAACTATAAATTACTTTTAATTTACTAGATGCAGATAAAGAAAACAATAATAAGAAAATGATTTTGTGAAAACAATATAAAACAAACAACTTTCTTCCTTTCAATTAATCCAAGATTTTTAAGATAATTTAATATTCGTTGGAGAATCTATTTTATGATATTGTGCCAAATAGAAGCATTCCTATTCTTTACCCTTTGATCCAGGCGCAAAAAACATTGGCTAATCTACAAATCAGGTCCAGATATATTGTTAGTAGAATGGGTTAATCTAGGCTCACACTACTAGATGTCCAAGGGTGGCTATGGTCGGCCCTACTAATGACCCTTTCCTTATCTATAAATAAAATTATAAGAATTTAGTCAGTCACTCCAAAAATTTATCAATTCTATGCCCTTTAAATCTTATCTTCTTCTTTATTTGCACTTCACCTTGAATAGCCCACGCATGGCCTTCGACTACCTAAGGATTCATGTGACATCTACAAGTTAAGAGTTCTTCTCCTTCTAGGTCTCAAAACTCTTCAACAGGTTTTAACAATTTAAATGGCCAATTTAAAAAGTAAAGTAAGATCAGGTATTAATATCATCACAATGTTTTGAAAATATTTTGATTTTCAATTCTCCATCGAATTTTATATTATCTTATTTATCTTTTTATAATTGAAGGAAGAAAGTAAACTAACTACTCAGAACATATTGAATATAAAAAATGAAATAAAATAAATAAACTTTGAATCAAAAATAAAATACTTATCTCAAATATTCCTTCTACAGATCTTCTGATTCCTACTGACTCCACAGTGTAATGAACTTCATATGCAACAACTTGAAAATAAACTCACTAAACTAAATAAAAGTGGCCCTAAATTTCTCTCTATTTCTCTCTCTAAGGATGAGAGATCCTAAAGTGGCAAAGAGATAAAGGATACAATGGGGGCTCACTTTTCTAAAGGAGTGGATTCCTATTTATAGGCTTCAAGGGTTGCCTTGACGCACCTCTTCAAAACACGTCCAAATTCAATGAATCTTCTAGAAGGTCTGTCTGGAGCCTAGACGCCGGAATCTGGCGCCTAGGTGTCGGACACCGTGCCCAGTTCTTCGCACCTCTTCACTTTGGCTCGCACCTCTTCTCGATTAAAACTGTTTTGAAGCGTCCAAATGCAATGTATCACACGTCCAATAACCACTCACTCAGTCAAAATAACCGTCCAAAAGTCGTCAAAAACTTGACAGTTTCTGTATCGAGTCTGGCGCTTAGGCGCCAACTTCTGGCGCCTAGGCGCCAGGCCATAATTTTTGATAATTCTTGTATTTTGCTCCATTTTTGCCCCTTCTTGCTCCTTTTTACCCTTTTTCCTTTTTTGGACCTTTTTACATCACCTACATCCAAAAACACAGAAATACCTTTCATCAAAGCATAATATCCTTAGAAATTGATAAAAATCAAGGCATAAAAATAGGTATTTTTTTCATGTATCAAAATCCCCCAAACTTAAATGTTAGTTGTCCTCAAGTAACCCTTTTTACTATATAAAATGTATAACCTTTCGAATAAAAGATAAATATTTAAGATTCCTTATAATTTTTGATTTTATAAAGTCTTTAGTAAATAATTAACCCAATTTCACTAACAAGGTTTAATTTTAAGAATTTAAAGAATATTCAACTACCAAATCATAAGATTTCAAATTTTTCATCCATTTTGAAAATAATAGAAGTTTATTATATTAAGATCTCATAGATTATTTACAAGAAAAAGATCTTCTTGAAAAACCGTTCCTAACTAAAGATTCATGTATAAAAATTAAGTAAAATATGTAACTATAAGATAATTCAAGTGAAGCCAATTTTTGATTAGGCATTTGCTGAAGCTTCTCCTCTCTTTTTTTTTTTCTATATAGAGAGGATTGTTATATCCGGACAGCCTGTTAATGATTTTGAACTTCACTATCCTTAACTTATATTTTCAAAACTTATACATTTCCACTTAATTATTATAACATGAATAAAAATTAAAATTTTTTTACTTTTCTTTTTTCAAGTGATAATTTTTGATTACTTAATACTTCTAAAATTCCATTATTTCTACCATGAATAGAAAAATTCCTTAATCTTATTCTTCTTTAAGTTAAATAATTCTATTCTTAAAATCAATCCAAGTTATTGTTGACCTCATTTTTGATGAGGTCTTCTCTTCTTCTTTTTAGTGCTTAGGATCTAGCCTTAGGCTTTTCCTTTGACTATCTTAGAGGACTAGAATTGGGACCCACCTTTTAGAAACTCAAACTACTTCTAAACTCCCTGCAAACTCCACAATCTTAACTGTAGACCCCTAATCACCTAGAGGGTTGAAATCAAATGTGGAAGTTTAAAGGATGAGTTCCTATAGGACTCTTTGGCCTTAGGACCGCCTCAGGTGGCACTGGTGCAGTGAAGGGGCTGACTTACACACACACTACACTTATACACTACACTTTCACACACTTCCTAAAAAACACACCCATACCCAACTTGACCTCCTGACTCATGTAGGTGATTCACATGGATGGTCCTTAACCCCTAAGCCCTTGGCTAAGAGGGTTAGGAACAACATAGTGAATGCCTCAAATGAGTCCCTTCATGGCTCATATGGGTTTGATATGGCTTCATGGCTCAACCAAAATGAATTCACTCCACTTACATCCACCCAATCTTCAATTTCCCAAAT
Organism: Papilionanthe hookeriana x Papilionanthe teres; assembly: GCA_022702705.1. Taxonomy (NCBI): domain Eukaryota; kingdom Viridiplantae; phylum Streptophyta; class Magnoliopsida; order Asparagales; family Orchidaceae; genus Papilionanthe; species Papilionanthe hookeriana x Papilionanthe teres. The sequence continues at coordinate 145,052,431 of CM040428.1, forward strand.
TTTCAATTTTTGACCCCCGGGACCCTACACCCGCTCAGCCTACCCAAAACTCTTGAAATTACCCAAATTTTTGTAAAATTTCCAAATTACCCAAAATTCCTCAAAATTGATCTTAAACATTTCCACATTACTCAAATTGATCATCCATACCCAAAAATACCAAAAATTCCAAAAATACCTCCCAATACCCTCCAAATACCCAAAATACCCCTCTTGACCCAAAAATTCAAAAAATCCAGAAAATTCCCAGAAAATTCCAGAAAATCCAAAATATTCTCAATTTCATTTTGTCCAACTACACCATGGGCCAATTTTGTCAATTTACCCTACTTTTTGTCAAAACCCCCAATTTGACCCATTTTAACCCTAAGTGAACCCAATGTCAAACCAAACCTACCCAATTGACCCAAATTCTGGTCCAATTCAATTCTAAACTTCAATTGAACATTCCCAACACCAATCTAGACCAAATCTAAGTCCAATTTGATTGACATTTGGATCCAATTTCACTTTTGGCCTTAAAGCCCAATTTGGACCCATGACCCAAACTTAACCCAAGTTCACCCAATTCAACTCCAATTAACCCCAAATCTTTTCTAAATCTTCCTTAACATTCCCACAAACAAAACACTAACATGATTTGCCAAAATTTAGACCCAAACCCCACTCAAATTCAACCCAAAGCTAAAAGGCCCATTTTTGACCTAAACCCAAACCTAACCCAAATGAGCCCAAACCCCAAAATCAAAGCCCAACCAAAGTCAAAACCTCTTTGTTGTCATAACTCCTAAATAGAACGTTAAGTGAAATGTTACTTCCCTCATAGGATATTCAAATGTCCTAGTTCACTGAGTAAGATAACAATAAAACTTGAATTCCCGGACGATTAATCCATTTGTATGATTAAATTCATTTGGACTTAAAACAATTTCGGCAATATTGAAAAGATGTTTGAGATTCTTCTTAAACACTTTCTCAATATGATAGGATGTTTATAAGAACAATTGAATTTAATTGTTCTTTGATGAAGAAAATTGTCTTCAAACCAAAACACAAGGAACCTAGACGTCATAGGAAATGACTAGCTATAGGATTAGGAATTTGGTAGAAAACCATAACCCTTCCCTTAGCTTTACCTAGGAACTTGCTTAAATATTCTAATTGTGTTTTAAGTGCAGCTTGGGATGACGGGAAGACCCTTCGAGTACGCTTTTGTTTTATTGCAATTTACTTTCTTGCAATTTACATTATTGCAATTTATTTAAGCGCATTGCACTTACTTTTCTTGCATGATAAACAACTCGTTGCATGAAAACCCACACCTTTAGGATAGTCCCTAAAATTGAAATCAAAACTAAGTTAAAAGTCATTGCAAGATAAAATTCACCGCCACAACATTTCAAAATATAAAACAACTCAAAATTTAATCACAAACGGAACACAAAACTACAATTACAATTAAATTAAAACGTCTCGTTGGATGATCGGGAATACCTCGGATGATGTAACCTACGTGTTGCTAACGGGATTTCCCACGGTCTAAATGAAAGTGTGGAACTCATTCGAGTTGAGTTTAGCAAATTCATCTGGACTAAGTGAATCCGATAAAAATAATGATACCGGAAGGATGGAACTGTGGGATCTTAACCGGTGTCGTTATAATCAACTTTAAGATTTGTTTTAATTAAAACACAAAAAAAAAACACTTGGAAATTAAGACTTCTCTAAACCAAAACACTTTTCTCATCCCCTGATTTATGACTTCTAAAACTAAACCTCTGCAACAACAAGGAGCTCGTAGCATGGTGGGCAGCACGGCCATCGTCGTTAGCAAAACTTGAATCTACTTCAGCAAAACTTTCCTAGAATTAAATAACAAAGCTATAGGACTTCGGGGTAGTTTGCCTAGTGCAACATAAATCCTCAACTCTTCGTTAGGCACTTGCATTGCAAATTAAGCCCTAACCGGTCTTAGGATTCCGAGGTAGTCGTCCGGTACGACAATAAACCCTCACATCTTCGAGGCTATTTGTTTGATTTTATCATACAAATATAAGCCCTAATTAATTAAAATTGGCAAGATCAAAACATTTAAATAAACATTAGGACTTTCCTAAATCCAAGCCAAACAATAGGATAGTCGGGAGATTACCGAAGTCCGCTTCGAATCTGTAATTTCTCCTACTTTTCTTCTTTTGAATTCTCAAAATAAAATGTTCCAAATTTGATCCATTCCCTATCGAAATTCCAAAATTCAACCCCTTGAAAACTTAAACTTTGAAATTCTTGAGAGCAGAATTATTGATTATTATCGAGAGTTTTCTTAGGTGATTCCTGTCACTTAAGATGTAATTAACTATAGGGGCTTGCCCTTATAGGGAATTTTAAAAGAACCCAGGTAATATAAACCCTGTTTAATGCTTTCATATTAAGCAGGGGAATTTGTCGGCTTATAAAATTGGTTCGCAGACCAAACGGATGTCACAAATCTTTTAGTTTGTTTAATCGAGCCCCACCGTCAAGCAATGTGTCTATCCTTAGGGATAGATACATGGTTTGTGGTGCGGTGCTCGTTTATATAAACTATTTGGGATGTGAGATCGGTTTAATCCCATATCTTAAAATCCTCAAATTTAAAGTTATTTTTTAAAATCAAATACTACTTTTCAAATTATTTATTTAAATTAAATTAAAAATTCGCCGACAATTTATGTAGGCGACCCTTTTTCAAAATAAAACACACGACCTGAAAATAAGCTGTACAGTTATTATAATTTTGGTTAAGTTCACTAAATTGTTTATAATCTCAAAAATAAAAGTGATCTTAAATAGATTCTTCATTCCTTAAGTTATTTTAAAAAGTTTTTATTTTAAGAAAATTTTAGCTCTTTAAGGACAACTAAAATTTAAATTTGAATGTATTTTCCCTTCCCCCAAACTTAAGTTTTGATATACTATGAAAATTTGAAATTATGAGAGAAAGAAAATCATAATTTTAAAAAGGAAATTTTTATAAGTATGTAAAAGCGATCTTAAAAAGAAAAATTTACTTCTACTCATGCTTTTATGAATAAAAAAGATACAATTGAAGCAGGTATAAAAAGTAAGCAGGCTAATTTTTATGATTATACTACATTTAAAATAAAATAAAAGCAGAGCAAAATTACTAATTACTAAACAGTGGACTGAAACAATCATATCATAAATTAACTCTAATCTCAGTCTCAAACACAATATACTAAGAATATTCTAACAACAGAATCTTAACACTAATCAATCCACATAGGTACATAAACAAATCAACATACATCAAACATCAAACTAAACAAAAAAACCAAACAAAACAAACTAACAACAAAGTAGCACAACATAGAGATTTATCAACTACTAGTCACTCGCTGTAGCCTCATCATCAACATCGTCACCAAAGGAAAACTCAACATCCTTAGGATCAACAAATGGTGTGAAACTAGTAAAAGTAGGGAAAATAACATCATGCTCACCCTTCAGAAATCTGACAAGGGCATCATCATACTCAGCATCATAGCTACTCTTCCTCTGGGTATAGTCAGATAAATGATCAATTTTCCTATCAATAGTATCAACCCTGCAGTGAGTTTGAAAAAACTCCAGCTGCTGCACTATAAGCTGATCATGCATTGACTCCGAGAAACTCGATGGTGGCTCAGCAGAAGTAGAAGGTCAGGAATTAGAAGGTCTACCTGGAGTGGGTGCAGAAGAAGAAGGAGCAGTCGATCTCTTCCCTCGAAGACGATCATATATGCTAATGCTATCCTGACCAATCGGCTTAGTAGTCTTCAACCTTTCCTACGAAATATCTGCGGTGACTCCATTGCTAATACATAATGAATAAATCGGAGATGGGAATCCCGGTCCAACGAAGTGCTTGGATCTTGCGGTAGAATCCACGGAATCATAAATAATACTACCGACATCAATAGGCTTCCTTTCCTGAATGCAGTAGTTTAAGATCGCTCGATCTCTAGTCACTTCACTCAGGTGGTTGGAAGGTAACAATCTTGCAGAAAAAAATAGTCCCATGCTTTAGAAATACCATTTAACTTGGAGGATTTGAAGTTTACCCTTTTTCCATTTCTGATCTTCCAAGATCCAGTACCATCAGTCAAATAAGCAATGATCATATCCAAATCTCCCTCAGATGGAGATAATCCAGAATAGTGGCACTCTATAGTCGGCGGCAGGCCATAAAATACATTGATTCATTCAGGAGTAAATCCTACTCCAACACCTCTGACAAAAACTTCATAACCTTCGACATCCAGAAAATTCGCATAAAACTCTCGAACTATAGGGATAACAGCAACAACAATGAAATAACAGAATCGTTGCCAGTTGTGCGCAACGACAGTATTTTCAATCATCTCCCCCGGATGATAGAAATTTCATTCTGAAATGAACTTCCTCGACATCGCAAATTCGTGGAATCAAAAATTCGCAGCCGTAGTAGAAAATTTGCTGCTATCGAAGTTGTCTCGTGCCTTCCCGCGTTTAGATTTCGGAGCCATCTAAACATGAAAGAAAATAAGAACAAATTTAGGAATAAAATATTTAAACTCTTTTTAAGTTTAGAAAACATAAAATAAGTTTAAAAATCCAAAGAAATCACTAAAAATCAAAATTTCTTTTCAAAATTTCAGTTCTTAGCAAAACCCAGGGAAATCTAAGGTGAAAATCGAAAATAAATGGTTTAGAGTGTAGATCTAACCTTGAGATGAAGAAATCGAGTGGTTTTGTGCCCAAATCCTTGATGTTTTGACCTCAAAAATGGATTCTAAAAGCTGATTTTTGTGAAAAATGGAGGAAGAAGAAGGCTTAGGCGTCGATAATAGCTGTTGGGGGTATTTAAGGATTTTTTCTGGTATAGGCCGAACCGGTGCTTAGGCGCCAAATTCTGGAGCCTAGGTGCCAGACTCGCCTTTCACAAAAAATTATTTTTAAATTTAATTTTCCACCAAAATTCATAAATTCAGCTTCCAATTACTCACATTAGAGTATGGCTTCAGTTTCTAACTTCCAAAATATTTTCCAAAAAATTTTAAATATTAAATATTAAATCCACCAATCAATCATAAAGTTTAAATCAAACTTCACTAAATTTCATTTATAATCTTCAATATTGGCTCAATATATTCCAGATAAGTATCATACTTGACTCAAGTTCCTAATACACAATCAAACACAACAATTTCTAAGCAAAAACAACACACATTGAACATGAAAGCAAATACAAAAATACAATCGATTCACTACATCGATACAACGACTCAACAAACTAGATAATAACGATCTTATTACCAGAATACTCTAATCTTCACAAGGGAAATTGTGTATTCTGCTTGGAAAGAACACTAACGCTCTCAGGAAATCAGTAGCCGTCTTTTCGTCAATCCACTTGTTCTTCGCATACATTTCAACTTGAGCATCTTGATAAGCCACAAAATGATCAAATTGAAGTATCATCTGCCATTCTAGATGTTCAATCTGATGAAACATCTCATGAAGGTGAGCTCCAATGCTTTTAAACTCCGCTTCAAACTTATCTAAGCCACTAGAAATTTTCTTTAAACTTACCGCTATGAAACCATTGAAGTAGGGTTGAGGATCCTTTGAGACCTTGTCCTTAGCCTCTTCTCCAAGATTTCTTCCTTCAATTTCTTCAAAAAATTTCTCAAATCTCTCAAGATTGAAGTGTAATGGATGTAACTTTGATTGCTTGATGATTAGGGATGAAGATGGGTTGATTTAAAGGTGAAAATCGCGTGATAACTGAAAATTTTTGGTTTTTGCACGACCTAGTATCCATGGTGCTTAGGCACCAGACCTATTGATACATAGTTTAACTCGGGCGCTTAGGTACCGAATCTTGGCGCCTAGGCGCTGGAACTATGTTCAACTCCGTTTCGCCTAATCGTCAAATTTCAAAGTTTCGTTCTCCAAGATAGGTAAATTATGCTGGAAAGAGTAATCTAGACTCAATAACACAAATTATAAGCAATCATAATGAAGGTTAACTTGATCTCCTTTTTACTCATATTTAGAATAGAGTGATCCAATTTCTAAATCTTACATACTTCAAGATAATCTTCAGCTTAAGTCAACAAAGACTTATAAGCATCAAATTTTTCTAAAGTAATATAAAATTAGTCAAGATCGAGGCATAACCTTACATTAAAAACATAAAAATACTCAAAACAAAAGATAATTATGGGTTGCCTCCCACAAAGCGCTTGGTTTAACGTCGTCAGTCCGATTTAAGTAAATCTTTAATCAGGTTGACTCAATTCATAAGCCTCTTTATAAATCATTTTAATATCTCCCAAATAAGGCTTCAATCTTAATCCATTTACTTTAAAAAATTTTCCTGTTTTGGGGTCTTTAATATCCACAACTCCATAATGGTATACTTTCTCAATTATATAGGGTCCAATCCATTTAGATCTTAATTTTCCAGGAAAAAGTTTTAAACAAGAATTAAACAGTAATACTTCTTGTCCAGGCTCAAAAATTTTTCCTGAAATTTTCTTATCATGTAACATCTTCATTTTCTCTTTATAAATCCTTGCATTTTCTTATGATTCATTTCTTATCTCTTCCATCTCATTCAATTGCAATAATCGCTTTTCTTCTACTTCATTCAGATTAAAATTAAACTCCTTTATCGCCCAATAAGCTTTATGTTCAAGTTCAACAGGTAACTGACAATGTTTACCATAAATTAACCGGTAAGGTAACATTCTGATTGGTGTCTTATAAGCTGTTCTATAAGCCCATAATGTAGAATCTAGTCTATCAACCCAATCAGTTCTTTTAGGATTAACATTCTTCTCTAAAATTCTTTTAATTTCTCTGTTTGATACTTCAGACATTCCACTTGTTTGTGGGTGATAAGCAGTTACAATTCTATGTTTGATTCCAAATTGTTGTAGTAATGATTGAATTCTTACATTCCTGAAATGACTTCCACCATTAGTGATAATTACCTTAGGCATTCCAAATCTTGAAAATATCATTTTCTTTAATAATTTAGAAACACTTTTGGAATCACAGTTTCGTAAAGCAACAGCTTCAATCCACTTTGAAACATAATCAACTGCTAATAAAATATAAGTTTTTCCAGATGATGGAACAAATGGTCCCATAAAGTCTAAACCCCATATATCAAAAATTTCAACTTTCAATATATAGTTTAAAGGCATTTCATCCTACCTAGATATATTTCCCATCCTTTGACATCGATCACATGTTTTGACATAATGTCTCACATCTTTAAATAAGGTAGGCCAATAAAATCCAGAATTTAAAATTTTAAATGCAGTTTTATCTATGCCAAAGTGTCCTCCAAAATCGGAATCATGACATTTTTGAATAATAGCAAAAGTTTCCTCATAAGGTACACATCTTTGAATTATAGAATCTCTTCCAATTTTAAATAAATGAGGATCTTCCCAAATATAAGATTTAGCATCATATTTAAATTTCTTAATAAATTTGTTATCCAATTCATAAGGTAAAATATTACTAACTAAATAGTTAACAATATCAGCATACCAAGTTTTTTTTCATCCTTGAATAACATATAAAGATTCATCAGGAAATTTCTCATTTATATTTTCTTCTGAAATAATATCATTTTTAATTCTAGACAAATGATCAGCAATTTGGTTTTAAGTTCCTTTCCTATCTAATAATTGAAAATCAAATTCTTGTAGATGTAAAACCCATCTTATCAGTCTTGGTTTAGAATTCTTCTTAAATATTAGATATTTAATAACAGAATGATCAGTATGAACTATGCATTTAGTACCAAGAAGATAAGGTCTAAATTTATCAAAGGCATATACTATAACTAGAAGCTCCTTCTCAGTGGTAGTGTAATTTCTTTGTGTTTCAGTGAGAGTTTTACTAGCATAATATACAACTTTGAAAACCTTCTCATATTTTTGTCCTAATACAGTTCCAATTGCAAAATCACTTGCATCACACATTAATTCAAAAGATTTATTCCAATTAGGTGCAACAATGATAGGTGCAGTTATTAGTTTTTCTTTTAGAATATTAAAAGCATTAATACATTCTTTGTTAATTTGAAATTTCGCATCTTTTTCTAATAAATGACAAAGAGGTTTAGCAATTTTAGAAAAATCCTTTATGTATCTTCTATAAAATCCAGCATGACCTAGAAAACTTCTCACATCAGTAACAATAGTAGATGGTTGCAATTCAGCAATAATTTTCACTTTCGCTTAATCTACTTCCATCCCTTTTTATGAAACTTTGTGACCAAGTACAATGCCTTCTGTGACCATAAATTGACATTTTTCCCAGTTAATAACTAAGTTTGTTTCTTCACATCTTTTCAGAACTTTGGAAATGTTTTCCAAACAAGATTCAAAGAAGTTCCAAAAGCCGAAAAATCGTCCATGAATATTTCAATCCCTTTGTCAATCAAATCACAAAATATTGACATCATACATCTTTGAAAAGTTGCAGGTGCATTACATAAACCAAAAGGCATTCTTCTAAAAGTAAAGGTTCCATAAGGACTTATAAATGTTGTTTTCTCTTGGTCCTCAGGAGCAATAAGTAATTGATGATAACCAGAATATCCATCCAGAAAATAGAAATATGGGTGTCCAGCTAGTTTATTGAGCATTTGATCCAAGAAAGTTAAAGGAAAATGATCCTTTCTATTGGCGTCATTTAGTTTCCTATAATCAATACAAATTCGCCATCCAGTAGTTTGTCTTGTAGGAATTAGTTCATTTTTATCATTGACAATGACAGTTACACCTCCTTTCTTTGGAACACAATGAATAGAACTTACCCATTGACTATCCGAAATAGGATAAATAATACCAGCATCTAACCACTTAAAAATTTCTTTTTTAACAACCTCTTTCATGATAGGATTTAATCTTCTTTGCGGTTCAATAGTAGGTTTAAAATTTTCTTCTATTAAAATTCTATGCATACAAATGGAAGGGCTTATTCCTCTTATATCAGCAATAGCCCAACCAAAAGCTTTCTTATAACTCTTTAACACACCTAGTAATTTTTCTTCTTGATCTTTACTCTGTTCAGAAGAGATAATAACAGGTAAAGTTAACGAATTTTCAAGAAACACATATTTTAAATGTGAAGGTAACATTTTTAATTCCAGTTCAGGGGCTTTTATATTTGATGGTAAAAGTATATCATTTTGAGTTCTGTCTAAAGTTTCCCAGTTATCTTTAATAAAATGAATCTCTTCTTCTTTTACTTCTTCATTTTCATTAGTTAAAAATTCAAATTTTTCTTCAGAAATGATTTTAAATTTTTCTTGATAATGTTTCTCAATTAAATAATCAATTATATCCATTCGATAACATTTCTCTTTATCAGGGTACTTCATTGATTTAAGAACACTTAATTTAATCTCTTAATCATTAACTCTCATGGTTAATTCTCCCTTTTGCACATCAATCATAGCTCGTCCGGTAACTAGAAAAGGTCTCCCTAAAATAATAGGTTTCTCTTTATCTTCTTCCATATCAAGTACGATGAAATCTACAGGGAAGATAAATCTATCCACTTTAACAAGGACATCCTCTATAACTCCTTTAGGATAAGTGATAGATCTATTAGCTAACTGAAGGGTTACGGTGGTGGGAGTAATTTCTCTTAAATTCAATCTTCGAAAAATAGAAAATGGCATGAGATTAATACTTGCTCCTAAATCACATAAAGCTTTTCCACAAAATTTTTCTCCAATAGCACACGATATAGTGAAACTTCTAGGATCCTTAAGCTTTCAGGTAATTTCTTTTGAATTATTGCACTGCATTCTTCACTTAATGCAACAGTTTCAAAAGCTTCAAATTTTCATTTCTTGCTAAAAATATCCTTCATAAAATTTGTATAAGTTGGCATTTGTTCCAAAGCTTCAGCTAAAGGTATGTCAATAGTAAGTTTCTTAAAAATTTCAAAGAACTTAGAAAATTGATGATCAAGTTTCTGTTGTTTAAGTCTTTGAGGAAAAGGTGGTAGTGGTTTTCAACTTCCACATTAATAGGTATAACAGTCTGATCTTGACTAGGAGAGAGAGTTTCTTTAGGTTTTTCGATCTCTTCAACCTCAATCTCTTTTTCAATTTCATTCTGCATTCTTTCTTTTAATTTCTTTCCACTTCTAAGTTGCACTGCCTTAACATGTTCATGTTCTTTTCCAGCTTCCTTTGGATTAATTTCAACATTACTAGGAAGTGTTCCTACAGGTCTGTTATTAATTAAAGTAGCAATTCGCCCCATTTGATTTTTGACATTATGAATAACTGTATTTTGATTTTGTAATTGATTATTCATTTATAAAATAAATTCTTCTATTGATAACTTTTTCTGTTGATTATTAAATCCCGGAGGTTTATAATTTGGATTAACTTGATTATTCCAATTTCCAGTGGGATGAGATTGATTATTACACCATTGTTGTTGTGAATTATTCCAGTTAAAATTAGGATAATTTTTCCACCCAGGATTTTGAATAAGGATTATTTTTACTTGCAATAGCTTGTAAAGTTTCAATAGTTGGAGAATCTTCAATATTAGCAGAGTTATTATGTGAAATATTAATTGCAAAATTATCTAATTTTTTAGACATTGCTGCTACTTGTGAAGCTAGGATAGAAAAGGCTTCATTATCGTGAATGCTTGCCATCTTTTTAGGATTAATACTTTCGGAAGGCCATTGAAAATTGTTATTAGCCATTTCTTCAATTAAAGTGTAAGCTTCTTCAAATGATTTAGACATTAAAGAACCTTCAGCAGTAGCATCAATAATTGATTTTAAAGATCCAATTAATCCATTGTAAAATGTTTGAATAATTAACCAATCAGGTAAAGCATAATGAGGACATTTTCTTAATAGTTCTTTAAATCTTTCCCAAGTTTCATATATTGTCTCCCCGTCAAATTGACTAAATGAAGTAATATCATTTCTTAATTTAGCAGTTTTAGAAGGAGGAAAATATTTAGCAAGGAATTTTTGTGTCATTTCAGCCTGGGTTTTAATAGAACCGATTGCTAATGAGTTTAACCACATCTTTGCTTTATCTCTTAAGGAAAAAGGAAAGAGTCTAAGTCTAATAACATCATCGAAACATTGTTATATTTAAAGGTAGCACAAAGTTCTAAAAAACTAACAAGGTGTAAATTTGGATCCTCATTCGGTGTTCCACCAAATTGATTGTTTTGCACCATTTGAATAATAGCAGCTTTAAGTTCAAAAGAATTAGCATCTACAGTGGGTGTTTGAATACTTCTATGAAGTTCATCAACTGTAGGATTAGCATAATCCCTTAATGGTTTATAAACATCTTGATCATTAAGTTCAATTGGATTTTGTAAAGTATCCATTTCTTGAAATTTTTGAATTTGTTTTCCCTCTTTAATTTTTCTAATTGTTCTTTCTAGTTCAGAATCTAAAGGTATTAATCCTTCGTAACCAAAACTACGCATAAAAAAAGAAAAATAAAATAAGGAATAAATTTTTTTTTTTAATTTTATTTTATTTTTATTTTTATATTAATATTTTTATATTATTATTTTTTTTTATGTTTTTCGAAATATAATATTTAAAAATCTATAAATTGTACCTCTTCTTTCCCTGGCAACGACGCCAAAAACTTGACCCGATTGTTTTGTATGTCCAAATACAAGAATTTGTTACCACTGCTAGAAAATTTAATTTCTGGCAAAGGCATGAAACACATGACCCGGAATAACTTGCTATGTAGATGTGTGCCAAATTTTAATTTACGGCAATATCATTAAATAAAACTTGATTGCTACAATTTTTTTTTTAAACCAAATTTTCTTCTTGATTGCTATATAGATGTTTACCAAATTCTTTTTTATCTTTTTATATTTTAATCTAACTATAAATTACTTTTAATTTACTAGATGCAGATAAAGAAGACAATAATAAGAAAATGATTTTGTGAAAACAATATAAAACAAACAACTTTCTTCCTTTCAATTAATCCAAGATTTTTAAGATAATTTAATATTCGTTGGAGAATGTATTTTATGGTATTGTGCCAAATAGAAGCATTTCTATTCTTTACCCTTTGATCCAGGCGCAAAGAACATTGGTTAATCTACAGATCAGGTCCGGATGTATTGTTAGTAGAATGGGTTAATCTAGGCTCACACTACTAGATGTCCAAGGGTGGCTATGGTCGGCCCTACTAGTGACCCTTTCCTTATCTATAAATCAAATTATAAGAATTTAGTCTGTCACTCTAAAAACTTATCAATTCTACGCCCTTTAAATCTCACCTTCCTATTTATTTGCACTTCACCTTGAATAGCCCGCGCATGGTCTTCGTCTACCCAAGGATTCATGTGACATCTACAAGTTAAGAGTTCTTCTCCTTCTAGGTCTCAAAACTCTTCAACAGGTTTTAACAATTTAAATGATCAATTTAAAAAGTAAAGTAAGATCAGGTATTAATATCATTACAATGTTTTGAAAATATTTTGATTTTCAACTCTCCATCGAATTTTATATTATCTTATTTATCTTTTCATAATTGAAGGAAGAAAGTAAACTAACTACACAGAACACATTTAATATAAATAGCAAAACATAATAAATAAACTTTGAATCAAAAATAAAATTCTTATCTCAAATATTCCTTCTACAGATCTTCTGATTCCTACTGACTCCACAGTGTAATGAATTTCAGATGCAACAACTTGAAAATAAACTCACTAAACTAAATAAAAGTGGCCCTAAATTTCTCTCTCTATTTCTCTCTCTAGGGATGAGAGATCCTAAAGTGGCTAAGAGATAGGGGATACAATGGGGGCTCTCTTTTTTGAAGCAGTGGACTCATATTTATAGGCTTCAAGGGTTGCCTTGAGGCACCTCTTCAAAACATGTCCAAATTCAATGAATCTTCTAGAAGGTCTGTCTGGAGCCTAGGCGCCGGACACCGCATCCAGTTCTTCGCACCTCTTCACTTTGGCTCGCACTTCTTCGCGATTAAAACCTTTTTGGAGCTTCCAAATGCAATGTATCACATGTCCTATTATCAAGGAACAACTGCGAGTCTTCTCGAATGTCCAGTAACCGCTCACTCCGTCAAAATAACCATCCAAAAGTCGTCAAAAACTTGACAGTTTCGTTATCGAGTGTAGCGCTTAGGCGCCAACTTTTGGCGCCTAGGCGCAAGGCCATAATTTTTTATAATTCTTGTATTTTACTCCATTTTTGCTTCTTTTTTACCCTTTTTTGGACCTTTTTACATCACCTACATCCAAAAACACAAAAATACCTTTCATTAAAGCATAATATCCTTAGAAATTGATAAAAATCAAGGCATAAAAATAGGTATTTTTTTTCATGGATCAAGGAGTCCAAAGGAAGAGAAGAAGGAGAAGCTGAGGATCCAAGATGAATCTTGGAAACTTCCCAGACTGTCCTATGGTTTGGCTTCAATTTGAGAATTTATTTAATGTTGCAATCTTGCCAATTTTAATTAATTAGGACTTATATTTGTATGATACAATCACACAAGTAGCCTCGAAGATGTGAGGGTTTATGTCATACAAAACGACTACCTCAGAATCCTAAGATGAGTCAGGACTTAACTTGCATAATATGATTATACAAGTGCCTAATGGAAAGGTTGAGGATTTATGTTGCACTAGGCAAACTACCTCAAAATCTTATGGCTTCGTTATTTAATTCTACGAAAATTTTTGCTGAAGTAGACCCGAGTTTTGCTGATGACGATGGTCGTGCTGCCCACCGTGCTATGAGTTCCTTATTGTTGCAGAGGTTTAGTTTTAGAAGTCATAAATTCAAAGATGAGAGAAGTGTTTTGGTTTAGAGAAATCTTAGAATCCAAATGTTTTTAATATTTTAATTAAAACAAATCTTAAAGTTCTTTAAACAGAACCGATTAAGATCACATGGTTCCGTCATCCCGACACCGTTATTTTCATCGAATTCACTTAGTCCAGATGAATTTGCTACACTCAACTGAATGAGTTCCACACTTTCATTTAGACTGTGGGAAATCCCGTTAGCAACACATGGGTTACATCATCCGAGGTATTCCTGATCATTCAATGAGATGTTTTAATTTAGTTGCAATTGTAGTTTTGTTGTTCTGTTTGTGATTAAATTTTGAATTGTTTTATATTTTGAATGTTGTGACGGTGGATTTTATCTTATAGTGACTTTTAATTTTGTTTTGGGTTTTAGTTTAGGGACTATCCTAAAGGTTTTGGTTTTCATGCAACAGTCTTGTTTAACATGTTAGAAAAAGTAAAGCGCAGTGTAGGTAGATAAAATGCAATAGAGTAAACTGCAATATCATAAAGCGTACCTGGAGGGTCTTCCCGTCATTCCAAGCTACACTTTAAAGCACATATTAAAGCATTTAAATGATTCAACAAGTACTTAGGTAAAGACTAAAGGAAGGGTTTTGGTTGTCTACCAGAACCGTAATCCTATAGCTAGTCATTTCCTATGACGTCTAGGTTCTTGATTTTTTGTTAAAGATGATTTTCTTCATCAAAGAACAATTAAGTTCAGTTGTTCTTTAAAACTACCCATCGTATTGGGGAAGTTCTTAGAACAAATTCTAAACAACTTTTTCAATATCTCTGGGACAGTTTTGAGTCTAAGTGAATTTAATTACACAGGTGAATTAATCATCCAAGGGTATAGTTAAGTTTTGTTCCCTTGCTCAGTGGACTAGGATATTTGATTATCCTATGAGTGAAGTGACATTTCACTTAACACTTCATTTAATAGTTATAATAATTTAAAGCTTTCAAGGCCAAGTTAATTTGTTAAAGATTTTAATGATTTGAAGTTAAAATTGATGATTTTCTTTAATGTGATTTAATTATGAAACTTTAATCAGTGATTTTAAGTTTGGAATGATGTTTAAGTTGAACTTTTTATAAATGATATCAATATTTCATGTTAATTTAAATTTTTAGATTAACTTAGGTCAAAAGAGGTGTTCAAATTATTTATTAAATTTTTGATGATTTAATTTGGATTAATTATATTAATTACTTTAATTTTTTACATTATGTTTAAAGGTAAGTTGTCTTAAAATTATTTAAAATTTGTAATTTTGATTTAAATTTGTTTTGAAATGATTTTAGATTAGTTTCAAATATTTTATTTTAGTTTTTAATTATTTAACGTTTTAGGTTTTAATCAATTATTAAATTATTTAATGATGTAGGTTTAAGAATTATTTACTTTTAATCATTTAATTATTAATTCCACTTATCCTCTTAAGTTTAAGAGTTAAGTATTATTAAATGGTTTATTTAGGGATTTTTAAATTAAAGAATCAATATCCTCTTAAGTTATATCCCCATTTTAATAATCCAATTTCAATTAATCTTCCAAAATTTAAATTATTCACTTAATTAAAATTTCATTTTTTGTTTATTAAAGTGATTAATGGGTTCCTACCCTTTGATTTCCCAAAGTTTCAATCATCCGAGAGAAAATTAAAATCAGATATTTTACCCCCATTTTGATTAAACCTAAAGTTTTAGTTAGGGGTTAAAATCTTTTAATTACCTTTATGCCCCTTTAAGCTTATTTATTTTATAACTCATTAAATTAAGCTTAAATGAACTTAAAATTTTTATGCCACTTCACTCACATGTAAATTATGACATTAGAGGAGAAAATGTGATTTTTCTGAAGTTAATTTATTTATATAATTATTTTTAATGGAAAATAGGGGTTTTCAAAGAAAATTCACCAACATGACCAAGGTAAAGTTTTTGTCCATAAGAAAATTATGGGATGTTCCTAATGACTAGAGGACCATTTGGACCAATTTTGGTGATTTTTATTATTATATTTTATTTATTATAATTATTTTAAGTTTAGGAGTGTTAATTAATTATAAAATAAAATAAAAGTTGAAAAATTAATTTTATATTTTTCAAAAATCCCTCTGACCTCAAGAAAGTTAGATAAACAAATTTTATATTTTTATGATTTTTCTCTGATTTATTAGAATTAATTTAGTGGGAAGGCTAGAAAATACATTTTTTAATTAAAAAAAATGTTTTAAGGCTTTAAAATTAAATATCATAACCTAGAGACTTAGGATAAATATTTAATTGGTTCATAAGTGATTAGGGGACCAAATATGACATTTTTATGATTTTTATTATTTTTGTGATTTTTATTATTTTTAATTATTAAAAATATTAAAATATGCTTAAAAATTAAATTTTTTAGAAAATTAAAATTTTTAGAAAATTAAAATTTTATTTTTCTTAGACTCCTCTAATATCAGAGAAGTCCTAAAATCAATTTGATGAATTTTTTAAATGTATTTTTGGAGTTTTGAATTTTTAAAGTTTAATTTTGATTATGTGGTTTAATTAATCCATTTAGTGGGGTTAAACATTTCTAATTGACTTCAAATTTTTATGTGAGGTTCCCCTGATCCTAAAGATCAGTGGAGAATTATTTTCAAGTCATTTTAATGTGTGATTAACTCTAATTAATTAAATTTCAATTTTTAGTATTTAGGCCAATTATGGTTATCCTTAATGAATTAACTCAAACCATAATTATCCTCGGGTGCTCTAGTCCTAAGGAACTTCACTAAATTTTTTCGGGAATTTTCTAAGCAACATGCTAATTTTTTGGAATTTAAAATGTCAAAAACAGTGACATAAACTTAAAAAATACATAACTTTCCATAGAGATGGCCTCTGACCTTGAAAAATTCAGGGAATTTTCCCAAGATCAGAGGTTTTAGAGGCCCTATGGTCTCATGCCATGGTGAAATGTATACATGCATGGAGAATTAAAATACTCAAAATAATATTAAATTAATTAAAAATAAAATACTCAACAAAATAGATCAATTCCTTCTCCACATTATTCTCCTCTATTTACTGAGCAAGAAGGTATTTTTCTTTTATTTTTATGATTTTTCTATGCAAAGATATCAATTTTTGAAATTTTTGGTATTTAAATAAATAAGAGAAATCAGATTTTCCTACTTATCCACGTCGGCGCCAACTCAACCTACGATGGATCGAACTCCACGCGTTGCTCCCTGATTCGGCGCCGCCATCTGACACAGCAGCCACGAGGCCCGCGGTTTATGTCCCGTTGATTCGTTTGGCGCGATCCTAGCCTTTCACCCGATACACAAACCATCCGACGGTCCCTGGTCATCGTCTACGACTGGTGCATCCCGTAAGCCGTCCATCTTCTAACCCTAGGATCTAGCTCGATACTTAACCAAATTAAATGTTCTTATGCTCTATGAACTCATCTTGAAGAGACAAACACATCCATATGGCTAACATGCATTAAAATTGACTTGAATGAAATGAAGAATCGCTGGAAGCTCGGGAGGAAGAAGAGGGCAATACCTTGGCTCTGAGAAGTGAAGCTTCTATTAGAGAGGCTCGGCACATTCGTTGGAGTCCAAGGAAGCGAGGGATGAAGCCTGGAGCTGTGGTGAATTGCCTGGGCTTGACTTCCACCAGGCCCGATCACAAAGCTTGGAGGCTGGAACAACTAGGTGGCCTAGAGAGGGGGCTTTCACTGGGGAACTTCTCCTTTACCTCTGGTGAAGGTGTGGGAAGATTTAATTTGGATTTGGTGAAGATTCAGAGAGTGTCATGTTTCTGGCCTGATTTTCAACTGAGAAATTGGGCTCAACTGGGGGAATTTAGCGCAAGAGAACAGTGGGGATGAGCTTCACTTAGCTAGGAGGAGCTCTGGAAATAATTTGGAGGGCTTCTGTTCAGAAAAGTTTCAACACCCCTCTCATGGCCGAGAGGTGGTGCTTAAATGGCTAGGGCCATTCAGCAGGGTTTGGGTTCAATTGAGGGGTTAATTCTG
This sequence comes from Papilionanthe hookeriana x Papilionanthe teres, assembly GCA_022702705.1. Taxonomy (NCBI): domain Eukaryota; kingdom Viridiplantae; phylum Streptophyta; class Magnoliopsida; order Asparagales; family Orchidaceae; genus Papilionanthe; species Papilionanthe hookeriana x Papilionanthe teres. The sequence continues at coordinate 145,070,374 of CM040428.1, forward strand.
TTGCTTAGGTGGAGGGCAGAGAGGCTCCAATGTTTAATTTGGCTGAGGTGGCCAATTGGTGGAGTTTGAGTGAGTTTAGGTGGGTGGTGGCTCTCGGTTTTGACCCCCTCCAGTAGCTAGGCCGGCCGGCAAGGACAGGGGAGCTGGCCCCTGAGGTCAGGTGAGTCATGGATAGGTTTAATGGTGATTAGCAGTTGTGGGGAGGTTTTGGGGTAAGGCAAAAGAGGATTTATCCACTTAAGGGAAGAGATCCCTTAAAATGTGGAACCCTTGGTCCATGGCTCACTTAGCTTGGGCTAGGTGGATCTAAGGTGGTTCTTAGGGTTCACTTGGTGGCTGTGGAGAGGTTGGTATAGCCACACTTAGTTCAATTTGGTTTGATTAGGCCATAGGTTTAGATTGGCTCACTTGGGTTTGGGTTAGGCTAACTTTGGTTTGTGTTTGATTTAGGTCTAAGTGTCTTGAGCAACATTATAGAAATGATTTCCATGAAAAACTTTCATGAAGACATGGAATGGTTTTGAGTTCTATTGGAAGGTCAATTTGGTGGATTTTGGTATTTTGGTTAATTTAGGCAAGGTTGAATCAACTTGGGTCCAAGTTGGGTTAAGGTGGGGTTTAGATCCAATTAAAAATTTCAAATGGTCTAGGGGAATGTATTGAAGAGTTCTCAACATCAATTGGGAAGAAATTTTTGGGTTTGGCTAATCAATTTGGTAAGTTTAGGGCATGGATTCACTTTAGGCTAAAATGGGAGATTTTGGATTTCAAATGGAATTTAACTCAAATATGAATCCAATTAGGCTTGGATTTGGTTTATATTGATAGTAATGATGTTGAATTAAAGTTTAGAATTGAAATTGGGCAAAATTGAGGTCAAATAGGTTGGTTTGGTTTGACATTGGGTCCATTTAAGTTAAAAATGGGTCAATTTGGGGATTTTGATAAAAGTGGGTTAATTTGGCAAAATTGGGCTATGGTGTAGTTGAACAAAATGAAATTGGGAATATTTGAGATTTTTTGAAATTTTTTGGGAATTTTTGGAATTTTGTGCCGAAAGGGTATTTTAGGGTATCAAGAGGTTATTTGGAGGGTATTGGGGTATTTTGGTGAATTGAAAGGTGGGGGTTGTTTCATAATGATCTTTAGGATTTTTGGGAATTTTGGGTAATTTTTGGAAGTTTTTGGAAAATTTGGGGCAATTATGTAATTTTAGGTAGTTTTGAAGGACCCAATGTCAAAACCATGCATTTTGGCAAAAGTTGAATTTTGATCATGATGAAGCTTAAAGTGAACCATGGACCAAGAAATGTCCACCCTGAACATCTCATGGGTTGTTCCCAACCCTCTTAGCCAAAGAACTAGGGGTTTGGACTTAGTCACATGAGTGCTCCAATGAACCAAGGGGAAGTATTGGGTAAGGATGGTGTGTGAGAGAGTTCAGTGTGTGTGTAAGCCAGACCTCACCAGGACCAGGCCACCCAGGCTAGTCCTATGGCTTGAACAACCTTATAGGAGGTCACTATTGGTTCTCCATATGGTGGTCTTAACCTTCTAAGGTGATTTAGAGGTTTGCAACCATGCAAGTGGGATCCCAAGAGGAGTCAAGAAGTAGCTGAATTGCTAAAGAGTGGGTCCCAATTCTAGTCCTTTAGGATAGTCAAGGAGAAAACCTTATGGCTAGATCCTAAGAACTAAGGAGAGAAGAAAAGACCTCACCAAAAATGAGGTCAACACCTCGAAAGTTTGAAAGAGAGCTAGAAGTTTGGTTCTAGCCTCGAAGAGAACTAGAAGTTTGGCTCCAGCCTCGGAAATTTGAAAGAGAGCTAGAAGTTCGGCTCTAGCCTCGAAGAGAACTAGAAGTTCGGCTCCAGCCTCGGAAATTTGATTTGTATGAAAAAGAACCTAATCTCATGCCATCTGAACCAAATCGAACAAAGTTCGTGACTCCGTGTCAATAGGACTAGTCGATCCTCTAACACACAGAGGAAGGAGAATTTGAAAGGTTGGAATAGAAGGATTCAGAATGAAAATCAGTCTAGGTTTAGATTTGTTCTATTCGTTTTAGTGATTCGATTTTATTTTATCTATTTAGAGTTTGTGTTTATTTGCAGTTTATTTTGACATTCAAATTCTTAAAAAGAAGGAATTCCATATTCATTTCCTTTCTCTTTTCGTTCTTTGTTCGAAGTTCATTTAGCTTAATGACGTTTCCCAGTTAGTTTGCACAAAAAGAGGTGAAGGCAGAACATGACATGTTCATTCTCATTCCAATATGTTCAAAATACATTAGATAACTTGATCTAAAATATGATGATATTTTCCTCGAAAATTCAGTATCTCATACAATCCTCATAAATCCAAAACGGATTGCATAAGATTCTTGTTGATTCTTCCAAAAGCATTCATCAAAATTCATGTCTGAATAATAAGATACATGGACAATAGCATCACCTTCCAAGCCACCCTTCACAGGAATTCCATACGGATGTGCATTGGAGGTGTGCTATCTCCCATGTAACTCACAGCTCGTAGGGCTGAAGGCTCTCTAACTTTGGATCTGGCTGAAAGTGAAAAGGCATCTTACTGTCGTCCATCCTTCTGAAGGTGGCGGAGATTTGTTCAACAGGCACTCCTGGGATGTAATGTTTTGCTATGTCCGCTCCATTTCCTTTTAATACCATGACGGAACCTACCGGTAGTGGTATTTCCACCGGCCCTCAAAATTTTCCGGGGCCCACTATCCGGAGGTCAGATACGAACATGATATTACACTGGTTGACAAAAGAGACTGTGCAGAAAGGTCTGACAAAGTCATGATGGTCTATGTGTGGAGGTATGCAGTTGCCCTCCTTGTAAATGTTAATGATGCAGCTATTGGGTATGCAATCTGCTGGCAATACCCTCCATGTCACCATCCTTTTTACCATTCTTTTGATAATTCTTGGCATCAGATCCACCTCACTGTGACGGAGTGTCCCTGGTGGATTTCTTTTTCCATCTTCCGTGAATTTGTAGCAACACCCGCACTGGATAGTAACTCTTCCTTTTCCTGGCATCCATCTTCGGGGCTCTGAATAGGTTTTCTCCCTCAGACGACCAGCTCGACCCATTTTTTGAAGCTTGATAATGCAGTCCACAATCTGCTATTGTTCGTATTCTGAGAACACATTCGTATGCAGCTCAAGGCCTTCCAATATATTGACCCTCTTGCCTCGAATCCTCTCAAAGTATTCAAAAGTTTTCTTTTCAACTTACTGTAATTTCTCCAGCTCGTATTATGGGATTATTTGAAGTCCTCGGGGTCTGGTAACATACTGCGGGATGTACAGCTCAACCCCAGCATGCTCTCCTGCATGTCTCAGCTCCTTGGGGGTAGTCTATGTTGGAACATCCTTCGGGGTTGCTTTTGCAACAAGACTCTAACAAAATTGGTACATCTATCTGGCGTCGAGGCGTTGATTCTATTTCTGCTCTTTTTAGAGTTCTTTTCATCCTTTTTGCTGCTCTTGGAGTTAATTTCCTCTTTTTTGGTTCCTTACTAACCAATTTCTTTGAAGTATTTGTATTGAATGTAGCAACTGTCTCTTCTTGTTGATCTGATGCCAGCTTAGTCAGCATCTTGCGAATGCGACAGTTCTTGTATCTTCATTGAGTAGGAGTGAGAGTGGCTCTCCTCACCTCTTGAATTTCTGTAGGCATGGCGCTGACAAGCCTGCCCTGTGCTGTAGCAACCATGGACTTAACTTTCTTGTCTTCTCCCGTTGCATGAGCGGCTTTTGCTTTTCTTTTCTTGCTGGTGGACTTTTTATTTTGGCGACCCAATTTCATTACTGTATGACCGCGAAGCTGTTCCCGATCAATCGAAGTCCAATCAGTTTCTTCATATTGTAGCCTGGCTGGTGTGAAATCAGAGTCGATCTCAATCACGGCCACATCTTTCATCCTCTTTTCATCGAGTGCTAGACTCACACCATTCTTAAAGTTCAGAACCAACCGCCCGTTCGACATTTCCCTGCAAAAAATAAAAAAAGGATCAGGGGCTGTACTAAGAACAAGAACAATAAGAAAATATTTATTAATGAAAAATTTTATTTACTTCTTTTAAATTTTAAAGGAAGTAGGATGTAATGAGAAAGGGTCAGGAATGAATTGATTTAAAAGAAAAGATCAAAATTTTATCATTTCACATATTTTCTTTTTAACACAATTTTTTGATAATGATTTTTTATTTTATCATACATTTTTTATATTTTGGGTTTGGACCCAGTTACGAATGCTTACTCCACCCATGTTTCTAGGAATGAGAATTCATTCTTCGAAACATCAGGTTGCGTAATACTTCTTCAAATATCGTCCATTAATTGGAAGCATAGGTCATTCTTCACGACAGTTAACAACCTGGTAGGAACCCTCTGAGTAGACTATCTCGACCACGAACGACCCTTCCCAAATTGATTCAAATTTACCTCCTCTCTTGCGGTGTGCAAGAATAGGTCTTCTGAGTACTAGAACTAAATTACCGACTTTGAACGTCTTTGGGCGGACCAGTTTATCTTGGGCCTGGATCATCTTGGCTTGATACAGTTCCAAATTGTGCTACGCTGAAATTCGTTTCCCTTCTAAGCTTTCCAATTCTTCTAATCGTAATTTGGCATTTTCTTCTGTAGTGATCTTGTTCGCAACTGCAATTCTGAGAGACGGAAACTGAACCTCTAAGGGTAAAACGGCCTCGGACCCGTACTCTAAGGCGTAAGGTGTAGACTGCGTAGGAGTTCTGAAAGTTGTTCTGCATGCCCATAAAGCTTCTAACAACTTCTCGTGCCAATTTCTTTTGTTTTTATCCAAAATTTTCTTTAATATTTGGACGAGTGTTTTATTAAAAGCTTCGTCCAAGCTATTTGCTCTTGGGTAGTAAATCGTTGAATAGTGCCAGTCAATCCCGTGTCTCCTAACAAAATTGTTGATCTTTGTACTCTTGAACGCGGACCTATTTTCTGAAATAATTCTATGCGGAACCCCGAAACGGTAGACAACTTGATTCAACTGTAGCACGTGGTGTGCCTTCACTTCTCTGAGCGGTACTGCTTCTGCCCACTTAGAAAAGTAATATGTTGCTGCAAGAATGAAGTGATGTCCTCTTGAAGAAGGCGGTTTTATCGGACCCACAATCTCTGTGCCCCAACATTCAAATGACCATGACACAATTGTCGGATGTAGCACATTTGGAGGTTGATGTAGATCCACTCCATGCACTTGGCATTGGTGACAAATCTTGGCGATCTTCATGCAATCGGTCATCATTGAGGGCTAGTAGTACCCTAGTCTCTTAATCTTCATTTTCATCTTCGGACCCGACTGATGAGTGCCACAAAGTCCTGAGTCACTTCTTTAACAATTTCATAAGCCTCGGACTCACTCAGGCACCTTAGCCACATCTGATCGAAAGACCTTCTATATAACATATTGTTTATTAATGCGTAAGATAGAGTTCTTTTCTTGATTTGATGGGCGAATGACTTATCGTTCGATAAGTTTCTTGTTTGCAAGTAGTCTATTAGCGGCTGACGCCAGTCTTCTGAATTTTCTGTTACTGCCGCAATCGTTTCTTCTTCTTTTCCTGACTCGTGTATCATGTCCATGTCGAACTGTGAGAGAACCTGACGTCCCTAAACTGACACTTCAACTGATTCATCCTGCAAGCAGGAATATTCTTTTACAAGGCGGGCTAACGCATCTGCAAGAGTGTTTTCTCTCCTGGGAATCTTGTAGATTGTTACATTTAGAATCTGCTCCAACAATTTCATGGCATACTAAAAGTACTGCTCAAGTATTGGCTTTAGAATTCTGTATTGTTCTGCGACTGTTGATTTTTCAACTAAGAATCCCCATAGATGTTGATATCCGTTATCCTCATCTGAATGGTTAATTCCAGTCCGGTTATAAGGGCCTCATATTTTGCTTCGTTGTTTATACATGGTTTTGTAAGTGGTAGGAGTACCTTAACATCCCCCGCTCCGGTGTTATAAATATTAGTCCGATTCCTGCTTTACCGGGCACTATCGTGTGCAATTCTTTATTTCTCTATGCAGAAGATGCTCCGTTGAAGTACAGTTCCCAACATCGATCGTCGGGGTCTTCTAGGCTCATTATCTGCTCGTCTGGCAAGTCGTCGTTGAGAGGCTATTCTACCGGTAAAGGGTGTGCTGTGAGGAAGTCTACTAGGACTTGTCCCTTTACGACACGAAGAGGAACGAAAGTTATATCGAATTGCAATAGTATCATTAACCACCTGGAAAGTCTGCCGAAATGTGTCGGTCAGGTCATCAAATATTGCAATGGATTAACTTTCAAGATAATGTTGACTTTATGAGAAAGCATGTAGTGCCTGAGCTTTTGAGCAACAAAGATCAGGGCCAAACAATGTTTCTCAATAGGAGGATACTTTACTTCCGACAGAATTAGATGACTTAAGTAGCAGAGGGTGTTTTCTTTCCCCTCGTCATTGACCTGGGCTAGCAGGGCTCCAAGGGAGTCGTCTAAAGCTGCGGTATAAAGTATCAATGGTCTACCCGAGACTGAGGCTGCTAAGACAGGGGGATCATTAAATATTGTTTAATGTCCTCAAAGGCCCACTGGCAATTCTCTTCCCAAACAAATTTGGTGTCCTTTTTAACTAATGCCGGGAAGGGGTGACACTTACCTGACAAATTCGACATAAAGAGTCGAAGATATGCCAACTTCCCTTGAAAGGATCATAATTGTTTCAAGGTTTTGGGAGGTGGCATTTCTAAGATAGCTTTAATCTTCTCCGGATCGATTTCAATTCCATGATGTCGGACAACAAATCCTAAGAATTTTCCAGAGGCGACGCTGAATGCGCATTTCAAGGGATTCATCTTAAGGTTATATTGTCTTAATCGCTCGAAAACAATTCTTAAATGATATAGGTGATCTTCCTTCAGTTTGCATTTGATGACTACATCATCCACATAGCATTCAACTTGGTTGTGAATGAGATCATAAAAAATTCTCATCATAGCTCTTTGGTATGTTGCTCCTACGTTCTTCAATCCGAAAGGCATCACTGTGTAGCAGTATATTCCGATTGGTGTTCTGAAGGCTGTGAGCTTTTCATCTTCCGGTGCCATCTTTATCTGGTTGTATCCTGACGATCCATCCATGAAACAGAATATTTCATGTGTCGAAGCGATGTCGATCATCAGTTCTGGAATTGGTAGAGGGAATTCATCCTTCAGACATGCTTTGTTCAAATCTCTGAAGTCTAAGCAGATTCTGATCTGTCTATTCTTCTTTCTGAATGGTACCACGTTGGCTAAGCAAGTTGGATATTGTTCTTCACGGATGAATTTAGCATCTATTAGTTTCTTAACTTCAGCTTTTACTTGTTGTTCAATCTTTAGACGCATTCTTCTGGAAGCTTGCCTGACTGGAACGACAACGGGATCCACTCCTAGCCTGTGAACTGCCACCTCTGGAGCTAATCCTGGCATTTTGTCGTAACTCCAAGCAAAACAGTCCTTGAATTCCATTATTAGCTTGACCATGTTTTCAGAGTCTTCTTTATTCAGTAAGGAGCTAACAAAGGTCAGCCTAGGCTCTTTGTTAGTACCTAAGTTAACTTCCATTAACTTGTCTATTGTAGATTTAATTTCTTCTTCAAATTTCGGTGGAGCATCTCCGATTTGCAGATCTTCGAGATCATCTGAGGTTTCTAAGAAGACTTCATTAGGCTCGCAAGTGACAACCAAGTAAAATCCCATATCATCAACTGATCCTACTGTGCCGAATCTGAGACCATGTTTTGAATTGGGAGGCCGACTGGTGTTATTCCATAATTTTTTCAAAGTGTTGTGATTGACCTTTTGTCCATCATCGAGGTAAGATAACGCGTTGAATTAAATTTTGAACACAGAGAGAATACCACTCAAAAGATAGTTCCATTAATTCAGAAGAAGTAACATCTTCAAATTATACATCATTTTCAGTTTTGGAAGAAGCACCACGGTAGAATTTGATTGGCTTAACACCACCACCATGCACTTACTTGACCACCATACCCTCGATCTTATTAGAATGGATCAGGGTCAGGGTCATAGTATGCACATAGTGGTTAATCTTCTCGTACATTGAGTTGTATTCTTCATTCTTTTCATCTTCGAGAGAGATCTTGATTGGGGTTTCTTCTGATTCATTGTTGCTGCTTCTTTCTTGATTTCTTCTTCTTCGGAACTGTTCTCCCAATCAACATCAATGACCGGTTTCTTCTGTCCAACTGTTCCAATGTCTCTTTCTTGACCTCGTCCCCGACCTCGACCTCGGGTGCGAGTTCTGGAGAAACCTTCACCATCTCGCCGTAAGGGAGTGGTGAGTAACTGTTAGACTAGAATTTCAGGTTCTTCATCATCCCAAACTTTTTTTGCTTCATTTGGTACGGTATTTCTGGAGAAGATAGTTTTCTTCGGAGGCGCGTAGTAGGCTGCATCTTCGTGAATTCTAATTTCATGCACGGAGAATGGTTGCAATTCACCTTTGATACACTGTTCTCCTCCTTCATAATACTTTATGCACTGGTGCAGAGACTACGGTACCATCCAGTTCTCATGGATCCATGGTCGACCCAGTAGAGCGTTGAATGATGTCTCAGAATCAATTATATGGAATTTTGCGGTTGTCTTTGCTAAGTCACCGGTCTTCATCAATAGTGTTATCGATCCAAGGGCTCTTTCTCCTTTTTGATTGAAGCCTCTTAGTAACATCTTATCTGCTTCAAGCTCGCGAGCATCAATTTCAAAATATGCTAGCGTCCAAAGATTCATTATGTTGATTGATGCTCCTGGATCAACCAACACCCTGGAGAGCGTAAACTTTCTGATAGTGACTGAAATGTACAACGGTCAATTGTGATCAGCTGTTCCAAGTAGTAAATCATTGTACGTGAAGGTAACACCTCGTCTGTTCTTTTAACGAGCAAACCTCGTCTAAGGAATTACCAGCCATTTGAGCTAAACAAATCTCTGGATTAAGTAAGGCCTTGATCAGAGTTTCCCTCATCTCCTTTCACAGGATCAGAGCGTCGTAGATGCTTAGTTTGGCTGGTAGCTTTCTAAGATGGGCTAGCACGTTATAATCAACTTTTTTACCATATTCTTTGATTTCTTTTCGAACGGGTAATTCTTCTGTTGGGGTTGGCTCCACCTGAGCAACCACCTGCTTTCCTTTATCCTTTGGACCCATTCTCGGAGGTAGAAATTTTTTTGCTTCTTAGGTTGACTTCAGTTACTTGTTCTGAATCTAGTAGTGACTTTACCAGTGTCTCCTCTTGAATCGGAACGACTGATTTTTCTAGAATTACTTCGGAATCTGATATCTCCAATTCTATAGTGATTGTAGCTCCTCAAAATTCACAAATAGATTTGTTGCTTGTTGAGCTTTCGTAGCCATCTTTGTGATCGTCTTCTCCATCAACGCGGTCATTGAGGTTTAGTATGATTTTAGAATCGTATATCGTATCAGAATCGAGATCCAGATTAGGTTGGTTGTCATTAGTTACGTAATCGTTAGAAATAGTCAAAACATAACCAACACCAAAACTCTTATTATTATAAGATCCCGCCGGGGCGAGCAAATAATCATATAGAGTCAGAGGTCCGAGGGAATTCTCCCCCAAATCGGAAACAACCATCCTAGGATAAGCAGCCCCTAGTATACCCTTTGGATCCTCGGTCTTCTTTTCTTCCATGATCCTCTTCTCCTTCTGGGGTGGTTCTTCAATCGTAAGCGATAGCACCAGCTCGACAGGTTTCAAACTCTGAGTTGAAGCGCGCACCGAAGTTTTTTGGATATGATCCAAGATTTTCTTTGAAGACTTTGTCCAGACGGTACTCCATCCATTATTGGTTGTGTAAGGGTTTATCGGAACAATATGATCCGTTGAAATGACATTGATGGAACCTCCTTTTTGGGGTTCCTTCATGTATTGCTTCGGGATCGTTATGTTCCCACTTCGGAGATTACCTTCGAGCCAATTCTTAAAAGTGAAGCAGTCTTCAATCTTGTGTTCGATCATCCGGTGGTAAGGGCAGTAGTTTGGATGATCTTTCTTGTTGACTTCTTCTAGCTTTTTGGGTCTGGTAATTGAAAATCAAGTGTCTTCATCAAACTACGAAACATCTTAGCTACTACTTTTCTCTTGAATGGATATTCCTTGTTCAGAAGTTCCTCCAGGGGACGTGACGAACGAGGTAATGGTTTACTACGCTGCCATGGCTGGTGGCTCGGTCGAGGCTGTTGATAGCCCTGCTGAGGTTGCTGATAAATCTGTTGTGGTTGTTGGTAAGTCCGTTGCGGTGGTTGATAACTAGGCTGTGGTTGCTCTGGCTGTATCTGTATTGGCTGCTTGCATTTATCTACTGTCGCGACAATCCTGGATTTCTTTTCAATTGCTTTTACAAGCTTCTGCTTGTCAGTCTTGTCGACAAAACTCAGCTGCTTTAAGATTCGTCTTAAGCACTTCCTCATTATATAACTTGAACTCTTGGATAATTGATTCATTATATAATTAAATTCTCTTGGACTTAAAATAATCCTAAAAGTATTGAAAAGATGTTTAAGATTCATCTTAAGCACTTCCTCAGTACGATAGGATGTTTGTAAGAACAACTGAACTTAATTATTCTTTGATGAAGAAAATCGTCCTCAAACCAAAACACAAGAACCTAGACGTCATAGGAGATGACTAGCTATAGGATTAGGAACTTGGTAGAAAACCATAACCCTTCCCTTAGCTTTACATAGGAACTTGCTTTAAATGCTTAAATATTCTAAATTGTGTTTAAGTGTAGCCTAGGATGACGGGAAGACCCTCCAGGTACGCTTTTATTTTATTGCAATTCACCTTCTTGAAATTTATTTTATTGCAAATGCACTTTACTTTTCTTGCATGATAAAAAACTGTTGCATGAAAACCCACACCTTTAGGATAGTCCCTAAAACTGAAACCAAAACTAAATTAAAAGTCATTACAAGATAAAATTCACCGCCACAACATTTCAAAATATTAAACAACTCAAAATTTAATCACAAACAGAACACAAAACTACAATTATAACTCAATTAAAACGTCTTGTTGGATGATCTGGAATACCTCGGATGATGTAACCTACGTGTTGCTAACGGGATTTCCCACGGTCTAAATGAAAGTGTGGAACTCATTTAGTTGAGTTTAGCAAATTCATCTGGACTAAGTGAATCGATAAAAATAACGATGCCGGAAGGATGGAACCGTGGGATCTTAACCGGTGTTGTTATAATCAACTTTAAGATTTGTTTTAATTAAAACATAAAAAACACTTGGAAATTAAAACTTTCTCAAAACCAAAACACTTTCCTCACCTCTTGATTTATAATTTCTAAAACTAAACGACTCGCAACAACAAGAAGCTCGGAGCATGGTGGGCAGCACGGCCATCGTCATCAGCAAAACCTAAGTCTACTTCAGCAAAACTTTCTTAGAATTAAATAACCAAGTCATAGGATTTCAAGGTAGTTTGCCTAGTGCAACATAAATCCTCAACCTTTTGTTAGGCATTTGCGTTGCAAATTAAGCCCTAACAAGTCTTAGGATTCCGAGGTAGTCATCTGATATGACATAAACCCTCACATCTTCGAGGCTATTTGTATGATCATGTCATACAAACATAAGTCCTAATTAATTAAAATTGGCAAGATCAAAACATTAAATAAACATTAGGACTTTCCTAAATTCAAGCCGAACAATAGGATAGTCGGGAAATTACCGAAGTTCACTTTGAATCTGTAATTTCTCCTACCTTTCTTCCTTTGAATTCCCAAAACAAAAATGTTCCAAACTTGATCCATTCCCTATTGAAATTCTAAAATTCAATCCCTTGAAAACTTAAACTTTGAGATTCTTGAGAGCAAAACTACTGATTTTTATTGAGAGTTTTCTTAGGTGACTCTCGTCACTTAAGATGTAATTAACTATAGGGGCTTGCCCTTATAGGGAATTTTAAGAACCCAGGCAATATATGTTAGTGATAGTGCCCTAGGCCTATTATATGGATATTATATGGATATGTATTTTGAACTTTTTATGAATATTTTTCTATTTTAATTAGCATGTTTAGGATAGAAGAAGAACCTTGAATAGTTTCATGTTTATTATGAAGATTATTCTAAATATCCATAATCGCTTATTGTTGTGGGAATGACAATAAATAAAGATTAATATAAAGTTTGATGGATATTCATGAGATGAATATATGTATGGGGATACACATCAGATTTATATGTATTTATTGGAGAATAAATATTGGATCGACTAGCTTTGAGATTAAATCATGGATATAAGTCATATGTTAATCTCAAGTTGTAGTGACATCGAATCCTTTCGACTCGAGATTGTCATGGTTCTCAACATGAGGAATATTATGTTTTGACATAACCCGACGTTGTCTTTGACCGGATGACCATAAAGATTATGATTGGGCATAATGTGAATCATGTAGTGAGATATGAGTAATCAAGATGGAATTTATCCCTCTTATAATAAGAGAGATATCTCTCGGGCCCCTTGAATGATTTAGGCGAGAATTGTGTGGCCACACTCAAATGAATTGATGGAGATCAATTGCATTTATTTAATCGATCTAATCGGAGTCGAGAAATTAAAGATAGAGAGATATAAGGTTGACATTAATCCATGCCTTATATTCTATCATGATATCATGTGATAAAGGGATTATGTCATTAACAATCGGGTTGTCTCGGATCTTGAGACTATTCATACTAACTTGGGTAGTTATAGTGTCTTGCTAGAGACCAACTATAACTTGTAGGTTTATAAATGGTGATTTAAGCCTACCGCCAATGTTAATTGAACCTATAGGGTCGCACAAAATTTGAATGGACTAGAATGGTTGATGAACACTCTCTCACTTGAGTAATTTATAATAATAAGATTATTTTAAATTACAAGCATGAATTAAAAGAGTTTTAATTCATCATATATTTAAAAAAAGGAGTTTTTAAATATATATTAAAAAATGACCTCTTTAATGAAGAGGTGCCATGAAACGGTGTCACTTCAATTAAAAGGAGCGGTCATGGCTTATGAAGTTAACTTTTATTATTTTCCTTTTGAAATCCATAGAGAGGAAGAGAGTTCTTTGGGTTTTGAAGAAAACCCCGTTTCCGATCTAGCGGTTGGAAGCCATTTGGAAATCCGTTCGAGTGTGGATACCGGTAGAGGGCGGTGGTTTCGGCGCCTTAAAGATCCGAGGAAATCTAAGAGTAGAACTCTTGCATGGTATGATTTCTTGCACTTCTTTTTGGGTTTATGTTTTTGATTTGTATGAGCACATGAGATCCTTGGTGGTTTATTGGGGAAATGACTTTAATATGCGTACATGATTAATTTCGCTTACGTTGCGCATGATCCCCAAAATCCAACAGTGGTATCAGAGCCAACTTGTGTTTTCATAGAAATCAATTTAACGGCGTTTTTGGACGTCGGCTGCGGCAGCTATGGCCGCCGGCGGATTCGGCTCGCGGCGGTTGGCCGACGGCAACGGTTGGCCGTTGGCAGGCGGTTATGGCGGGCGGTCAATGTGGAGTTGACACCAATAGGTGTCTAATGGGTTGGCACCTCTTGGTTTGTGAGGCCCAACTCCCTCGTGTCTATTCGTTCGAATGGCACCTATTCGAATTAATTAATTTATATGATTAATTAAATTATGATTCAATGCGAATTTAAAATCTGGATTCAAATTTTAATTAGATTAAAGTATTGAATCTATATCGCAATATTTATAATTTTTTGCATGAAATTCCTTTTAAATAATTTATGAAATTTTTGATTGTTTTTGGCAAAAATATAAAATTTTAGTATTGCGATGTACAGATTTTAATTAAGACCCCGCGAGGGCGCCGCCCCTCGACCCCGTCCGCTAACCGGCTATCGGAACCGCCGTTTTTATTCCTAACGCCTCATAAATTTAATTGTTTTAGAAACATCGAGGCAATTATCAAGTAATTTTATTATTATTATTTTTTTTAGTTTGTCGAAACATGGATGTATTAATTAGATTAATACATGATGTATTGACTTGCGTGACACATAATATGGCCCAGTGACTTCGTGAATTGCATGGTTGTAATATTTTTAATTTTTGCAATGGGATGTAATTATTAATTATGGCTCGCGTGTCATTTTGCTTTGTTGTAATTTATATTACATGTATTTATTCTTGGTGAGATAAATCGTGAGAAGACAAAGCAAGGCACTTGAAGTCCACTATCCACCATGGTGATGGAGGAGCTAGAAGTCCATGCGGAGATGGTGATCTCGAAGGCTTTAGAAGTTACTTTTTACCCTTAGATTGGACTTTTGATCTTCATAATTGGCTTATGAAGATCATTCTGGTTTTGGGGCCATATTTTGACACGCTTAATTATGCTTCAGATTTTGATATTTTCTGTGATGTGGTTTAGTATATGATACTAAAATAAATCATAACATCATTATAATTTAAAATCTATAACGATCCCTCATTTGAAATTTTAAGTTTTTCATGCCATCCATTATTATTAAACACCTGTCAAAAACTAATATCACCATGATGTGGGTTCTACCAAAGTAGGAGTACATTAGATAATATTAGCATGACGGGATGAGTAATGGTGCTACTCATGTGTTTAAAATGGTAAAACTTAATTAGAGCTTACAAAATGGTTTTGGGCCTAAGGGCATAAGATGAGATTTAAACATGCTACGACATAAGATGTCAAAAATCCCATTAAGAGTTGCATTTGATGCAATTGGTAATAGTTACCTACCTAAATATACTTGATTTTAAGTGTCATGCCAAAGCTGACTTAAAATTAAGTATAATTATGGATCTTATACCACTAAAGTTAATATAATTTTAAAAGAGGGATTATTAATTTAGTGGGAGTTTTTCATAATTAATATACTTAAACTTTGCATTTATTGTAGATGGCCAACAACAATAATAACAATTCCGCATTTTCATTGCGATCGGTCCTTGAGAAGGACAAGCTTACGAGGGCTAACTTCCTTGATCGGTTTCGTAATTTGAGAATTATTCTCAAACACGAAAGGAAGTTATATGTCCTGGATGAACCTCACCCTGAAAAACCAGATGATAATGCCACCAGAGCAGAAAAGAATGCTTATGAGAAGCATCATAGTGACTCTGTAGATGTTGCTTGCTTGATGTTAGTTGCCATGAGTTCTGAGATCCAGAAAGATTTAGAACATATGGAGGCTTATGATATGATCATAAACCTAAAGGAAATGTTCCAGCAACAAGCAAGGCAAGAAAGATATGAAACTACCAAGGCATTGCATTCTTGCAAAATGACTGAAGGTAGTTCAGTTAGTGCTCATGTATTGAAAATGAAAGGTTACATGGAGCACCTGGCAAGGCTTGGATTTCCATTAAGCCAAGAATTGGCTACTGATTTGCTCCTGAATTCACTTCCTCGTAGTTATGACCAGTTTGTCATGAACTACAATATGAATGAGATGGACAAATCAATATCGGAGTTGCATACGATGCTTAGAACTGCTCGAACAAAATATAAAATCCAAGCTCAGGCAAATCTTAATGGTTAAGCAAAAGGGTAAGAGTTTTAAGAAGAAAGGAAAAGGAAAAGGCAAAGGTTGGGGTGGAAAGTCCAATCCTAAACCTAAGCCTAATCTTAGTTCCAAGGCTAAATCCCAGAAGGATGATGTCTGTTTCTTTTGCAATGAACCTGGTCATTGGAAAAGAAATTGCAAACTTTATAAGGAAGATCTAATGAACAAGAAAACTGGTGGGACCAGTGCTTCAGGTATAAATGTTATACAGATTAATTATACTCCTTCTAGTTCCTGGATAGTGGATACTGGATCTGCATCTCACATTTGTTCAAATGTGCAGGGACTAAAGGGGAGTAGAAAACTGAAACGGGGCGAAGTGGATCTTCGCGTAGGCAATGGAGCAAAAGTTGCTGCTTTAGCTGTAGGAAGTTATGAACTTTCTTTACCCAGTGGGCTTTTGTTAGTATTGAACAATTGTTTTTATGTTCCTACAATGTGTAGAAACATTGTTTCGGTTTCTTGTTTGGATAATGATGGTTTTGCTTTTATTATTAGGAATAATATTTGCTCCATTTATCATAAAGATATGTTCTATGCAAATGTTGTTTTACTAGATGGTCTTTATGTTTTGAACCTTCAAATATCCAATGATTTTTCTATATGTAACATTACTACCAAGAAATTTAAGTCAAATGACTTGAATGTAACCTATCTTTGGCATTGTCGTCTAGGACACATAAATGAGAAACGCATTTCAAAACTCCATAAAGATGGACTTTTGAATTCATTTGATTATGAATCATTTGATACTTGCGAATCATGTCTTTTGGGGAAAATGACAAAGGAGCCTTTTACTCGGACACGGTGAAAGGGCTAATGAATTATTGGCCCTAATACATACGGATGTATGTGGACCATTAAGTATAGAAGCCATAGGAGGTTACGGGTACTTCATTACCTTTACCGATGATTTCGGTAGGTATGGTTATGTCTATTTGATGAGACATAAATATGAAGCATTTGAAATGTTCAAGTATTTTCAAAATGAAGTACAAAATCAACTTGGTAAGACAATTAAGGTGCTTCGATCTGATCGAGGTGGAGAATATTTGAGCCAAGAGTTTGGTGATCATCTTAAGAGTTGTGGAATTGTTTCACAACTTACTCCTCCTGGAACACCACAATGGAATGGTGTGTCTGAAAGAAGGAATCAAACTCTATTTGATATGGTTCGATCAATGATGAGTGCATCAGATCTTCCACTTTCCTTTTGGGGTTATGCACTTATGACGACTGCTTTTACACTAAATAGAGTTCCATCCAAAAGGGTTGAAAAGACACCATATGAGATATGGACTGGGAAGAAGCCTAGTTTGCTTTTTCTTAAGATTTGGGGTTGTGAAGCTTATGTAAAGCGTTTACATTCTAATAAACTTGAACCTAAATCGATAAATGTATTTTTGTGGGTTATCCTAATGAGACTAAAGGATATTACTTTTACAATCCCATTGAGAACAAAGTGTTTATTGCTTAGAAATGGTTTCTTTTGGAAAGGGAATTTATTTCTAAAGGAATCGGTGGGAGTAAAGTACAACTCGAAGAAGTTCGAGAGTCACAAAATAACATTGAAATACCTTTGGATGATGGTGGTCAACAAGGAGTTATTGACACACCAGTTGTAACACAAGAACTACGTAGTCTGATAGAATACGTTATGAGCCTGAGAGATATGGATTTCTCATAAATAATGATCATGATGTATTGTTAATGGATCATGGTGATCCTACTACCTATCAAGATGCTATGTTAAATGAAGACTCTGACAAATGGTTAGAGGCCATGAAATCTGAAATCCAATCCATGTATGATAATCAAGTTTGGAACTTGGTTGATCCACCAAATGATATTAAGACCATTGGGTGCAAGTGGGTTTTCAAGAAGAAAACTGACATGGATGGTAATATGCATACTTATAAAGCAAGACTTGTTGCAAAAGGTTTTAAACAAATTCATGGTATTGACTATGATGAAACTTTTTCACCGGTAGTCATGCTTAAGTCTATTAGAATTCTCATTGCCATTGCTGCATATTATGACTATGAGATATGACAAATGGATGTTAAAACTGCGTTTCTTAATGGAAACTTGTTTGAGGATGTGTATATGACACAACCCGAAGGTTTTGTTCATCCCGAGAATTCGGTAAAGTGTGTAAGCTTCTAAGATCCATTTATGGTTTGAAGCGAGGCTTCAGGAGTTGGAATCTTCGTTTTGATGAGACGATCAAAGAGTTTGGCTTTATCAAAAATGAAGATGAACCTTGTGTTTACAAGAAAGTTAGTGGGAGCACTATTGTTTTTCTGGTCTTATATGTCGATGACATATTACTCATTGGGAATGACATACCTACCTTGCACAATGTCAAAACTTGGTTGGGTAAATGTTTCTCGATGAAGGATTTAGGAGAGGCATCCTATATCCTAGGGATAAAGATCTATAGAGATAGATCTAAAAGGCTAATTGCTCTAAATCAAAGTACATATATAGACCTTATACTGAAAAGGTTCTGTATGGAAGAGTCCAAGAGAGGATTCTTGCCTATGTCACATGGCATAACGCTTAGCAAGACTCAGTGTCCAAACACTAATGATGAGCGAGAGCGTATGAGTAAGATTCCTTATGCTTCTACTATAGGATCTATCATGTATGCCATGTTATGTACTAGACCAGATGTTTCTTATGCTTTAAGCATAACGAGCAGATACCAGTCAGATCCCGGTGAAAGTCACTGGATAGCAGTCAAGAACATTCTTAAGTACTTGAGAAGAACTAAGGATGTGTTCTTGGTCTTTGGTGGATTAGAAGATGATCTGGTTGTAAGAGGTTACACAGATGCAAGCTTTCAATCACACAAAGATGATTATTGATCGCAATCGGGATATGTGTTTTGTTTAAATGGTGGTGCTATTAGCTGGAAGAGTTCAAAGCAAAGCACTGTTGCTGATTCTACAACTGAAGCTGAGTACATAGCAGCATGTGATGCAGCGAAAGAAGCAGTTTGGATAAAGAAATTTATTTCGACCTTGGAGTGATTCCTAGTATCACAAATCCCGTTGAGATTTATTGTGACAACAATGGTGCTATAGCACAAGCAAAGGAACCTAGGTCACATCAGCGATCCAAACATATACTCATGCGTTATCATCTCCTTAGAGAAATTATTGAGAGAGGTGACGTTAAAATATGCAAAGTTGCAACAGATGACAATGTTGCGGATCCATTAACTAAACCTCTACCACAAGCAAAACATGAGGGTCATGTAAGGTCCATGGGTATTAGATACATTGATAAATGGGCCTAGTGCAAGTGGGAGATCGTTAGTGATAGTGCCCTAGGCTCTATTATATGGATATTATATGGATATGTATTTTGAACTTTTTATGAATATTTTTCTATTTTAATTAGCATGTTTATGATAGAAGAAGAACCTTGAATAGTTTCATGTTTATTATGAAGATTATTCTAAATATCCATAATCGTTTATTGTTGTGGGAATGACAATAAATAAAGATTAATATAAAGTTTGATGGATATTCATGAGATGAATATATGTATGGGGATACACATCGGATTTATATGTATTTATTGGAGAATAAATATTGGATCGACTCGCTTTGAGATTAAATCATGGATATAAGTCATATGTTAATCTCAAGTTGTAGTGACATCGAATCCTTTGACTCGAGATTGTCATGGTTCTCAACATGAGGAATATTATGTTTTGACATAACCCGACGTTGTCTTTGACCGGATGACCATAAAGATTATGATTGGGCATAATGTGAATCATGTAGTGAGATATGAGTAATCAAGATGGAATTTATCCCTCTTATAATAAGAGAGATATCTACGGGCCCCTTGAATGATTTAGATCGAGAATTGTGTGGCCACACTCAAATGAATTGATGGAGATCAATTGCATTTATTTAATCGATCTAATCGAGAGTCGAGAAATTAAAGATAGAGAGATATAAGGTTGACATTAATCCATGCCTTATATTCTATCATGATATCATGTGATAAAGGGATTATGTCATTAACAATCGGGTTGTCTCGGATCTTGAGACTATTCATACTAACTTGGGTAGTTATAGTGTCTTGCTAGAGACCAACTATAACTTGTAGGTTTATAAATGGTGATTTAAGCCTACGCCAATGTTAATTGAACCTATAGGGTCGCACAAAATTTGAATGGACTAGAATGGTTGATGAACACTCTCTCACTTGAGTAATTTATAATAATAAGATTATTTTAAATTACAAGCATGAATTAAAAGAGTTTTAATTCATCATATATTTAAAAAAAGGAGTTTTTAAATATATATTAAAAAATGACCTCTTTAATGAAGAGGTGCCATGAAACGGTGTCACTTCAATTAAAAGGAGGGGTCATGGCTTATGAAGTTAACTTTTATTATTTTCCTTTTGAAATCCATAGAGAGGAAGAGAGTTCTTTGGGTTTTGGAGAAAACCCCGTTTCCGATCTAGCAGTTGGAAGTCATTTGGAAATCCGTTCGAGTGTGGATACCGGTAGAGGGCGGTGGTTTCAGCGCCTTAAAGATCCGAGGAAATCTAAGAGTAGAACTCTTGCATGGTATGATTTCTTGCACTTCTTTTTGGGTTTATGTTTTTGATTTGTTTGAGCACATGAGATCCTTGGTGGTTTATTGGGGAAATGACTTTAATATGCGTACATGATTAATTTCGCCTCCGTTGCGCATGATCCCCAAAATCCAACAATATAAACCCTGCTTAATTTCTTTGTTTTAAGCAGGGGAACTTGTCGGCTTATAAAATTGGTCCGCAGACCAAACGGATGTCACAAATCTTCTAGTTTATTTAATCGAGCCCCATCGTCAAGCAGTGTGTTTGTCCTTCGAGATAGATACACGGTTTGTGATGTGGTGCTCGTTTATATAAACTATCTGGGATGTGAGGTCGGTTTGATTTCATATCTTAAAATTATTTTCAAAAATCAAATACTACTTTTCAAATTATTTATTTAAATTAAATTAAAAATCCGCCGACAACTTCTGTTAGGCGACCCCCTTTTTAAAATAATACACACAACCTAAAAATAAACCGTACAATTTCTGGCGACTCCACTGGGGAACAATTCCTCTCTCCATTTTAATCAAATAGTTTTGCTTTCAAAAATCGGTAGTGTATCCATGTCCCTAGTGGATCAAACTACCCTTCTTTCCGTTGGAATACTATGTTCATTTCTACCTTGAATGAGTATAGCCGACATTCTCTCGGATTTAGGAGCCACTGTTTAGACATCCCTAAATAGAGAGGTTCTGAGATCCTTTTACCTCATTTCTGAGGTGGGGTGGGCCCCCAATAGGTATTAGTTTAGGAGTATTCTTGCGGGTCGAGAAGTTTCTGCAAGACTTTCTCTTCCTTTTCCAGTTCCTAATCAATTCCTTTTACCATTCCTACAACTCTCCTTCTTTTAATAATTCTCCTTCCTAACGAACAAATCATTTCAAAAAATAATTATCTTCTAATACCACAAATACACTAAGATAAACGAAAATGTGTTCGGACTCTCTCTTTTGCGTCATAAGTTTTACGACAAGAAGAAGCACGATTCGGGGACTAACACTTGGAATCTGCCCTGCAGAAATGGAAGCCCCAAAACTAATCTTCTCCTTCATCAATGGACTGGACCTGGCTGTGTTCAAGGACGAACTGCCTGATAATGGAATCATCCGATTGAGACAAGGATTCGGGGACACCGACATCAGAATCCCCGACGTCACTCTCTTTTCACTCACAAGCAAAGTACCGGAAACTGAGAAACCGTTGATTGAGTTTAACCTCAAGTCAACTCATGAATTCCCTCCTCTGCAAAAGATTCCAACTGAGAGGAGTATTGTTGTTCGCAGAAGGACTGTTGTTGCTACCCCCACTGGTGTAGTTGTCTCTGCACCTACCCCGGCTTCTGCCAAATTAAAGGGGAAGGAAATTCAGAACTGTGATGAACCTGTTACCGTGGAGGGTACAGATCTTCCTGTGAGACCTTCCATTTTCGAGATCGGGTCCAACTCGAGAATTCCACCACTAACACGGACTCAGAGGAGGAACAGAAGTAGAAGGATTGCTAGAGAAGCCAGAGCTGCTGAAGTTGCTTTCCTAGAGGAAATCCCAGAATTGCACGAGTATACACCGCTGCCTGAATACATACCACTCTTGGGAGGAAGTAGGTTCCATCCCCTCTCCGCCGCAGAGGATGAGGAAAATATCCTCAGCCCACATATTACAACGACGGCTGTAAGAAAAGCGCTAGAATTACGGCATTTGCTCGACTGAAAACCCTGATAGAAAAGTTAGCAAAGAAAGAAAAATGCCCTGTATCAGAGATTTTAAGAAGGATAGGGCGGGTTCCAGCCAAGTCCCGTCTTGGGCTGCGAGTAGAACCTGATATCACTGCGGAAAAGCCGAATAAGAGAATGAAAGCTAGTCCACCTGTCGTTATTTCAGGACTACAAATTAGGGAGGATACCACCTTCCAGCATTTGGCTGACAGACCATCCGGTCCTAGACCTTCTGCTGCTAGAAGGATGGTATGGCGTCCCACTACCGGACAATTAAGGTTAAAACAACAACCTGAGAAGGAAAGTCTCGTCAGGAGACTTGAGTCAGAAGAAAGTGCTACCGCAGTGAAAAGGACTCATGAGAAGGAAACCCGACAGCTATCACATGACAACTGCAAAGATGTATAGAAAAAACCACTAGAAGATGCTATGGAAAAGCTAAGAACCGATATTCGGCGATTAGCAAGAGAAAGAGAAGAGAAATTCGAAGATGAAGTCGACTCGTCAGAGTTCATGGATGATGAATATGCAGAAATTAACATGGTTGAGACACGAGCTTCGTCAGCTTCACAAGGTGCTCCTGCAGCCGCAGAAAGAGAGGAGCCGAAAGTAATGAGGATGCAGCTTCAAGAGAAAGATGATACGATCGCCCAAATGGCAAAAAGGATGGAAGAGATGGCTGTAGCCCTAGCCACTCTCCAGAGTCAGGTTCAACCCCAAAGAGAAACACCCCCAGAAGTTATTCACATTGTAGACGGAGAAAAGGAGATTACATCCGTCAACGGGGATGATCAATTAAAAAAGGACACAACACAAAACATGATTCCAGAAAAGGATATCAAGTGCATGGTGGAACAGCAGGTGCGAGAAGCCTTGGCGCAATCAAAGAGTGAGACATCCATTCGGACGGGTAGGCCTTACCCCGAAGAATTCGACGCTATCCAATACCCGAAAGGCTTCGTACCACCTCTGTTCAAGACCTTTGATGGAACCGGAAACCCCCGATAGCATGTTGCACATTTTCATGCCAGTTGTTGCAATGCCGGCGGACATGATGCTTTACTCTTTTAACAATTTGTTAGCAGCCTGTCAGGGATCGCCTTTGATTGTTATGCAGAATTACCGAACTGTTCGGTGAAGATATTTTTATAATTAGAGAACCTCTTCATCAAACGATTTGCCGGAGCTCAGCACCACATCACTATAGGTGATTTAGTGGTAGAGAAGCAGAAGCTGAATGAAACTTTGGTGGACTACATACTTCGATGGAGGAACCTAAGTATGAAGTGTGAGCCACAGCTACAAGAAAAGCATGCAGTCGGCATTTTACTGAAGAGCATTCATGGCCCAATAGCACTTCTCCTCAAGGGATTTACTATTAAGACTTTCGAGAAGTTGTTAAGCAAGACCGGAAGCTTGCAAGAGGAGGCGAAGCAATTAAGTTTCACAGACAAAACAAACAAACAGAAGCCCGTGAAAACTTTCGAAAGAAGTCCGGGATCGTCGCGGCAGTCGATAAGGGCAAGCAGCCAATGCAAATACGAACGGGAGCAGCCAGCAGCCAATTATCAGCAACCTCAGTAGAACTACCAACAACCTCGACCCGGTTATCAGCCAACTCAACAACATGAGCAACCGCCTCGCCCGCAGCGCACGTTAAAGGAGCTTATAAATAGAGAATATCCATTTAAGAATGAGGCAGTGCCAAAGATGTTCCGCAGTTTGATGAAGACTCAGATTTCCAACTACCAGAACCCAGGAAGGCAGAAGAAGTCAATAAGAAAGACCATCCCATCTATTGCCCTTACCACCGGATGCTTGGGCACAAGATAGAGGATTGCATTACCTTCAAGACTTGGCTCTACGACAATCTCCAAAAAGGGAACATAACGATTTCGAAGGAATACATGAAGAAAACCCAGAAAGGCGGTTCCGTCAATGTTATTTCAACGGATCTTATTGTTCCTATAGATCCCTACACGACGAATGATGGATTGAGTACCGCTTGGACGATGTCATCGAAGAAAAGTTTGGATCGCATCCAAACCGCTTCCGTATGTGCTTCGATTCAAAGTTCGAAACCTGTCAAGCCGGCACTATCGCTTGCGATTGAAGAACCACCCTAGGAAGAAAAGATCATAAAAAAGAAGGAGATCGTAGAAGAAGAAAAGACCAAGGCTCTTAAGGCTAGACTAGGGGCTGCTTATCCTAGGATGGTTGTTTCCGATTCGGGGGAGAAATTCCTCGAACCTCTGACTCCGTATGATTATTTGCTCGCTCCGGTGGGATCTTATAATGACAAGAGTTATGGCGTTGGCTACGTTTTGACTGTTTCTAACGATTACGCAACTAACGACAACCAACCTAATCCGGATCTCGATTCCGATACAAATAACAATTCTCAAATCATACACAACCTCGACAATCATGATGACAAAGAAGACATTCACCAAGAAGGCTACGAAAGTTTAAAAAGCAATGAATCTATTTGTGAATTTCGAGGAGCTCCAGTCACAATAGAGTTAGAGCCTTCAGACTCTAAAGCTAATCCAGAAGAACCTGTCATTCCGATTCAGGAGGAGACACCAGCAAACTCAATACCAGATTCGGAAGAAATCACAGAAGTCAACTTAAGAAGTGGAAGAGTTGTACCTCCGAGAATGGGTCCAAAGGACAAAGGAAAGCTGGTGGTTGTTCAGGAAGAACCAACCCCCGCAGAAGAAATACCCATTCGGGAAGAAATCGAGACACATGGAAATAAAGTGGACTACAACGTGCTAGCCCATCTTAGGAAACTACCGGCCAAACTAAGCATCTATGACCCTCTCATCTTATCAAAGGAGATGAGAGAAGCTCTGATCAAGACCTTACTTGATCCAGAAATTTGCTTAGCTCAAATGATCGTAGATTCCTTAGATGAGGTTTGCTCGTTAAAGGAACAACGAGGTGTTACCTTCACGGACAATGACCTACTACTTGGGACAGCAGACCACAACCGACCGTTGTACATTTCAGTTACAATCGGGAAGTTTACACTCTCCAGAGTATTGGAGGATCCAGGAGCATCAATCAATATAATGAATCTTCGAACGCTAGCATATTTGGAAATTGATGCTCGCGAGCTCGAAGCGGACAAAATGTTATTAAGAGGATTCAACCGTAAAGGAGAAAGAGCCCTCGGATCAATAACACTCGCTAATGAAGACCGGTGACTTGGCAAAGACAACCGCAAAATTTCACATAATTGATTCAGAAACGTCATTCAACGCTCTACTGGGCCGACCATGGATACATGAAAACCGGATGGTACCATCATCTCTACATCAGTGCATCAAATATTATGATGGAGGGGAATAGTGCATCAAAGGTGACTTACAACCATTCTTCGTACATGAAATTGGAATCCATGAAGAAGCAGCTTATTACGCACCCCTGTCGGCATATTTTTAGGGTGTGTGTTTTATTTTGAAAAGGAGGTCGTCTAACAGAAGTTGTCGGCAAATTTTTAATTTAATTTAAATAAATAATTTTGAAAAGTAGTATTTGATTTTGAAAATAATTTTAAATTTGAAGGTTTTAAGATATGAGATTAAACCGATCTCACATCCCAAATAGTTTATATAAACGAGCACCGCACCACAAACTGTGTATCTATCCCTAAGGATAGACACACTGCTTGACGGTGGGGCTCGATTAAATAAACTAAAAGATTTGTGACATCCGTTTGGTCTGCGAACCAATTTTATAAGCCGACAAATTCCACGCTTAATATGAAAGCATTAAACAGGGTTTATATTACATCGGGTTCTTTAAAATTCCCTATAAGGGCAAGCCCCTATAGTTAATTACATCTTAAGTGGCGGGAATCACCTAAGAAAACTCTCGATAATAATCAATAATTCTGCTCTCAAGAATTTCAAAGTGTAAGTTTTCAAAGGATTGAATTCTGGAATTTCAATAGGGAATGGATCAAGTTTGGAACATTTTGTTTTGAGAATTCAAAGGAAGAAAGGTAGGAGAAATTATGGATTCGAAGCGAACTTCGGTAATTTCCCGACTATCCTATTGTTTAGCTTGAATTTAGGGGAGTCCTAATATTTATTTAATGTTTTAATCTTGCCAATTTTAATTAATTAGGGCTTATATTTGTATGATAAAATCACACAAATAGCACTAGAAGATGTGAGGGTTTATGTCGTATCGAACGACTACCTCGGAATCCTAAGACCTGTTAGGGCTTAATTTGCAATGCAAATGCCTAACGAAGAATTGAGGATTTATGTTGCTCTAGGCAAACTACCTCGAAGTCCTATGGCTTGGTTATTTAATTCTAGGAAAGTTTTGCTGAAGTAGACTCAGGTTTCATTGATGACGATGGCCGTGCTCGCCCACCATGCTCCTAGCTCCTTGTTGTTGCAAAGGTTTAGTTTTAGAAGTCATAAATCAGGGGATGAGAAAAGTGTTTTGGTTTAGAGAAGTCTTAATTTCCAAGTGTTTTTTGTGTTTTAATTAAAACAAATCTTAAAGTTGATTATAACGACACCGGTTAAGATCCCACGGTTCCATCCTTACGGCATCATTATTTTTATCGGATTCACTTAGTCCAAATGAATTTGCTAAACTCAACTGAATGAGTTCCACACTTTCATTTAGACCGTGGGAAATCCCGTTAGCAACACGTAGGTTACATCATCCTAGGTATTCCCGATCATCCAACAGGACGTTTTAATTTAGTTGTAATTGTAGTTTTGTGTTCCGTTTGTGATTAAATTTTGAGTTGTTTTATATTTTGAAATGTTGTGGCGGTGAATTTTATCTTGCAATGACTTTTAACTTAGTTTTGGTTTCAGTTTTAGGGACTATCCTAAAGGTGTGGGTTTTCATGCAACAGTTGTTTATCATGCAGGAAAAGTAAGTGCAATACAGTTGAATAAATTGTAATAAAGTAAATTGCAAGAAAGTAAATTGCAATAAAATAAAAGCGTACCGGAGGGTCTTCCCAGTCATCCCAAGCTGCACTTAAAACACAATTAGAATATTTAAGCAAGTTCCTAGGTAAAGCTAAGGTAAGGGTTACGTTTTCTACCAAGTTCCTAATCCTATAGCTAGTCATTTCCTATAACGTCTAGGTCCTTGTGTTTTTTGTTTGAAGATGATTTTCTTCATCAAAGAACAATTAAATTCAATTGTTCTTATGAACATCCTATCATATCGAGGAAGTGCTTAAGACAAATCTTAAACATCTTTTCAATATTTCTAGGATTGTTTTAAGTCCAAATGAATCCAATTACACAAATGAATCAATCGTCCGAGGTTTAGTTAAGTTTTGTTATTATCTTACTCAGTGAGCTAGGATGTTTGAATGTCCTATAAGTGAAGTAACATTTCATTTAATATTCTGTTTAGGAGTTATGATAACTAAAGCTTTCGAGGGTAAATTGGTGTTCAAATGGTTTGTGATTTAGTTTAATTTCAATTAAAGAGTTTAAATTTGGAATAGTGTCCAAGTTACTCTAGATTTATTTTGAATTCTTTATGTCTTTGGTGGTGTTATATTTAATTCAACTTAATTTAATTTAATTTAATTTAATTTAATTTACTTTAATTTAACTTATTCATTTAATTTAATCTTTAATTTGATTTAACTTAATTTAATTTGATTTGATGTTACATTAAATTAATTTGATTTGATTTAATTTTAATTCAATTTGATTTAATTTAACTTAATTTAACTTAAATTTATTTAATTTAATTTAATTTTTAGTTTAGTTTAATTTAATTTAATTCAATTTAATTTAATTTAATTTAATTTAATTTGTTTATTTAATTTAATTTTATTTTTAATTTAATTTAATTTTAATTTAATTTTTAATTTAATTTAATTTTATTTAATTTATTTATTTAATTTAATTAAATTTTTAATTTAATTTAATTTTAATTTAATTTTTAATTTAATTTAATTTTTAATTTAATTTATTTTAATTTAATTTAATTTAATTTTTAATTTAATTTAATTTAATTTAATTTTTAATTTAATTTTATTCATTTTAATTTTAATTAAAATTTTAAAAGAGTTCAATAATTTGATTTTAGTTTAATGATTAAGTCTTTTAATATTTTAAATTTGAGTTATCATTTTAATTAAGAATTGAATATTAATGAGATAATTAATTTAGGGATTTTTAAATTAAAGAATAAATCTCTTCCTAACAATATCCCCATTTTAATAATTCCAATTTTATTATTCTTCCCAAATTTAATCAATTATTTAATTAAGGTTTATTTCAATTATTTTAAATTGTTTAATGGGTTTCTACCCTTTAATTATTTAAATTTCAATCATCCAAATCAGATTAGGATCAAATATTTTACTTGTTAATTTTTTATTAAACCTAAAGTTTTAATTAAGGATTAAAATTTTAATTACCACTTTACCCTTTAAGCTTAATAATTTCATAACTCACTAAATTGAGCTTAAATGAACTTGAAATTTTTATGTGACTTCACTCATATGTCAATAAAGACATGAGAGGAGAAAATGTGATTTTTCTGTATTTAATTTATTTATATAATTATTTTTAGAAGAAAATAGAGATTTCCAAGGAAAATTTAATAACATGACCAAGGGAAAGTTTCTATCCTTAAGAAAATTAGGGGGCATTCCTAATGACCAGAGGACCACTTGGACCAATTTTGGTGATTTTTTGAATTATATTATTTTTATTATAATTATTTTAAGTTTTGGAGTGTTAATTAATTTAAAAATAAAATAAATGTTGAAAAATGAATTTTATATTTTTCAAAAATCTCTTTGATATCAAAGAAATCAGAGAAGCAAATTTTACAATTTTCTGATTTTTCTATGATTTATTATAATTATTTTAGTGAAAATGCTAGAAAATACATTTTTTTTAATTTTAAAATTACCCTAGAGCTTTAAAATTTAATATCTCACTAAATAGACCTAAGAAAAATATGGGGTTTGTTCCTAAGTGATTAAAATTCAAAATGTGACATGTTGGTGAATTTTATTATTTTTGTGATTTTTATTATTTTTTAATTATTAAAATATTAAAATAATATTAAAAAAATCAACTTTTTTAGAAAATTGAAATTTTAATTTTCTTAAATTCTCCTAATATCAGAGAGGCTCCAAAACCAATTTGGTGAATTTTTGAAAGATATTTTGCAAGTTATGAATTTTTAAAGTTTAAAATGACTAAGTGGCTTAATCAACCCAATTAATAGGGCTAACCAAGTCCAATTGACCTCAAATTTTTATGGTAGGTTCCTCCGATCCTAAAGGTCAATGGAGAATTGATTTGAAGTCAATTTAATGTATGGTTAGCTCTAATTAATTAGAGACCTATTTTGAGTGTTTAAGCCAATTAGGGTTGTTTTAAATGAACTAACTCAAAACCTATTTTTCATAGGGTTCTCTGGTCATAAGGAACATCACCAAATTTTCCTAGAATTTATTTCACAACATGCTATTTATTGGAATTAAAATACTCAAAACAGCAACATGAATTTGAAAAATCAATAACTCTTCATAGGGATGGCCTCTGACTTTAGAAAATTCAGGGAATGTTCCCAAATTCAGAGGCTTCAAAAGCCCTATGGTATCATGCCATGGTGAATTGTATACATGTATGGAGAATTAAATGTATGCGAGAGAGTAAATAAATTATAAAAAATAAAATACTTGATGAAATTAAATAATTTCTTTTCCACATTATTCTCCTCTGTTCACTGAGCAAGAGGGTATTTTTATTTTATTTTTCTGATTTTTCTACACAAAGTTATGAATTTTTGAAGTTTAGGGAATTAAATAAATAGGAAAATACCCTAATTTTCTATTTATCCACGCGGCGCCGCGTCAACCTCGGCAGCTCCGAAACGCCGCGTGGCGCACTCCCATTCGACGCCGCCATCCGAGTCAGCGCTCCGGAGGCCCGCTGTATCGCTCCGTCTTCTGATCCGACGCGATCTGAGCCGTCTGTCCGCGCGTGTATTAAATGGACGACATCCGTTCATCGTCCCCGAGCGTCCTCACCCGAGAGCCGTCCACACTAAATCCCTAAGATCTCACTCGATACTCAATGGATTTTCATGTTCTTATGCTCTACGGATTCGTCTTGAAGAGACGAACACATCTATACGGTTATCATGCATTGAAATTAAAGCATTTGAAATGGAGAATCTCCAGAAGCTCGGGATGAAGAATTAGCACATACCATTGCTCAGAGAAGTGTGGCTTCGATCTAAGAGTTGTTGCACCTTCGATTGGATCCTAGCAAGCTCCGCGATGAAGTCTCCCGGTCCAGTGAATTGTCTAGGTTAGATTTCGACCACGCCCGATCACAAAGCTTGGAGGCTGGAGCAACCTGGGTGACCCGGAGATGGGGCTTTTGCTGGTGGACACCTTCCCTTGGTCCGGTGAAGGTGTAGAACCAATCAATTTGGGGATTGGCTCCATCGTGGAGAAGTGTCCCGGTTTTGGGTGGAATTTCGGTTGGGAAATCGAGTTTTATCGGTGGAGATTAGGGCAAATTGACATCGGGGATCAAGCTGCTACGAGGGTGGAGAAGGGTTTGAAACAATTTTGGCGAGTTTCGGCAAGGTTTGTGCAACTCTCCTCTCATGGCCGTGAGGGGGTCGGGTTTAAATAGAGGTGGCTGGAGAGCCTCCCACGGATGGCCGAGGGTTGGGATCGACTGCCTGCGGTCATGGGAAGGACGGCCATGGTGGCCATTGGGCATGGGGCGGCTCGACGAAGGTGGAATTCCAAAGTTGGCTCACATGTGAGCTCTCGGGTGTGGTGTTTTCCGGTGATCTAGGCGGCTGGCCGGCAGGCATGGGTCACCATCTTGACCAGGGAGGTCAGGGCTTGGCAATGGTGAAGTCAATTGGGCATGGACATGTGTAAAGTGTTTGGATTAAAATGGAATGGGGAGAGGCCACTTTGGCTTGAAATTGGTCAACCCATTGGTTTGGGTTGGGTTCACCTCCCCATGGCTGGTCTTGGGTCGAGAAGATCGGTTAGGCTAGCTGGTCAAGAGGTGGTGATGTCCTTATCCAAGAATATTTGGATTAAATCTTGGTTAAGGGGAAACATGCTTAAGGCTAATGACTTTTAGGAGATGGTTAAAGGACCTCCTCCTTTTGCCATTAATGGCATGGTCACATGCCAAACTTTCATGGCTTCATATGGCTTCGTGAATGGCTCATCCTTGGCTCCATTTGGCTTGGGAAAAGCTTGGGTCAATTTCATAAAAAAGGATTTAAGAAAATTTTGATATTTTGATGGGAATTTGTATGGGGCTTGATTTGGAATTGTTTAATTGATGACTTTGGAACTTAGGGACAATTTTGATTAAATGGATGATGAGGGGAAGTGCCATGTGGGCTTTGGATGAATTTGGGCTTTTGAATTTGAAGGAAGTGGGCTTTTAGGAAAGTTTAAGGGAAATGGGCTTTTTGATTTTAGGATGGGCATTTGGGTAAAGATTTTGTGAAGGACTTTGTCAAATAAATGTCATAATTGGTTTAGGGATGTTCTATGAGGGGCTTGGAGTCAATTTGGTGTGATTTGGAGTTGAATTGGTTTGAATTTGGGTTTATTTGGTAAGTGGGCCTATGTAGGTCAAATTGGGCTAACTTGGCCCAATGTTGGGCTAGGGTTGAAATTGATGTAAAATTAATGTTGAGAAATGTTTATGGGAGTGTTTCAAAGAGGTTTTGACTTTGGTTGGGCTTTGATTTTGGGGTTTGGGCTCATTTGGGTTAGGTTTGGGTTTAGGTCAAAAATGGGCCTTTTAGCTTTGCGTTAAATTTGAGTGGGGTTTGGGTCTAAATTTTGGGCAAATCATGTTAGTTTTTTGTTTGTGGGAATGTTAAGGAAGATTTAGAAAAGATTTGGGGTTAATTGGAGTTGAATTGGGTGAGTTTGGGTTAGGTTTGGGTCATAGGTCCAAATTGGGCTTTAAGGCCAAAAATGGAATTGGATCCAAATGTAAATCAAATTGAACTTGGATTTGGTCTAGATTTGTATTAAGAATGTTGAATTGAAGTTTAGAACTAAATTGGACCAGAATTTGGGTCAATTGGGTAGGTTTGGTTTGACATTGGGTTCACTCAGGGTTAAAATGGGTCAAATTGGGGGTTTTGACAAAAGTAGGGTAAATTGACAAAATTGGCCCATGGTGTAGTTGGAAAAATGAAATTGGGAATATTTGGGATTTTTTGGAATTTTCTGGGAATTTTCTGAATTTTTGGATTTTTTGGTCAAGAGGGGTATTTTGGGTATTTGGAGGGTATTGGGAGGTATTTTTGGAATTTTTGGTATTTTTGGGTATGGATGATCAATTTGAGTAATGTGGAAATGTTTAAGATCAATTTTGAGGAATTTTGGGTGATTTAGGAAATTTCAAGGGCCTTGGGTAGGCTAAGCGGGTGTAGGGTCCCGGGGGTCAAAAATTGAAAATTTGGGAAATTGAAGATTGGGTGGATGTAAGTGGAATGAAATCATTTTGGTTGAGCCATGAAGCCATATCAAGCCCACATGAGCCATGAAGGGACTCATTTGAGGCATTCACTATGTTGTTCCTAACCCTCTTAGCCAAGGGCTTAGGGGTTAAGGACCATCCATGTGAATCACCTACATGAGTCGTGAGGTCAAGTTGGGTATGCGTGTGTTTTTAGGAAGTGTGTGAAAGTGTAGTGTATAAGTGTAGTGTGTGTGTAAGTCAGCCCCTTCACCAGACCAGGCCACCCAGGGCAGTCCTAAGGCCAAAGAGTCCTATAGGAACTCATCCTTTAAACTTCCACATTCGATTTCAACCCTCTAGGTGATTAGGGGTCTATAGTCAAGTTTGTGGAGTTTGAAGGGAGTTTAGAAGTGGTTTGAGTTTCTAAAAGGTGGGTCCCAATTCTAGTCCTCTAAGATAGTCAAAGGAAAAGCCTAAGGCTAGATCCTAAGCACTAAAAAGAAGAAGAGAAGACCTCATCAAAAATGAGGTCAACAACCCCCGAAGAAAACAATCTTCTCCAGAGATACCATAATGAATGAAGCAAAGGAAGTTCGAGATGATGAAGAGCCCGAAGTTCTAGTCCAACAGTCACTCACCACTCCCTTACGGTAAGATGGTGAAGGTTTCTCCACAACTCGCATCCGAGGTCAAGGCCGTGGACGAGGTCATGGCAGAGACGTTAGGACAGTTGGACAGAGGAAACCAGCCATCAATGTTGATTGGGAAGACAGTTATGAAGAAGAAAAAGAGATCAAACAAGAAGCAGCGACAATAAGTCGGAATAAGCTGCAATTCAGGATCCCTCTCGAAGATGAAAAGATTACTGTTATCCCTCTACTCATTGCATGGTTCATTTGGATGGCTAGAAACAAGACTACTTTTGATAACATCCCTCAAGATGCTAAAACTGTTACTAGCCATTGTTTAGCCTATGTGCTTAAGCTAATCAAACTTAAAATCTTCCCCAATATTTGCTCTCAAAACTCCTTTCCGAAAACTGCCTCCCTCAAGATTACTAAAGTAACTTGGTTTCCCCCAGCCCAAAACTGGATCAAGGTCAACACTGATGGCTGCTATAAACATGCTCAGGGTGGCATTGGAGGCATATTCAGAAATCACAAGGGTAAATGTTTACTCTATTTTATGGCCCCTATTTTTGCTTGTGATGCATTAGATGCTGAGCTTCAAGCTGTCTATTGGGCTTTAAAGGTGGATGTCCACCTCAACTGGTCTCCCCTCATTATGGAATGTGACTCTTTGGATCTGATAACTCTTGTTTCAACATATACTACACATAACAGGCATGCCATCCACTGGACATCTAATTTCTGGGCTCATAAGATCAAACTTCTCACTACTAAGGTACAAGTTCGGCTCAGCTCATTTTCGTGGAGGGGAACAAGCCAGCTGATTGGATTGCTAACATGGGAGCTCTCACCTCCAACCTTGCTCTTTCCACCACTCCATCTCCAATGCTCGGACAACTAATTGCTGGAGATTTGCCGAATATCCCTCATCTCGGCCGAATAACTAACTTTGCCTTGTCGCTCGGTCTTGTCTCAGCTCCTCTTTTTGATCGGTTTGTCACATGTACTTTGTTTGTCCTTGTTTCACCTTTCCGTTACCCTCTCCCGGTGGTTTTGTCTTGGTAGGGGCTGCCATTAGCTTTTTGTTTTTGTTAGTTCTCATAAGCCCTTCTACCAATTTTGTACCTATTTTTGTTTTTCAACATGTAGGGGCCTCCTTGCCCTTCCTTTTAAATATATATATATATATATATATATATATGAATGTGTGTGTGCATGAGTGTGTGCGTGTGCGTGTCTAATTGTGCGCGTGCGCGTAGATGTGTGTATAATTTTATCAAAATTTATTGATATCCTGCATAAAGACACTTTTTCATACTATGTTTTGACACATTATTTGTTATTATTATTTTATTATTATATTGATGTTTCATGGTTATTTTAGCTCAAGAATGAATAATTGTGATAGACAACAACTTAAAAAAATAATTACAGCAGTCTCATCTTAAATGAATGAATACTATATCTCACATATTATGTGCACATTTTGAATTGCATTATCATTTATAGGGGACAAATGTATATGTTAGTTACTTTCTGATCGCCCAACGAGATTTCATTACATAATTCAGATGATTCAAGAGGCTTTCTTGATTTATTGGAGAAGGTGCCTCAAACTCATTGCTTCTATGGATCCTCGAAGATTACTTCAAAATAAATGTTAATTATAAACATGTATATTTTACACATAATGAGTCAATTAAGTCAGTGATAGCAGAATTCCAAAACTCTTTAAAATAGTTAGTAGGTTTTTTTTATCTTGTTTGGATGCTTTAGTTAGTCTATCTACCATGATTGTAAGACATATAAATTCAACTTTTCAAGTGACTCCAAAAAAGATTTTGCATGCTCCATGGTATATTATATATTCTAAGGTAGATTGTAGTATTCATCTTTTATAATGTGTATTTAATGCAGTCAATCAATGTGAACATCATAGATAACTAATATAAGATTGCATTGGAACCAAAGATGGAACACATATTGATGCACATGTTCCTTATAGTGAAAAGTTGCATACATAGAGCTTTGTCATTCACTAACACCAATCATTATGGCTACATGTGATTATAATATGGTATTTCACATATGTAATGGGTGAATGGGAGTAAAAAAAATTGATAGCTTTTTTTTTCAATTTTTTTATGCAAAATTGCTATTATAATTTCATAATGTTGCCTCGATCAAGGCTAGCTTGCATATAAAAATAAATCTTAATTTTTTTCAAACATATTGTAATGGTATTATCTTGTGTAAAAAAATATTGTCTTGTTGATAATGGTTATACTTTATAATGTAGGGTTTCTAAAGTCATATCATGAGATTAAATATCACATCCCTAATTTTGAATGGAATATAGCCAAGTATTTGGTGGAATAAAATAAATATTAAACAAGAGACGTTTATCTTTATGTGTTGTTATTGAAGGAGCATTTAATATTTGGAAAAAAGGAGTTATTTCTTGAGATAGAAGCAAGTGAAGAATGTGGTGCGACAATAGCTCGACACAATTTCATTCATTGACATTCTATGATAGCTAATATTGATTTTCATTATGCTGATAAAAATCAGTTGTATTTTGTTTCTCAAGCATTTTATTACTATTTAGGTTAGCCAATTTGATCAAATGATTATAATTTAGGTGACACTTGCATGCATGATGGAGAAGGTGATGGACATATGATCGAGTTGCAAGACCAAATTACTAATACATTAGTTAATGATTGGTTAGTGTATGTCATCATATGAATATATATTTTTAGTATTCCTATGTTAAACCATTTTTCCAATGTTCCAAATAAGGATATGGATATTGTTAGAAATTTTCTTTTATAATTTGTTATTAAGAGCATGTTGTATTTGAAGAAACCTCGATGGACACTCAAAAAATTATGGGTTTGTTTGTTTTTTTTTTTTGGATGCAATTGGTTTGGAGGTTTATGATAAGATATATGTCATTAGGGGATTCTTTTCTATGGCCTTTGTGCTGCAATAGTTTCTAATAGATACGAATATGGTATCACAACAACCAAGATCCCATTCTCTTTGAGTCATATTGCTGAAGGGGTTCTTCTGGATGACCATTGTATTGTTATGGTTTTTGACATATACCTGTTTTGTAACAAGGCAACCAAGATTTACTTCTTTCTGAGTCATGACCTTAGGGGTTCTTCTAGATGGCTTTTTCATAAAGGCAACCTAGATTAATTCTTTATATCTATGTCTTATTCCTTCTTATAATGGTATACTATTCATTTATTTGTACTAACCATGAGATCTCATTTCCCTTAAAAGAGTTATTTCTTGAGATATTCTTGCTCATCCTCTTAAGAAGCAAATAAAGATTGTGGTGTGGCAATAGCTCGACACAATTTCATTCATTGACATCCTATGATAGCTAAAATTGATTTTCATTATGCTGATACTTGCATGCATTATGGAGAAGGTGATGAAGATATGATTGAGTTGCTAGAGTAAATAACTAATACATTAGTTAATGATTGGTTAGTGTAGGGCATCGTATGAATATGTATTTTTAGTATTCCTATGTTAAATCAATTTTCCAATGTTCCAAATATGGATATGTATATTGTTAGAATTTTTCTTTTATAATTCATTATTATGAGCATGTTGTATTTGAAGCAACCTCAATGGCCACTTGGGAAATTCTTGGTTTGTTTTTTTTGTTTGTTTTTTTGTTTTTTTTTATGTGATTGATTTGGAGGTTTATGATAAGATAAATGTCTTTAGGGGATTCTTCTTGATGGCCTTTGTGTTGCAATAGTTTCTAATAGATACGAGTTTGGTATCACAACAACCAAGATCCCATTCGCTTTGAGTCATATGGCTGAAGGGATTCTTCTGGATGACCATTATATTGTTATGGTTTTTGACATATACATGTTTTCTATCAAGGTAACCAAGATTTACTTCTTTCTAAGTCATGACCTTAGGAATTCTTCTAGATAGCTTTTTCATAAAGGAAACCTAGATTATTTCTTTTATATCTAAGTCTTATTCCTTCTTATAACGGCATAATATTCATTTATTTATACTAACCATGAGATCTCATTGCGTATAGAGTCATAAATTGAAATCGTGGATTACAATGCTTTGTATGTACATCACGATAAAAATCAACTTATGCCAAAAGATTTTATTGGTGTGCCAAAAATGGATCAATAGAGGACTGCTGCTTCTTTAGATAACATGATCAGCTCGAGGAACCCACCTCAAATAGAGACCCGATGTGGAGACTATCTTTGAAATAAAAATTATCTCGTAGACTTCGACATTTGGATGGTAATAGTAATGTTACAATAATATTATTTTTTGCTATTGTAATTTTAGGGCCCGTTTGGGACAACTTATTTGTTACGGCGGCGTTTTGAAAACGCAACAGACTTGTTTGGGTAAACTGCGTTTGGCAGCTTATGCTTTTTCAAAATGCTGAAAACAGTTTTTTCACACCACACTTAACTAGTTATGGTAGCAGCTTTCTGGCTGCGGTCTGACTTATGCAAAAAAATAAAAATTTGTTATAACTACCACACCTATATTATCAGCAGATTATTTTTAATCAGCTTATCAGCAAATTCTTCATTAAGCTGCAGCTGTCCCAAACAGACCCTTAATTTTTGTGTTAATAATTGTTAAATGATGTATAACATTTTGTTGAGATATTTTAGTTTTATGGCTGCTTAGAAGTATCTTAAATGAGTTTCTATTATTATCTAAGCTAATTCTAAAACATAGAAGTTAAAAATATCAAATGCACTAGTGACGGTCTTTATTTTCAGAACAGTTGTTCATATCTAATAAAGTTGAACTAACAAAACAAATACATAGCTTCAACAATAATAGCTTTCTCTGCAACATCTGCTTGTTCAAACAGTTACATTTCCCTCAAACACAACCTCATCTTTTAGGTAAAATATAGAAGGAAGCGGATTACTTAAAAGGCTACCAGCACTAACACTAATATCAAATAATAATTGTCTTCTCAGCTATAATTATTCTTTAACATATGATTAGGCATCAGTTGAATATAATAAGCTCTATTCTTTTTCTAATTTTACTATTAGAGTTTCGAAGCCGTTATCTATAAACTATATAGACTAATATGTTACTAGGACCTCTCGTAGATCCTACTATTTGGCTTTTGCATGCCTGTGGAGTAAACATGCTTACAATTGGAAGCTTCTCACTTAATTATTCAAAGGTTCATGACCAAAAGGGTATCAGTCTCTTTATTCTCAATTTTTGCTCTCTTGCAGATTACAAATTTATATTTTTTTTATGAAACATTCAAAGTGGGATCGGCTCCAACCGTCATGATAATAAAATATTAACCTTCGACCGTTCATTTTATGTTCGCCAATGCAGTCACTATTTTTTATTTCATTACTCGACATGGAATTATTTTTATAAAACTGTTACTGTATTTAAAGAAACATTATTATTCTTTTTGTTCAGCACGAATAGTTAAACTACTAGACATTAATAAAGAACAAAAGCGCTTATTAAAAATTTGCTCAATTGATAGAATCAAATAAAAACTCACATTAAATTTAAACAGTTAAAAATTTCACAAGTAATAAAATTATTATCTTCAAATAAAGTCGAATATCGTTAATATTTTATATAACGTGAGTTGTATTATTAATATATTAATATTATAGATGACCGGTAATATATATTACAGAAAGAGAAAAATATATAAGAATGCCATCAACATGAAGAATAATGAGATCATATGGAAAGCTTAAGTAAAAGCAAACTAAGCCATTTTGTCCAGTATTGTAAATATAAGCAAAATCGAAGATAAGTGGCAGGGGGTAAGTGAGAAGAAAACTGCTGCTAATCTCTTTTGAACTGGTGAATATATAATTTTTATTGCATGAGATACGCCTAAATTTAGATGTGCTAGATTGACTTATGTTAACAATGGGGGAGGTTGTACAGTGTGGGCATATTATATAAAAATGATCTTAATTTTTTATAATTAAATAAAATATCACACTAAATAGGACGGAATTGTGAAAAAGGATTCATGTAGTGTGACAAAGGTTTTTTTTGTTGTTATTGTTATTGACGTTGATATACACCTAATTTTTTTATATTTTTATGAATCTAAAATTAACTTACTATTACTCTTATAATTGTTTTTTTTTTCATTTTTTCTTGTTATTTAAGTATTAGTTATTGATGTTATAGGTTGGATTTTGAGAAAACTAGTTCAACTTTATTGTTACGAGAAAATTCTCAAAATAAAGAAGTTTTAAGCCATAGCTTACTATAATTTTCTAGTACACTTGATAGAAATATAAGAGATAAATAGATCTTTTATGCAAATAATCTTACAATGGGAAAAATCAGAGGACCTAGCCAATTCGAAGTATTTCAATAGGAAATCTAAATATAGAGCTACATTCGTTTCCAAAATTAATGAAAATATGAGTATTAAAACTAATAATCACTTATGTGTGATGGCTACAACGTTATAGTTACAACAATAATTGTTGATGGTGATTGACAAGAACAGCTAACGGACGTCTATACATAATTGTTTTCATAAGTTATGTTTTAGTTGCCAGCTTACTCTCTTCTTCTACACTCCCGTTGGTCTTTTTCAAAAATGGAGATTTATTTATACTTTGTGGAAGGGACTTTTTGGTAACCAAAGCGCTATAAGATGATCCACGTTGATTCATTTGATCACATATCATTTTCTTAAAATATTTAGGTATTTTAACG
The DNA here is from genome assembly GCA_022702705.1 of Papilionanthe hookeriana x Papilionanthe teres. Taxonomy (NCBI): domain Eukaryota; kingdom Viridiplantae; phylum Streptophyta; class Magnoliopsida; order Asparagales; family Orchidaceae; genus Papilionanthe; species Papilionanthe hookeriana x Papilionanthe teres. The sequence goes on from CM040428.1 coordinate 145,110,278, forward strand.
ATCTCAAAATTAAATGATCTTAAGTTCATTGGATTCTTCCAATCAAGCAGCTCAAGTTGATATAGGCATGCCAATTTTAGAGATTGTTGGGCCTTCCAATTTATACATCAAAACATTCTATTATACTTTTGTGCCTGATCTAGAATTATTTCACAAAATTTGAATGACTTTTACTCATTAGGCTCGTGTTATTGAAATGTGTAGTATAACTCTATCTTTGCTGAAATCAAGCTTGAAGTCGAATTTGAAAGAGTTCTTGCATAAATGCATTGAGATTCAGGTCTGATCATAAAAATTTTTTGATGACATGTCATACTTAATATTGTTGAATCCAAATCAGTCTGAGAGACATGCCTAAAGAATAGAGCACTAAAGGATGGGAGAGAGAGGGAAAGAAAAGGTCAGTAATAGCACAGTGATGAATAATAAATTTGTGTAACCTTTGTTCATGAAATGAACCATCTATTTAGAAGCATGGGTCATCGTACAATTACACACTATACAACTAAAATATGTAAGTATGGCTGAGGTATTTCAATCTATACATATTAATGACAGTGGGACCCATAGATATGACCGAGAGGGCATTAGGTTGGGGGTCATCAAGCCAAGCGGTCGTTGGGCAGTGCGACCATCAAGCTGAGCGGAGTAAGGCTAAGGGGTAGTAAGGCTATGCGACCATCAATCCGAGCGCCAATTAGGCTGAGGGCTACTTACTAATGGTCCAGTTCAACCTCTCTGGAACTGGAGAATCTCTTTCACATTCTCATTCAATATTTGTGGTCCTAGATCATACTTGGTAGCTCCCAAGGGGCCACATCATCTTTCCCGCCAACTGTGATCTTTGCCATTCATCCTAACATACTTTTATGTACATATTAAAGCTCCTTGATTCTCATGCTCCTTGATAGCAACAGCTGTGATAAGGACAAGTTAATCTAGATTTTAAAATAATTTTGTGGTACTCATGACTATTAAATGCATAATAATTAATTACTTGTTCATTTGCATGCCAGAGTTGTTTATTTACGAAACATTAGTAGTGTTGAACTTGGAGGATGAAAGTTCGCTAAAATCTATTGGCGAGGAGGGACGAACTTTGGTGTTCCCAGCCATGAAGAAGAGGTTGAAGTCCTTCTCTAAGATTGAATGACCTGGAATGCACGTCGTGTAGGAGATGAAGGCCCTGACCCTATGCTTGACGTAGGGTCCTCTAGTTCGAATAACGACCACTATGTGATGGAAGAGGGTGGCTTCTAGTGAAGAAACATTGTATGAGGAGAGATTGCCTCAAAGATAATGATTTGATACGTTAAACAATCTGACCTCCAAGTCATTCTAAGTAGAGGGAATCGCAGGGTCTAAGCCTACCTCCGAGCTAATACTTCAGAAGAGCAAGCTACAATTTTGGCTTGGTTAGTTGGATGAATAGCTAAACCCAATTCGTGCTTTCGGGGCTCTCCAATAAGATGAGTTGGCTGCTCATTAATTTGAGTTAGCTAGTATCCAAGAAGAAGTTCCAGTCTCACAGCTGCAGGCTGAGATGAATAGAGTAGAGAAGTTTTGGATGGGTCGCAAGTTAATGTTTATACTATTTCCTTAGTTGGGATATGTCTGACTAAGACCCAAAATGATACTTTGTTAATATTTTCATTTCTAGTTAAGTGATTGTAAATAAATGAATTTTCATTCTCTGTCAAATGGATATAATCGGTTTAAGTGAATACAAATATACTTTGTTTCATGAATATATATATATATATATATATATATATATATATATATATATATATATTAAAAAAAGGAGCATAAGCGGCTCCTATCAAGTTACTGATGCAAAGCTGAGTACACAGTGGGGGAGGAGAGAAAAGACCCAAGCTCAGAGGGTATCCTCCCTCAATACAACTCACACCTAACAGAAAAGAAAGTCAGACCCAAAAGGTAAACCCCTTCTTAAAAAAAAAGACAAAAGTAACCTTTTACAAGTATAGGAGTAAGGTGTCTGAAAAGAAAACAAAAAGAGAATCCCAGGGCAGCAAATGGCTTGGAGGCTGCACCAGAAAAATCACAAGTCCCAACAGCATTTATGAATAAGATAACCAATAAAGTCATCAGGTCTCCAATTTGAGGTGGGGGGCAGGAAGATTGTCACCCCCAATGAGGACTTTCAGGAGAGGTGGGGTGGTGGAAACAATCACATAAGAGGTGGCTGAGCCAAGTCTCGCTAGCCAGTCAGCAGGTTTGTTCCCTTCTGTGTAGACGAATTAGAAGCTGACATGAAGTTGAGACTGTAGGATATGGATTTTCTGTAGCCACTGAGAGTGATGCCAAGGAGGGAGCAATAAGAATTAAGCAATTGGATCACCAGCTGAGAGTCCCCTTCCACAACAATAGAGGTCCACTGGACTCTCAAAGCAATCTGAAGGGCCCAGTACACAACAATGAGTTCAGCCTCCAAGGCATTAGCAGCTAAGGCGGGGGAATGAAAGAACAGTAAACAAGTCCCCAAGTGGTTCCTGAAGAGACCCCCAATGCCAGCATCCCCTTGCCTAAAACTGCCATCAGTATTAAACTTGATGAAAGGGAGGCAAGGGGGGTGCCAAAACACCAGGCTAATTTTGGGAGGAGAAAAATTATGACTGGCAGGGAGAGAGCAGATGTTAGGGAACTTGTTAAACATGATGAGTTTGTGTATGTAAGAGAGGCAGTTTTTGGCTACATCATGCTCACTAAGTAAAATACCATCAAAGGTAGCTTTGTTTCTAGCCATCCAGATGAACCAGGCTGTGATGAATGGGGTAGCCCCAATCCCCAAGTGATCCCAGTCTGCCCAGCAGGAGGAGATTCTATCCCAATTCAGGTGCTGGGGGTTAATATTGAGGGGCTCCAACAGTTTACTCCAAACTAGCTGAGAGAATCTGCAATTGAAAAACAGATGGGGGGTTGAATCTTCAGCCATCCAGCAAAGTCTATAGCAGGAGGGGCCCCTAAGACCCTTTAGTTTTAGTATGTCATTAGTGGGGAGGAGTTTCGTAAGGACTCTCTAAGAGAAAAAGTTCATTGAGGGGGATAGAAATTTATTCCAGGGGGTATCCCCCCAAGGGATTGGTTCCCACTGGTATAACTTGGCATAGATGGATTTGGACAGATTCTGGTGGAGAGTGGTGCTCCACACAATGGTGTCCTTCTTCAGTCTATCAAATTGGATGGTGGCTACCTGATTGGCTGAAGGGGCTTGCAAGATATTAAGAAGAGTTGGGAGTGACCAATTGTCCCCCTCCCAGCAATTAGCAACCTTAAAGTTCAAATTGGGGTTGGTGTTACAAGGGTGGAGACAGTCAGTGGGGAACTAGTGGTCAAGCCAAAAAGACTTAGCTCCCCAGAGCTTGGAGTCCCCCTACTTCCTTGAGACTTGAGAGGGGTGAGAGTATTTACAATATTTACCAGAAATGAACTTGGGCCAAAGTGAATCCTGTGATCTAAATTTGATCCAAAACTTGTAGAGGTTCACCTGTATAATCTGATTGAGGCTTTTGAACCTCAGACCACCTGCCTAGATGGGTTTAGCAACTTTGTGCCAGGAAGCCCAGTGAATTTGTTTCCTTTGACCAGCACACAGGAAATGGTTGAAAGCTCTTTCAAACATAATTTGGGTACTCTTCTTCATAGTAGTCATTGGCATTACATATGAAGGAAGATTAGTGAGGATACTCTTGAGAATGGTAAGCCTGCCTCCATTAGACAAATAGATGTGTGACCAATTTACTAGGTAAGTGCTGATTTTTTTAAGTACCTCATCAAAATGACTTTGCTTAGTTCTACCAATATTAAGCTGCACACCAAGATACTTCACTGGTAGCTGGGTGCTAGAAAAGCCAGTATAGTCAAGGATCCATTGTTTCACCACCTGTAAAATCTTTTGGGGAAAAGGAGTTGGCTTTTGGTGGGATTGAAGAGCATGCCGGATTGAGTTTGAAATGACTGCAAGCACTTAGTAATATGCTTCACAACATTTTTAGTAGCATTTGAAAAAATCATGACATCATCAGCATAGATTAAGTGGGAGATAAGGATATTAGATTTGTGGTGATAGCTAATGGAATTATGGGAAGCAAAGGTGCGATTAAGTAGTCTGGAGAAATAATCCATGGCTAGAATGAACAAGGTGGGAGATAAGGGGTCCCCTTGTTTGAGACCCCTAGTAGTAGTAAAGTATCCTCAATAGGATCCATTAAGGAGGATGGAGTGTACATTTGCTGTGAGCCTTCTTTGAATCAGGTTGCAAAAGTTACTGTTAAAGCCCCTGGAAGCAAGGATCTCTAAGAGGAAATCCCAGTTGATAGTATCATAGGCTTTTTTGATGTCAAGCTTGTAGATGAGATTACCACCTCTGTAGTGTTTATTCAAATCAAGTAACATCTATTGGGCTAGGAGGATATTATCAGATATTGATCTGCCTTTAACAAATGTTGTTTAATTAAGACTGATTAACTTACCCAGAAGTGGTTGATGTCTGTTGACTATAATTTTACTGATAGTCTTGCTAATGACAGAGGTAAGGTAAATGGGTCTGAAATGGTCCCAGCTAGTGTGGATAGTATCCTTAGGGATACAAACAAAGTTAGATGAATGGAAATAATGAGGGATGTCCCCACCTTGGAAGAAGTAAGTAATGGCCTCAATGACTTCATGTTTGATGACAGCCCAAGCCTTTTTATAGAAATCAGAAGTAAACCCATCCGGACCAGCAGTTTTGGAGCTGTCAATGGACTTGAGTGCATTCCAGATCTCAGTTTCAGAGGGGGCGTTGGTAAGGACCATGCTATTGATGTAGTGATAGTTGTCTTGAAAGTAATCAGGGTTGATAGAGGCCCTATCCACAGGAGACTGATCCACTAATCTTTGAAAATATTGGGTGCCACTTTTGCCAATTTCCAGGTTATTGTAGGTCCACTCCCCATTATCCTTATTAATGTTGTGAATGGTCTTACACTTCCTTCTATATTGTAAGTAAGCATGGAAATATTTTGTGTTCCTGTCCCCTTTAGTAAAGTGATCAAGTGAAGCCTTTTGCTTCAGGAAAATATCCTATATTTCAATGGAATGCATAAGTTTGGCTTCATCAGCAATGAGTTGAGTTGTCAAGGCTCTCCCAGACTGAACCTGTCCCTCAAGTGCCTGTACTTCCTTCTCTACCTCTTCCACAGTAGAAAATACATGTCCAAACTCCTGCCAACCCCATCTTTTAAATTATTTGCTAGTTTTCAGGTGGAGAATACATAGTTTAATCCAGGGATCCTGATGGGAGACACCCCTCCAAAAGGTCTGTCATGAACTGGAGGAAATTGGGATGAGTAGACCAAATGTTCTGATACTTGAAGGGGGGGCTGAACATATTATTTGAAGGGGCTGAGATGGTAAGGAGAAGGGGTCTATGATCAGAGCAGACAAGAGATAAATGAGTAACATAAGTATATAGAAATTGGGATTGCCAGGGGCCATTAACTAGAAATCTGTCTAGCCTTTCCCAAGTGAGCTTTCTTTTCCAAGTAGGGGGGGGGGGGCTAAACCCCAAATTAAAGAGACCATCTGAGAAGATATTGTCACAAAAGGTAGTCATGGTCTTTAAATTGGGAGTTCTGCAACCCATCTTTTCTGCAAGAGTGGAGATGCAGTTGAAATCACCTCCCACAATCCAGGGGGAGGTCATGCTGCGGCTGATGAAGTGAACTTGTTCCCAAAGATTGATTCTGTCTGCAGTCCTACGACTGGCATAAACAAAGGTAGAAAAAACAGTGTGTCCAGCAAGCTGGAGTGAAAGATGAACCAACTGTTGGTGATCTATCAGGATAAACCAGCACACCTCCTTTCTATAGAAAATCTAGATCTTGTTATTAGAGTTAGTAAAATGAAAAAAACTTGTGAGTTTGCTGATAATTCTAGTTGGATTCTGGTGAACCAAAGGTTCTAAGATAGAAAAGCAACAAAGGGAATGTTTTTTACTTAAGTATAAAAGTCTTTTTAAGGATAGAGGGTGAGCCACACCTCTAATATTCCAACAGAGTAGGTTTATCATGGGGAATTGGGGGGGAGAGGGATGTGTGGGAGATTGATCTGGTTCTACCCCTAGTGAAAGGGGGGAGGTCTCAGGTGCCAATTTGGATGTTGAACTGGTGAGTTTTTGGGTTTCAGATTTGTGTTTCTTCTTTTTTTAGCTGTCTAGATCTCCCAAGTGTTACCCATAGAGTGTTGTAACTCTTCAGTGGGAAGGGCCTGAGGGATGCCAGTTTGCTCAATCAAAGGTAAATGTTCTATAGTTGATTCTGAAATGGGGTTGGGGACAATATCTGCTTATTTCTGAGGAGTGTTGATTTTGGTGTGATACCTTGCCTAAGAGGTGGCATTCAGCTTCTAGGCAGGGAAGTTAACTCTTCTTTCATTTGTTATTTTCCACAGTCCTCTTCCATAAGTCAAAGCTGATATATTTTCATCCAATTCTTCCATTTTAGGATTATAAATAGACCAAAAGCATAATGTAGTAGGTGGCAGTAGGTAAAACTCTCTAATTACCTCCGCAGTGAAATGAACTAACTACCCTCGAACCAACGTGAAATTTTCTTTTGCCTCAGTGAGGTTTACATAAAACTCCCTACATAAATAATATCTTCGTCAGAGAAACAACAAAATATTTCCCAAATTCTTCTAACGATCATATCATCTATCTCATCCCTGGGCTTTCAAAGCATCGGTTCTGAATTAATTTACGTGATAGTAGTGCCTGCACGTAATGATCCAAAGCCTTCAAACTCACAAATTTTTCTGAATAAAAGGTGGTTCTTCCCTTGCTGCTTTTTTTTGGTGCCATTTCTAAAATTTTCATATAAATTACCATAAATTTCAAAATTAAGCTAAAATCACTGAACTCAACTTCTAAATGCTTAAACTACTAAATCTAAGTAATTTCCAAAGCTGTTTCTTAAATTTTTACCCTGAATAGTAAATTTTGGATTTCACCACAATGCTCTTCAAATACAATGTGAAAATAAAAAATTTTTACATAAGAATAATGCTCTTACCTTAAGAAGGCCAATTCTAGCAAATTTGGCTTAAAACAACTCAAAAATCATGAAGTAGTAGATGCCCTAACTCTCTCGATCGTGAACTCAGAATGAGGAAGATGACAGGAAGGAGAAAAATGGCTATTTTTTGGGTTTTTAACATCTTACAAACTAGTTTTCGTGAATCAACGCCTAAGAGTGAAATTTTGGCACTTAGCTACGAAGCAATAGCGCATAAGCGCCAGGTCTGAGCACTTACCCACGAATTCCCTAATTTTGATGTTTTCGCTAAATGCACTTTTAAGCTCATTTGATCAACCCTAAATGGTCTTAATAAGTATATCTTTTTCTTGTAGTCTTCTTATACTCCAAAATCACGCATTACAAAAATAGATTCATCACAAGATTCACACAAAAATCCACTTCATTAACAACGAACAAATAAGTACAAAATACAAATCTTCAATTCAAGATTCTTGGATAAGAGTTCATCTTTACTCACACTTTAACACATTAAACAAGAACACAAATTAACACATAAGACACAACAAACTTATAACACAAACAATACATAAAACACAAAAACACTAAAAACTAAACATGACTGATTAATAGTACGACTTAAGAACTTAATTCCCTTCCCTATTAGGTGGAACATATCCAAAACCGCCATTAGTTCTTCTGAACCATTTGGTATATAAATTTGATAAACAGGTGATGGCTGAAAACTCTTACTGAATCTTCTTCTATACAATTATTCTTCAAAAACATCATTTTATTTGCCTCTTAATTATAACTAGAATGTCTAAATTACATCTATAATTGTCATCCAATATGCACTAAATGTGCATTAGTTTCATATCGCTTTACTTCGATTGAAGCCACCTTAGCCACGATCTATGCAATCTTCTCTGCTATTCCTTGAATACCAACATCTAGAAATCCATTCTATAACTCTTGTACACTCTCACAAATAAATTTCTTGTTGTTCGCTTCCTCTTTCTTCTTAATTTCACTCTCCCAAAATTTAAACTCTTCCCAGAAACTTTTAGGATGAAAACTTGGAATTGGGTGAATATATCTTCATCTGGTTCCTATTTACAGATATTAGAAGCACTAAAACTGACCTCCCACTTTAACAAACCATCAAATAATGTTCCATACAACTTCCCCACGATTAGCACTTCTGGAACCTCATTTTTTATGCTATTCATAACTCCTGCGCCTAAGCCCCAACTGCTGGCGCTTAGCCACCAATGCTCCTTTTAGCTTTGGTCTGCTAAACTCCAAATAATCATTCTAACTCATTCAAGTTATCAATTAAGGTCTCGTCAATATAAACTAACATAGTATAATCAAAATACTATCACATAATTATTACTTCAAACCAAACAACAAAACACACAAAATTAACTCAAATCAAAGCACACCGATTACTATGGGTTGCCTTCCACAAAACGCTTGGTTTTACGTCATCAGCCCAACATACTCAGCGCTTATTCTAGGTGACCTAACATCATATTTTCTTCATGCTTAAGTTGATCCACTAAGAAATATGGTTTTATTCTATGGCCATCACTTTCTATATTTTCTCAGTTTTAGAATCTTTTATATCCATAGCTCCGTAGGGATAGAATTTTACTACAATAAATGAGCCCATTAATACACCTAAAAATGTACTAATTTTTATTCCATAATTTATAATTATATTGCACTTTAAAGGTACGTTTTCTTGTGTTTTTGGTTGTAGGTGCATATAATTGAAGAATTTGGAGTAATTTGAGCAAAAGGAATATACCTGGATAAAATGAGTCAAACCGGAGCATACCTAGATAAAACGGGTTGAATTGGACACTTATGTACCTGTGTCTGGCGCTTAAGCTCCAAATTTGGCACTTATCCTCCAGACACTGGTGCTTAAGCGCCAACCCAACGGCGCTTAGGCGCCAATGACGGTTTTGGGCGTAATTTCTTCAATATAACTCGGATTGTGACGATTTTTGATGCGTTGCGAAGCTTATTTCGTGGGGCATTCATTGGAAATGATAAAATGGACTTTCTAGAAGAAGTGGGGGCGGTTATGAGGAGTTATTATTGAAGAGATGTGTCTTTTGGATTGAAGAGGCACTTCAGGCCCCTTATGGAAGATTCATTGAACCTAGACTATTTTAAAGAGGCACTTAAGCATCTCTTGGGATATTGCAAATATGGATTTAAGATATTTTAAGAGATATCTTGAAATCTCTTAAATCTTGAGAGGAAGAAGATTTAGAGAAGGTAGAGGAACTATTAGAAGAGGAGAAGAAGGCCGAGAAGAAGGACTTGGGCGTGAGCCCCATGTAGGGCGACAACGTGAGAGAGAAAGAGAGTGTGAGAATTTCTTCTTTTTTTTCACTTTGTTCTTGGAGTAGATTGCATGGAGATTGTTTTTTCTATACAAGGAGAGTTTGATTTTCATCATAGATAAGTATTTTCATTGTATTTTGATTTGAATTTAGTAGTTTGTTTGTATGGTTTCAAAGACTTGTGCAATGAAAAGTTCTTGCTGTTTCTCCATGTATAGTGAGTAGTTTTCTTTACTCTTCCCTCTTACAATGAATTAGTATGCATGTGTAGGATATAGAACTGAGTAGAGTGAGAATATATTGTGATGATTTTACTTTGTTCTTCGTTTACATGTTAACTTAATCAACTTGCATGTTAAAATATGTTGTGAGAACATGTAAGAACCAATGCGGTATTGTCTAAGTCAACTATTGGTAAGAATCACATGAGATTATATGGATGAGAATGTAGTCCATATAATTGAGTGAAAATGAAAAGGGAGATATGCATGTTTAAGAGGTGTAGAATTAGAGGACTTTAGGGTGACAGACTAGAGCAACTAATTTGGTTTGATGTGAAAAGTTTTATTATGAGATGTTAGCCCCCAGGTGGAGGGAGAAACGGGAACTCTAGAGAGAGAGCTAGTATCTTCCCTGCCTAACCCATCTATAATATTTCAAATCATTAAGTTAATCTATGTTCTTTATAGAACAAAGTATATGTAAAGAATATAATTGCTTCTATTTGTTACAATCTCTCTCGCTACTTGTTTTACTTTTACACATGTCAATAATTTCATTGTACGAGGAAGAGTAATTTTAATATATTAAACTCCACTTTTCTGTTTTTCACTAAGTATTTTAGTTTAGTAGTAGAAGTAGTATTTTAGTGATAATTGTAGGATTTAACCAAAACCAAACTTTTATCGAGTTTCAAAGCTAGGGCATGTTATTATAGACTAGAACTTCTCTTGAAAGCCAGTGTGATTAACCATGATCTCCATGGGATTGATATTCGGTGCTTAATTAGAAAGTTCTATATTACTTGATAACGATACGTATACTTGTGTAGAATCCCTTTAAAGATATCAATTAAACTCTCATTTGCATAGGCATTAAGTTTTTGGCATCGTTGTAAAGAAAGAGATATAATTAAAAGGAAATAAAAAGATAAAAAATGTAAGCATAAATATTTCATGTTTTTAGCACCAGTGCCGGGGATCGCAATAGTTGATCTTGACTTTTAGGAGGATTTTGGTTGAAGTATTTAGTCTTAGGCTTGGAAAACTGTAGTGTCATAAAAACTGCTTTTGTGTGAATAAGTCTTTTTTGTATGAAAATGTTTTGTAAAAAAACTGTTTGTGTGAAAAAAAAAAGTGTTTGTGAAAATATTTTCTTGTGTTGAAATTATTTTTTGTTTAATTGCTAATGTATTGTATGTTGTGTTATGTATGCGAACTAAAGGATCTGCAGGACTTGTTCCTTATGATCCTGGGTTAGAAAAAAAAGAAAAAAATAAAAAAACAAAAAGGACTTAAAAAATTAGAAACAGAAATGGATAATAATTTGGAAAATCATCATAAATTATTGAGGGATTATGTAAATCCTATGATAGGTGAAATTCACTTAAGTATATAAAATACTAGCGTAGAAGCTGACTCGTTTGAAATAAATTCAGAGATTATCCAAGTGGTGCTGAACTATCAGTTTAGGGGAACTCATTTAGAGGATCCCTATTTACACTTATCATATTTTCTAGAACTTTGTGCTAAATTTTTTTATAACGGCATGTCAGAAGATGCTGTTAGACTAATGCTTTTTCCTTTCTCACTAAAGGATAATGCTAAAATGTGGTTATACTCATTAGCACCTGGCTCTATTAAAAATTAGGAGTTAACTCAGAAATTTCTAGCTAAGTATTTTCCACCTTCAAGGAGTACTAAACTTTTAAACAATGTTATCTTATTTTGTCAGTATGAAGGGGAATCACTATACGAAGTCTAGGAAAGATTTAAGGAAACACCATGCTCTGCTTTATTGGTTAATCATTCAAACTTTTTATAATGGGTTAGTAGGATCCCATAGGTTCATAATTGATGCTGCTACTGGTGAATGGTTAATGTCAAAACCATATGATGAAGCATATGATGAATTTCAATGGCCCTCTGTAAGGGTAAATCCTAAAAAGTAGCCAGTGTTCATGATACAAATGCTATTGCAATTCTTTCATCTCAGGTTGCTGCAATATCAAGAAAGTTGGACCAATTTGGAATGAACCAGCCTCAATTTACTCAAGTAAGTGAGGAAAGTTCATTAGGGCCTATGACTGATTCTAAATTATCATATGAGACTTTAAATACCATAAAAAAACCGTATTCTAACTTTTGCAACCCAGGTTGGAAGAACCATCATAATTTTAACCGGAATCATACTACTGGGGGTGGAAACCAACAATGGGAAAATAATCATGCAAATCCTAATGGAAGTTAGAATAATCAGGGGAATCCAAACTATAGACCTTCATATCCATTGTACTATAACAATGATCAACAATTTGAGGATAAGAAGATGTCTATAGAAGAAGTGGTATTGCAAATGGGAAACCAGATGGAAAGTCAAAATGCTGCAATTAGAAACATAGAGAATTAACTGGGATAAATTGCTAATTCACAGGGCAATAGACCCCAAGGAACACTTCCTAGCAACATTGAGATCAATCTTAAAGAGAACAATAATGAACAAGTAGAAGCTGTCCGATTAAGAAGTGGAAGAGAGATAGAGGATGTGGTTAGAAAAAAGAAAGAAGTTGTGAGAGAATCAAAGGAAACTAAAAGACCCGGAGAACTTGTTTCTAATGATCTGGAAAAATTAATATCTCCAACTAAAATCAATTTAGAAAGACCACCACCTTCATTTTCTTAAAGACTTAGACAGCATGAGTTGGATAAACAATTTTCAAAATTCTTGAAAGTACTTAAGAAGTTAACGATAAAAATTCCATTCACTGAAGCTTTGGAATAGATGCCAAGTTATGTAAAGTTTATGAAGGAGATATTAAAAAAGAAAAGGAAATTTGGGGATTACGAGACAGTTACATTAAGTGAGGAGTGTAGCGCTATACTTCAAAAAAGTTTCCTTAGAAACTTAATGATCCCTGTAGCTTTACAAGGCCTTGTGCAATTGGAGAAAAAATATGTGGAAAAGCTTTATGTGATTTAGGAGTGAACATTAATGTGATGCCTCTATCTATATTTAGAAGGTTAGGTTTAGCTAATATTTCTCCCACTACTATAACCCTTCAGTTAGCTGATCGATATATAATTTATCCAAAAGGGGTTATAGAAGATGCACTTGTTAAAGTTGATAATTTTATCTTTCATTTGGACTTTATTGTATTAGATATGGAGGAAGATAAAGATAATCAAACTATTTTGGGGAGTCCTTTCCTTGTTACTGGACAATCTATGATAGATGTGCAAAAAGGAGAGTTGACTTTGAATATTAATAATCAGGAAGTAATTTTTGATGTATTAAAGACTATGAAATATCCAACTGAGAGAAAAGATGATGATTATTTTTGGATGGATAAAATTGATTATCTAAGTAAAGATCATTTCCAAAAGAGTTTTGAGAGTAAGTTAACAGATAAGATCGAAATGGACTTTCATGATGAGTTGAAAATGTTGTTTAAAGAAGACTGTATGTATATTCAGGAGAGGTGTAAAATGATGGACATTATCGGAAATAGTAAACTTTTTATTCCATCTGTTGAAAAATCTCATGAATATAAGATGAATGTACCCCATACAATTTTAAAGCCTACCTATTTAAGGAATTCATCTACACCACCAGTCTTATATCTTCAGATTTGACTCAATCACAAGAAGAAATTAAATTGAATTATGAAAATGATTAAGTTATCGAATTAAGACTTGAAAGAGAATTTGAGGATATATTTCACAAGAACTTTGAGTTGATAAAAGAGGATAGGATTTTGAAAGACCATTAGAAGATAACATGAGACCGAGGAATATCCCAGAAGAATTTGATCCAGAATCTGAATTATCTAGCGAGAATCCTATCCAGAATTTGGGAGATCTTGAAGTATCTTATAGAGATCCATTTATTATAAGTTTCAAGGAAGATATTAATATGCAAATTGAGAAAATCATTAGAAGAATATTGGATCTTGAAAGAAATATGTGGAACAATGATATGAATCAATCTAAAAGCAAGAGATGAAAGAAAAATTACAATTTGAGGATGTTGTAGGAATCCCTGGATCTGAAAAAGATTAGGCAATTAATTAAGGATTACTTAAATGGAATTTTGATCCAGGAGGAATCATTTGTCGGGCTGGCGACATTAAACCTAGTGCTTTATGGGAGGCAACCCATAGATATTAGTGTGGTTTAATTTAGTGTGCTTGAGAGTTATGATTGTTAGTGTTTTATTATGTTTGCATTGATTGATCAAATTGATTGATGTTTAATTGATGTTTGATGTGTAAGAGTAATTTGGGTTAATGTTGTGGGTTATGCCTTGGTCTTAACTAAATTTGTTTATGACTTCTAGTTGAAGCAGACTAACGAGTCTGTTACGACTTAGTTCTCAACCGGAGCTGAGCATTACCTTGAAGCATGTAGAGTTTGGACTTGGACCACTCCTTTTCAACTCTATTGCTTCCTTTATCTGACTTTTTTTTTACCGAGGAAGCTCATGAACTTACTTAGTTAACAACATCTTGATGAACTGCACTACTTTTATTTACCAGATTGCGTACACCTTAGACTTAGAGTAAACCTGAAATTGGAAACACATGAGTTTTTATAATAGGGAAATTCTGGTCCATGGGAGATGACCATATAAAAAATTTTATAATACACCCACGTTATTAGTGTAGTATCTTCCGTTAGAAACTGAAAGTATGGAGGGGAAATGTGAGTAAAAGGGAGATCAAATTAACCTTAGTTATTGTTTGTTTATGAAATCTGTTAGTCTATGTATTGGAGTTTGTGTGTGTATGTTTATGAGTCAAGTTGAATGAGTCTTTGGAGACAAAAAAATTTATCTTAATATTTTAAACTTGTTGCATTTAGCAATTCCTTTAAAAAGTTTAAAATGTGTTCCGGTTTAATCTTCAGTTTGTACCTGTTCTACTATTTAAAATTCCTTTATAGTGTTATGTCAAACATGTTTAGGCTAGATTTACTTTCTACTGCAATATTCTACCATGTTATATTTCTTGATATTTTTGTAGGATGTGTAGTAAAATGTAAAAGTGATCTTTCCGTGCTACATATTTTTTTACTTCATTGTTACACAAGTTTGAGCTTAAGTTTGGGGGGGGGGGAATGAAAATTGTTTCAAATTTAAACCTTACTTGATTTCAAAAGTACTACATATAAATTTGTATTTTATTTCTAATGATTATTGTTATGTGGAGTCATCTTAAAAATGTTAAAATTTTAAGTATTTAAATGGAGTAGAAAAACTTAGTAGATATTTTTAGTGAAAAGGGTGAACCTAGAGTTAAGGATATTTAGTGGAGAATATGAGAAAATGAATAACTATCTTTAGTAGGAAGAAATGTATTTTTGGAAAATTAAGGATTCTTAGAATTTTATTTTCAAACATGTAAGGCTCTTTTAGAAAGTATTTAAAAAAATATATGTATATCTATTTTAAGTAAAGGAAAGTAATAAGTTTTAAATTTAGAGGAGGATAGTGGAATTCAAAATTATTTAAGGACTTCTCCAGATATAGTAATCCTCACATATAAAAAAAATAAAAAAGAAAGGAAAAAAAAGGATAAATAAGATCCAAAAAAAAAGTGAGGAGAAGCTTGAGGAGAGGTCCTAATCAAAAATTAGTTTCACTTGAGTCTTTCTATAGTAAAGAACTTAGAACAATCCTAAGCTTGCTTTTTATACATATATTAGTTAAATAATTTTTAAGAGAGTTCTTAAATCGAGGAAGTAAAGTTCATAGGATCCAAAGTTTGAAAAATCTGCATATTTTTTGAATTAGATAGGAAAACAAATTTCGAAGTTTGATGACAAAAATTTTAGAACCTGGGCTAGTCTAATTCACTAGAAGGTATTCTAAGTTGAACTATCACATTTTTAGTATAAAATTCTAATAATTCTAAAGGGTGACCCATTAACTCTAATCTTAAAAAATTATTTTAAAAGTGTATTATTACTTGAGTACAAGTAATATTTAAGTTTGGGGATTTTGATAAATCTAAAGATGTGCTACTTTTTATGCCATATTTTATAATGATATTGCACTTTAAAGGTATTTTTTCTTGTGTTTTGGGTTCTAGGTGCATAAACTTGAAGAATTTGGAGTAATTCGAGCAAAAGGATCAAAAAGGGGCTAAAATGGAGCATACCGGAGCAAAACGGGTCAAACTGGAGCATGGTGGAATTGGACACTTATGTACCTGTGTTTGGCACTTAAGCCCCAAATTTTGTGCTTAGCCACCAGACACTGGTGCTTAAGCGCCAACCCAACGGCGCTTAGGCGCATGTGACGGTTTTGGGCGTAATTTGTTCAATATAACTTGGATTTTGATGATTTTTGATGCATCGCGAAGCTGATTTCGAGAGAAATTCATTGGAAATGATAAAATGGACTTTCTAGAAGATTTGGGGGCGGTTATGATGAGTTATTATTGAAGAGATGTGTCTTTTGGATTGAAGAGGCACTTGAGGCACCCTTTGGAAGATTCATTGAACCTGGACTATTTTGAAGAGGCACTAAAACATCTCTTGGGATATTATAAATATGGATTTGAGATATTTTAAGAGCTTTCTTAAAATCTCTTAAATCTTGAGAAGAAGAAGATTTAGAGAAGGGAGAGGAACTATTAGAAGAGGAAAAGAAGGCCGGGAAGAAGAAGACTTTGGCGTGAGCCCCAAGTGGGGCGACAAGGTGAGAGAGAAAAAGATAGTATGAGAATTTCTTCTTTTCTTTTCACTTTGTTCTTGGAGAGGATTGCAAGGAGATTGATTTTTCTATACAAGGAGAGTTTGATTTTCATAAGAGATAAGTATTTTCATTGTATTTTAATTGAAATTTAGTAGTTTGTTTGTATGGTTTCAAAGACTTGTTCAATGAAAAGTTCTTGTTGTTTCTCCATGTGTAATGAGTAGTTTTCTTTACTCTTACCTAATAAAATGAATTAGTATGCTTGTGTAGGATATATAATTGAGTAGAGTGAGAATATATTATGACAATTTTACTTTATTCTTCATTTACATGTAAACTTGATCAACTTGCATGTTAAAATCTGTTGCGAGAACATGTAAGAACCAATGCGGTATTCTCTCAGTCAACTATTGGTAAGAATCACATGAGATTATATGGGTGAGAATGTAGTCCTTATAATTGAGTGCAAATAAAAAGGAAGATATGCATCTTTAAGAGGTGTAGAACTAGAGGACTTTAGGGTGAGAGACTAAAGCCCCTAATTTGGTTTGATGTGAAAAGTTTTATTATGAGGTGTTAGCTCCTAGGTGGAGGGAGAAGAGGGAACTCTAGAGTGAGAGCTAATATCTTCCCTGCCTAAACCATCTACAAGATTTCAAATCATCAAATTAACATATGGTTTTTATAGAACCAAGTAAGGGTAAGGAATATAATTGCTCCTATTTTTCACAATCTCTCTCGCTACTTACTTTACTTTTACACATGTCACTAATTTCATTGTATGAGGAAGAGTACTTTTAATATATTAGACTCCACTTTTCTGATTTTCACTAAGTATTTTAGTTTTGTAGTAGAAGTAGTATTTTAGTGATAATTGTATGATTTAATCAAAACCAAAATTTTATCAAACTTCCAAGCTAGGGCTTGTTATTATAGACTAGAACTTCTCTTGAAAGCTAGTGTGATTAAGCACGATCTCCGTAGTATCGATCTTCGGGGCTTAATCAGAAAGCTCTATATTACTTGATAATGATACATATACTTGTGTAGAATCCCTTTAAAGATATCAATTAAACTCTTATTTGCATCGACATCAAGTTTTTGGCATCATTGTAAAGAAGGAGATATAATTGAAAGGAAATATAAAGTATAAAAAATGTAAGCATAAATAACTGGGATCACCCATCCTCCTGGTCTTATGTTTTCCAGCAAATAATCTTAATCTATATTATATAGCAAAACTTATTGTCCTGACTCAATATTTGTAATTAGAATCCTATGATCATGCCACATCTTCATCTTTTTTTTATATAACTTTACACTTCATATGATTTATTCCTTATCTCTTCAAGCTCATTTAATTGCAATAATATTTTCTCACCAGCATATATGGGGACATTCTTATAGGAGTTTTATATGCAGTCCTATAGGCCCACAAAGCATAATCTAGTTTGATTGACCAATCCTTTTTTTTTATTAACAGATTTTTTGAAAATTCTTTTAGTTTTACAATTGGATAAATCAACCAAACCACTTGTCTGAGGATGATAAACAATATCAATTTTATGGTTGATATGATATTTCTTTACTAATTTTTCCATAATTACATTTCTAAAATGACTTCCACCAATAGTTATGATTACTCATGACATTCCAAATCTACAAAATATGTTCTTTATTAAAAATTTTGCAACACTTCGAGCAACACTTCGAGGAAAAGTAACAACTTTTATCCATTTAGATACATAGTTGACCCGACCCGCAATAATGCAGTAATATTTGCTTCTAAAAGATGGCCAAAAACTTGATTTAATTTATTAATAGTGGCTAGTGTATAAAAATTAAAATGTTGTAAAATTAGAAAACATTTTACACACTAGGGGTACTACGCAAGTATACGTATCGTTTCAAGTAATATAGGGCTTTGAAAGAAAGACCCCAGTATCGATCCGATGAGAAAAAAATATATTAATAAATTTTCTAAATATTATATTTCAAAAATCTTTTTGTATTTTACTATTAATTTACTAGATGCAAATAAAGAAAGCAATAATAAGACAATGATTTTATGAAAACTATATAAAATAAACAACTTCCTGCCCTTCAATTAATCTAAGATTTTTAAGATAATTTAATATTCGTTGGAGAAGTTGATTTATGGTATTGTGCCAAATAGAAGCATTCCTATTCTTTACCCTTTGATCCAGACGCAAAGAACATTGGCTAATTTACAGATCAAGTCCGGATGTATTGTTAGTAGAATGGGTTAATCTAGACTCACACTTCTAGATGTCCAAGGGTGGCTATGGTCAGCCCTACTAGTGACCCTTTCCTAATCTATAAATCAAATTATAAGAATTTAGTCTGTCACTCTAAAAACTTATCAATTCTACGCCCTTTAAATCTTATCTTCCTATTTATTTGCACTTCACCTTGAATAGCCCGCACATGGCCTTCGACTATCCAAGGATTCATGTGACATTTACAAGTTAAGAGTTTTTCTCCTTCTAGGTCTCAAAACTCTTCAACAAGTTTTAACAATTTAAATGGCCAATTTAAAAAGTAAAGTAAGATAAGGTAATAATGCCATCACAATGTTTTGAAAATATTTTGAATTTCAATTCTCCATCGAATCTTTTATTATCTTAATTATCTCTTCATAATTGAAAAGTAAGTAAACTAACTACCCAGAACACATTGAATATAAACAACAAAACATAATAAATAAACTTTGAATCAAATGAAAAATACTTATCTCAAATATTCCTTCTACAGATCTTCTGATTCCTACTGAATCCACAGTGTAATGAACTCCAGATGCAGCAACTTGAAAATAAACTCACTAAACTAAACAAAAGTGGCCCTAAATTTCTCTCTCTATTTCTCTCTCTAAGGTTGAGAGATCCTAAAGTAGATAAGAGAAAAGGGTTACAATGGGGGGCATGTTTTTCTGAAGAAATGGACTCCTATTTATAGGCTTCAAGGGTTGCCTTGAGGTACCTCTTCAAAACATGTCTGTCGGCATATTTTTAGGTTGTGTTGTATTTTTGAAAAAGGGGTCGCCTAACAGAAATTATCGGCGAATTTTAGATTTTAAATTTGATTTAAATATATATATATATATAATTTAGAAAGTAGCATTTGATTTTGAAAATAATTTTAAGTTTGAAAATTTTAAGATATGAAATCAAACCGATCTCACATCCCAAATAGTTTATATAAACGAGCACCGCACCACAAACCGTGTATTTATCCCGAAGAATAGACACACTGCTTGATAATGGGGCTCAATTAAATAAACTAAAAGATTTGTGACATCCGTTTGGTCTGCGAACCAATCTTATAAGCCGACAAGTTCCCCTGCTTAATATAAAGGAGTTAAGCAGGGTTTATATTACCTGGGTTCTTAAAGTTCCCTATAAGGGCAATCCCATATAGTTAATTACATTTTAAATGAAGTGAATCATTTAAGAAAACTCTCGATAATGATCAGTGGTTTTGCTCTCAAGAATTTCAAAGTTTAAGGTTTTCAAAGGATTGGATTTTTGAAATTTCGAAAGGGATTAGCTCAAATTTGGAACATTTATTTTCAGGAGTCTAAAGAAAGATAAGTAGGAGAAGCTGAGGATCCAAGAGGAATCTTGGCAACTTCCCAAACTATCCTATTGTTTGGCTCAGATTTAGGAAAATCCTAATATTCAATTTTTTGATCTTGCCAGTTTTAATTAATTAGGGCTTATGTTTATATGACAGAATCATACAAATAGCCTTGAAGATGTGAGGGTTTATGTCGTATCAGACGACTACCTCGGAATCCTAAGACCGGTTAGGGCTTAATTTACAAGGTAAATGCCTAACGAAGAGTTGAGGATTTATGTTGCACTGAGCAAACTACCTCGAAGTCCTATGGCTTAGTTATTTAATTCTAAGAAAGTTTTGTCGGAGTAGACTCGGGTTTCATTGATGACGATGGTCGCGCTGCCCACCATGCTCCGAGCTCCTTGTTGTTGTAGAGGTTTAGTTTTAGAAGTCATAAATCAGGAGATGAGAGAAGTGTTTTGTTTTAGAGAAAATCTTAAAGTCCAAGTGTTTTTAATATTTTAATTAAAATAAATCTTAAAGTTAATTAAACAGAACCGATTAAGATCCCACGGTTTCGTCATCCCGACACCGTTATTTTCATTGAATTCACTTAGTCCAGATGAATTTGCTAAACTCAACTGAATGAGTTCCACACTTTCATTTAGATCGGTGAAATCCCGTTAGCAACACGTAGGTTACATCATCCGAGGTATTCCCGATCATCCAACGAGACGTTTTAATTTAGTTGCAATTGTAGTTTTGTGTTCGTTTGTGATTAAATTTTGAGTTGTTTTATATTTTGAAATGTTGTGGCGGTGAATTTTATCTTGCAATGACTTTTAACTTAGTTTTGGTTTCAATTTTAGGGACTATCCTAAAGGTGTGGGTTTTCATGCAACGAGTTGTTTTATCATGCAAGAAAAGTAAAGTGCATCTGCAATAAAGTAAATTGCAGGGAAGTAAATTGCAAGAAAGTAAATTGCAATAAAATAAAAGCGTACTTGGAGAGTCTTCCCGTCATCCCAAGCTACACTTAAAACACAATTAGAATATTTAAGCAAGTTCCTAGGTAAAGCTAAGGGAAAGGTTATGGTTTTCTACCAAGTTCCTAATCCTATAGCTAGTCATTTCCTATGACGTCTAGGTTCTTTGTGTTTTTGTTTGAGGACGATTTTCTTCATCAAAGAACAATTAAATCCAATTGTTCTTATAAATATCCTATCATATTGAGGAAGTGCTTAAGAAGAATCTTAAACATCTTTTCAATATTTTTAGGATTGTTTTAAGTCCAAATGAATTTAATCATATAAATGAATCAATCGTCCGAGGTTTTCAAGTTTTGTTAACTTGCCAGTGAATTAAGACATTTGAATATCTTATGAGTGAAGTAAGCACTTCATTTAATGTTTCATTTAGGAGTTATAATAATCAAAGCTTTCAAGGGTAAATTAGTATTCAAATGATTTGATTTAAGTTAAAGGGTTTAAATTTGGAATAGTGTTCAAGTTGCTTTATATTTAATTTCTTTGATGTCTTAGGTGATGTTATATTTAATTCAATTTAATTTAATTGAGTTTTAATTTAACTTAATTTAATTTAATTTGATTTGATGTTTAATTAATTTGATTTGATTTAATTTAATTTAATTATTTAATTTAATTTAATTTAATTTAATTTAATTTAATTTAATTTAATTTAATTTAATTGTTTAATTTAAATTAATTTAATTATTTAATTTAATTTAATTTAATTTAATTTAATTGTTTAATTTAATTTAATTTAATTATTTAATTTAATTTTAATTTAATTTAATTTAATCCAATTTAATTTACTTAATTTAATTTAATTTTTAATTTAGTTTTATCTTTAATTTTAATTGAAATTTTTGAAAGAGTTTAATAATTTAATTTTAGTTTAATGATTAAGTCTTTTAATATTTTGAATTTGAATTATCATTTTAATTAAGAGTTGAATATTAATGAGATGATTAATTTAGGGATTTTTAAATTAAAGAATAAATCTCTTCCTAATAAATATACCTTATTTTAATAATTCCAATTTTATTATTCTTCCAAATTTAATCTATTATTTAATTAAAGTTTAATCATTTTAAAAATTGTTTAATGAGTTTCTACCCTTTAATTATTTAAATTTCAATCATCTAAATCAGATTAAGATCAAATATTTTACTTGTTGATTTTTTATTAACCTAAAGTTTTAATTAAGGGTTGAAAGTTTAATTACCATTTTACCCCTTAAGCTTAATAATTTCATAACTCACTAAATTGAACTTAAATGAACTTGAAATTTTTATGTGACTTCACTCATATGTCAATAAAGACATGAGAGGAGAAAATGTGATTTTTCTGTATTTAATTTATTTATATAATTATTTTTGGTGGAAAAATAGAGATTTTCAAGGAAAATTTGATAACATGACCAAAGGAAAGTTTCTGTCCTTAAGAAAATTAGGGGACATTCCTAATGACCAGAGAAGCACTTGGACCAATTTTGGTGATTTTTTGAATTATATTATTTTTATTATAATTATTTTGAGTTTTGGAGTGTTAATTAATTTAAAAATAAAATAAATGTTGAAAAATGGATTTTATATTTTTCAAAAATCTCTCTGATATCAAGGAAACCAGAGAAACAAATTTTGCAATTTTCTGATTTTCTATGATTTATTATAATTATTTTAGTGAAAATGCTAGAAAATACATTTTTTTTAATTTTAAAATTACCCTAGGGCTTTAAAATTCAATATCTCACTAAATAGACCTAAGAAAAATGTGGGATTTGTTCCTAAGTGATTAAAATTCAAAATGTGACATTTTGGTGAATTTTATTATTTTTGTGATTTTTATTATTTTTTTATTTTTTAATTATTAAAAATATTAAAATATTATTAAAAATCAACTTTTTTAGAAAATTGAAATTTTAATTTTCTTAGGTTTCCCTGATATCAGAGAGGCTCCAAAATCAATTTGGTGAATTTTTGAAAAGTATTTTAAAAGTTATGAATTTTTAAAGTTTAAAATGGCTAAGTGGCTTAATCAACCCAATTAGTGGGGCTAACCAAGTCCAATTGACCTCAAATTTTTATGGTGGATTCCTCTGATCCTAAAGGTCAGTGGAGAGTTGATTTCAAGTCAATTTGATGCCTGGTTAACTCTAATTAAATAAAGACCTATTTTGGGTGTTTAAGCCAATTAGGGTTGTTTTAAATGAACTAAGTCAAAACCTATTTTTCCTAGGGTTCTCTCGGTCATAAGGAACATTACCAAATTTTCCTAGAATTTATTTCACAACATGCTATTTACTGGAATTAAAATACTCAAAACGGTGACCCGAACTTGAAAAATCAAGAACTCTTCATAGGGATGGCTTCGACTTTGGAAAATTCAGGGAATGTTCCCAAATTCGGAGGCTTCAAAAGCCCTATGGTCTCATGCCATGGTGAATTGTATGCATGCATGGAGAATTAAAACAATGCAGAGAGTAAATAAATTATGAAAAATAAAATATTTGATGAAATTAAGTGATTTCTTTTCCACATTATTCTCCTCTCTTCACTGAGCAAGAGGGTATTTTTATTTTATTTTTCTCGATTTTTCTACACGGAGATATGAATTTTCGAAGTTTAGGGAATTAAATAAATCGGAAAATCCCTAATTTTCTACTTATCCGAGTCGGCCGCCAACGCATCCTCGGCGACTCCGAAAGCCACGCGGCGCGCTCCCATTCGACGCCGCCACTCGAGTCGCCAGCCGGGCCCCGCGGTTCTCGTACCGTCTCCCGGTCCGACGCCATCCGAGCCGTCCGTCCGCGCGTGTATTGAATGGACGCGCATCCGTTCATCATCCCCAAGTGTTCTCACCCGAGAGCCGTCCACACTAAATCCCTAAGATCTCACTCGATTCTCAATGGATTTTTACGTTCTTATACTCTATGGATTCGTCTTGAAGAGACGAACACATCTATACGGTTGACATGCATTGAAACTAAAGCATTTAAAATGGAGAATCTCCAGAAGCTCGGGATGAAGAGTTAGCTCATACCTTGGCTCAGAGAAGTGTGGCTTCAATCTGAGAGCTGTTTCACCTTCGATTGGGTCCCAGCAGGCTCCAGATGAAGTCTCCTGGTCTGGTGAAGGTGTAGAGCCAATCAATTTGGGAATTGGCTCACTATGGAGAAGTGTCCTGGTTTTGGGTGGAATTTCAACTCTGAAATCGAGCTTACGGAGGAGTAATGGCGGGGGGATTTCACCGGGGATCAAGTGCTCTAAGGGTGGAGGAGGGTCCGGAACAATTTTGGCAGTAGTTTTGGCAAGGTTTATGCTTCTCTCCTTTCATGGCCGAGAGGGGTGGAGTTTAAATAGAGCTGGTCGAGGGCCTCCTGTGGGGAGTTAGGGCTTCGGGATCGACCAAGCCTGCGGTGAGGAGAAGAACAGACCATGGTGACCACTAGGCATGGGGCGGCTCGGCAAGTGAGAATTTCAATGTTGGCTCACATGTGAGCTCTCGGCCATGGTGTTTTCCGGCGGCTCTAGTGGCCGGCCGGCCGAGCAATGGTCACCATCTTGGTCGAGTGGGTCGTGGCTGGGGTTTAGTGTAGGCAATTGGCAAATGCCATGTGTAAAGTGGTTGAATCAAAGTAGAATGGGGCATGGCTAGTTTTGAGTCTAAATGGGCTTGGTGCACCCTTCAAGGTGGCTTTGGATGCTGTGGGGGATCAAAGGGATCAGCTGGTTTGGCATGGAGAAGTCTCCATCCAAATATATTTGGATTAAATTTAAGTTTAGGTGAAACATGATTAAGGCTAATGAGCTTTAGGGATTAAGGAAAGCCCCCCTCTTCTTACCCAATATGGCATGGTGGAGTGTCCAAAGCTCTCATGGCTCACATGTGGCTCATGCATGGCTTCATGGCTCACCTTTGGCTTGGCAAAAAGTTTGGTCAATTTCATAAAAAGGATTTTAAGGATTTTGGATAATTTGGTGGAAATTTGGATGAAGCTTCATTTAGAAATATTTGATCATTGGTTTAGGACTTAGGGATGATTTTAATTGAAAGTATGATGAGGGGAAATGTCATATGGGCTTTGGAAGAATTTTTGGGGCTTTGGATTTGGTGGAAGCTGGGCTTTTAAAATGGTTTAAGGAATGGGCCCTTAAGTTTAAAAATGAATTTATGGATGGGAATTTTGTAAAGAGGTTGGGCCAAATAATTGTTGGGTTTAGCTCATAGATGTGTCATGAGTGATTTGAAACAAATTGGGGGTGATTTGGATTTGAATTGGGTTGAATTTGGGTTAGGTTCGGGCTTAGGTCAAAAATGGGCCTTTTAACCTCGGGTTGAGTTTGAGTGGGGTTTGGGTCTAAATTTTGGGCAAATCATGTTAGGGTTTTGTTTGTGGGAATGTTAAGGAAGATTTAGAAAAGATTTGAGGTTAATTGGAGTTGAATTGGGTGAGTTTGGGTTAAGTTTGGGTCATGGGTCCAAATCGGGCTTTAAGGCCAAAAGTGAGATTGGATCCAAATGTCAATCAAATTGGACTTGGATTTGGTCTAGATTGGTATTGAGAATGTTGAATTGAAGTTTAGAATTGAATTGGACCAGAATTTGGGTCAATTGGATAGGTTTGGTTTAACATTGGGTTCACTTTGGGTTAAAATGGGTCAATTTGGGGGTTTTGATAAAAGTAGGGTAAATTGAAAAAATTGGCCCATGGTGTAGTTGGACAAAATGAAATTGGGAATATTTAGGATTTTCTGGAATTTTCTGGGAATTTTCTGAATTTTTTGATTTTTAGGCCAAGAAGGGTATTTTGGGTATTTGGAGGGTATTGGGGGGTATTTTTGGAATCTTTGGTATTTTTGGGTATGGATGATCAATTTGAGTGATGTGGAGATGTTTGGGATTGATTTTGGAAAATTTTGGGTAATTTGGAATTTTGGCAAAAATTTGGGTAATTTCAAGGGTTTTGGGTAGGTTTAGTAGGTGTAGGGTCCCTGGGGTCAAAAATTGAAAATTTGGGAAATTGAAGATTGGGTGAATCTAGGTGGAAAGAAGTCATTTTGGTTGAGCCATGAAGCCATTTCAAGCCCATATGAGCCATGAAAGGACTCATTTGAGGCATTCACTATGTTGTTCCTAACCCTCTTAGCCAAGAGCTTAGGGGTTAAGGACCATCCATGTGAATCACCTACATGAGTCAGGAGATTAAGTTAGGTATGGGTGTGGTTTCAGGAGGTATGTGGAAATGTAGTGTGTAAGTGTAGTGTAAGTCAGCCCCTTCACTGCACCGGGCCACCTGTAGGCGATCCTAAGGCCAAAGAATCCTATAGGAACTCATCTTTTAAACTTCCACATTTGATTTCAACCCTCTAGGTGATTAGGGGTCTATAGTCAAGTTTGTGGAGTTTGCGGGGAGTTTAGAAGTGGTTTGAATTTCTAAAAGGCGGGTCCCAATTCTAGTCCTCTAAGATAGTCAAAGGAAAAGCCTAAGGGTAGATCCTAAGCACTAAAAAGAAGAAGGGAAGACCTCATCAAAAATGAGGTCAACAAATGGACCCCCAATAGGTGTGGTGAGCTGACGGAGCACACCGCGCGTATTGGTGTTGACCGAAGCGATCAACAAAACCAACACAGAGGTCCAAGTGACGAACTTAGGACGAAGTAGAAGAGTTTTACGCGGGGAGTGTCAAGTATATCTCCGGAACCGGAGATTCTTGAACTCTCGCCGGGGAAAGGAAAAGGAGGTGAATCCCAAATCACATGATCCGGGGAATTTCGATTTAGATTTTATTTTGTTTCAATTTATGTTTTGATGTGTGAGTTTAAATTTTAGTTTGGAGTTTCAATTTAGATTGAAGTTTGTCAAAATTAATTTGAAGGATTTGATTTGAAATGAAAATTGGAATTACGAGGTTTTAGATGTAACATCTCCAACCTCGAAAGAAAATTGAATTGATTAGATTGAATCGTTGCAATGAGAAGAGATCTCAGAGCAAAGTGGTGTTGGATATAAAATCCTTAACCTCAAGAGTTTGATTTTGATGTATTTCATTGCGATAGGGAAATGATCCTAAAGCAATGCGGTCTCGAATGTAAAATCCTTAACCCCGGAATTCGATTTGATGTATTTCGAAGTGCAATAGGGAAAGAATCCTAAAGCGATGCGATCTTGGATGTAAAATCCTTGACCCAAAAGTTTGAATTTGATGTATTTCGGTGCGATAGGAAAAGAATTCTAAAGCGATGCGGTCTTGGATGTAAAATCCTCGACCCAAAAGGTTGAATTTGATGTATTTCGAGTGCAATAGGAAAAGAATCCTAAAGCGAGTGCAGTCTTGGATGTAAAATCCTCGACCCAAAAGGTTGAATTTGATGTATTTCGATGGCAATAGGGAAAGGATCCTAAAGCGGTGCGATCTTGGATGTAAAATCCTCGACCCAAAAGAGTTTGATTTTGATGTATTTCAGCAGCAATAGGGAAAGAATCCTAAAGCAGTGCGATGCTTGGATGTAAAATCCTCGACCCAAAAGTTTGAATTTTGATGTACTTCAGTGCAATAGGAAAAGGATCCTAAAGCAGTGCAGTCTCGGATGTAAAATTCTCGACCCAAAAAGTTCGAATTTGATGTATTTCAGTGCAATATGAAAAGAATCCTAAAGCGAGTGCGGTCTTGGATGTAAAATCCTCGACCCAAAAGGTTGAATTTTGATGTACTTCGGTGCAATAGGGAAAGAATCCTAAAGCGGTCTTGTCTTGGATGTAAAATCCTCGACCCAAAAGTTTGAATTTTGATGTATTTCAAGTGCAATAGGGAAAGAATCCTAAAGCAGTGCGATCTTGGATGTAAAATCCTCGACCCAAAAGTTTGAATTTTGATGTATTTCGAGTGCAATAGGGAAAGAATCCTAAAGCGATGCAGTCTTGGATGTAAAATCCTCGACCCAAAAGTTTGAATTTTGATGTATTTTAGTGCAATAGGGAAAGAATCCTAAAGCAGTGTAGTCTTGGATGTAAAATCCTCGACCCAAAAGGTTGAATTTGATGTATTTCAGTGCAATAGGAAAAGAATCCTAAAGCAGTGCAGTCTTGGATGTAAAATCCTCGACCCAAAAGGTTGAATTTGATTTGATTGATATTTGATTCGAGATCTGGAAGAAATTGAATTTGAATTTGATTGAGACTTGAAGCCTGGAAAGATTGAATTCGGAAATTTGGAAATTTGGAAGGATGAGTTTGAACTCGATTGAAATTTGATTTAAGATTTGATTTGAAATTTGGAAGATCAAGTTTGAAACTTGATCGAGATTGGATTTGAAATTTGATTGAGAATTTGATTTGGAATTTGTAAGGATGAAATTTGATTTGAAGTTTGGAAGGATGGAATTTGAGATTTGTGTTGATTTCGTTTATCTTTTAATGGTTCAAATTTTATTTTATTGTTTATTTAATGTTCATGTGAACTTGGTGTTTGTCATTTTTAGATTTTTTTTTAGAAAGTTTTCTTTTATTCTCTTTTTTTTGTTTTATTTCTTTTCTGTTCTTTGTTCGAAGTTCATTTAACTTTAATGGCGTTTCCCAATCATTTTGCACAAAAGAGGTGAAGGCCAAAAACGTGACATGGTCACTTTCATTCCAATCTTGTTGAAAATACGTCGTACAACTCGATCTGGAATATATTTCATACAATCCATGTAGACTCGAAACGGATCGTGTATGATCTTTGTTGATCCATTAAAAGAATCATCTCGTCAAAAATCCATGTCCGAATAGTGAGGTACATGTTCAATAACATCACCTTCCAAGCCATCCTTGGCAAGGATGCCGGCTGGATGTACGTTGGAGGTGTGATATTTCCCATGTAACTCACGGCTCGTAAGGCCGGAGGTTCTCTAGCTACGGGTCCGGTTGGAAATGGTAAGGTATTTTGCTTGTCGTCCATCCTCCCGAAAGTAACCGAGATTCGCTCCACTCGGCACTCCCGGTATGCAATGCTTTGCGATATCCGCTCCGTTACCCTGCAGGTATCATGACGGAACCCACCGGTAAAGGTATCTTTATCGGCCCTCGGAACTCACCCGGGCTCGCTATCCGGAGGTCGGATCCGAACATGATGTTACACTCATTCAGGAAAGAGACCGTGCGGAAGTGTCCGACGAAGTCGTGGTGATCAATATGTGGGGGTATGCGATCACCCTGTTTGTAGATATTGATAATGCAGCTATTGTGTATGCAATCTGCCTGGCAGATACCCTCCATGTTATCAATCTTTTTACCATTCTCTTGATGACTAATGGCATCGGATCTACTTGCCCATGACGGAGTATCCCCGGTGGGTTTCCCTTCGTCTTCAACAAAGTTAGTAGCGACATCCGCATTGTATTGTGATTCTTCCTTTCCCCGGCATCCATCTCCGGGGTTCCGAGTATGTGTTTTCCTTAGGCGGCTCGCTCGGCCCATTCTCTTCGGATCCCGGATACAATCCACGATTTGCTCGTTGTTCATACTCCGAGAATACGTCGGTGTGTAGCTCGAGGCCTTCTAGTATGTTGATTCTTCTTCCTTTAATTCTCTCGAAGTATTCGAAAGTTTTCTTTTCAACATTTTGCATCCTCTCCAGCTCGTATTCCGGAATGATCCGCGATGGCGAGGCCTTGTGACATATTGTGGGATATATGGTTCAATCCCTTCACGTTCCCCCGCATACCTCGTCTCCTCGTGGATGATGCCCGTCGGGACATCCCCCGGGTTGCTTCGCAACAAAGTCATGCACCGCCGGTGGTTCTATCCGGTGGCGTGGTAGCCTTCTTTCTTCCGATCTTCCGGAGATTTCCCCGGTTCTTTCGTTATTCTAGGAGCTGGCCTCCTTTCTTCGAGTTCCCGGTGAACCGGTGTCCTTAAAATGTGAGTGCCGGCATTAGCAATTGTCTCGTCGCGCCGGTCCGCAGCCTAGTTTTGTTAACATCTTACCGATACGGCGATTCTTATTTCTTCGTTGCGTGGCCGTGAGAGTAGCCCTCCGAACTTCTTGAATCTCTCGCGGCGCGGCGCCGACAAGCCTGCCCTCTGCTGTAGTGACTACGGACTTCATTTTCTTGTCTTCTTCGGTGTTTGCCTTTCTTTTCTTGTTGTTGGATTGGTGGCTTGGGCCACCCACTTTCATCACTGTCTGCCCGGGTAGTTCTTCTCAGTTAACCGGGACCCAGTCACTTTCCCCGTATCGTAGGCCCGCCGGTGCGAAATCCGAGTCAATCTCGATTATCGCTCCATCTTTCACCCTCTTTTCATCGAGTGCAAGGCTTACGCCATTCTTAAAGTTCAAGACCAACCGCCCGTTCGACATTTCCTCGCGAAAAGACAAGGAAAAGGATCGAGGGTCGTACTAAGAACAAGAACATTAAGAAAATGTTTATTAAAGATACATTTTTTATTATTCTTATATTTTGAAATTTAACAGGAATGGAGTAGGATAAGATGAGGGAAGAGATTTTGATTTAAAAAAGAAAACAAGGAAAACTTAATTATCATGATTTTATTTATCTTAGCACATTTTATTATTTTTTTATTTTTTTATTTTTTTATTTTTTTATTTTTATTATTTTTTTATTTTTTTTTTTTTGGGTTCGGACCCAATCATAAGTAATTACTTCGCCCGTGTTTCTTAGGGATGAAGAATTCATTCCTTCGAAACATCGAGTAGCGTAATACTTTTTCAAGTATCGTCCGTTGATCGGAAGCATATGTCGTTCTCCCCGGCGATTCACTAACCGGTAGGAACCTCCCGAGTATACCGCTTCAACCACAAACGGTCCTTCCCAAGTGGGTTCAAATTTTCCTCCTATCTTGCGGTGTGCAAGAATAGGTCTCTTGAGAACGAGAACTAAGTCACCAACTTTGAAGGTTCTCCGGCGGACTCGATTGTCATGGGCTTGAACCATCTTAGCTTGGTATAGTTCTAAATTCCGTTGCACCTGCAAGTCTTTTCCCTTCCAAGCTTTCTAATTCTTCGAGTCGTAGTCCGGCGTTTTCTTCGTCGTGATCTTGTTTGCAACCGCAATTCCGAGTGAAGGAAGCCGAACCTCTAAAGGTAACACTCGCCTCGGACCCATACACCGGAGCGTAAGGTGTAGCTCGAGTAGGAGTTCGAAGGTTGTCCGGTAGGCCCATAAGGCTTCTAACAATTTCTCGTGCCAATTTCTCTTATTATCGTCCAAGGTTTTCTTTAAGATTTGAACGAGAGTTTTATTAAAAGCCTCGCCGAGACCGTTTGCTCTTGGGTAGTAAATTGTCGAGTATTGCCGGCCGATTCCGTGTCTCCCGACAAAATTGTTGATTTGTGTGCTTCGAATGCCGACCCATTATCCGAGATGATCTCGCGCGGCACTCCGAAATGGTAGACAACTTGGTTCTTGAAAACCGTAGCACGTGGTGTGCTTTCACTTCTCTAAGTGGAACCGCTCGCCCACTCGGAAAAGTAATCTGTAGCCGCAAGAATGAAGCGATGTCCTTTTGAAGATGATGGTTCTATTGGACCCACTATATCTATGCCACAACATTCAAATGGCCACGACGCAATTGTGGGGTGTAGCACATTCGGAGGTTGGTGTAGAACCACTCCGCGAACTCGGCATCGATGACGACTCTTGGCGATTTTCATGCGATCGGTCATCATCGAGGGCCGTAGTACCCTAGTCTTTTAATTTTCATTTTCATCTTTGGACCCGATCGGTGAGCGCCACGCAGTCCCGAATGCACCTCTTTAACAATTTCACGGGCCTCGGACCCGCTTAGGCACCTTAGCCACATTTCGATCAAAAGACCTTCGTATAATGTGTTGTTTATTAATGCGTAGGACGAGTTCTTTTCTTGATCCGATGGGCCGCAGACCTATCATCCGGTAGTTTTCCCGTTTGCGTGTAGTTCATCAATGGCCGTCGCCAATCTTCTCGTGTTTTCCGTCACTCGTCTGCAATCGATTCTTTTTCTTTTCGTCGATTTGTGTATTGTGTCTATGTCAAACCGTGATAGGACCCGACGTCCGTGAACCGACACTTCCACCGATTCATCTTGCAAACAGGCAAATTCTTTTGCGAGACGGGCTAAAGCATCTGCGTAGAGCATTTTCTTTTCGGGAATTTTGTAGATCGTCACATTTGGAATCGTTCCAACAAATTCGTATGGCATACTCGGAAGTATTGTTCGAGTCTTGGCTTTAAAATTCCGTATCGTCCGGCAATCTGTTGAATGATTAACCGTGAATCCCCGTAGATGTTGATGTCTGTTATCCCCATTTGAATAGTTAATTCCAATCCCGTTATGAGGGCTTCGTGATTCCGCTTCGTTGTTTGTACACGGTTCCGTCAAGTGGTAGGAGTATCTTAACATCCCCCGCTCCGTGTTATAAAGATTAGCTCGATTCCCGCCTTACCGGCACTATCACTTGCGATTCTTCATCTTTGTGTCTCGAAGATGCTCCGTCGAAATATAATTCCCAACGTCGATCGTCAAGGTCTTTTAAGTTCATTATTTGTTCATCCGGCGGATCGTCATCGAGAGGAGATTCGGCCGGCAAAGGGTGTGTTGCGAGGAAGTCCGCTAAGACTTGTCCCTTTACGGCACGCGAGGCACGAAAGTTATATCGAATTGCAATAATATCATCGACCATCCGGCAAGTCCGTCGGAAAGTGTTGGACGAGTCATCAAGTATTGCAATGGATTAAACTTCGAAATCAAGTCGACCTTATGAGAAAGCATGTAGTGCCCGAGCTTTTGAGCGGCGAAGATCGAGGCCAAACAATGCTTTTCAATTGCGGGATACCTTACTTCCGTCGGAAGTAAACGACGGCTTAAGTAGTAAAGAGCATTTTCTTTACCCTCATCATCGACCCAGGCTACGAGGCTCCGAGAGAGTCGTCTAAAGCCGCGGTGTAAAGTATCACCGGTCTACCCGAGATCGGGGCTGCTAAGACGAGAGGTGTCATTAAATATTGTTTAATGTCTTCGAAGGCCTTCCGTCATTTCTCTTCCCAAATAAATTTGGCGTCCTTTTTAACTCAGTGCCGAGAAAGGCCGACACCTACCCGACGGGTTTAAGATAAAGCGTCGAAGATATGCCAGCTTCCCTTAAAAAGATCGTAATTGTTTTAAGGTTTTGGGAGGCGGCATTTCTAAGATAGCTTTAATCTTCTCCGGATCGATTTCAATTCCACGATGTCGGACAACAAATCCTAAGAATTTCCCGGAGGTGACGCCGAAGGCGCATTTTAAGGGATTCATTTTAAGGTTAAATTGTCTTAATCGTTCGAAAACAATTCTCAAATCATACGAGTGGTTTTCCTTTACTTTGCTTTTGATGACGACATCGTCCACGTAGCACTCGACTTGATTGTGGATAAGATCATCAACAATTCTTGTCATTGCTCTTTGGTAGGTCGCTCTCGCGTTCTTCGATCCGAATGGCATCACCGTGTAGCAAAATACTCCGATCGGCGTTACGAATGCCGTAAGCTTTTCATCTTCCGAAGCCATTTTTATCTGGTTATATCCCGAAGATCCATCCATGAACGAGAATATTTCATGTGTCGAAGCAATATCGATCATCGGCTCTGGAATCGGTAGAGGGAATTCATCTTTTGGACATGCCTCGTTTAAATCTCCGAAGTCCACACAAATTCCGATCCGACCATTCTTCTTTCCGACCGGCACCACATTGGCTAACTGTGTCGGGTATTGTTCTTCACGGACAAATTTAGCGTCTATTAGCTTTTTAACTTCGGCTATGACTTGTTGTTCGATTTCTAGACGCATTCTTCCGGGACCTTGTCCGACCGGAACGTGGCAGGATCCACTCCTAGCTTATGGACCGCAACCTCCGGAGCTAATCCTGGCATTTCATCGTAGCTCCAAGCAAAACAGTCTTTAAATTCCTTTAATAACTTGATTATTTCTTCGGAGTCTTCTTTATTGAGTAAGGAGCTAACAAAGGTAGGTCTAGGCTCTTCGCTAGTACCTAAGTTAACTTCCGTTAACTCATCTATTGTAGATTTGATTTCTTCTTCGAATTCTGGTGTAGCGTCTCCAATTTGTAAATCTTCGAGTTCGTCCGTAGTTTCCATGCAGTTTTCATTGGACTTGCAAGTGACAACCAAGCAAAATTCGGCATCGTCAACCGACCCTACCGTGCCGAATCCGAGTCCATACTTCGAATCGGGAGGACGGCCGGAGTTATTCCATAACTTTTCAAAATGTTGTGATTGGCCTTTTGTCCATTGTCGAGGTAAGAAACCACGTTGAATTAAATTTTGAACACAGTGGAGAGTACCACTCAAAAGGTAATTCCATTAATTCGATGAAGTGACATCTTCGAATTGTACATTATTTTCGCTTTGGAGGAAGAAGCACCGCGGTAGAATTTGATCGGCTTTGCACCGTCACTACGTACCTCTTTGACCTCCATACCCTCGATCTTTTTAGAATGGATCGGAGTTAGGGTCATAGTATGTACGTAGTGGTTAATCTTCTCGTACATTGATTTGTATTCTTCGTTCTTTTCATCTTCGAGGGAGATCTTGTATTGCGGCTTCTTTCGACTTATTGTTGTCGCTTCTTGCTTCGATTTCTTTTTCTTCTTCGTAACTATCATCTCAATCAACATTGATGGTTGGTTTCCTCTGTCCAATTGTCCTAGCGTCTCTACCACGACCTCGTCCCCGGCCTCGACCTCGGATGCGAGTTGTGGAGAAACCTTCACCATCTCGCCGGAAGGGAGTGGTGAGTGACTGTTGGACTAGAACTTCAGTGTTCTTCGTTGTCTCGAACTTTCTTTGCTTCATTTGTTACGGTATCTCCGGAGAAGATCGTTTTCTTTGGCGGTGCATAATAAGCCGCATCTTCATGGATTCCAATCTCATGTACGGAGAATGGTCGCAAGTCACCTTTGATGCACTCGTTCCCCTCCATCGTAATACTTGATGCACCGATGCGGAGATGATGGTACCATCCTATTTTCATGTATCCATGGTCGGCCCGATAGAGCGTTGAACGACGTTTCGAATCGATTATATGAAATTTTGCGGTTGTCTTTGCTAAGTCAACGGTTTTCATCGATAGCGTTATCGACCCGAGGGTTCTTTCTCCTTTCTCGGTTGAATCCTCTTAATAACATTTTGTCGGCCTCGAGCTCACGAGCATCAATTTCCAAGTATGCTAGTGTTCGAAGACTCATTATATTGATTAATGCTCCCGGATCCACCAATACTCCGGAGAGCGTAAACTTCCCAATTGTAACCGAAATGTACAACGGTCGGTTGTGATCTGTCGTCCCAAGTAGTAGGTCATTGTCCGTGAAGGTAACACCTCGTTGTTCCTTTAACGAGCAAACCTCA
Source organism: Papilionanthe hookeriana x Papilionanthe teres (assembly GCA_022702705.1). NCBI lineage: Eukaryota > Viridiplantae > Streptophyta > Magnoliopsida > Asparagales > Orchidaceae > Papilionanthe > Papilionanthe hookeriana x Papilionanthe teres. The sequence continues at coordinate 145,145,579 of CM040428.1, forward strand.
TCTAAGGAATCTCCGGCCATTTGAGCTAAGCAAATTTCCGGATCAAGTAAGGCCTTGATCGAGCTTCTCTCATCTCCTTTCGATAAGATGAGAGCGTCGTAAATGCTCGGCTTGGCCGGTAGTTTCCTAAGATGGGCTAGCACGTTGTAGTCCACTTTATTCTTATGCGTCTCGGCTTCTTCTCGAATGGGTATTTCTTCCGCTGGGGTTGGTTCTTCTTGAACAACCACCCGCTTTCCTTTGTCTTTTGGACCCATTCTCGGAGGTAGAACTCTTCCACTTCTTAAGTTGACTTCGTAATTTCTTCCGAATCTAGTGTCGAGTTTGCCGGTGTTTCCTCCCGAATCGGGATGATCGGCTCTCCCGGATTATCTTCAAAATCCGAAGGCTCTAACTCTATCGTAACCGGAGCTCCTCGAAACTCACGGATAGATTCGTTGCTTGTTGAACTCTCGTAGCCTCCTTGATGGATGCCTTCTTCGTCATTTTGATCGTCGAGATCTTGTATGATTCGAGAATTGTTGTTGGTATCGAAATCGACGCCCGGATTGTCGCTAGTTACGTAATCGTTAGAAACGAGTCAAAACGTAGCCAACGCCATCACCCTTATCATTATATGATCCCACCGAAGTGAGCGGATAATCATACAAAATCGGAGGTTCGAGGGATTTCTCCCCCGAATCGGAAACAACTATCCTAGGATAAGCGACCCCTAGTCTAGCCTTAGGAGTCTCGGTCCCTCTTCTTCGTCAATTTTCTTCTTCTCTTCGATTGTCTCCTCGTCGAGGTGGTTCTTCTATCGCAAGTGATAGTACCGGCTTAACGGGTCTCGAACTCGAATCGAAGCTCGCACCGAAGCGGTTCGGATGTTATCTAAAATCTTCTTCGAAGACCTTGTCTGTGCGGTAGTCCATCCATTGTTGGTTGCATAGGAATTTATCGGAATGACGGGATCGGTTGAGATAACATTGACGGAACCTCCTTTCCGGGGTTCCTTCATGTACTCCTTCGGGATTGTTATATTTCCTTTCGAAGGTTGTCATTAAGCCAACTTTTGAAGGTAATGCGGTCTTCTATCTTGTGCCCAAGCATCCGATGGTAGGGGCAAAAGTTGGGATCACCTTTCTTGTTGACTTCCTCCGGTCTTTTGGGCTGCGGCATGGAAATCTGGAGTTTTCATTAAGCTGCGGAACATCTTCGGTACCGCTTCATTTTTGAACGGGTATTCTCTGCTCAGAAGCTCCCTCAATGTACGTTGCGGACGAGACGGTTGTTCATACTGCGGAGACGACTGATAGCTGGACCGGGGTTGCTGGTAATTTTGTTGTGGTTGCTCGCGGCCGTTCGGTGGTATTTGCATCGGTTGTTTGCCTTTTCAACCGCTGCAACGACCCCGGATTTCTTTTCGAAAGTCTTCACCAGCTTCACGCTTGTCCGTCTTGTCGGCAAAACTTAATTGCTTCGCCTCTTCTTGCAAGCTTCCGGCCTTGCTTAACAACTTCTCAAAAGTCTTAATAGTGAATCCCTTGAGGAGAAGTGCTATCGGACCGTGAATGCTTTTAAGCAAGATGCCGACCGCATGTTGTTCTTGCGGTTGTGGTTCACACTTCATACTTAAATTTCTCCATCGAAGTATGTAATCCACTAGAGTTTCATTCGGCCTTTGTTTCTCTACCACTAAATCACCTATAGTGATGTGGTGCCGAGCTCCGACAAATCGCTTAATGAAGAGGCTCTCTAGCTACGAGAATGTCTTCGCAGTAACCGTTGGGTAATTCTACATACCGAGCCGAAGGCGATTCTCGACGGATCGCTAACGAACCGTCGGAAGAGTAATGCATCGCTCCCGCCGGCATTGCAACAACCGGCACGAAAGTGTGCAACATGCCTGTCGGGGGTTCCCGGTCCCGTCGAAGGTCTTAAACGAGAGGTGGTACGAAGCCTTTCGGGTATTGGACAGCGTCGAATTCTTCCAGGTAAGGTCTACCCGTCCGAATGGATGTCCCGCTCTTCGATTGTGCTAAGGCTTCTCGCACTCCGTCGCTCTACCAAGTTCTTGATATCCTTTTCGGGGATCATATTTTGTGTTGTGTCCTTTTCACTTGGTCATCCCCATTGACGGATGTAATCTCCTTTCCTCCGTCTACGATGTGAATGACCTCCGGGGGTGTCTCTCTATGTGGTTGTACTTGACTCGGAGAGTCGGAAGAGCTATGGCCATCTCTTCCATCCTCTTCGCCATTCGAGCGATCGTGTCGTCTTTTTCCCGAAGCCGTCTCTTCATCGCTCCGGCTCCTCTCTTCGGCAGGCCGCAGGAGCACCTCGAGAAGCCGATGAAGCTCGTGTCTCAACCATGTTGATTTCTGCATATTCGTTGTCCATGAATTCCGATGAGTCGATCTCATCTCCGAACTTTTCTTCTCTTTCTTTTGCCAACCGTCGGATATCGGTTCTCAACTTTTCCATGGCATCTTCTAGCGGAGCTTTCTGTGTATCTTTGTGGTTGTCATGCGATGGTTGCCGGGTCCTTTTTTCACGAGTCCCCTTCATCGCAAGAAGCACTTTCTTCGCATTCCAGCCTCCCGGCGAGACTTTCTCTCGGCCGTCGTTTCAATCTCAATCGCCCCGTAGTGGGACGCCACACCATCCTTCTAGCAGCGAAGGTCTAGGACCGGATTGGTCCGTCGGCCAAATGCCGGAAGGTGGTATCCTCCCTAATCCGTAATCCCGATACTACGACAGGCGGGCAAGCCTTCATTCTCTTGCTTGGCTTTTCTATCATGACGACGGGTTCTACTCGGGGCCCAAGACGGGATTTGACTGGCACCCGTCCTATCCTTCGTAGAATTTCCGACACGGGGCAGTTTTCCTTCTTTGCTAGCTTTTCTACCAAAGTTTGCAGTCGAGCAAACGGCGTAGTTCTAGTTCTTTTCTTGCGGCTATCGTTGTAGTATGCGGGCCGAGGTAATGTGGCAGCAATCTTGCGAACATTCTCCTCATCCTCTGCGGCGGAGAGGGGATGGAACCTGCTTCCTCCCAAAAGTGGTATGTAGTCAGGCAGTGGTGTATATTCTGGTAGCGGTGTATATTCTGGCAACTCTGGAATTTCCTCCAGGAAAGCAATCTCAGCAGCTCTGGCTTCCCTGGCGATCCTTCTATTTCTATTTCTTCTTTGGGTCTTTGTCAGCGACGGAATCTTTGAACTGGACCCGATTTCGAAGACAGAAGGTCTTACAGGAAGATCCGTACCCTCCACGTGTAATAGGTTTATCATAGTTCCGGATTTCTTTCTCCTTTGATTTGCGAGAGTCGGGGTAGGTGCGAAACAACTAGACCGAAGGGGGTAGTGAGAACAGTCCTCCGCGGACAGCGGTACTCCTCCTAGTCGGGACCCTTTGCAGGGGTGGAAACTTTTGGGTCGACCTAAGGTTGAACTCAAGCAGTGGCTCCTCAGCTTCAGATACCTTGTTCGTCAGTGCAAAGAGGGAGACGTCGGTGACCTTGACGTTCGTGTTTTCAAATCCCTGTCCAAATCGGATAACCCCATTGTCGGGCAGCTCATCCTTATAGACAGACGAAGTCCAGTCCGTTGGTGAAGGAGAAAATCGGCTTCGGGGCTTCCATTTCGCGAGGTAGATTCGGATTGTCGGTCTCAAGTTATGCTTCTTTTCTTCGGGACGAAAAGAAAGGAATTGAAAAGAGTCCGAACTCATTCTTTGTTCATGTATTTATAAGAAAGAATCATTTGTTAAAAGAATCACTTATTAGAGGGTTTGTTTATTTAGAACTGGAATGTTCAAAGGTGTAGAGAAGGTAAGGAATCCGATTCGAAAGGAAAAGAAAGTCTTAAGCAAGACTTTCCGACTCGAAGGATCATTCCTAAACTAACACCTATTGGGGTCCACCCCACCTCAAAATGAGGTAAAAGGATCTCGGAACCTCTCTCGTTTAGGGGTGTCTAAACAGTGGCTCCTAAATCCGAGAGAATGTTGGCTATACTTGTTCAAGGTAGAAATGAACATAGTATTCCAACGGAAAGAAGGGTAGTTCGATCCACAAGGGACATGGATACACTACCGATTTTTGAAAGCAGAATTATTTGATTATAATGGAGAGAGGAATCGTCCTCAACGGAGTCGCCAGAAGTTGTCGGCATATTTTTAGGTTGTGTTGTATTTTTGAAAAGGGGTCGCCTAACGAAATTATCGGCGAATTTTAGATTTTAAATTTGATTTAAATATATATATATATAATTTAGAAAGTAGCATTTGATTTTGAAAATAATTTTAAGTTTGAAAATTTTAAGATATGAAATCAAACCGATCTCACATCCCAAATAGTTTACCGGCGAGGGGGCCGACTTACACTACACTTACACACTACATTTCCACACACTTCCTAAAACCACACCCATACCCAACTTAACCTCCCGACTTCATGTAGGTGATTCACTGATGGTCCTTAACCCCTAAGCCCTCGCGCAGGTTATGAACAACATGTTCGAATGCCTCAAATGGAGTCCTTTCATGGCTCATATGGGCTTGAAATGGTTTCATGGCTCAACCAAAATGATTTCTTCACCTAAATTCACCTAATCTCCAATTTCCCCAAATTTTCAATTTCACCCCCGAGACCCTACACCTCCATTAAACCTACCCAAACCTCAAATTATCTAAATTTTCGCAAAATTTCCAAATTACCCAAAATTTTCCAAAATCAATCCCAAACATCTCCAAATCACTCAAATTGATCATCCATACCCAAAAATACCAAAGATTCCAAAAATACCCCCCAATACCCCCAAATACCCAAAATACCCTTCTTGGCCTAAAAATCCAAAAAAAAAATTCAGAAAATTCCCAAAAAATTCCAGAAAATCCTAAATATTCCCAATTTCATTTTGTCCAACTACACCATAACACCTCCTTGTCAATTTACCCTACTTTATCAAAACCCCCAAATCAATCTCAAACTTACCCCCAAACTAACCCAATTCAACTCCAATTAACCCCAAATCTTTTCTAAATCTTCCTTAACATTCCCACAAACAAAACCCTAACATGATTTGCCCAAGATTTTGGCCCAAACCCTACTCAAATTCAACCTAAAATCAAAAAGCCCACCCGAATCTTAAACCCAAACCTAACCCAAATAAAGCCCAAACCTCAAAATCAAAACCCAACCAAAGCCAAAACCTCTTTGAAACACTCCCATAAACATTTCTCAACATTTATTTTAGATCAATTTCAACCCTAGCTCAACATTGGCCCAAGTTAGCCCACTGACTCTACATCGTCCCATTTACCAAATAAACCCAAATTCAACCCAATTCAAACCCAAACCACCTTAAATCTATTTCAAATTATCCATGAAACATCCCTAAACCAAAACCAACAACTATTTGGCCCAAACTTCTACAAAAATTCCCATCCATGAACACATCCTTAAACTTAAAGCCCACTTCCCTTAAACCTTCTCAAAGCCCATCTTCATTAAATTTTAAAGCCCAAATCATCCTAAAGCCCACATGACACTCCCCCTCATCATCCATTCGATCAAAATCACCCCTAAGTTTCAAAATCATCAATTAAACCATTCCAAATCAAACCACATGTCAAATTACCCCTAAATGTCAAAAATTTCTAAAACCCTTTTCATGAAACAAATCAACCTTTTCCCAAGCCAAATGAAGCCATGAACAAGCCATTCTCAAGCCACATGAAGCCATGAGGGCTTCGACTTGTCAATAGTCCATTTATGGCAAGAAGAGGGGGTCTTTCTAAACCTCCTTTAACCCTTTTACCTTAATCATGTCACACACTAAACCATGTTTAGCCACCTCATCATGATTAAGACTTCACCACTCCTTCTAAGCCGACCTAAATGATTCCTCAAATTAAAAATCGAGCTTTGAAGGGTGCACCAAGCCCAAATGGGTTGACCCAAACCAAGCCAAAGTGAGCCTTCTCCCATTCCATTTAAATCAAACTCCTTTACACATGTCAAACCTCACTGAATCGCACAAGCCTCCACCGACCCACCCGGGAACTTCGAGGGTACCCGACCCCGGCCGCCGGCCACCTGGGCCACCGGAAAACACCATGCCCGAACCTCAGGAGGAGCCAAATTTTGGAATTCCACCCGCCGAGTCGCCTCACTCCAAATGGCCATCGTACTCGTTCTTCTCCTCACCGAGCCACCGATCCCAACCATTAAACTCCTGAGAGCCCCGCCCATGCCTATTTAAACCCTCTACCCTCTCGGCCAAAGAGGTGCTGAACGAAACCTTAAGGAAACTCGCCAAAATCACTCCGCATCACTTCCACACATGGGAGCACCCGATCCCCACCGACCCACCGATTCCTCTAGTCAGAGCCCAATTTTCAGCTCAAACTTTAGCCCAAAAAACCAGGACACTTCTTCACAAAGGAGCCACCCCCAAATTGATTTGTCCTACACCTTCACCGGACCAAGAGGAGAAGTTCCCCACCGAAAGCCCCATCTCTGTGCCACCTGCTTGTTCCAAATTCTCCAAGCTTTTCAGGACTCCGCCGTGGTCGAAGTCCAACCTAGACAAGTCACCGGGATCGGAGACTTCATCCGGAGCTTACTAGGATCCAATCGAAGGTGTAACAACTCTCGACGAAGCTTCACTTCGAGCAAAGGTAATTGACTCCCCTTCTTCCCGAGCTTCCAGAGATTCTCATTTAATCGAGTTAATTTAAACGCATGTTTACCGTGATGGATGTGTTCCTGCCTCTCTTCAAGACGAATCCATAGAGCATAAGAACACGAAAATCCGTCGAGAATCGAGTGAGAAATTCGTGGTTAGAAGGTCAATGGTCACGGTGCACACCAGTCGTGTACGATGACCAGGAGCCGTTGGATCGCGCGCTGTGATCGGCGTACGATCTCGCATCGCGCCGACCGCAGGAATGTTACGTGAACCGCGGGGCCCGGACGGATGACCCGTATGGCGGCGCTCAATCACGCCGCGACACGTACCCCTTCTGAAGGCATGTTTCGCCGGCGCCGCGTGGATAAGTAGATAAATAGGTATTTAATGTATTTATTAAATATCGTAAACTTTAAAAACTATATCTTTGTGTAGAAAAAAATCACAAAATAAAAATAAAAATACCCTTTCGTCGCGTTGAACAGAGGGAGAATAATGTGGAAAAGAAATCATTTAATTTCATCAAGTATTTTATTTTTTATAATTTATTTACTCTCTGCATTGTTTTAATTCTCCATGCATGCATACACCACCATGGCATGAGACCACAGGCTTTCAAGCCTCTGAATTTCCAGAACATTCCCCCGAATTTTCCAGTCGCAGGCCATCCCTATGAAGAGTCTTTGATTTTTCAAGTTCAGTCACTGCTTTGAGTATTTTAATTCCAGTAAATAGCATGTTGTGAAATAAATCTAGAAAATTCCCAGGATGTTCCTTATGACCAGAGAAACTCTAGGAAAAATAGATTCGCTAGTTCATTTAAAACAACCCTAATCGCTTAAACACCCAAAATAGGTCTTTAATTAATTAGAGTTAACCAGGCATCAAATTGACTTGAAAATCAATTCTCCAATTGACTCCTTAGGATCAGAGGAACCCACCATAAAATTCTGAGGTCAATTGGACTTGGTTAGCCCTACTAATTTGGCCGATTAAGCCATTTACCCATTTTAAACTTTAAAAATCACAACTTTCAAAAATTTTCAAAAACTCACCAAATCAAGTTTCGAGCCTCTCTGATATCAGGGGAACCTAAGAAAATTAAAATTTCAATTTTCTAAAAAGTTGATTTTTAATAATATTTTAATATTTTTAATAATTAAAAAATAAAAAAAATCACAAAAATAATAAAATTCACCAAAATGTCACATTTTGAATTTAATCACACAGGAACAAACTTCATATTTTTCCTAGGTTTATTTAGTGAGATATTAAATTTTAAAGCTTTTAAGGTAATTTTAAAATTAAAAAAATGTATTTTCACCAAAATAATTATAATAAATCATAGAAAAATCAAAAAATTGCAAAATTTGATTCTCTGATTTCCTTGATATCAGAGAGATTTTTGAAAAATATAAAATCCATTTTTCAACATTTATTTTATTTTTAAATTAATTAACACTCCAAAACTTAAAATAATTATAATAAAAATAATATAATTCAAAAAATCACCAAAATTGGTCCAAGTGCTTCTCTGGTCATTAGGAATGTCCCCTAATTTTCTTAAGGACAGAAACTTTCATTTGGTCATGTTTTCAAATTTTCCTTGAAAATCTCTATTTTCCATCAAAAATAATTATATAAATAAATTAAATACAGAAAAATCACATTTTCTCCTCTCATGTCTTTATTGACATGTGAGTGAAGTCACATAAAAATTTCAAGTTCATTTGGGTTCAATTTAGTGAGTTATGAAATTATTAAGCTTAAAGGGTAAAATGGTAATTAAACTTTCAACCCTTAATTAAAACTTTAGGTTTAATAAAAATCAACAAGTAAAACATTTGATCTTAATCTGATTTGGATGATTGAAATTTAAATAATTAAAGGGTATAAACCCATTAAATAATTTTAAAATGATTAAACTTTAATTAAATAATAGATTAAATTTGGAGGAATAATAAATTAGAATTATTAAAATAAGGGATATTTATTAGGAAGAGATTTATTCTTTAATTTAAAAATCCCTAAACTAATTATATCATTAATACTCAATTTTTAATTAAAATGATAACTCAAATTTAAAATATTAAAAGACTTAATTAAATTATTAAACTCTTTTGAAATTTCAATTAAAATTAAAAATAAAGTAAATTAAAGATAAATTAAATTAAAATTAAATTAAATTTAATAATTAAATTAAATTAAATTAAAACAAATTAAATTAAATTAAACTAAATTAAAATTAAATTAAATTAAATTAAATTTAATAATTAAATTAAATAATTAAATTAAATTAAACAATTAAATTAAATTAAATTAAATAATTAAATTAAATTAAATTAAACAATTAAATTTAATTAAATTAAATTAAATAATTAAATTAAATTAAATCAAATCAAATTAATTAAACACCAAATCAAATTAAATTCAACTATGTTAAACTAAATTAAAACTCAATTAAATTAAGTTGAATTAAATATAACATCACCTAAGACATAAAGAATTCAAAATAAATGTAAAGCAACTCGAACACTATTCCAAATTTAAACCCTTTAACTTAAATCAAATCATTTGAATACTAATTTACCCTCGAAAGCTTTGATTATTATAACTCCTAAATGGAACATCAAATGAAGTGTTACCTCACTCATAGGATATTCAAATGTCCTAGTTCACCGAGCAAGTGAACAAGACTCGAAAACCTCGGACGATCGATTCATTTATATAATTAAATTCATTTGGACTTAAAACAATCCCGAAAATATTGAAAAGATGTTTAAGATTCTTCTTAAGCACTTCCTCAATATGATAGGATATTTATAAGAACAATTGGACTTAATTGTCCTTTGATGAAGAAAATCGTCCTCAAACAAAAAACACAAAGAACCTAGACGTCATAGGAGACGACTAGCTATAGGATTAGGAATTTGGTAGAAAACCATAACCCTTCCCTTAGCTTTACCTAGGAACTTGCTTAAATATTCTAATTGTGTTTTAAGTGCAGCTTGGGATGACGGGAAGACCCTCCAGGTACGCTTTTATTTTTATTGCAATTCGCTCTCTTGCAATTTACTTTCCCGCAATTTACTTTCTTGCAAATGTACTTTATTTTTCTTGCATGATAAAACAACAGTTGCATGAAAACCCACACCTTTAGGATAGTTCCTAAAACCGAAACCAAATTAAGTTAAAAGTCATTGGAAGATAAAATTCACCGCCACAACATTTCAAAATATAAAACAACTCAAAATTTAATCACAAACGGAACACAAAACTACAATTACAACTAAATTAAAACGTCCCGTTGGATGATCGGGAATACCTCGGATGATGTAACCTACGTGTTGCTAACGGGATTTCCCACGGTCTAAATGAAAGTGTGGAACTCATTCAGTTGAGTTTAGCAAATTCATCCGGACTAAGTGAATCCGATAAAAATAATGATGCCGGAAGGATGGAACCGTGGGATCTTAACCGTGTCGTTATAATCAACTTTAAGATTTGTTTTAATTAAAACGTAAAAACACTTGAAAATTAAGATTTTCTCTAAACCAAAACACTTTTCTCATCTCCTGATTTATGATTTCTAAAACTAAACCTCTGCAACAACAAGGAACTTGGAGCATGGTGGGCAGCACGGCCATCGTCGTCAGCAAAACTTGAACCTACTTCAGCAGAAACTTTCCTAGAATTAAATAACCAAGCCATAGGACTTCGAGGTAGCTTGCCTAGTGCAACATAAATCCTCAACTCTTCGTTAGGCATTTGCATTGCAAATTAAGCCCTAACCGGTCTTAGATTCCGAGGTAGTCGTCCGATACGACAATAAACCCTCACATCTTCTAGAGCTATTTGTTTGATTTTATCATACAAATATAAGCCCTAATTAATTAAAATTGGCAAGATCAAAACATTTAAATAAGTATTAGGACTTTCCTAAACTCAAGCCAAACGATAGGATAGTCGGGAAATTACCGAAGTTCACTTCGAATCGTTGATTTCTCCTACCTTTCTTCCTTTGGATTCACAAAACAAAATGTTCCAAAATTTGATCCATTCCCTATCGAAATTCCAAAATTCAATCTTTGAAAACCTTAAACTTTCAAATTCTTGAAAGCAGTAGTTATTGATTATTATCGAGAGTTTTCTTAGGTGATTCCCGTCACTTAAGATGTAATTAACTATAGGGGCTTGCCCTTATAGGGAATTTTAAAGAACCCAGGTAATATAAACCCTGCTTAATTCATTTATATTAAGCAGGGGAACTTGTCGGCTTATAAAATTGGTTCACAGACCAAACGGATGTCACAAATCTTCTAGTTTATTTAATCGAGCCCCACCATCAAGCAGTGTGTCTATCCCTAGGGATAGATACACGGTTTGTGGTGTGGTGTTCGTTTATATAAACTATTTGGGATGTGAGATCAGCTTGATTTCATATCTTAAAATTTTTCAAACTTAAAATTATTTTCAAAATCAAATACTACTTTTCAATTTATTTATTTAAACTAAATTAAAAATTCGCCGACAACTTCTGTTAGGCGACCACTTTTCAAAATAAAACACACAACCTAAAAATATGCCGACAGTCCACATTCAATGAATCTATTAGAAGGTCTGTCTGGCGCCTAGGCGCCGGAATCTGGCGTCTAGGCGCCGGACACCGCGTCCAGTTCTTTTCACCTCTTCACTTTGGCTCGCACCTCTTCGCGATTAAAACCATTTTGGAGCATCCAAATACAATGTATCACATGTCCTATTATCAAGGAACAACTGTGAGTCTTCTAGAATGTCCAATAACCGAACACTCCGTCAAAATAACCGTTCAAACGTTGTCAAAAACTTGACAGTTTCTGTATCGAGTCTGGCACTTAGGTGCCAACTTCTGGCGCCTAGGCACCAGGCCATATTTTTTTATACTTTTTGTATTTTAATCCATTTTTTCTCCTTTTTGCTCCTTTTTGCTTCTTTTTCCTTTTTGAACCTTTTTACATCACCTACATCCAAAAACACAAAAAATATCATTCATTAAAGCATAATATCCTTTGAAATTGATAAGAATTAAAACATAAACAAATAGGTACTTCATAGATCAATAGTCTACTGCTAACAATATATATAAATTTCTGAAAGATGGTATAAATGGTCCCATGAAATCTAATTCCTACATGTTAGATATTTTAACTTTCAACATATTATTGAGGGCATCTCATTTCTTCAAAAAATAATGCCTACATTCTGACATCAATCATAATTTTTAATATAAACATTAACGTCCTTAAAAATTATAGGCAAATAAAATCCAGATTGCACAATTTTATATGCAATCTTATGAACACGAAAATTTCCCCCAAAATTAGAATCATGACATTTTTGAATAATTTTATAAGTCTCATCTAATGGCACACCTTTTCAAATAATTAGATAATTTCCTTGTTTATATAATAAGGGTCATCCAAAAAATAAGTCTTAGCTTCATATACAAATTCTTTCCTCTATTGGCATGTCAAAATAAAAGGTATAATATCACTAACAATAAAGTTCACAATGTCGGCATACCATGGAACACACTACTTATTGATAGTAAACAATTTTGTATCAGGAAAATGTTCATTAATTTCTTCTTCAGAACAGAGAGATTTTTCATTTTCAAGCCTAGACAGATGATCAGCAATTTAATTATCAACACCCTTCCTATCAACTATCTCAAAGTCAAATTCTTGTAAAAGAAGAATCCATCTTATCAGTCTTGGTTTTGCATCCTTTTTTTTCATTAAATATTTAATAGCAGAATGGTCAGTATGCACTACACATTTTGTTCCAATTAAATATGATTTGAATTTATCAAAAGCGTACACTATAGCTAATAACTCTTTCTCTATTGTGGTATAATTAATTTGAGCTTCTTTAAAAGTTCTACTAGCATGGTAGATCACTTTAAAAATCTTATCATGTTTTTCTCCTAATACAGTTCCAATAGCATAATTACTTGCATCACACATTAATTCAAATGGTTTTTCCCAATCCTATGAAACAATAACTAGTGCAGTGATTAATTTCTCTTTTAACGTACTCAAAAGCTTTTAGGCATTTTTCATTAAAATTAAAAATTGCATCTTTTTCCAATACATGGCATAAAGGCTTAGAAATTTTTGAAATATCATTAATATAATTCATATAGAATCTAACATGTCCTAGAAAACACCTGATCTCCCTTACATTTGTTGGGCAATGTAAATTAGCGATCACTTAAATTTTCACATGGTCTACTTCCATGCCTTTTTCTGATATATGATGTCCCAAAACCATTCCTCCTGCTACCATAAATTGGTATTTTCCCAATTAAGGACTAAAATTGTTTCTTCAAAGTATTTAATAACCTTAGATAAATGTTTTAAACATGATTCAAGTGAAATTCCAAAAAATAAAAAATCATCCATAATCACTTCAATTCCTTTTTCAATTAAATCACAGAAAATTGTCATCATAAATCTTTAAAATGTAGCATGAGCATTACATAAACTCAAGGACATTCTTCTAAAATAAAATCTACCAAAAAGACTAGTAAAACTTGTTTTCTCTTCACCCCCAGGAGTAATTTTTATTTGGTGATAACCAGTATATTGGTGCAACTTTTTTAATTTACCAAAATTTATGAATTCAGATTTAGATATATATAGTGATTTAGTTTGATAATGAGTCACACAATTAAATGCAAGTATACGTATCGCTCAAGTAATACAGGGCTCTAGTGGAGTCTTGGATTCGATCTCACAGGGAGGCTTTAATTTTATGGCGTAGCACAAAAATCACTTATCAAATCACTGCACAATTGCAAGTAAGTTCAATTCTTAAATTAAAGGTAAACAGTTGTAGTTACTATTTCTACCAAAGTACGTTCTAAACTTTAGCAAGTTAAACTAACGCAAGACTAAATTTATAACAAAGAACAGTTGTAAGAAAGAGTCTTCCTCCTTTCCAATCATAATGTGTTGATTATTGTGACATAGATTAGTGATGCAAATGTATTGTGCCAAATAGCAACATTCCTATTCTTTACCCATTTTTCAGCGTATAAAGAACATTGGCTAATCCTAAGTTTAGTCCCCAAATCTATGGTTAGACTAGGAGGATAATGACTCTCACTCCAGAGCTCCCACTTCCCTTCGCTTGAAGGCTAACTCTCTCTTTGGTTTCCAAACATTAGGACCAAATTAAGGATTTCAGCCTGTCACTCTGAAATCTCCAATTCTACGCCCATCAAAGTATATTTCTCTATTTATTTGCACTCAATCCCCATGAACTACGTCTCTCATTCATGGACATTGAATGTGACCTTCACTTTTGTTGTGGAACTCATAATCTTTTCAGAACATATATTTCCCAACAAGTTTTAGCAATTCAATTAGCAAGATTAAAAAGTAAATGAAGTTTGAAGTGAAAAGTTCATAACAAATTCTCCATAATAAATCGACACATCATTTCTATATCACAACATCAACACATCACATGAAAAGGAGAAAGACAAAGAAATCTACTCAAGACTCATGAGGAAAAGACAATAAAACATGGATTTTATATATAAAACCAACATCATACAAACAGAGTAAAGTAAAGACAATTTATCTCAAACTCTTCCCTAAGAGAATCACAAAACTCCTCTTCTTTCTTCACAACAACAAAAAATTCTCTCTTTAGATAAGTATGAAAGAAGAAATCTCTCACTTTCCCTCTCCTCTTACACTCCTTAGAAGAGAAAACACAAAACCTAGATTTCATAAACAAAATGAAAAGGCACTCTCTCTAAACTCTCTCTACACTCTAAAATCTTCTCTCCTCCCCAAACTTGGCTCCAAAGGAGTTAAAATTCGGCCAAAACTAAATTCCCAAGAGTTTCCTCAAGCAACTCTCCAAAATTCGGCCAAATACATTGAATCTAGTTTAAAATTGGGATAGTGCGTCGTCCGAACGCTGGATAGGGCACCATTCGACACATTATTCCGCCACTTTGGTCGTAACTTTCTAAAAAATAGCACGGTCCGGCGTTGGTGACAGTGCCGTTCGACGCTAGTTCAATAAAATGTACTTTTGTCCCTTCTTACTCCAAATTTGCTCCTTTTAGCTTCGTTTTGCTCCAAAGGCCTAAAATCATTGTACCTACATGAAATCATGAAAAATACCTTTCTTTAAAGTGCAATATCATAAAAAAAGTATGAAATGAATAGTAAAAAGCTATCAAATTTTCAGTGGATCAAAATCCCCCAAACTTAACTATTACTTGTCCTCAAGTAATTTTAGTTAATACATGAAATAATAATCCACTGTAATGAACTTTCTTTCTAGAATACCATAATTTTGATTTAGATAAGTACAATTGTAAAAATTTCAGAAAGATCTTTGAATAATTCAAGTAAATTCTGCAGGTGTAAAACTATCTAGTAATCAAGTCTAAGAGTTCTAGCCTTCTATTCATTTCCAAAATGACTGTAGAACTTAAAAGGATTACATTAAAAGAATTTTATGAGATACTTTTAGTAAGGATGCTAATCCACACATATAAGTTTAGGAAAGTAATTAAGTTTTTCCCTTTATGTAGGTCCAAATGAAGCTAATTTTTTATTAGGCATCTCCTCAAGCTTTTCCTCACTTTTCTTTCTTTTATTTTATTTTTTCTTTTCTTTTCTTTTCTTTTCTTTTCTTTTAAGTGAGGATTACTGTATCTAGATGCCGTTAATAATTTTGAACTTCACCATTCTCCCCTAAATTTGAAACTCACAACATTACTTTACCTTATAAGCATTTCTTTAGCTTATTAATGATTTATCATAGGGTCTCAATCCTTTCCTACCGCATAAGATTTTAAGATTTTTAATATTTCAAACATAAAGTTTTTTTACTTTGAATAGTTGACTATATATCTATTCTCTTATACTAAATATCTTAGCCTACAAAATTACTTTTCATTACCAAATACTTTAATTCAACTTTACAAAATACTTAAATAAAATCAAAATAAAGTTATCTGAAATTGAGTTCTATTATAGGAAATCATGTTAATAAATTTGAAAATAATTTTAAATGAGAACAATTAATAGTTAATTCTTTCCCTCCCTCAAACTTAGACTTTTGAATATCAATACAATTAACATGGGATGGAAGAAAAGATCTAAACATATAACTCATACCTCAATATGTTGGACTTTTCATACCTTTGATTTTAAGCGGGTTTGTCTTCATAAAGTAGAACATTATGCTAGAAATAATTAAGAGCATTTCTATACAAAAATATGGGTTAGAAATTTGTAAGGAGAGAAGTTTAAAAAAATACAACATAAACTATGCACACAACATTAACATCCAACTTTTACTATCACAAATTAAACTAACAAAACCAAACACATAAAAACTCTACTATCACATTGTCGACGCATTTTTAGGTTAAATGTTTAATTTAAATTTATATATATGATTTGGAAAGTAGTAGGTTGATTTTTGAAAAAAGTTTTAACTTCAAAAATTTTAAAGTATGAAGTCAAACCGATCTAACACCTCAAAAATTTTATATAAACGAGCACCACATCGCAAACCGTGTATCTATCCCGAGGAATAAACACACTGTTTGATAATGGGGCTTAATTGAATAATCTAATAGATTTTTGACATCCGTTTGGTCTGCGAACCAATTTTATAAGCCGACAAATTTCCCATACTTAATATAAAGAAATTAAGCAGGGTTTATTTTACCTGGGTTCTGAAAGTTCCCTATAAGGGCAAGCCCTTATAGTTAATCACATCTGAAATAACTGGGATCACTTAAGAAAACTCTTGATAGTGATCAGTGGTTTTGCTTTCAAGAATATCAAAGTTTGAGGTTTTCAAATGATTAAATTTTAGAAATTTCAAAAGGGAGTAGATCAAATTTTGAACAGTTATTTTGAGAGTCTAAAGGAAGAGAAGTAGGGGATGTCACAGACCCGAAGTGAACTTCGGTGACTTCCCGACTATCCTATTGTTTGGCTTCAATTCGAGAGTTTATTTAATGTTTAAATCCTGACAATTTTAATTAATTATGATCTATGCATGTATGATATAATCACACAAATAGCCTTGAAGATACGAGGGTTTATGTCATACCAAACGACTACCTTGGAGTCGTAAGACCGGTAAGAACTTAATTTGCATAACATGATTATACAAATGCCTAACAAAAAGTTGACGATTTATGTTGCACTAGGAAAACTACCTCGAAGTCCTATGGCTCGGTTATTTAATTCTAAGAAAGCTATTGCTGAAGTAGACACAAGTTTTGTTGTTGAAGATGGTCGTGCTGCCCACCGTTCTTCAAGTTCCTTGTTGTTGCAGAGATTTGGTTTTAGAAGGTGACAATCAAGAGATGAGAGAAGTGTTTTGGTTTAGAATGGTTGAAAATTGAGATGGCTTAGTATTTTAATTAAAACAAATCTTAAAGTTGATTAAGCAGAATCGATTAAGATCCCATGGTTCTGTCTTCCAGGCACCACTATTTTCATCGGATTCACTTACTCCAAATGAATTTGCTAAACTCAACTGAATGAGTTCCACACTATCATTTAGACCGTGAAAAATCTTGTTAGCAACACGTGGGTTACATCATCTAAGGGATTCCCGATCATCCAATGAGTTGTTTTAATTTTAGTTGCAATTGCAGTTTCATTTTTGTTGGTGATTAAACTTTGAGTTGTTTAAACATGTTGGGTTTGATCATTTTCATGCATTTATAAGTACGAGAAAGAAAGACATTTAATAAATCGCTGGATGTAAATTGCAATAAACTTAAATGCATACCTGGTGGGCACTCCCGTCATTTTCACCTGCACTTAAAACACATGTTAAAGCATTTATATGTTTGCAACAAATAACTAGGTAAAGCTAAGGGAAGGTTCTGGTTGTCTACCAAAATCCTAAACCTATTGCTAGTCAATTCCTATGATGTCTAGGTTCTGGTGTTTTATGGATGATTTTCTTCATCAAAGAATAATGAAGTCTCATTGTTCCTTTAAAACATCCCATCAAGTCAGAGAAGTGCTAGGAACTTAATTCTGAACATCTTCCTAAACATTTTAGGGACTATTTTGAATTCATTTAGTTTCATTGTGGTGATGAATCACTCATCCAGGTTACTCTTGCTCAGTGAATTAGGATGTTTGATTATCCTATGAATAAAGTGACATTTCATTTGATGTTTCGTTTAAGAGTTATAGAGGTGAAAGCCTTTAGGGGCAAATTAGTTTATTAAGGAATTTAACCATTCCTAGTTAAAGTTAGAATTAATTGTTTAAAGTGATTTAGTTATAAAGTTGTGATTAATATTTTTCAAATGCTTTAAATTATTTTAAGTTTGAAATAGTGTTCAAGTTATGTAATCCTGTTAAATTTTTTTATTTCAAATAGTCTTAATCTTCTTTTTGGTTCATTTTGATTTGATTTTTTAATTAAAATCTTGTAATTATGAATTATTCCAGATTAACTTTAATGTTTTAATTTATTTTTAATTTAAGTTTCAAACAACTTCAGATTAGTTTTAATGTCTTAAAGTAATCCAATTTAGCCTTAATATTTTGAACTTATTTTAATTTAAGTTTTAGACAATTTCAAATTAATTTCTTTTAATGTATTTAGTTTAATTATAAGATGTTCAAAAATTGTTCTTTTCTTAAAATATTAATTTCAATTATCATTTTAGAGTTCTATTAATTGATATTTAAATAATGTTTGATTAAGTTATTGATTAGGGGTTCAATTTAAAGAATTAGAATTCTTTTGTATTACATCCCTTAATCTCAATAATTCAAGCTTTAATTAATCTTCCAAATTTTTTGTGATTTAATTAATGTTTCTTCTTTAATGTTTAAGGTGGTTTAATGAGTTTCTACCACTTAAATTCTCTATGTTTCAATCATCCAAAATAAAGTTAGGATCAAAGATTTACCCTTTCCCTTTGGTTTAGCTTAAATATTAATTAAGGTTAAAATTCCTTAATTACCATTATTTCCTTTTAAACATGTTCATCTCATAACTCATTAAATTAAGATCAAATGAACTTGAAATCTTTTTATGTCTCCTCACTCACATGTCAATTAAGACATTAGAGGAGAAAATATGACTTTTATATTTTAATTTAATTTATATAATTATTTTAAAGAAAAAGAGAGATTTTCAATGAAAATTTCATGACATGATCAAGAGAAAGTTTCTGTCCATAAGAAAACTATGGGAGGTTCCTATTGACCAGAGGATCACTTGGACCAATTTTGGTGATTTTTTTAATTTTACTTTATTTATTATAATTATTTTAAATTTTGAGGTATTAATTAATTATAAAATAAAATTAGAGTGGAAAAATGGGTTTTATATTTTTCCTAAATTTCTCTGATCCCAAGGAGCTCAGAGAAATAACTTTTATTTTTTTCTGATTTTTCTTTAATTTTTTAGAATTAATTTAGTGAAAAGGTTGAAAAATCCATTTTTAACATTAAAAATTGCCTTAAGCCTTTAAAATTCAAGATCTTTGTTTTGGGACTTAATAAAAGTATTTTGTTGATTCCTAAATGATTAGGGGACCAAATATGACATTTTTATGAATTTTAATTTTTTTGTAATTTTTATAATTTTTTTAATTATTAAAATATTAAAAGTTAGGTTAAAAATGAAGTTTATAGAAAAAAATCCAATTTTAATTTTCTTAGACTCCTCTGATATCATAGAGTCCCCAAAATCAATTTGGTGAAGTTTTGAAATGTACTTTAAGTTTTATGAATTTTTTAAGTTTAAGTTTGGCTATGTTACTTAGAAAATCCATTTAATGGGTTAAACCATCTTCAATTAATTTCAAACTTTTTATGGGGGTTTCTATTATCTTATGTGACAGTAGAGAATTGATTTCAAGTTATTTTGATTTTTAATTTTCCTTAATTAATTCAATGTTGATTTTGGGTCAAGTGAACCATTAGGGTTATTTATAATGTTTTGGTTCATAAGATAATTTCCTTTAGTTCCTCTGGTCATAGGGAACCTACCCTAATTTTCTTAGAATTTTCCAAATAGTATGCTAATTATTGGAATTAAAATACCAAAACAGGCATAAAAAATTGGAAAATAGATAACTTGTCATGGACATAGCCTCTGGCCTTGGAAAATTCAGTGAATGTTCCTAAGATCAGAGGTTACAAAAGCCCTATGGTCTCATGCCATGGTGAATTGTGTGTGTGAGTGGAGAATTAAAATACTCAGATCAGTATTAAAATCATTAAAAATTAAATACTCAACCAAATAACTTGATTTCTTTTCTACATTATTCTCCTCTATTCACTGAGCAAGAGAGTATTTTTCTTTTAATTTTGTGATTTTTCTACACAGAGATATGGATTGTTAAAGTTCTGGATATTTAATTAAATCAGAAAATAGAAAGTTTCCTACTTAAGTACGTGGCGCCATGACAACCTACGGTGGCTTCGAAGCTCCATGCGTCTTCTTTTGATTCGGTGCCACCATCCACCTCAGCGCCATGCGGCTCCGCGGTCTCATTCCGTCTCCTGATCCAACATGATTTGAGCCGTCCATCCAATACACGTGCCATCCAGTGGTCCCGCGTCATCGTCCCGACTGGTGTGAGCCGAGAACCGTCCACCTTCTAGCCCTAATATTTGGCTCGATACTTAACCAAATCAAGTGTGGTTTCTTCCTACATGCTCGTCTAGCCTAGAGGAGTCTATCCATATGGATAACATGCATAGAAATCAAGCAGAACAAAATGGAGAATCCATGGAAGCTTGGCAAGAATGAGAGCTCTATACCTTTGCTCTGAGAAGTGAAGCTTCCATTAAAGGTGCTCGGCACGTTCGTTGGAGTCCCAGGACGCTACGAATTGAGGCTCTTGCTCTGGTGAAATGCCTTGGTATGAAAGTGTTGAAACCTGATTTGGTTTTTTCACCTCTAGAGCAAATGGTTGGCCTGGGGAGGGGCCTTTCACTGGAGAACTTCCTTTCTACCTCTGGTGCAGGTGTGGGAGAAGTTAATTTGGTTTCTGTGGAGTTTCTAAGGTTGTCCTGTTTTTTGGCCTGAGATTAAACTCCAAAATTGAGCTCACTTAGTGGGAATTAGGGCAGGAGGGCAGTGCAGTTCTTCTTCTCAAAACTGGGAGAGGGTTTGGGAGTGATCTGGGGAGGTTCTGTGAGAATATTTTCCAACACCTCTCTCATGGTTGAGGGGTGTGGATTATATGAACAGGGCCATAGTGCTGAATAAGGGCTTAATTGAGGGGTGGATTCCACTGCTTAGGTGGAGTGCAGTGGAGCTCCAAAGTCATTTTTGGTTGAGGTGGCCAATTGTGGGAGTTTGGGTGTGCATAGGCTAGTGGTGGCTCTCGATTTTGACCCCCTCCTGGATTAATTAGGCAAATTTGGGGGTTTTGGATTTCAAATGGAATTGAACTCAAATGTGAATCAATTTGGACTTGGATTTGGTTTATATTGGTAATAAGGATGTTAAATTAAAGTTTAAAATTGAAATTGGGCAAAATTTAGGATAAATGGGTTGGTTTGGTTTGACATTGGGTCCATTTGGATTAAAAATGGGTCAAATTAGGGATTTTGCTAAAATTGGGTCAAATTGGCAAAATTAGGTTATGGTGTAGTTGAACAAAATAAAATTGAGAATATTTAGGATTTTCTGGAATTTCTAGGAATTTTTGAAATTTTTAAATTTGTTGACCTCATTTTTGATGAGGTCTTTTGCTTCTCTCTTTTGTACTTAGGATCTAGCCTTAGGCTTTTCCTTTGACTAATCTTAGAGGACTGGAAGTGGAACCCAGCCTTTAGAAGTTCAAACACCTCTTGACACCCTGCAAACCCCACAAGCTTGATTGTAGACCCCTAATCACCTAGGGGGTTGAAATCAAATGTGGAGGTTTAAAGGATGAGTTCCCTATAGGACTTCTTGGCCTTAGGAATACCCTGGGTGGCCTGGTCTGGTGAGGGTTGACTTGCACATACACTACACTCTCACACACATTCCAAGTCCTAAAAACACACTCTCACCCAACTTGACTTCCTGACTCATGTAGGTAATTCATATGGATGGTCCTTAACCCCTAAGCCCCTGGCTAAGAGGGTTAGGAACAACATAGTGAATGCCTCAAATGAGTCCTCTCACGGCTCATATGGGCTTAATATGGCTTCATGGCTCCACCAAAGTGATTCCATTTTACTCAAATTTGATAAATCTTCATTTTTCCAAAATTTCAATTTTTGACCCCCGTGGCCCCGGACCTACTAAACCTACCAAATGCCCTTGGAACTACCCAAAATTTGCAAAATCACCTAAATTACCCAAAATTCCTCAAAATCAATCCTAAACATTTCCCCCCACTCAAATTGATCATCCATAGCCAAAAATACCAAAAATTCCAAAAGTACTCCCCAAATACCCTCTAAATACCCAAAATGCCCTTCTTAGCCCAAAAATCGAAAAATTCAGAAAATTCATAAAAAACTCAAATAAAATCCAAAATATTCCCAATTTCATTTTGTTCAACTACACCATGGGCCAATTTTGCCAATTTACCCCACTTTTAACAAAACCCCCAATTTAACCCATTTTTTAACCTAAGTGAACCCAATATCAAACCAAACCACCCCATTTGACCTCAATTCTGGTCCAATTCAATTCTAAACTTCAAATAAATATCGTCAATATCAATTTAGACCAAATAAAACTCTAATTTGATTGACATTTGGGCCCAATTCTAATTTGAAGCCTAAAGGCCCAATTTTGGCCCATGGCCTAAACCTAACCCAAACCAACCCAACTCAACCCCAATTGGCCCCAAATATTTTCTAAAGCCTTCCTAACATCCCCATAAACAAAACACTAACTTGATTTGCCCAAAATCTAAACATAAACTCCACCCAAACCTAACCCAAAACCAAAATCTCTTAGATTGACCTAAGCCCAAACCTAACCCAAATGGGCCCAAATCCCAAAATTAGAGCCCAACCAAAGTTTGAAACTCTTTGTGACACTCCCATGAACATTTCTCAACATTAATTTTACATCAAATCCAACTTTAGCCCAACCTTAACCCAATTTATCCCAATTTGGCCCACCTTGGCCCCTTTATCAAAAGACCCCACATTAAACCCAATTCAATTCAAAATCACATTAAACTTTTTCCAAACCACTCATGACACATGCCTAAACCAATTGCAACATTTATTTGACATGGTCCTTCACAAAATTTTCATCCAAAAGCCCATTTTAAAATCCAAAAGCCCACTTCCTTAAACCACTTTAAAAGCCCATCCAAAATCATTTCAAAAGCCCAAAATCTATCCTAAAGCCCACATGACATTTTCATTTGTCTTTTTTTTTAATCAAAACCACCCCCTATGTCTAAAATCCATCAAGTTGATCAAACCAAAATGGCATCATGAAAAATCCCATTAAAAGAATTCAAAATTTCCAAAATTCCAAATAACCCATTTCCATGAAATTGAGCCAAGCCAAGAGCAAGCCTTGGAGCCATGCTTAAGCCACATGGAAGCCATGAGAATCTTAGGAATGTCAACCCTCTCTAAATGGTAAAAGGACGAGATCCTTAAAACACTCCCTAAAAGTCATTAGCCATACCCATGTTCCACCCTAACCCAAAATTAATCCAAATATATTTGGATGGGGACTTCTCCACACCAAACCAACTCGACTCATCTGACCTCCCTCAGCCCAAATCAGTCACTTGGTGGGTGCACCAAACCCAAATACATGAATTGACCAAAATCAAGCCAAAATGACCCTTACCCCATGCCATTTTAATCAAACCTCCTTACACATGGAAATAGCCAATTGCTTGCACCAAACTCAATCCCTAGACTCACTGAGTCAAGATGGTGACCTGACCCTGCCTACCAGCCTCCTGGGTCGCCAGAAAACACCATGGCCGAGAGCTCCATGTGAGCCAAAATTTTCAATTCTCCCTGACTAAGCTGTCCCAACCCAAATGGACATCATGGCTGTTCTTCTCCTCCCCTGAGCAGCTGATCCCAACCTCCAATTGCCCCTGGGAAACCCTCCAGCCACCTCTATTTAACCACCACCACCTCTCGGCCAAAGGAGAGTTGAACCAAACATTACCAAAACTCTGCCAAAATCATTCTAGACCCCTCTCCAGACATAGAGAACTTGATCCCCACTGAAATCTAGCCCTAAAACCCTCTCTGTGAGCTCAATTTCTGTGTTGAAAATCCGCCAAAAAAACAAGACACTTCACCACAGTGAGCCAATCTCCAAATTGATTGATCCTACACCTTCACCAGACCAAGAGGAGAAGTTCCCCAGCAAAAGCCCCATCACCAGGCCAGCCATTGCTTCCAGCCTCCAAGCTTTGTGATTGGCCTTGGTCACTTTCATACTTAGACAATTCCCCAGAGCCAGAGACTTCATCTTGAGCTTGCCTGGACTCAATTGAAGGTGACACAACTCTCAGATCGAAGCTTCACTTCTCTGAGCAAAGGTATCAACTCATTCTTCCTCCCGAGCTTCCAGCGATTCTCCATTTTGTTTGGGTTAATTTCATAGCCTATAAACCATATGGATGTGTTCGTCTCTTCAAGACGAATACATAGAGCATAAGAACACGAAAATCAATTGAGAATTGAGTGAGATTTTAGGGTTTTA
Source organism: Papilionanthe hookeriana x Papilionanthe teres (assembly GCA_022702705.1). Lineage (NCBI taxonomy): Eukaryota > Viridiplantae > Streptophyta > Magnoliopsida > Asparagales > Orchidaceae > Papilionanthe > Papilionanthe hookeriana x Papilionanthe teres. The sequence continues at coordinate 145,169,967 of CM040428.1, forward strand.
GTGTGGACGGTCACGGGTGCACACCAGTCGTAGACGATGACCAGGAGTCGTTGGATCGCGCGTGTATCGAGCAGATGGTTGAGATCAAGTCGGACGGCGCAATGGTACATGAATTGTGGGACGCGTGGCTGTTGAGTCAAGTAGCGACGTCGAATGGGAGCGCGACACGTAGGGGTTTCAGAGCTGCCGAGGTTGACGCGGCGCCGCGTGGATAAGTAGATAAATCCCTATTTTCTGAATTAATTAAATACCTAGAACTTAGAAAATTCATATTTTTGCATAGAAAAATTACAAAAATAAAATAAAAATACCCTCTTGCTCAGTGAACAGAGGAGAATAATGTGGAAAAGAAATCAAGTTAATTGGATGAGTATTTTATTTTTAATAATTTATTTACTGTTTTCAGTATTTTGATTCTTCATTTGCATAGACAATTCACCATGGCATGAGACCATAGTGCTTTTGAAGCCTCTGATCTTGGGAACATTCCCTGAATTTTCCTAGGTCAGAGGCCATCTCTGTGAAAAGTTATTGAATTTTCAAGTTCATGTCACTGTTTTAGGTATTTTAATTCCAATAATTAGCATGTTGTAAAATAAATTCTAGGAAAATTTGGTGATGTTCCTTAGGACTAGAGGACCCTATGAAAAATATATTTTGAGTTAATTCATTCATAATAACCTTAATTAGCCTAAACCCCTAAAATTAAATTTGAATTAATTAGGTTTATCCACACATTAAATTGACATGAAAAAAACTATCCACTACTCTTTAGGGTCAGAGGAACCTTATATAAAATTTTGAAATCAATTGGACTTGATTAACTCCATCAAATGGATTGATTAAGCCTCATAAGCAAAATGGAACTTTAAAAATTCATAACTCCAAAAATACTTTTCAAAAACTCACAAAAATAATTTTGGAGCTTCTCTGATATCAGGGGAGTTCAGAAAAATTAAAATTGGAATTTTCTAAAAAAATTGATTTTTCACAATATTTTAATATTTTAATAATTAAAAAATAATAAAAATCATAAAAAAATTAAAAATCATAAAAATGTCACATTTTGACTCCTAATCACCTAGGAATAAACCAAATATTTTTCCTAAGTCCCTAGGATAAAATTTTGAATTTTAAAGGCTTAATTTAATTTTTAATATTAAAAAATAAGTTTCTAATCTTTTTCACTAAAATAATTCTAATAAATCAAAGAAAAATGAGAAAATTGTGAAATTTATTTCTCTGAACTCCTTGAGGTCAGAGAGATTTAAGAAAAATATAAAATCCATCTTTCAACTTTAATTTTATTTTATAATTAATTAATACTCTAAAACTTAAAATAATTATAATAAATAAAATTTAATTCAAAAAATCACCAAAATTGGTTCAAGTGGTCCACTGGTCATTAGAAACATTCCATAATTTTCTTAAGGATAGAAACCTTTACTTGGACATGTTGTTGAATTTTCTTTGAAAACCCCCATTTTCTACTAAAAATAATTATATAAATAAATTAAATTCAGAAAAATCACATTTTTCACCTCTAATGTCTTAATTGACATGTGGGTGAGGTGACACAAAAATTTCAAATTCATTTGAGCTCAATTTAGTGAGTTATGAATTAAATAAGCTTAAAAGGGCATAAAGGAAATTAAAAATTTTAACCATTAATCAAAACGGGGGGTAAAATATTTGATTCTAACTTTCTGTTGGATGATTGAAACTTTGGGAAATTAAGGGGTAGAAACACATTAAACACTTTGAAAATATCAAAATGAAACTTTAATTAATTAAATGATTTATATTTTGGAAAGAACATATTTAAATTTGGATTATTTAAATAGGGATATTATTAAGAGGATATTTATTCTTTAATTTAAAAATCCCTAAATAAGTCACTTTAACAATATTTAGTTCCTAATTAAGAATTATAATAATAATCCAAATTAACAATTAAAACTAAAATTAAAACTAAAATTAAATTAAGTTAAATTAAAATTAAATTAAAATTAAAGTTAAACTAAAATTAACAATTAAAATTAAAATTAACAATTAAAATTAAAATTAAATAAAATTAAATATAATTAAATTTAAATTTAACTAAAATTAAATTAAATTAAAATTAAATTAAAATTAAATTAAAATTAAATAAAATTAAATTAGATTAAATTTAAATTAAATTAAAATCAAATCGAATTAAATTGAATTAAAATCATTTAACAACAAACCTAAATGAAATCATTAAGAATTAAATCAAAATATATCAATAATTTCAACACCTCTTTCTATCTAAGTAAATTTGAAAACATGAATACCAATTTAAAATACTAAGATAATTGAAAATATAAAGATTAAATCTAAAATAATTTGAACACTATTCCAAACTTAAAATTATTAATTAAAACCTCATAATTAAATTAAAACACTTTAAACCATTAACTCAAACTTTAAATTAAGAATGATTAAAATTCTCGATAAACCAACTTGCCCTTAAAGGTTTTAATTATTATAACTCTTAAATAGAGTATTAAGTGAGATGTCACTTCATTCATCAGGTAATCAAATACCTAAGTTCACTGAGCAAGAAACAAAGTTTAACTACACTCTTGGATGATTAATTCACCTGTATAACTAAATTTACTTGGACTCAAAACAATCACAGAAATATTAAAAAGATGTTTAAGGCTTTTCCTAAGCACTTCCTCGATATGACGGGATGTTTTAGAGGAACAACTGAATTTAATTGTTCTTTGATGAAGAAAGTCATCCTTAAATCAAACCAAGAACCTAGATGTCATAGGAGATGACTAGTTATAGGATTAGGAATTTGGTAGAGAACCAAAACCCTTCCCTTAGATTTACCTAGGTATCTGTTGAAATATTTAAATGCCTTAACATGTGTTTTAAGTGCATCTTGGGATGATGGGAAGACCCTCCAGGTACACTTTTATTTTATTGCAATTTACTTTATTGCAATTTACTTACATGCACTGTACTTTAATTTTCTTGCTTGATCAATAAAACTGTTGCATGAAAACCAAAATCCTTATGATAGTCCCTGAACTGAAACCAAAACTAAATTAAAAGTCATTGCAAGATAAAATTCACCGCCACAACATTCTAAAATATAAAACAACTCAAAATTTAATCACAAACACAACAACAGAACCACAATCACAACTAAATTAAAATATCTCATTGAATGATCGGGAATACCTCGGATGATGTAACCCACATGTTGCTAACGGGATTTCCCACGGTCTAAATGAAAGTGTGGAACTCATTCAATTGAGTTTATTAAATTCATATGGATTAAGTGAATTCAATGAAAATAACGGTGCCGGGATGACGGAACCGTGGGATCTTAATCGGTTCTGTTTAAATAACTTTAGAATTTGTTTTAATTAAAATATTAAAAAACACTTGGATTTTAAGATTTTCTCTAAACCAAAACACTTCTCTCATCTCCTGATTTATGACTTCTAAAACTAAACCCCTGCAACAACAAGGAGCTCGGAGCATGGTGGGCAGCTCGACCATCGTCATCAACGAAAACTCGGATCTACTTCAGCAAAACTTTCTTAGAATTAAATAACCAAGCCATAGGACTTCGAGGTAGTTTACCTAGTGCAACATAAATCCTCAACTCTTTCTTAGGCATTTGCATGATCATCTCATGTAAATTAATCCCTAACCGGTCTTAGGACTCTGAGGTAGTCATTAGGTACGACATAAACCCTCTTATCTTTGAGACCATTTGTATGATCATATCATACGAATATTAGTCCTAATTAATTAAAATTGGCAAAATTGAAACATTAAACAAATTCCTAAATTGAAGCCAAATAATAGGATAGTTTGTGAAGTTGCCAAGATTCTTCTTGGATCATCAGCTCCTCCTACTTTTCTTCCTTTGGACTCCTGGAATAAATTGTTCCGAATTTGAGCTAATCCCTATTGAAATTTCCAAAACTCAAATCCTTTGAAAACCTTAAACTTTGAAATTCTTGAGAGCAAAACCACTAATCACTATCGAGAGTTTTCTTAAATGATTCCCGTCATTTAAGATGTAATTAACTATAGGGGCTTACCCTTATAGGGAACTTTAAGAACCCGGGTAATATAAACTCTGCTTAATTCCTTTATATTAAGCAGGGGAACTTGTCGGCTTATAAAATTGGTTCGCAGACCAAACGGATGTCACAAATCTTCTAGTTTATTTAATCGAGCCCCATCGTCAAATAGTGTGTCTATTCTTCGGGATAGATACATGGTTTGTGATGCGGTACTCGTTTATATAAACTATTTAGGATGTGTGATCGGTTTGATTTCATATCTTAAAATTTTCAAACCTAAAATTATTTTCAAAAAATCAAATACTATTTTTCAAATTATATATTTAAATTAAATTAATAATTTGCCGACAATTTCTGTAGGTGACCTCCTTTTCAAAATACAATACACAACCTAAAAATATGGCGACAATTTCTGGCGACTCTGCTGGGGAATAGTTCCTCTCTCCATTTTGATTAGATGGTTTTGCTTTCATAAATCGGTAGTGTGTCCATATCACTAGTGGACCAAAACTACCATTCTTCCGTTGGAATACCCCGTTCATTTCTGTCTTGAACGAGTATAGCCAACTCCTCTCGGATTTTGGAGCCACTGTTTATACACCCCTAAACGGAGAGGTTCTGAGATCCTTTTACCTCTTTTCTGAGGTGGGGTGGACCCCCAATAGGTGTTAGTTTAGGAGTGGTCCTTCGAGTCGAGAAGTCTTGCATAAGACTTCCTCTTCCTTTCCAATTCTCAATCTGGCCATCTACCTTTTCTATAACCTTTTTTCCTTTAATCGTTTTGTTTCTAACAAACGAACCTCATAATAAACAATCTCTTTTAAAAATCACAAATACACTAAGATAAACGAAAATGTGTTCAAACTCTTTCTTTTTCGTCCTAAACTTTACAACGAAAAGAAGCATAATTTGGGACTGACATTCGGAATCTGCCCTGCAGAAAATGACTGCCCCAAAGTTAATCTTCTCCTTCACCAATGGAATGGACTTCGCCTTTTACAAGGATGAGCTGCCCGACAATGGAATCATCCATTTCGGACAAGGATTCGGCAATACAGATGTCAAGTTCGCTGACGTCACTCTCTTCACACTAATGGATAAAGTGTCTGAAACTAAAAAACCTGTGATTGAGTTCAACCTGAAATCGACTCAAGAATTCCCTCCCCTGCAAAGGATTCCATCTGAAAGGAGTACTACTGTTCGTAGGAGGACTGTTGTCTCTACCCCCACAGGTCTAGTCATCTCTGCACCTACGCCGACCTCTGCCAAACTGAAGGGGAAGGAAATCCGAGTCTGTGATGAGCCTGTCACCGTGGAGGGTATAGATTTTGCTACAATACCATCTATTTTTGAGATTGGGTCCAGTTCAAGAGTTGCACCCCAAACTCGGACTCAAAGAAAAAATAGAAGCAGAAAGATCATCAGGATTGAGAAAGCCAAAGCTGCTGAAGTTCTTTTCTAGAAGAAATTCCTGAGGAAAGAGAAGAACTGCCTGATTATATACCTCAGTTGGAAGGGAGCAGGTTTCACCCTCTCTCTACCGCATTAGATGAAGAGAATGTCCGTAGGATCACCGCTGCATTACCTCGACCTGCGTACTACAACAATTACAAGAGGAAAAGGGATAAGACTACGCCATTGACTTGGCTGCAAGCTGTGATAGAAAGATTGGCAAAGAAAGAAAGATGCCCTGTGTCAGAAATCTTAAGAAGGATAGGACGGGTGCCGGCTAAATCCCGCCTCAGACCGCGAATAGAGTCTGTTGCTGCCACAGAGAAACCAAAGAAGAAAATAAAATCCAGTTCACCCATTGTTGTATCGGATCTACAAATTAGGGAGGATACCACCTTCCAGCATACAGCCGACAATCATCCGGTCCTAGGCTTCCGGCTGCGAGAAGGATGGTATGGCGACCTACTACTGGAGAACTAAGACCAAAATAATGTATTGAGAAGAAAAGTCTCGTCAGGAGACTTGAATCAGAAGAAAGTGCTACTGCAATAAAGGGGACTCCCGGGAAGGAAGTTCAACAACCGTCACGAGACGACTGCGAGACCGTGCGGAAAAGGCCATTAGAGGATGCCATGGACAAGTTAAGGACCGACATCCGATGGTTAGCAAAAGAAAGAGAAGAAGAACTAGGATATGAAGTTGACTCATCAGAGTTCATGGATGAGGAGTATGCCGAGATCAACATGGTTGAGACGCGAGCATCCTCAGCTTCACAAGGTTCTCCGGTATCTGCTGAAAGAGATGATTCGGAAGTGATGAGAGCACATATTCAGGAAAGAGATGACTCAATTTTCCAAATGGCAACAAGGATGGAAGAGATGGCTGCTGCCTTAGCCACTCTCCAGAGTCAGGTACAACCTCAGAAAGAGACAGCCCCAGAAATTATCCATATTGCAGATGGAGGAAAAGAGATGACATCCGTCAATGGAGACGAACAACCAAAGAAAGATCCTGTACAAAGCATGATTCCAGAAAAGGACATTAAGAGCATGGTAGAACAGCAGGTGCGAGAGGCCCTAGAACAATCCAAGAGCGGAGCATCCATTCAGACGGGTAGACCTTACCTAGAAGATTTCGATATGGTACAATACCCAAAAGGCTTCGTACCACCTCTGTCTAAGACTTTTGATGGAACGGGAAACCCCCGGTAGCATGTCGTACATTTTCGTGCTAGTTGCTGCAATGCCGGTGGGAGTGATGCTCTACCCTTCTGACAGTTCGTCATCAGTTTATCAGGGATTGCCTTCGACTGGTACGTAGAATTGTCGAACGGTTGAGTAAAGACCTTTTCAGAACTAGAGAATCTCTTCGTTAAACAATTTGCTGGGGCTCAGCATCACATCACTATCGGTGATCTAGTGGTGGAGCAACAAAAGCCGAACGAGACTTTAGTGAATTACATACTTCGATGGAGAAACTTAAGAATGAAGTGTGAACCACATCTTCAAGAACAACATGCAGTCAGCATCCTACTTTAAAGTATCCATGGCCCGATAGCACTTCTCCTTAAAGGATTTATAATCAAAACTTTCGAGAAGTTGCTTAGCAAGGTCGGGAGCTTGCAAGAAGAGGCAAAGCAGTTAAGTTTCGTGGACAAGAACGATAAGCAGAAGCCCATGAAAACATTCGAAAAGAAATCTAGAATCATCGCGGCAGTAGATAAGGGCAAGCAGCTGGTTCAGATACAGTCAGAGCGGCCACAACCTAGTTATCAACCACCACAGCGGACTTATCAGCAACCTCAGCAGGGCTATCAGCAACCCCAGCAGTGCTATCAGCAACCTTGTTCGAGCTATCAATCACCTCAGCATTATGAACAACCGCCTCATTCATCGCGTACCTTAAGAGAACTTCTAAATAGAGAATATCCATTCAAAACTGAAGCAGTAGCAAAGATGTTCAGCAGCTTAATGAAGACACCAGATTTTTAGCTGCCAGAGCCCAAGAAGCCGGAGGAAGTCAATAAGAAAGACCATAGGAACTATTGCCCTTACCACCAGATGCTTAGACACAAGATAGAGGATTGCATCACTTTCAAGAGTTGGCTTGATGACAATCTCCGGAAAGGGAACATAACGATCCCAAAGGAATACATGAAAGAACCCTAGAAAGGAGTTTCCGTCAACGTTATTTCAACGGATCCCATTGTTCCGATAAACCCGTACACGATCGATGATGGATGGAGTACCATCTAGACAAAGTCATTAAAGAAAATTTTGGATCACATCCAGACCGCTTCGGTACACGCTTCAACTCAGAGTTTGAAACCTGTCGAGCCGACACTATCACTTGCGATTGAAGAACCGCCCCAGAAGGAGAAGATCATAGAAGAAAAGAAGACCGAGGCTCCGAAGGGTAGACTAGGGGTTGCTTATGCTAGGATGGTTGTTTCTGATTCGGGGGAGAAATCCCTTAAACTCCTGACTCTGTATGATTATCTGCTCGCTCCAGCGGGATCTTATAATGATAAGGGTTATGGCGTTGGCTACATTTTGACTGTTTCTAACAATTACGTAACTAGCGACAACCAGCCTAATTCTGATCTCGATTCCAATACAAATAACGATTCTCAAATCATACATAACTTCGATGACCACGATGAAGAAGATGTTCACAAAGGAGGATACGAAAGCTCGACAAGCAACGAGTCCATTTGTGAATTCTGAGGGGCTCCGATCACGATAGAATTAGAGCCAATAAACACTAAAGCAACTTCAGAAGAGCCAGTTGCTCCAATTCAAGAGGAAACACCAAATTCAAAAGAAATAACTAAAGTAAATTTAAGAAGTGGAAAAGCTCTACCCCCGAGAATGGGTCCAAAGGATAAAGGAAAGCAGGTGGTTGCTCAGGAAGAGCCGACCCCAACAGAAGAATTCCCCATTCGGGTAGAAATCGAGGAACATTGTAATAAAGTGGACTACAACGTGCTAGCCCATCTTAGGAAACTACCAGCCAAACTAAGCATATAAGACGCTCTGATCCTGTCAAAGGAGATGAGAGAGGCTCTGATCAAGGCTTTACTTGATCCAGAGATTTTTTTTAGCCCAAATTGGCGATAATTCCTTCGACGAGGTTTGCTAGTTAAGAGAACAACGAGGTGTTACCTTCACGGACAATGATCTAATACTGGGAACAACAGATCACAACCGACCGTTATAGATTTCAGTCATTATTGAAAAGTTTACGCTCTCCAGAGTGTTGGTTGATCCAGGAGCATCAATCAACATAATGATTCTTCGGACGCTAGCATATTTGGAAATTGATGCTCGTGAGCTTGAAAAAGACAAGATGCTATTAAGAGGCTTCAATCAAAAAGGAGAAAGAGCTCTTGGATCGATAACACTACTAATGAAGACCGATGATTTAGCAAAGACAACTGCAAAATTCCACATAATTGATTCTGGGACATCGTTCAATGCTCTACTGGTTCGGTCATGGATCCATGAAAATCGGATGGTACCATTGTCTCTGCACCAGTGCATAAAGTATTACGAAGGAGGGGAACAGTGTATCAAAGGTGACTTGCAACCATTCTCCGTACACGAGATTGAAATTCATGAAGATGTGGCTTACTACGCACCCCCGAAGAAAACAATCTTTTCCAGTAATACCACACTAAATGAAGCAAAAGAGGTTCGAGATGATGAAGAACCTGATGTTTTAGTCCAACAGTTACTCACCACTCCCTTACGGCGAGATGGTGAAGATTTCTTCAGAACTCACACCCGAGGTCGAGGCCGGGAACGAGGACGTGGAAGAAATGTTGGAACAGTTGGACAGATGAAACCAGTCATCGATGTTGATTGGGAGAATAACTCTGAAGAAGAAGAAGAAATCAAGAAAGAAGCAGCGACAATAAATCAGAAGAAACCACAGTTCAAGATTTCTCTCGAAGATGAAAAGAATGAAGAATACAAATCAATGTACGAGAAGATTAACCATTATGCACATACTATGACCCTGACCCCGATCGATTCTAATAAGATCGAGGGTATGGTGGTCAAGGAAGTGCATGGTGGTGGTACTAAGCCAATCAAGTTCTACCGTGGTGCTTCTTCTTCCAATAATGAAAAAGATGTACAGTTTGAAGATGTTACTTCTTACGAATTAATGGAATTACTTTTTGAGTGGTACTCTCCCTGTGTTAAAAATTTAATTCAACGTGGTGTCTTACCTCTACAATGGACAAAAGGCCGATCACAACACTTTGAAAAATTATGGTATAATGCCGGTTGGCCTGCCAATTCAAAACACGGTCTCGGATTCGGCATAGTAGGATCAGTTGACGATACGGGATTTTGCTTGGTTGTCTCTTGCGAGCCTAATGAAGATTGCTTGGAAGCTTCAGAAGACCTTGAAGATCTACTAATCGGAGACGCTCCACCAGAATTCGAAGAAGAAATCAAATCTACGATAGACGAGTTAAAGGAAGTTAACTTAGGTACTAGCGAAGAACCTAGACCAACCTTTGTTAGCTCCTTACTTAACAAAGAAGACTCCAAGGAAATAATCAAGCTACTGTTTTGCTTGGAGTTACGACAAAATGCCAGGATTAGCTCCAGAAGTAGCAGTTCTCAGGCTAGGAGTGGATCCTACTTCCGTTCCAGTCAAACAAGCCCCCAGAAGAATGCGTCTAGAAATTGAGCAATAAGTGATAGCTGAAGTTAAGAAGCTAATAGAAGCTAAATTTGTCCGTGAAGAACAATACCTAACTTGGTTAGCCAACGTGGTACTAGTCAGAAAGAAGAATGGTCAAATCAGAATTTGCGTGGATTTCAGAGATTTAAATAAAGCATGTCCAAATGATGAATTTCCACTACCAATCCCAGAATTAATGATTGACATTGCTTCAACACATGAAATCTTCTCATTTATGGATGGATCATCAGGATACAACCAGATAAAGATGGCACCAGAAGACTAAAATCTCACGACATTCAGAACGCAGATCGGAGTGTATTGCTACACAGTAATGCCATTCAGACTAAAGAACGCAGGAGCAACATACCAAAGAGCGATGATGAAGATTTTATATGATCTCATTCACAACCAAGTCGAGTGCTATGTGGATGATGTGGTCATCAAAAGCAAACTGAAAGAAGATCACCTGTATGATTTGAGAATTGTTTTCGAGCCACTAAGACAATACAACCTTAAGATGAATCCCTTAAAATGCACCTTCGGTGTCACCTCCGGGAAATTCTTAGGATTTGTTGTCCGACATCGCGGGATTGAAATCGATCCGGAAAAGATTAAAGCTATTTTAGAAATGCGTCCTCCCAAAACTTTGAAACAACTACGATCCTTTCAAGGGAAGTTGGCATATCTTCAACGCTTTATCTCGAACTTGTCAGGTAGGTGTCAGCCCTTCTAGGCTTTAGTTAAAAAGGACGCCAAATTCGTTTGGGATGAGAGATGCCAGCGGGCTTTCAAGGACGTTAAGCAATATTTAATGACACCTCCTGTCTTAGCAGCCCCAGTCTCAGGTAGACCGTTGATACTTTATACCGCGGCTTTAGACGACTCCCTTGGAGCCCTGCTAGCCCAGGTTAATGATGAGGGAAAAGAAAATGCTCTCTACTACTTAAGCCATCGTCTAATTCCGACAGAAGTAAAGTATCCTCCTATTGAGAAGCACTGCTTGGCCCTGATCTTCGCTGCACAGAAGCTCAGGCTTTACATCCTTTCTCATAAAGTCAACCTTATTTCGAGAGTTAATCCATTGCAATACTTGATGACACGACCAACGCTTTCTGGCAGACTCGCCAGGTGGTCGACGATACTATTGCAATTCGATATAACTTTCGTTCCTCTTTGCGCCGTAAAGGGATAAGTCCTAGCAAACTTCCTTGCAGCACACCCTCAACCCGCAGATTCGCCTCTCGATGATAATTTGCTTGACGAGCAGATAATGAGCCTAGAAGATCGCGATGATCGACGTTGGGAACTGTACTTCGACGGAGCGTCCTCAGCACAGAAGAACAAAGAATTGCAAACGATAGTGCCCGGTAAGGCAGGAGTCGGACTAATCTTTATAACACCGGAGCGGGGGATGTTAAGATACTCCTACCACTTAACATAACCGTGTACAAACAATGAAGTGGAATACGAAGCCCTCATAACAGGATTGGAATTAACCATTCAGATGGGAATAACGGACATCAACATCTACGGAGATTTTCAGTTGATCATTCAACAGGTCGTCGGACAGTACAAAATTTTAAAACCAAGACTCAAGCAGTACTTTCAGTACGCTATGAAATTGTTGGAATAAATTCCAAATGTAACAATCTACAACATTCCCAGAAAAGAAAATGCTCTCATCGATGAGCTAGCCCGCCTCGCGAAGGAATTTGCCTGCTTGCAGGATGAGTCAGTTGAAGTGTCAATTCAAGGACGAGAGGTACTATCACAGCTCGACATGGATAAAATATAGAAATCAACAGAAAAAGCATAAGAAACAATTATAGCAGTGACGTAAAAATACAGAAGATTGGTGACAACCATTAATAGACTACTTGCAGACAGGAAACCTACCTGACGATAAGTCGTTAGCCCATCAAATCAAGAAAACAACTCTATCTTACGCATTAATAAATAATACGTGATACAGAAGGTCTTTTGATCAGATGTAGCTAAGATGCCTGAGCGGGTCTGAGGCTCGTGAAATAGTTAAAGAAGTACATTCAGGACTTTGTCGCGCTCATCAGTCAGGTCTGAAAATGAAAATGAAGATTAAAAGACTAGGGTACTACTGGCCCTCAATGATGACCGACTGTATGAATGTTGCCAAAAGATGTCACCAGTGCCAAGTGCACAGAGTGGTTCTACACCAACCTCCAAATGTGCTACATCCGACAATCGCGTCATGGACATTTGAGTGTTGGGGCACAGATATAGTGGGTCCGATAGAACCGCCTTCTTCAAGAGGACATCGCTTCATTCTTGCAGCTACAAACTACTTTTCTAAATGGGCAGAAGCTATACCACTTAGAGAAGTGAAGGCACACAACGTGCTACAGTTTTTCAAGAACCAAGTCATCTACCGTTTTGGGGTACCGCGCAGGATCATTTCAGATAATGGGTTTGCATTCAAAAGTACAAAGATCAACAATTTTGTCAGAAGACATGGGATCGATTGGCGATACTCAACGATCTACTACCCAAGAGCAAATGGCTTGGCTGAGGCTTTTAATAAAACTCTTGTTCAAATTTTAAAGAAAACTTTGGACGAAACAAGAGAAATTGGCACGAGAAGTTGTTAGAAGCCTTATGGGCCTATAGGACAACTTTTAGGACTCCTACTTAGTCTACACCTTACGCTTTAGTGTACGGGTCCGAGGCCGTCTTGCCCCTGGAAGTTCATCTTCCGTCACTTCGAATTGCAATTGCAGAAAAGATCGCTGCAGAAGAAAATGCCAGACTACGACTGGAAGAATTGGAAAGCTTGGAAGGGAAAAGACTTTCTGCACAACAGAATTTGGAACTGTATCAAGCCAAGATGATCCAGGCCCATGATAAACTGGTCCGCCCAAGAACTTTCTAAGTCGGTGACTTAGTTCTTATTCTCGGAAGACCTATTCTTACACATCGCAAGATAGAAGGTAAATTTGAACCAACATGGGAATGGCCGTTTGTGTTCGAGACAGTCTACTCAGGAGGTTCCTACTAGCTTGGGAATTGCCGTAGAGAACGACCCATGTTTCCAATCAATGGACGGTATTTAAAGAAGTATTACACAACCTGATGTTTCGAAGGGTGGCCTCTAAAATAAAATTTTATCCCTAGAAACACGGGTGAAGTAATCACTTTGGGACTGGGTCTGAACCCAAAACAAAATAAAATGGATGATAAAAAAAATCTCATCAACAAAAATGTTAAGAAGAAAACATTGGAAATCACAATAATAAAATGTCAATCTTTCCTTTTAAATCCATTATTTCCTGATATTTTCTCATCTCTTCCTACTTCCTTTAAATTTAAAAGAAGTAAATAAGAATTTTTAAGTGTTTTTCTTATTGTTCTTGTTCTTAGTACAACCCCTGATCCTTTCCTTATTTTTTTTCGCAGGGAAATGTCGAACGGGCGGTTGGTTCTAAACTTTAGAATTGGCGTGAGTCTAGCACTTGATGAAAAGAGGGTGAGGGATGGAGTAGTGATAGGGATTGACTCAGACTCCACACCAGCCGGCTTACAATACGAAGAAATTGATTGGATCCCAGTCGATTGAGAAGAATTTCACAGCCAGGCAGTGATGAAAATGGGTGGCCCGAGCCACCAATCCAGCAACAAGAAAAGAAAAGAAAACGCCGCACATGCAACCGTAGAAGATAAGAAAGCTAAGTCTGTGGTTGCCACAATAGAGGGTAGGCTTGTCAGCGCCGCACCCGCAGAAATTCATGGAGTAAGGAGAGCAACTCTCACCGCTACCCAGCGAAGAAATAAGAATCGCCGCACTCGCAAAATGTTGATCAAGTTAGCAGAAGATCAACATGAACAGGTAGTGGATACTGTTAGTGTAAATGCTCCAAGGAGACCAGTTCATCTGAAACCAGAAAGAAGAAAGTCAATTCCAAGAAGGTCGGAACAAATAAATGAAATATCAAGAAAAGCAGAAATAGAGTTGGTACCTCGACACCGAGTATATATACTGGATCCGAAGAGTCTTGTTGCGAAAGCAACCCCGAAGAATGTTCCTACGGAGACTATCCCCGAGGAGCCAAAACATCCAGAAGAACATGCTGGGGTTGAGCCATACATCCCGCAGTATGTTACTAGACACCGATGACTTCAGATAATCCCAGAATACTAGCTGGAGAAAATGCAACTAGTTAAGAAGAAAACCTTTGAATACTTTGAAAGAATTGGAAACAAGAGGGTCAACATCTTGGAACGCCTCGAGCTACATACAGATGTTTTCTCAAATTATGAGCAACAACAAATTGTAGATTGTATCCTTGAATTGCAGAAAATGGGTCGAGCTGGCCGCCTGAGAGAAAATACATATTCAGAACCCCGAAGATGGATGTCAGGAAAGGGAAGAGTTACAATCCAATGCGGATGTTGCTACAATTTTGCCACAGACAGAAAAGGAAATCCACCAGGGATACTCCATCGCAGTGAGGTGGATCCAATGGCAAGAGTCATTAAGAGAATGGTGAAAAGGATGATAACATGGAGGGTATTGCCTCCAAATTGCATACCCAACAGCTGCATTATCAACATCTACAAGGAAGGCGACTGCATACCTCCGCATATAGACCATCATGATTTTATTAGACCCTTCTGCACAGTGTCATTCGTCAACCAGTGCAACATCATGTTCGGATCTGACCTCCGGATTGCAAGCCCCGGTGAGTTCCGAGGGCCGGTGGAGATACCACTACCGGTAGGTTCCGTCTTGGGGTTAAAAGGAAACAGGGCAGACGTTGTGAAGCATTGCATTCCAGGAGTGCCTGTGGAGCGGATCTCAGTTACTTTTAGAAGAATGGACGACAGAAAAATGCCTTACCACTTTCAGCCAGATCCAGAATTGGAGAGTCTCCGGCCCTAAGAGCTGTGAGTTACATGGAAAATAGTACACCTCCAATGCACATCCATGCGGCATTCCTGCTAAGGGTGGCTTGGAAGGTGATGTTATTGCCCATGTTTCTTACTATTCAGACATGGATTTTTGACAGATGCTTTTGATGGATCAACAAGAATCTTACACGATCCGTTTTAGATTTAAATGGATTGTATAAGACATTAAATATTTGAGGAAAATGTCATCATGACTAGATCAAGTTGTATGATATACTTTCAGTAAGTTGGAATGAAAACGACTACGTCATATTTTGCCTTCACCTCTTTTTGTGCAAATTGACTGGGAAACGCCATTAGAGTTAAATGAACTTTGAACGAAGAACAGAAAAGAAAAGAAAATAAATCAGAACTTTTCCTAAAAATCTGAATATTAAAATGAAATTCAAATTCACATGAACACTAAATAAATAACAAAAATAAAAAAAATGAGATCGTTAAAGGACAAATAAAATGAATCTAAAGCTCAAATTGAATTCCAATCTGAATACTCTGATTCGAATCTTTCAGTTCTTCTCTCAATCGAAATCTGTTTGAAACTCTTTTGAAATTTGAATATTTTCCTCGACTTATTGCTAAGTCAAGTCTTTTCAGCTTGGTAAACTTACCAGCTCTTTTCAGTTCTCTTTCTTCTGTGTCCTAGAGGATCGACTAGTTCTATTGACACGGAGGCACGAATTTTGTTCGATTTGGTTCTGATGGCTTGAGACTGGGACCCTCTTCATACAGATAAATCTTCGAGATTGGAACCAGTTTCCATTTCTCATTCTAATTTTCGAGACTGGTACCTAAATTCCAGTTCTCTTCCTTCAAGGTCGGTACTTAAATTCTGACTCTCTTTTTGAGATTGATTCCTAAATTTCGATTCTCTTTTGAATTGATACCTAAATTTCAATTCTAAATTTCCGAGACTGGTACCGAAATTCTAGTTCTCATTTAGAGGTCGGTACCTAAATTCTGACTCTCTTTTCGAGATCGATACCTAAATTTCGATTCTCACTCGAATTGATACCTAAATTTCAATTCTAAATTCTGAGACTGGTACCTAAATTCCAGTTCTCTTCCTTCGAGGTCGGTACCTAAATTTCGACTCTCATTCGAGATCGATACCTAAATTTTAATTCTCTTTCGAATTGATACCTTAATTTCAATTCTAAATTTCCGAGACTGGTACCTAAATTCCAGTTCTCTTCCTTCGAGGTCGGTACCTAAATACCGACTCTCCTTCGAGATCAATACCTAAATTTCGATTCTCTTTCGAATTGATACCTAAATTTCAATTCTAAATTCCGAGACTGGTACCTAAATTCCAGTTCTCTTCCTTCGAGGTCGGTACCTAAATTCCGACTCTCATTCGAGAGCGATACCTAAATTTTGATTCTCTTTCGAATTGATACCTAAATTTCAATTCTAAATTCTGAGACTGGTACCTAAATTCCAATTCTCTTCCTTCGAGGTCGGTACCTAAATTCTGACTCTCATTCGAGATTAATACTTAAATTTCGATTCTCTTTCGAATTGATACCTAAATTTCAATTCTAAATTTTCGAGACTGGTACCTAAATTCCAGTTCTCTTCCTTTGAGGTCGGTACCTAAATTCCGACTCTCATTCGAGATCGATACTTAAATTTCGATTCTCCTTCGAATTAATACCTAAATTTTAATTCTAAATTTTGAGTCTGGTACATAAATTCCAGTTCTCTTCCTTCGAGGTCGGTACCTAAATTCCGACTCTCATCCGAGATCGATACCTAAATTTCGATTCTCTTTCAGGTTTGATACTTAAATTTCAAATCTCACTCTCTCGAGATCAGAACCTAAATTCTGATTCTTATCCTTTTTTTACATCGATACTTAAACTCTGATTCTCACTCCGAGGCTGGTACCTAAATTCCAGTTCTCTTTGCAATCCCGAGCTTGAAATCTAGGTTTCAATTCTCATTTTAAATCCAAATTTCAAATTCAAAATTTCCTTAAATCGATTTCTAATTAAACTTCAATCAAAATCCAAACTCACACATTAAAACTTGAAATTTAAAAGTAAAATGAAATCTAAATCGAATTCCCCAGATCTTGTGATTTGGAGTTCACCTCCTTTCCTTTTGCCCAGCGAGAGTTGAGGAATCTCCGGTGTTGGAAATATACATGATACTCCCCAGCAGAAATTCTTCTACTTCGTCCTAAGTTTTTCACTTGGACATCTGTGTTGGTTTTATTGATTTCTTTGGTCAACGCCATTACGCACGTTGTGCTTGGTTAGCACACCACACCTATTGGGGGTCCATTTGTTGACCTCATTTTTTATGAGGTCTTTTGCTTCTCTCTTTAGTACTTAGGATCTAGCCTTAGGCTTTTTCTTTGACTAATCTTAGAGGACTAGAAGTGGAACCCACCCTTAAGAAGTTCAAACACCTCTTGACTCCCTGCAAACCCCACAAGCTTGATTGTAGAACCCTAATCACCTAGGGGGTTGAAATCAAATGTGGAGGTTTAAAGGATGAGTTCCCTATAGGACTTCTTGGCCTTAGGAATACCCTGGGTGGCCTGGTCTAGTGAGGGTTGACTTGCACATACACTACACTCTCACACACATTCCAAGTCCTAAAACCACACTCTAACCCAACTTGACTTCCTGACTCATATAGGTAATTCATATGGATGGTCCTTAACCCCTAAGCCCCTGGCTAAGAGGGTTAGGAACAACATAGTTAATGCCTCAAATGAGTCCTCTCATGGCTCATATGGGCTTAATATGGCTTCATGGCTCAACCAAAGTGATTCCATTTTACTCAAATTTGATTAATCTTCATTTTTCCAAAATTTCAATTTTTGACCCCCGGGGCCCCGGACCCACTAAACTTACCAAATGCCCTCGGAACTACCCAAAATTTGCAAAATCACCTAAATTACCCAAAATTCCTCAAAATCAATCCTAATCATTTCCCACGACTCAAATTGATCATCCATAGCCAAAAATACCAAAAATTCCAAAAGTACTCCCCCAATACCCTCTAAATACCCAAAATGCCCTTCTTAGCCCAAAAATCCAAAAATTTAGAAAATTCCCAAAATATTCTAAAAAATCCCAAATATTCCAAACTTCATTTTGTTCAACTACACCATGGACCAATTTTGCCAATTTACCCAACTTTTACCAAAACCCCCAAATTTGACCCATTTTTTAACCCAAGTGAACCCAATGTCAAACCAAACCACCCCAATTCACCTCAATTCTGGTCCAATTCAATTCTAAACTTCAAATCAATATCCCCAATATTAATTTAGACCAAATAAAACTCCAATGTGATTGACATTTGGGCCCAATTCAAATTTGAAGCCTAAAGGCCCAATTTTGGCCCATGGCCTAAACCTAACCCAAACCGACCCAACTTAACCCCAATTGGCCCTAAATCTTTTCTAAAGCCTTTCTAACTTCCCCATAAACAAAACACTAACATGATTTGCCCAAAATTTGAACCTAAACTTCACCCAAACCTAACCCAAAACCAAAATCCCTTAAATTGACCTAAGCCCAAACCTAACCCAAATGGGCCTAAATCCCAAAATTAGAGCCCAACCAAAGTTGGAAACTCTTTGTGACACTCCCATGAACATTTCTCAACATTAATTTTACATCAAATCAAACTTTAGCCTAACCTTAACCCAAGTTAGCCCAATTTGGCCCACCATGGCCCCTATACCAAAAGACCCCACATTAAACCCAATTCAATTCAAAATCACTTTAAACTTGTTCCAAACCACTCATGAAACATGCCTAAACAAATTGCAACATTTTTTTTGACATGGTACTTCACAAAATTTTCATCCAAAAGCCCATTTTAAAATCCAAAAACCCACTTCCTTAAACCACTTTAAAAGTCCATCCAAAATCATTTCAAAAGCCCAAAATCTATCCTAAAGCCCACATGACATTTTCATTTGTCATTCTTTTTAATCAAAACCACCCCTATGTCCAAAATCCTTCATGTTGATAAAAAAAAAATGGCATCATGACAAATCCCATTAAATGGATTCAAAATAACCAAAATTCCAAATGACCCATTTCCATGAAATTGAGCCAAGCATGAGAAAGCCATATATAAGCCTTGGAGCCATGCATAAGCCACATGGAAGCCATGGGAATCTTAGGATTGTCATCCCTCTATCAATGGAAAAAGGAGGAGATCCTTTAAACACTCCCTAAAAGTCATTAGCCATACCCATGTTCCACCCTAACCCAAAATTAATCCAAATACATTTGGATGGGGACTTCTCCACTCAAAGCCAGCTGACTCATCTAAACTCCCTCAGCCCAAATCAGTCCTTTGGTGGGTGCACCAAACCCAAATACATGAATTGACAAAAATCAAGCCAAAATGACCCTTACCCCATGCCATTTTAATCAAACCTCCTTACACATGGCAATAGCCAATTGCTTGCACCAAACGCAATCCCTGGATTCACTGAGTCAAGATGGTGACCTGACCCTGCCGGCCAGCCGCCTGGGTCGCCGGAAAACACCATTGTCGAGAGCTCCATGTGAGCCAAAATTTTCAATTCTCCCTAGCTGAGCTGTCCCAACCCAAATGGACATCATGGCTGTTCTTTTCGTCCCCTGAGCAGCTGATTCCAGCCTCCAATTGCCCCTGGGAAGCCCTCCAGCCACCTCTATTTAAACACCACCACCTCTCAGCCAAAGGAGTGGAACCAAACCTTACCAAAACTCTGCCAAAATCATTCCAGACCCCTCTCCAGACATAGAGAACTTGATCCCCACTGAAATCTAGCCCTAAAACCCTCTCTGTGAGCTCAACTTCTGAATTGAAAATCCACCAAAAAAATAGGACACTTCACCACAGTGAGCCAATCTCCAAATTGATTGATCATACACCTTCACCAGACCAAGAGGAGAAGTTCCCCAACAAATGCCCCCTCACCAGGCCAGCCATTGCTTCTAGCCTCCAAGCTTTGTGATCGGCCTTGGTCACTTTCAAACTTAGACATATCCCCAGAGCCAGAGACTTCATCTGGAGCTTGCCTGGACTCAATTGAAGGTGACACAACTCTCAGATCGAAGCTTCACTTCTCTGAGCAAAGGTATGAACTCATTCTTCCTCCCGAGCTTCCAGCGATTCTCCATTTTTATTGGGTTAATTTCAAAGCCTATTAATCATATGGATGTGTTCGTCTCTTTAAGATGAATCCATAGAGCATAAGAACACGAAAATCCATTGAGAATCGAGTGTGATCTTAGGGTTTTAGTGTGGACGGTCACGGGTGCACACCAGTCGTAGACGATGACCAGGAGCCGTTGGATCGCGCGTGTATCGAGCGGACTGTCGAGATCAAGTCGGACGGCGTAATGGTACATGAACCGTGGGACGCGTGGCTGTTGACTCAAGTGGTGGCGTCGAATGGGAGCGCGACACGTTGGGGTTTCGGAGCTACCGAGGTTGACGCGGCGCCGCGTGGACAAGTAGATAAATCCCTATTTTCTGAATTAATTAAATACCCAAAGATTAAAAAATTCATATCTTGGCACAGAAAAATCACAAAAATAAAATAAAAATACTCTCTTGCTCAGTGAACAGAGGAGAATAATGTGGAAAAGAAATCAATTTAATTGGATTAGTATTTTATTTTTCATAATTTATTTACTATTTTCAGTATTTTGATTCTTCATTTGTATAGACAATTCACCATGGCATGAGACCATAGAGCTTTTGAAGCATCTGATCTTGGGAACATTTCCTGAATTTTTTAAGGTCAGAGGCCATCTCTGTGAAAAGTTATTGAATTTTCAAGTTCATGTCACTGTTTTAGGTATTTTAATTCCAATAATTAGCATATTATAAAATAAATTCTAGGAAAATTTAATGATGTTCCTTAGGACTAGAGGACCCTATGAAAAATATATTTTGAGTTAATTCATTCATAATAACCTTAATTGGCCTAAACCACTAAAATTGAATTTGAATCAATTAGGGTTATCCACACATTAAATTGACTTGAAAACAATTATGCACTACTCTTTAGGGTCAGAGGAACCTTATAAAAAATTTTGAAACCAATTGGACTTGATTAACCCCACCAAATGGATTGATTAAGCCTCATAGGCAAAACGGAACTTTAAAAATTCATAACTCAAAAAATACTTTTCAAAAATTCACAAAAATGATTTTAGAGCTTCTCTGATATCAGGGGAGTTCAGGAAAATTAAAATTAAAATTTTCTAAAAAAGTTGATTTTTCACAATTTTTTAATATTTTAATAATTAAAAAATAATAAAATTTATAAAAATATTAAAAATCATAAAAATGTCACATTTTGACTCCTAATCACTTAGGAACAAACCAAATATTTTTCCTAAGTCCCTAGGATAAAATATTGAATTTTAAAGGCTTAATGTAATTTTTAATATTAAAAAATAAGTTTTTAACCTTTTTCACTAAAATAATTCTAATAAATCAAAAAAAAAATAAAAAAATTATGAAATTTATTTCCCTGAACTCCTTGAGGTCAGAGAGATTTATGAAAAATATAAAATCCATCTTTCAACTTTAATTTTATTTTATAATTAATTAATATTCTAAAACTCAAAATAATTATAATAAATAAAATATAATTCAAAAAATCACCAAAATTGGTCCAAGTGGTCCTCTGGTCATTAGAAACATCCCATAATTTTATTAAGGACATAAACCTTTCCTTAGTTATGTTTTTGAATTTTCTTTGAAAATCCCTATTTTCTACTAAAATTAATTATATAAATAAATTAAATTCAGAAAAATCACATTTTTCTCCTCTAATGTCTTAATTGACATGTGGGTGAGGTGAAATAAAAATTTCAAATTCATTTGAGCTCAATTTAGTGAGTTATTAAATAAATAAGCTTTAAAGGGCATAAAGGTAATTAAAAATTTTAACCCTTAATTAAAACTTTAGGATTAATCAAAATGGGGGGTAAAATATTTGATTCTAACTTTCTCTTGGATGATTGAAACTTAGGGAAATTAAGGGGTAGAAACACGTTAAACACTTTGAAAATATCAAAATGAAACTTTAATTAATTAAATGATTTAAATTTTGGAAAGAACATATTTAAATTTAGATTATTGAAATAGGGATATTATTAAGAGGATATTTATTCTTTAATTTAAAAATCCCTAAATAAGTCACTTTAACAATATTTAGTTCCTAATTAAGAATTAAAATAATAATCCAAATTAACAATTAAAACTAAAATTAAAACTAAAATTAAATTAAGTTAAATTAAAAGTAAATTAAAATTAAAGTTAAACTAAAATTAACAATTAAAATTAAAATTAAAATTAAATTAAAATTAAATTAAATTAAATTAAATTAAATTAAATTTAAATTTAACTAAAATTAAATTAAATTTAAATTTAACTAAAATTAAATTAAATTAAAATTAAATTAAAATTAAAATTAAATTAATATTAAATTAAAATTAGATAAAATAAAATTAAATTAAATTGAAATTAAATTAAAATCAAATCGAATTAAATTGAATTAAAATCATTTAACAATAAACCTAAATGAAATCATTAAGAATTAAATCAAAATATATCAATAATTTCAACAACTCTTTCTATCTAAGTAAATTTGAAAACATGAATACCAATTTAAAATACTAAGATAATTGAAAATATAAAGATTTAATCTAAAATAATTTGAACACTATTCAAAACTTAAAATTTTTAATTAAAACCTCATAATTAAATTAAAACACTTTAATCCATTAACTCAAACTTTAAATTAAGAATGATTAAAATTCTCGATAAACCAACTTGTCCTTAAAGGTTTTAATTATTATAACTCATAAATAGAGTTTTAAGTGAGATGTCACTTCATTCATCAGGTAATCAAATACCTAAGTTCACTGAGCAAGAAACAAAGTTTAACTAAACTCCTGGATGTTTCATTCACCTATACAACTAAATTTACTTGGACTCAAAACAATCCCAGAAATTTTGAAAAGATGTTTAGGACTCGGCCTAAGTACTTCCTCAATATGACGGGATGTTTTAGAAGAAAAACTGAATTTAATTGTTCTTTGATGAAGAAAATCATCCTTAAATCAAACCAAGAACCTAAACGTCATAGGAGATGACTAGTTATAGGATTAGGAATTTGTTAGACAACCAAAACCCTTCCCTTAGCTTTACCTAGGTATCTGTTGAAATATTTAAATGCCTTAACATGTGTTTTAAGTGCAGCTTGGGATGACGGGAAGACCCTCCGGGTACGCTTTTATTTTATTGCAATTTACTTTATTGCAATTTACTTACATGCACTGTACTTTACTTTTCTTGCATGATAAATAAAACTGTTGCATGAAAACCAAAACCTTTAGGATAGTCCCTGAACTAAAACCAAAACTAAATTAAAAGTCATTGCAAGATAAAATTCACCGCCACAACATTCCAAAATAAAAAACAACTCAAAATTTAATCACAAACAGAACAATAAAACCACAATCACAACTAAATTAAAACATCTCATTGCATGATCGGGAATACCTCAGATGATGTAACCCACGTGTTGCTAACGAGATTTCCCATGGTCTAAATGAAAGTGTGGAACTCATTCAATTGAGTTTAGCAAATTCATCTGGACTAAGTTTATTCAATGAAAATAACGGTGCCGGGATGACGGAACCGTGGGATCTTAATCGGTTTTGTTTAAATAACTTTAAGATTTGTTTTAATTAAAATATTAAAAAACACTTGGATTTTAAGATTTTCTCTAAACAAAAACACTTCTCTCATCTCCTGATTTATGACTTCTAAAACTAAACCCCTGCAACAACAAGGAGCTCGGAGCATGGTGGGCAGCTCGACCATCGTCATCAGCAAAACTCGGATCTACTTCAGCAAAACATTCTTAGAATTAAATAACCAAGCCATAGGACTTCGAGGTAGTTTGCCTAGTGCAACATAAATCCTCAACTCTTCGTTAGGCATTTGCATGATCATGTCATGTAAATTAACCCTAACCGGTCTTAGGACTCCGAGGTAGTCATTCGGTACGACATAAACCCTCACATCTTTGAGGCCATTTGTATGATCATATCATACGAATATTAGTCCTAATTAATTAAAATTGGTAAGATTGAAACATTAAACAAATTCCTAAATTGAAGCCAAACAATAGGATAGTTTGGGAAGTTGCCAAGATTCTTCTTGGATCCTCAGCTCCTCCTACTTTTCTTCCTTTGGACTACTGAAATAAATTATTCCGAATTTGAGTTAATCCCTATTGAAATTTCCTAAACTCAAATCCTTTGAAAACCTTAAACTTTGAAATTCTTGAGAGCAAAACCACTAATCAATATCGAGAGTTTTCTTAAATGATTCTTGTCATTTAAGATGTAATTAACTATAGGGGCTTGCCCTTATAGGGAACTTTAAGAAACCAGGTAATATAAACCCTACTTAATTCCTTTATATTAAGCAGGGGAACTTGTCGGCTTATAAAATTGGTTCGCAGACCAAACGAATGTCACAAATCTTCTAGTTTATTTAATCGAGCCCCATCGTCAAGTAGTGTGTCTATTCTTCGGGATAGATACATGGTTTGTGATGCGGTGCTCGTTTATATAAAGTATTTAGGATGTGAGATCGGTTTGATTTCATATCTTAAAATTTTCAAACATAAAATTATTTTCAAAAAATCAAATACTATTTTTCAAATTAAATATTTAAATTACATTAAAAATTCGCAGTCAATTTCTGTAGGCGACCTCCTTTTTAAAATACAACACATAACATAAAAATATGGCGACAATTTCTGGCGACTCCGCTGGGGAATAGTTCCTCTCTCCATTTTGATTAGATGGTTTTGCTTTCATAAATCGGTAGTGTGTCCATATCCCTAGTGGACAAAAAGTACCATTCTTCCGTTGGAATACCCCGTTCATTTCTGTCTTGAACGAGTATAGCCAACTCCTCTCGAATTTAGGAGCCACTGTTTAGACACCCCTAAACGGAGAGGTTTCGACATCCTTTTACCTCTTTTCTGAGGTGGGGTGGACCCCCAATAGGTGTTAGTTTAGGAGCGGTCCTTCATGTTGATAAGTCTTGCATAAGACTTCCTCTTCCTTTCCAATTCTAAATCGGGCCATTTACCTTTTCTATAACCTTTTTTCCTTTAATCGTTTTATTTCTAACAAACGAACCTCCTAATAAAAAATCCATTTTAAAAATCACAAATACACTAAGATAAACGAAAATGTCTTCGGACTCTTTCTTTTTCGTCCTAAACTTTACAACGAAAAGAAGCATAATTCGGCACTGACATTCGGAATCTGCCCTGTAGAAAATGACTGCCCCAAAGTTAATCTTCTCCTTCACCAATGGAATGGACTTCGCTGTTTACAGGATGAGCTACCCGACAATGGAATCATTCGTTTCGGACAAGGATTCGGCAACACAGATGTCAAGTTCGCTGACGTCACTCTCTTCACACTAATGGACAAACTGTCAGAAACTAAAAAACCCGTGATTGAGTTCAACCTGAAATCGACACAAGAATTCCCTCCCCTGCAAAGGATTCCAGCTGAAAGGAGTACTACTGTTCGTTGGAGGACTATTGTCTCTACCCCCACCGGTCTAGTCATCTCTGCACCTACCCCGACTTCTGCCAAACTGAAGGGGAAGGAAATCCAAGTCTGTGATGAGCCTGTCACCGTGGAGGGTACAGATTTTGCTACAATATTATCTATTTTTGAGATTGGGTCCAGTTCAAGAGTTGCACCCCTAACTCAGACTCAATGGAGAAATAGAAGCAGAAAGATCGCCAGGATTGAGAAGGCTAAAGCTGCTGAAGTTGCTTTTCTAGAAGAAATTCCTGAGGAAAGAGAAGAACTGTCTGAGTACATACCTCTATTGGAAGGGAGTAGGTTTCACCCTCTCTCTGCCGCATTAGATGAAGAGATTGTCCGTAGCATCGCCGCTGCATTACCCCGACCTGCGTACTACAACAATTACAAGAGGAAAAGGGATAAGACTACGCCATTGACTCGGCTGCAAGCTGTGATAGAAAGATTGACAAAGAAAGAAAGATGCCCTGTGTCAGAAATCTTAAGAAGGATAGGACGGGTGCCAGCTAAATCCCATCTTGGACCGCGAATAGAGCTCGTTCGTCGCCACAGAGAAACCAAAGAAGAAAATAAAAGCCAGTTCACCCGTTGTTGTATCGGGTCTACAAATTAGGGAGGATACCACCTTTCAGCATATAGCCGATAGATCATCAGGTCCTAGGCTTTCGGCTGCGAGAATGATGTATGGCGACCTACTACTGGCGAACTAAGACCAAAACATTGTTCTGAGAAGAAAAGTCTTGTTAGGAGACTTGAATCAGAAGAAAGTGCTACTGTAATAAAGGGGAATCCCAGGAAGGAAGTTCAACAACCGTCACGAGACGACTGCGAGACCGTGCGGAAAGGCCATTAGAGGATGCCTTTGACAAGTTAAGGACCGACATCCGACGGTTAGCAAAAGAAAGAGAAGAAGAACTAGGAGATGAAGTTGACTCATCAGAGTTCATGGATGAGGAGTATGCCGAGATCAACATGGTTGAGACGCAAGAATCCTCAGCTTCACAAGGTGCTCCGGCAGCTGCAGAAAGAGATGAGCCGGAAGTGATTAGAGCACAGATTAGGGAAAGAGATGACACAATTTCCCAAATGGCAAAGAGGATGGAAGAGATGGCTGCTGCCTTAGCCACTCTCCAGAGTCAGGTACAACTTCAGAAAGAGACACCCCCAGAAATTATCCATATTGCAGATGGAGGAAAAGAGATCACATCTGTCAACGGAGACGAACAACCAAAGAAAGATCCTGCACAAAGCATGATTCCAGAAAAGGACATTAAGAGCTTAGTAGAACAGCAGGTGTGAGAGGCCCTAGCACAATCCAAGAGCGGAGCATCTATTCAGACGGGTAGAACTTACCCCGAAGAGATCGATGCGATCCAATACCCAAAAGGCTTCGTACCACCTCTATTTAAGACTTTTGATGGAACGGGAAACCCCCGACAGCATGTCGCACATTTTCGTGCTAGTTGCTGCAATGCCGGTGGGAGCGACGCTCTGCTCTTCTGTCAGTTCTTCAGCAGTTTATCAGGGATTGCCTTCAACTGGTACGCAAAATTGCTGAACGGTTCAGTAAAGACCTTTTCAGAACTAGAGAATCTCTTCGTTAAATAATTTGCCCTGGCTCAGCAACATCACTATCGATGATCTAGTGGTGGAGCAACAAAAGCCGAACGAGACTTTATTGGATTACATACTTTAATGGAGAAACTTAAGCATGAAGTGTGAACCACAGCTTCAAGAATAACATGCAGTCGACATCCTACTTAAAAGTATCCATGGCCCAATAGCACTTCTCCTTAAAGGATTTACAATCAAAACTTTCGAGAAGTTGCTTAGCAAGGCTGGGATTGCAAGAAGAGGCAAAGCAGTTAAGTTTCGTGGACAAGAACGATAAGCAGAAGCCCGTGAAAACATTCGAAAAGAAATCCAGAATCATCCCGACATAGATAAGGGCAATCAGCCGGTTCAAATACAGTCAGAGCTGCCACAACCTAGTTATCAACCACCACAGCGGACTTATCAGCAACCTTAGCAGGGCTATCAGCAACCTCGTTCGAGCTATCAATCACATCAACATTATGAACAACCGCTTCGTTCATCGCGTACCTTAAGAGAACTTCAAAATAGAGAATATCCATTCAAAACTGAAGCAGTAGCGAAGATGTTCCACAGCTTAATGAAGACACCGAATTTTCAGCTGCCAGAGCCCAAGAAGCCGGAGGAAGTCAATAAGAAAGACCATCCGAACTATTGCCCTTACCACTAGATGCTCGGACACAAGATAGAGGATTGCATCACTTTCAAGAGTTGGCTTGATGACAATCTCCGGAAAGAGAACATAACGATCCCAAAGGAATACATGAAGGAACCCCAGAAAGGAGGTTCCGTCAATGATATTTCAACGGATCCCATTGTTCCAATAAATCTGTACACGATCGATGATGTATGGAGTACCCTCTGGACAAAGTCATCAAAGAAAATTTTGGATCACATCCAGACCGCTTCGGTACACGCTTCAACTCAGAGTTTGAAACCTGTCGAGCCGGCACTATCACTTGTGATTGAAGAACCGCCCCAGAAGGAGGAGAAGATCGTAGAAGAAAAGAAGACCGAGGCTCCGAAGGGTAGACTAGGGGCTGCTAATCCTAAGATGGTTGTTTTCGATTCGGGGGAGAAATCCCTCAAACTCCTGACTCTGTATGATTATCTGCTCGCTCCGACGGGATCTTATAATGATAAGGGTTATGGCGTTGGCTACATTTTGACTGTTTCTAAAAATTATGTACCTAGCGACAACCGGCCTAATTCGGATCTCGATTCCAATACAAATAACGATTCTTAAATCATAAATAACCTCGATGACCACGACGAAGATTTTCACAAAGGAGGATACGAAAGCTCGACAAGCAACGAGTCCATTTGTGAATTTCGAGGGGCTACGATCACGATAGAATTAGAACCATCAGACACCGAAGCAACTTCAGAAGAGCCAGTTGCTCCGATTCAAAAGGAAACACCAAATTTAGAAGAAATAACTGAAGTAAATTTAAGAAGTGGAAAAGTTCTACCCCCGAGAATGGGTCCAAAAGATAAAGGAAAGCAGGTGGTTGCTCAGGAAGAGCGGACCCCAGCAGAAGAATTCCTCATTTGGGAAGAAATCGAGGAACATGGTAATAAAGTGGACTACAACTTGCTAGCCCATCTTAGGAAACTACCAGCTAAACTAAGCATATACGATGCTCTGATCCTGTCAAAGGAGATGAGAGAGGCTCTGATCAAGGCTTTACTTGATCCAGAGATTTTTTTAGCCCAAATGGCTTGTAATTCCTTCGACGAGGTTTACTCGTTAAGAGAACAACGAGGTGTTACCTTCATGGACAATGATCTATTACTGGGAACAACAGATCACAACCGACCGTTATACATTTTAGTCACTATTGGAAAGTTTACGCTCTCTAGAGTGTTTGTTGATCTAGGAGCATCAATCAACATAATGAATCTTTGGACACTAGCATATTTGGAAATCGATGCTCGCGAGCTTGAAGCAGACAAGATGCTATTAAGAGACTTCAATCAAAAAGGAGAAAGAGCTCTTGGATCGATAACACTACTAATGAAGACCGGTGATTTAGCAAAGACAACCGCAACATTCCACATAATTGATTATGAGACATCGTTCAACGCTCTACTGGGTCGGCCATGGATCCTTGAAAACCGGATGGTACCGTCGTCTCTGCACCAGTGTGTAAAGTATTACGAAGGAGGGGAACAGTGCATCAAAAGTGACTTGCAACCATTCTCCATACACGAGATTGAAATTCATGAAGATGCGGCCTACTAAGCGCCCCCTAAGAAAACAATCTTTTCCAGAAATACTACACCAAATGAAGCAAAAGAGATTCGAGATGATGAAGAACCTGAAGTTCTAGTCCAACAGTTACTCACCACTCCCTTACGGTGAGATGGTGAAGATTTATCTAGAACTCTCACCTGAGGTCGAGGCCGGGGACGAGGATGTGGAAGAAATGTTGGAACTGTTGGACAGAAGAAACTGGTCATCGATGTTGATTGGGAGAGTAACTCTGAAGAAGAAGAAGAAATCAAGAAAGAAGCAGCGACAATAAATCAGAAGAAACCACAATTCAAGATTTCTCTCGAAGATGAAAAGAATGAAGATTACAAATTAATGTACGAGAAGATTAACCATTATGTACATACTATGACCCTGACCCCGATCCATTCTAATAAGATCGAGGGTATGGTGGTCAAGGAAGTGCTTGGTGGTGGTACTAAGCCAATCAAGTTCTACCGTGGTGCTTTTTCTTCCAATAATGAAAAAGATGTACAATTTGAAGATGTTACTTCTTATGAATTAATGGAATTAACTTTTGAGTAGTATTCTCCCTGTGTTCAAAATTTAATTCAACGTGGTGTCTTACCTCAACAATGGACAAAAGGCCGATCACAACACTTTGAAAAATTATGGAATAATGCCGGCCGGCCTCCTAATTCAAAACATGGTCTCGGATTCGGCATAGTAGGATCAGTTGACGATACGGGATTTTTCTTGGTTGTCTCTTGCGAGCCTAATGAACACTGCTTGGAAGCTTCAGAAGACCTTGAAGATCTACCAATCGGAGACGCTCCACCAGAATTCGAAGAAGAAATCAAATCTACGATAGACGATTTAACGGAAGTTAACTTAGGTACTAGCGAAGAACCTAGACCAACCTTTGTTAGATCCTTACTCAATAAAGAAGACTCCGAGGAAATAATCAAACTACTAATGGAATTCATGGACTGTTTTACTTGGAATTACGACGAAGTGCCAGGATTAGCTCCAGAAGTTGTAGTTCACAGGCAAGGAGAGGATCCTACTTCCGTTCCAGTCAGACAAGCCCCCAGAAGAACGAGTCTAGAAATTGAGCAACATGTAATAGCTGAAGTTAAGAAGCTAATAGACGCTAAATTTGTCCGTGAAGAATAATACCCAACTTTGTTAGCCAACGTGGTGCCAGTCAGAAAGAAGAATGGTCAAATCATAATTTGCGTGGATTTCAGAGATTTAAATAAAGCATGTCCAAAAGATGAATTTCCACTACCAATCCCAGAATTAATGATGTACATTACTTCAACACATGAAATCTTATCATTTATGGATAGATCATCAGGATACATCCAAATAAAGATGGAACCAGAAGAAGAAAAGCTCACAGCATTCAGAACGCCGATCAGAGTGTATTGCTACATAGTAATGCCATTCGGACTAAAGAACGCAGGAGCAACATACCAAAGAGTGATGACGAAGAATTTTGATGATCTCATTCACAACCAAGTCGAGTGCTATGTGGATGATGTGTTCATCAAATGCAAACTGAAAGAAGATCACCTGTATGATTTGAGAATTGTTTTCGAGCGACTAAGACAATACAACCTTAAGATGAATCCATTAAAATGCGCCTTCGGCGTCACCTCCGGGAAATTCTTAGGATTTGTTGTGTGACATCACAGGATTGAAATCGATCCAGAAAAGATTAAAGCTATTTTAGAAATGCCTCCTCCCATAACTTTGAAACAACTACGATCCTTTCAAGGGAAGTTGGCATATCTTCGACGCTTTATCTCGAACTTGTTAGGTAGGTATCAGCCCTTCCCGGCTTTAGTTAAAAAGGATGCCAAATTTGTTTGCGATGAGAGATGCCATTGAGATTTCAAGGACGTTAAGAAATTTTTAATGACACCTTTTGTCTTAGCAGCCCCAGTCTCAGGTAGACTGTTGATACCTTATACCGCGGCTTTAGACGACTCCCTTGGAGCCCTGCTAGCCCAGGTCAATGATGAGGGAAAAGAAAATGCTCTCTACTACTTAAAACGTCGTCTAATTCCGACGGAAGTAAAGTATCCTCCTATTGAGAAGCACTGCTTGGCCCTGATCTTCGCCGCACAGAAGCTCAGGCATTACATGCTTTCTCATAAAGTCAACCTTATTTCGAGAGTTAATCAGTTGCAATACTTGATGACCCGACCGACGCTTTCTGGCAGACTTGCTAGGTGGTCGATGATACTATTGCAATTCGACATAACTTTCGTTCCTCTTCGTGCCGTAAAGGGACAAGTCCTAGCAGACTTCCCTGCAGCACACCCTTTACCGGCAGATTCGCCTCTCGACGACAATTTTCCTGACGAGCAGATAATGAGCCTAGAAGACCCAGATGATCGACGTTGGGAACTGTACTTCGATGGAGCGTCCTCAGCACAGAAGAACAAAGAACTGCAAATGATAGTGCCTGGTAAGGCAGGAGTCGGACTAATCTTTATAACACTGGAGCGGGGGATGTTAAGATACTCCTACCACTTAACAGAACCGTGTACAAACAATGAAGCGAAATACAAATCCCCCATAACAGGATTATAATTAACCATTCAGATGGGAATAACAGACATCAACATCTAGGAGATTCTCAGTTGATCATTCAACAGGTCACTGGACAGTACAAAATTTTAAAACCAAGACTCAAGAAGTACTTTCAGTACGCCATGAAATTGTTGGAACAAATTCCAAATGTAACAATCTACAAGATTCCCAGAAAAGAAAATGCTCTCACCGATGAGCTAGCCCGCCTCGCAAAGGAATTTTCCTGCTTGCAGGATGAGTCAGTTGAAGTGTACTATTACAGCTCGACATGGACACAATATACAAATCAACAGAAAAAGCAGAAGAAACAATTACAGTAGTGATAGAAAATACAAAAGATTGGCGACAACCATTAATAGACTACTTGCAGATAGGAAACCTGCCTGACGATAAGTCGTTAGCCCATCAAATTAAGAAAAGAACTCTGTCTTACGCATTAATAAATAATACGTCATACAGAAGGTCTTTTGATCAGATGTGGCTAAGATGCCTGAGCGGGTCCGAGGCTCGTGAAATTGTTAAAGAAGTACATTCAGGACTTTGTGGCGCTCATCAGCCAGGTCTGAAAATGAAAATGAAGATTTAAAGACTAGGGTACTACTGGCCCTCAATGATGACCGACTGCATGAAAGTTGCCAAAAGTTGTCACCAGTGTCAAGTGCACAGACTGGTTCTACACCAACCTCCAAATGTTCTACATCCGACAATCGCGTCATGGACATTTGAGTGTTGGGGAACAGATATAGTGGGTTTGATAGAACTTCCTTCTTCAAGAGGACATCGCTTCATTCTTGCAGCTACAGACTACTTTTCTAAATGGGCTGAAGCTATACCACTTAGAGAAGTGAAGGCACACCACGTGCTACAGTTTTTCAAGAACCAAGTCATCTACCATTTTGGGGTACCATGCAGGATCATTTCAGATAATGGGTCTGCATTCAAAAGTACAAAGATCAACAATTTTATCAGAAGATAAGTGATCAATTGGCGATACTCAACGATCTACTACCCAAGAGCAAACGGCTTGGCCGAGGCTTTTAATAAAACACTCGTTCAAATTTTAAAGAAAACTTTGGATGACAACAAGAGAAATTGGCTCGAGAAGTTGTTAGAAGCCTTATGGGCATACAGGACAACTTTTAGGACTCCTACTCAGTCTACACCTTACGCTTTAGTGTACGGGTCCGAGGCCGTCTTGCTCCTAGAAGTTCAGCTTCCGTCACTCCGAATTGCAGTTGCAGAAAAGATCGCTACAGAAGAAAATGCCAGACTACGACTGGAAAAATTGGGAAGCTTGGAAGGGAGAAGACATTCCGCACAACAGAATTTGGAACTGTATCAAGCTAAGATGATCCAGGCCCATGATAAATTGGTTCGCCCAAGAACTTTCAGAGTCGGTGACTTAGTTCTTGTTCTCGGATGACCTATTCTTACACATCACAAGATAGAAGGTAAATTTGAACCAACATGGGAAGGGCCGTTCGTGGTCAAGATAGTCTACTCATGAGGTTCCTACCAGCTTGTGAATTGCCGTGGAGAACGACCCATGCTTCCAATTATTGGACGGTATTTAAAGAAGTATTATGCAACCTGATATTTCGAAGGGTGGCCTCTAAAATAGAATCTTATCCCTAGAAACAAGGGTGAAGTAATCACTTTGTGACTGGGTCCTAACACAAAACAAAATAAAATGGATGATAAAAAAAATCTTATCAACGAAAATGTTAAGAAGAAAACATGGGAAATCACAATAATAAAATGTCAATCTTTCCTTTTAAATCCATTCATTCCTGATATTTTCTCATCTCTTCCTACTTCCTTTAAATTTAAAAGAAGTAAATAAGAATTTTTAAGTGTTTTTCTTATTGTTCTTGTTCTTAGTACAGCCCCTGATCCTTTCCTTGTTTTTTTTTCGTAGGGAGAACGGGCGGTTGGTTCTAAACTTTAGAAATGGCGTGAGTCTAGCACTTGATGAAAAGAGGGTGAGGGATGAAGCAGTGATAGCGATTGACTCAGAGTTCACACCTGTCGGCTTACAATACGAAGAAAATGATTGGATTCCAGTTGATCGAGAAGAACTTCACAGCCAAACAGTGATGAAAATGGGTGGCCCGAGCCACCAATCCAGCAACAAGAAAAGAAAAGCAAACGCCGCGCATGCAACCGGAGAAGATAAGAAAGTTAAGTCCGTGGTTGCCACAGCAGAGGGTAGGCTTGTCAGCGCCGCACTCGCAGAAATTCAAGGAGTAAGGAGAGCTACTTTCACCGCTACCCAGTGAAGAAAAAAGAATCGTCGCATTCACAAAATGTTGACCAAGTTAGCAAAAGAACAACATGAACAGGCAGTGGATACTGTTAGTGCAAATGCTCCAAGGAGACCGGTTCGTCAGGAACCAGAAAGAAGAAAGTCAATTCCAAGAAGGTCGGAACAAAGAAAAGAAATATCAAGAAAAGCAGAAATAGAGTCGGTACCTCGACACCAAGCATATATGCCATATCTGAAGAATCTTATTGTGAAAGCAACCACGGAGGATGTCCCTACGGATACTATCCCCGAGGAGCCAAGACATGCAGAGGAATGTGCTGGGGTTGAGCCATACATCCCACAGTATGTTACTAGACACCGAGGACTTCAGATAATCCCAGAATACGAGCTGGAGAAAATGCAACTAGTTGAGAAGAAAACCTTTAAAATACTTTGAAAGAATTGGAAACAAGAGGGTCAACATCTTGGAAGGCCTCGAGCTACATATAGATGTTTTCTCAGATTATGAGCAACAACAAATTGTAGATTGCATCCTTAAATTGCAGAAAATGGGTCAAGCTGGCCGCCTGAGAGAAAACACATATTCAGAACCTCGAAGATGGATGCCAGGAAAGGGAAGAGTTACAATCCAATGCGGATGTTGCTACAATTTTGCCACAGACAGAAAAGGAAATCCAACAGGGATACAATGCCAAGAGTCATTAAGAGAATGGTGAAAAAGATGATAACATGGAGGGTAGTGCCTGCAAATTGCATACCCAACAGCTGCATTATCAACATCTACAAGGAAGGCGATTGCATACCTCCGCATATAGACCATCATGATTTTGTTAGACCCTTCTGCACAGTGTCATTCGCCAACCAGTGCAACATCATGTTTGGATCTGACCTCCAGATTACAGGCCCCGGTGAGTTCCGAGGGCCGGTGGAGATACCACTACCGATAGGTTCTATCCTGGTGTTAAAAGGAAACAGAGCAGACGTTATGAAGCATTGCATTCCAGGAGTGCCTGTGGAGCGGATCTCAGTTACTTTTAGAAGAATGGACGACAGAAAAATGCCTTACCACTTTCAGCCATATCTAGAATTGGAGAGTCTCCTGCCCTATGAGCTGTGAGTTACATGGGAAATAACACACCTCCAATGCACATCCATGCGGCATTCCTGCTAAGGGTGGCTTGGAAGGTGATGTTATTGCCCCTGTTTCTTATTATTCAGACATGGATTTTTTACAGATGCTTTTGATGGATCAAGAAGAATCTTACACGATCCATTTTGGATTTACATGGATTGTATAAGACATTAAATTTCTGAGGAAAATGTCATCATGACTAGATCAAGTTGTATGATGTACTTTCAGCAAGTTAGAATGAAAACGACTACGTCATATTTTGCCTTCACTGCTTTTTGTACAAATTGACTGGGAAACGTCATTAGAGTTAAATGAACTTTGAACGAAGAACAAAAAACAAAAGAAAATAAATGAGAACTTTTCCTAAAAATCTGAATATTAAAATGAACTTCAAATTCACATGAACACTAAATAAACAAGAAAAATAAAAAAAAATGGGATCTTTAAAAGACAAACAAAATGAATCTAAATCTTAAATTGAATTCAGATCTAAATCCTCTGATTCGAATCTTTCAGTTCTTCTCTCAATCAAAAACTGTTTGAAACTCTTGAAATTTGAATATTTTCCTCGACTTATTGCTAAGTCAAGTCTTTTCAGCTTGGTACACTTACCAGCTCCTTTCAGTTCTCTTTCTTCTGTGTCTTAGACGATCGACTAGTTCTATTGCACGGAGCCACGAACTTTGTTCAATTTGGTTCTGAGGGCATGAGACTGGGTCCCTCTTCATACAGATAAATCTTCGAGATTGGAACCAGTTTCCATTTCTCATTCTAATTTCCGAGACTGGTACCTAAATTCCATTTCTCTTCCTTCGAGGTCGGTTCCTAAATTCCGACTCTCTTTCCGAGATCGATATCTAAATTTCGATTCTCTTTTGAATTGATACCTAAATTTCAATTCTAAATTTTCGAGACTGGTACCTAAATTCCAGTTCTCATTTCGAGGTCGGTACCTAAATTTCGACTCTCTTTTCGAGATTGATACCTAAATTTCGATTCTCTTTCGATTTGATACCTAAATTTCAATTCTAAATTCTGAGACTGGTACCTAAATTCCAGTTCTCTTCCTTCGAGGTTGGTACCTAAATTTCGACTCTCATTCGAGATCGATACCTGAATTTTGATTCTCTTTCGAATTGATACCTAAATTTCAATTCTAAATTTCTGAGACTGGAACCTAAATTCCAGTTCTCTTCCTTCGAGGTCGGTACCTAAATTCTGACTCTCCTTCGAGATCGATACCTAAATTTTGATTCTCTTTCGAATTGATACCTAAATTTCAATTCTAAATTCCAAGACTGGTACCTAAATTCCAGTTCTCTTCCTTCGAGGTCGGTACCTAAATTTTGACTCTCATTCGAGATCGATACCTAAAATTCGATTCTCTTTCGAATTGATACCTAAATTTCAATTCTAAATTCTGAGACTGGAACCTAAATTCTAGTTATTTTCCTTCCAGGTCGGTCCCTAAATTACGGCTCTCATTCAAGATCGATACTTAAATTTCGATTCTCTTTCGAATTGATACCTAAATTTCAATTCTAAATTTCTGAGACTGGTACATAAATTCCAGTTCTCTTCCTTCGAGGTCGGTACCTAAATTTTGACTCTCATTCGAGATCGATACTTAAATTTCGATTCTCTTTCAAATTAATACTGAAATTTCAATTCTAAATTCTGAGACTGGTACCTAAATTCCAGTTATCTTCCTTCGAGGTCGGTACCTAAATTTCGACTCTCATCCGAGATCGATACCTAAATTTCGATTCTCTTTCAGGTTTGATACTTAAATTTCAAATCTCACTCTCTCGAGATCAGTACCTAAATTCTGATTCTTATCCTTTTTTTTTACATTGATACTTAAACTCTGATTCTCACTCCGAGACTGGTACCTAAATTCCAGTTCTCTTCGCAATCCCGAGGTTGAAATCTAGGTTTCAATTTTCATTTTAAATCCAAATTTCAAATTCAAAATTTCCTTAAATCGATTTTAAATTAAACTTCAATCGAAATCCAAACTCACACATTAAAACTTAAAATTTAAAAGTAAAATGAAATCTAAATCGAATTCTCCAGATCTTGTGATTTGGAGTTCACCTCCTTTTCTTTTCCTCAGTGAGAGTTCAGGAATCTCCGGTCTTGGAAATATACCTGATACTCCCCAGCGGAAATTCTTCTACTTCATCCTAAGTTTGTCACTTGGACATCTGTGTTAGTTTTGTTGATCTCTTCGGTTAACGCCAATACACGCGGTGTGCTTGGTTAGCACACCACACCTATTGGGGGTCCATTTGTTGACCTCATTTTTTATAAGGTCTTTTGCTTCTCTCTTTAGTACTTAGGATCTAGCCTTAGGCTTTTCCTTTGACTAATCTTAGAGGACTAGAAGTGTAACCCACTCTCTAGAAGTTCAAGCACCTCTTGACTCCCTACAAACCCCACAAGCTTGATTGTAGACCCCTAATCACCTAGGGGGTTGAAATCAAATGTGGAGGTTTACATGATGAGTTCCCTATATGACTTCTTGGCCTTAGGAATACCCTGGGTGGCCTGGTCTGGTGAGGATTGACTTGCATAAACACTACACTCTCACACACATTCCAAGTCCTAAAACCACACTCTCACCCAACTTGACTTCCTGACTCATGTAGGTAATTCATATGGATGGTCCTTAACCCCTCAGCCCCTGGCTAAGAGGGTTAGGAACAACATAGTGAATGCCTCAAATGAGTCCTCTCATGGCTCATATGGGCTTAATATGGCTTAATCGCTCAACTAAAGTGATTCCATTTTATTCAAATTTGATCAATCTTCATTTTCCCAAAACATTAATTTTTGACCCCCGGGGCCCCGGACTCACTAAACCTACCAATTGCCTTTGGAACTACCCAAAATTTGCAAAATCACCTAAATTACCCAAAATTTATCAAAATAAATCCTAAAAATTCCCCCCCACTCAAATTTATCGTCCATAGCTAAAAATACCTAAAATTCCAAAAGTACTCCCCCAATACCCTCTAAATACCCAAAATGCCCTTCTTAGCCCAAAAATCCAAAAATTCAGAAAATTTCCAAAAAATTCCATAAAATCTCAAATATTCTTAATTTCATTTTGTTCAACTACACCATGGACCAATTTTGCCAATTTACCCCACTTTTACCAAAACCCCCAATTTGACCCATTTTTTAACCCAAGTGAACCCAATGTCAAACCAAACCACCCCAATTGACCTCAATTCTGGTCCACTTCAATTCTAAACTTCAAATCAATATCCCCAATATCAATTTAGACCAAATAAAACTCCAATTTGATTGACATTTGGGCCCAATTCCAATTTGAAGCCGTAAGGCCCAATTTTGGCCGATGTCCTAAACCTAACCCAAACCAACCCAACTCAACCCCAATTGGCCCCGAATCTTTTCTAAAGCCTTCCTAACATCTCCATAAAGAAAACACTAACTTGATTTGCCCAAAATTTGAACCTAAACTCCACCCAAACCTAACCCAAAACCAAAATCCCTTAAATTGACCTTAGCCCAAACTTGACCCAAATGGGCCCAAATCCCTAAATTAGAGCCCAACCAAAGTTGGAAACTTTTTCTGACACTCCCATGAACATTTCTCAACATTAATTTCACATCAAATCCAACTTTAGCCCAACCTTAACCCAAGTTAGCCCAATTTGGCCCACCTTGGCCCCTTTACCAAAAGACCCCACTTTAAACCCAATTCAATTCAAAATCACTTTAAACTTGTTCCAAACCACTCATGAGTATATGCCTAAACCAATTGCAACATTTATTTGACCTGGTCCTTCACAAAATTTTCATCCAAAAGCCCATTTTAAAATCCAAAAGCCCACTTCCTTAAACAACTTTAAAAGCCCATCCAAAACCATTTCAAAAGCCCAAAATCTATCCTAAAACCCACATGACATTTTCATTTGTCGTTCTTTTTAATCAAAACCACCCCTTATGTCCAAAATCCATCATGTTGATCAAACCAAAATGGCATCATGACAAATCCCATTAAAAGAATTCAAAATTTCCAAAATTCCAAATAACCCATTTCCATGAAATTGAGTCAAGCCATGAGCAAGCCATAGACAAGCCTTGGAGCCATGCTTAAGCCACATGGAAGCCATGAGAATCATAGGATTTTCAACCCTCTCTAAATGGCAAAAGGAGGAGATCCTTTAAACACTCCCTAAAAGTCATTAACCATACCCATGTTCCACCCTAACCCAAAATTAATCTAAATATATTTGGATGGGGACTTCTCCACTCCAAACCAAGTTCGACTCATCTGACCTCCCTCAGCCCAAATCAGTCCCTTGGTGGGTGCACCAAACCCAAATACATGATTTGACCAAAATAAAGCCAAAATGACCCTTACCCCGTGTCATTTTAATCAAACCTCCTTACACATGGAAATAGCAAATTGCTTGCACCAAACTCAATCCCTGGACTCACTGAGTCAAGATGGTGACCTGACCCTGCCGGCCAGCCTCCTGGGTCGTCGGAAAACACCATGGACGAGAGCTCCATGTGAGCCAAATTTTTCAATTCTCCCTGGTTGAGCTGTCACAACCCAAATGGACATCATGGCTGTTCTTCTCCTCCCATGAGCAGCTGAACCCAGCCTCCAATTGCCCCTGGGAAGCCCTCCAGCCACCTCTATTTAAACACCACCATCTCTCGGCCAAAGGAGATTTGAACAAAACCTTACCAAAACTCTACCAAAATCATTCCAAACCCCTCTTCAGACATAGAGAACTTGATCCCCACTGAAATCCACACATCAAATTGACTTGAAAACAATTATCCACTACTCTTTAGGGTCAGAGGAACCTTATATAAAATTTTGAAACCAATTGGACTTGATTAACCCCACCAAATGGATTGATTAAGCCTCATAAGCAAAATTGAACTTTAAAAATTCATAACTCCAAAAATACTTTTCAAAAATTCACAAAAATGATTTTGGAGCTTCTCTAATATCAGTGAAGTTCAGGAAAATTAAAATTGGAATTTTCTAAAAAAGTTAATTTTTCACAATATTTTAATATTTTAATAATTAAAAAATAATAAAAATAAAAAAAATATTAAAATCATAAAAATGTCACATTTTGACTCCTAATCACTTATGAACAAACCAAATATTTTTCCTAAGTCCCTAGGATAAGATATTGAATTTTTAAGGCTTAATGTAATTTTTAATATTAAAAAATATGTTTTTAACATTTTTCACTAAAATAATTCTAATAAATCAAAGAAAAATCAGAAAATTATGAAATTGGTTTCTTTGAACTCCTTGAGGTCAGAGGGATTTAAGAAAAATATAAAATCCATCTTTCAACTTTAATTTTATTTTATAATTAATTAATACTCTAAAACTCAAAATAATTATAATAAATAAATTCAAAAAATCACCAAAATATGTCCAAGTGGTCCTCTAGTTATTAGGAACATTCCATAATTTTCTTAATGATAGAAACATTTCCTTGGTCATGTTGTTGAATTTTCTTTGAAAACCTTTATTTTCTACTAAAAATAATTATATAAATAAATTAAATTCAGAAAAATCACATTTTTCTCCTCTAATGTCTTAATTGACATGTGGGTGAGGTGACATAAAAATTTCAAATTAATTTGAGCTCAATTTAGTGAGTTATGAAATAAATAAGCTTAAAAGGGCATAAAGGAAATTAAAAATCTTAACCCTTAATTAAAACTTTAGGTTTAATCAAAATGGGGGGGGGATATTTGATTCTAACTTTCTCTTGGATGATTGAAACTTATTGAAATTAAGGGGTAGAAACACATTAAACACTTTGAAAATATCAAAATGAAACTTTAATTAATTAAATGATTTAAATTTTGGAAAGAACATATTTAAATTTGGATTGTTAAAATAGTGAGATTATTAAGAGGATATTTATTCTTTAATTTAAAAATCCCTAAATAAGTCACTTTAACAATATTTAGTTCCTAATTAAGAATTAAAATAATAATCCAAATTAACAATTAAAACTAAAATTAAATTTAAATTAAACTAAAATTAAATTAAATTAAAATTAAAATTAAATTAAATTAAATTAAAATTTAATTAAAATCAAGTCGAATTAAATTGAATTAAAATCGTTTAATAACAAACCTAAATGAAAGCATTAAGTATTAAATCAAAATATATCAATAATTTCAACATCTCTTTCTATCTAAGTAAATTTGAAAACATGAATACCAATTTAAAATACTAAGATAATAGAAAATATAAAGATTAAATCTAAAATAATTTGAACACTATTCCAAACTTAAAATTATTAATTAAAACCTCATAATTAAATTAAAACACTTTAAACCATTAACTCAAACTTTACATTAAGAATGATTAAAATTCTCGATAAACCAACTTGCCCTTAAAGCATTTAATTATTATAACTCATAAATAGAGTATTAAGTGAGATGTCACTTCATTCATCAGGTAATCAAATACCTAAGTTCACTGAGCAAGAAACAAAGTTTAACTAAACTCCTGGATGATTAATTCACCTGTACAACTAAATTTACTTGGACTCAAAACAATCCCAGAAATATTGAAAAGATGTTTAGGACTCTTCCTTAGCACTTCCTCAATATGACGAGATGTTTTGATTGTTCTTTGATGAAGAAAATTATCCTTAAATCAAACCAAGAACCTAGACGTTATAGGAGATGACTAGTTATAGGATTAGGAATTTGGTAGACAACCAAAACCCTTCCCTTAGCTTTACCTAGGTATCTGTTGAAATATTTAAATGCCTTAACATGTGTTTTAAGTGCAGCTTGGGATGACGAGAAGACCCTCCAGGTACGCAATTTACTTACATGCACTGTACATTACTTTTCTTGCATGATCAATACAATTGTTGCATGAAAACCAAAACATTTAGGATAGTCCCTGAACTGAAACCAAAACTAAATTAAAAGTCATTGCAAGATAAAATTCACCGCCACAAAATTCCAAAATATAAAACAACTCAAAATTTAATCACAAACAGAACACCAAAACCACAATCACAACTAAATTAAAACGTCTCGTTGAATGATTGGGAATACCTCAGATGATGTAACCCACGTGTTGCTAACGGGATTTCCCACGGTCTAAATGAAAGTGTGGAACTCATTCAGTTGAGTTTAGCAAATTCATCTGGACTAAGTGAATTCAATGAAAATAATGGTGCGGGATGACGGAACCGTGGGATCTTAATCGGTTCTATTTAAATAACTTTAAGATTTGTTTTAATTAAAATATTAAAAACACTTGGATTTTAAGATTTTCTCTAAACCAAAACACTTCTCTCATCTCCTGATTTATGACTTCTAAAACTAAACCTCTGCAACAACAAGGACCTTGGATCATGGTGGGCAGCTCGACCATCGTCATGAGCAAAACTCGGATCTACTTCAGCAAAACTTTCTTAGAATTAAATAACCAAGCCATAGGACTTCGAGGTAGTTTGCCTAGTGCAACATAAATCCTCAACTCTTTGTTAGACATTTGCATGATCATGTCATGTAAATTAAGCCCTAACCGGTCTTATGACTCTAAGGTAGTCGTTCGGTATGACATAAACCCTCACATCTTCGAGGCCATTTGTATGATCATATCATACGAATATTAGCCCTAATTAATTAAAATTGGCAAGATTGAAACATTAAACAAATTCCAAAATTGAAGCTAAATAATAGGATAGTTTGGCAAGATTGAAACATTAAATAAATTCCAAAATTGAAGCTAAATTCTTATGACTCCTACTTTTCTTCCTTTGAACTCCTGAAATAAATTGTTCCGAATTTAAGCTAATTGCTATTGAAATTTCCAAAACTCAAATCTTTTGAAAACCTTAAACTTTGAAATTCTTGAGAGCAAAACCACTAATCACTATCGAGAGTTTTCTTAAATGATTCCCGTCATTTACGATGTAATTAACTATAGGGGCTTGCCCTTATAGGGAACTTTAAGAACCCAGGTAATATAAACCCTGCTTAGTTCCTTTATATTAAGTAGGGGAACTTATCGGCTTATATAATTGGTTCGCAGACCAAACAGATGTCACAAATCTTCTAGTTTATTTAATCGAGCCCCAATGTCAAGCAGTGTGTCCATTCTTTGGGATAGATACACGGTTTGTGATGTGGTGCTCGTTTATATAAACTATTTGGGATGTAAGATCAGTTTGATTTCATATCTTAAAATTTTTAAACTTAAAATTATTTTCAATAAATCAAATATTATTTTTCAAATTTTATATTTAAATTAAATTAAAAATTCGCAGACAATTTCTGTAGGCGACCTCCTTTTCAAAATACAACACACAACCTAAAAATATGTCGACAGGATTTTTGGGCCAAAAGGGTATTTTAGGGTATTTGGAGGTTATTTAGAGGGTATTGGGGTACTTTGGTGGATTTAAGAGGTGGGAATTTTTTTAAAATGATTTTTATGATTTTGAGAATTTTGGGTAATTTTTGGGAAATTTTGGAGAGTTTTGTGGTTGTGTGGGCAATTTAGGTAATTTTAGGTAGGCTTGAGGACCCAATGTCAAAACCAAGAATTTTGGCAGAAATTTGATTATGGTTGGGAGGTTGGAAAAGCTTAGAGTAAGCCATGGACCAAGAAAT
The DNA here is from genome assembly GCA_022702705.1 of Papilionanthe hookeriana x Papilionanthe teres. Lineage (NCBI taxonomy): Eukaryota > Viridiplantae > Streptophyta > Magnoliopsida > Asparagales > Orchidaceae > Papilionanthe > Papilionanthe hookeriana x Papilionanthe teres. The sequence continues at coordinate 145,214,236 of CM040428.1, forward strand.
GTTCATTTTGAACATCTCATATGTATTGTTCCTAACCCTCTTAGCCAAGGAGCTAGGGGTTTGAACTTATCCACATGAGTGCTCCAATGAACCGGGAGTCAAGATTGGGTAGGGATGGTACAGGGTTTAGGATGGGTGTAGGAGTGTAGTGTGTGTAAGATAGTCCCCACCAAGACCAGGCCACCCAGGGCAGTCCTAAGGCTTGAACATCCTATAAGAATTCATCCTTGTCTTTCTGCATATTGGTCCTAACCTTCCGAGTGATTTAAAGGTTGTTGACCATCCATGTAGGATTTCAAAGAGAGTCAAGATTTGGTTTGAATTTCTAAATAGTGGGTTCCATCTCTAGTCTTCTAGGATAGTCAAGGAGAAGTCCTATGGCTAGATCCTAAACACTAAGGGGAAAGAAAAGACCTCACCAAAAATGAGGACCAAAAATGAGGTCAACAAATTGACCCCCAATAGGTGTCGTGTGCTAACCAAGCACACCACGCGTATTGGTGTTGACCGAAGGGATCAGTAGAACCAACACAGACTTCTAAGTGACACACTTAGAACAATGCGTAGAAAAAGTAGAGAAGGTTCCCGCTGGGGAGTATCAGGTAAATCTCTAAAGCTGAAGATTCTAGAATTCTCACTGTGGATTAAGAGGGTGAGTATTAATTTGATTGAATTCGAGTTTGATTCAGATCAAGGTTTCAAATTTTGATTTTAATTTTGAGTTTCAAAATTTTGATTAAAATTTGATTGAGATTGGAATTGAAAGGGAATTTAGAATTGACCAAAGAAGAATTTAATTTGGAAATGGGGTGAGGACCGGAATTTAAGTACCAGCCTCGGAGTGAGAATAAAAATTTATGTACCGATCCTGAAAGATGAGAATCAGAATTTAGGTACTGATCTCGCGATGAACTGGAATTTATGTACCAGCCTCAAAATGAGAATCAGAATTTAGGTACCGATCTTGAAAGATGAGAGTCAGAATTTAGGTGCTGCCCTCAGAGAGAGAGAACTGAAATTTAGGTATTAATCTCAGAAAGTGAGTCAGAATTTAGCTACCAACCTCAAAAGGTGAGAGTCAGAATTGAGGTACTGACCTCAAAAGGAGAGAACTAAAATTTAGGTACCAGCCTCGAAGGTGAGAATCAGAATTTTAGTACCGATCTCATAAAGATGAGAGTCAGAATTTAAATACTGACCTCAGAAAGAGAGAATTGAAATTTAGGTATCAATCTCAGAAAGAGAGTCGGAATTTAGGTATAGACCTCGAAAGGTGAGAGTCAGAATTTAGGTACTGACCTCGAAAGAGAGAATTGAAATTTAGGTATCAATCTCAGAAAGAGAGTCAGAATTTAGGTATAGACCTCGAAAGGTGAGAGTTAGAATTTTGGTACTGACCTTGAAAGAGAGAATTGAAATTTAGGTATCAATCTTAGAAAGAGAGTCAAAATTTAGGTACCGACCTCGAAAGGTGAGAGTCAGAATTTAGGTACTGACCTCGAAATGACAGAATTGAAATTTAGGTATCAATCTCAGAAAGAGACTCATAATTTAGGTATCGACCTCCAAAGGTGAGAGTCATAATTTAGGTACTGACCTTGAAAGAGAGAATTGAAATTTAGGTATCAATCTCAGAAAGAGAGTCAGAATTTTGGTACCGACCTTGAAAGGTGAGAGTCAGAATTTAGGTACTGACCTCGAAGAGAGAATTGAAATTTAGGTATCAATCTCAGAAAGAGAGTCAGAATTTAGGTACCGACCTCGAAAGGTGAGAGTTAGAATTTAGGTACTGACCTCGAAAGAGAGAATTGAAATTTAAGTATGAATCTCAGAAACAGAGTCAAAATTTTTGTACCGACCTCGAAAGGTGAGTCATAATTTAGGTACTGACCTCAAAAAACAGAATTGAAATTTAGGTATCAATCTCAGAAAGAGAGTCAAAATTTAGGTACCGACCTCGAAAGGTGAGAGTCAGAATTTAGGTACTGACCTCGAAATGATGACTGGAATTTAGGTACCAGCCTCGAAGGTTGACGATTGACTCATAAAGATTTTGATGTTTAGAAGTGTAGTAGAAGATTAGAATGGGACATGAAAGTGTCTCACTTTCCAAAAGATTTGATCAAAGGTTGATTTTTTGGAGAAGGATGTGAATCCATGCCATCAGAACAAAACTGAGATTCCATGGTTCTGTGTCAGTAGACTCAACGACCTTCTCAAAAGAGGGAAGAAATCTCAGTGAATTGAAAGGGTTTCAAAATGATAAGAAGTTTGAAAATGAAGTTTGAGTCTTCCATGGGGAAGAATCAACTCCAAAGAGGGTTCAAAGGAGTTTCAAATGTATTTCAATTTGACGAAGAATTTAAAGATTCAAATCGATGGATTCAGATCGGAATTCAATTCGAGACTTAGATTCAATTTGTTCATTTTAGTGATTCAATTTCATTTATTTACTTTTTTTTTATTAGAGCTCATGTCAGTTTGGAATTCATTTGGACATTTAGATTCTTAAAAGTGTTATCATTCATTTTCTTTTTTTTTCTTTCATTTTAATTTTTTTCTTTCATTTTCTTTTCTCTCTTTTTCATTGTTTTATGTTCAATTTTCATTTTATTCATATTCATTTATTTTCAAATCATTTTTCGTTCGAGGTTCTTTCAACTTAATGGAGTTTCCCAGTCAATTTGCACAAGATTGATGGCAAAAGTCGACACGTTCATTTTCATTCAATTTGCTAAAAATACATCATATAGCTTGATCCAGAACATGATGATTTTTTCTTGAAATTTAGTATCTCATACAATTCATATAATTCAAAAACGGACTGCATAAGATCCTTATCGATTTCTTCAAAAGAATTGGTTAAAATCCATGTCTGAATAGTGAGATACATGGATAATAACATCACCTTCCAAGCCATCCTTAGCGGGAATGCCGTTCGGATGTGCATTGGAGGTGTGCTAGTTTCCATGTATCTCACAGCTCGTAAGGCTGAAGACTCTCTAACTCTGGATCTGGTCAAAAGGAGAAAGGCATTTTGTTGTCGTCAATCCTCCTAAAAGTGATGGAGATTCGCTGAAAAGGCACCCTTGGAATGCAGTGCTTTGCTATATTTGCTCCATTTCCTTTTAGCACCAGGATGGAACCTACAGGTAGAGGTATCTCCACCGGCCATCAGAATTCTCCAGGGCCTGCTACCTGGAGGTCTGATCCGAACATGATGTTACACTGGTTGATGAAAGACACTGTGCAGAAGGGTCTAACAAAGTCATGATGATCTATGTGTGGCGGTATGCAGTCGCCTTCCTCATATATGTTGATGATGCAGTTTTTGGGTATGCAATCTGAAGGTAGCACTCTCCATGTCACCATCCTCTTTACCATCCTCTTAATAATTTTTGGCATCGAATCCACATCGCTATGACGGAGAATCCCTAATGAATTTCCTTTCCTATCTTCGACAAAGTTGTAACAACATTTGCACTGAATCGTAACTCTTCCTTTTCCTTTCATACACCTTCGGGGTTCTGAGTAAGTCTTCTCTCTTAAACAACCAGCTCGGCCCATTTTCTGAAGATCAACGCTGCAATCCACAATCTGCTGCTGCTCGTAATCTAAAAACACATCTGTATGTAGCTCAAGGCCCTCCAGGATGTTGATCTTCTTGCCTCGAATTCTTTCAAACTATTCAAAGGTTTTCCTTTCAACTTTCTGCAGTCTCTCTAGCTCGTACTATGGAATTATTTGAAATCGTCGGGGTTTGGTAACGTACTGTGGGATGTATGGTTCAACCCCAGCACACTCTCCTGCATGTCTCACCTCCTAGGGATAGTCTATGCTAGGACAACCTCCGGGGTTGCTTTCGCAACAAGACTCTTCAAAACTCGTGTATCCACCTAGCGTCATGGCGCTGATTTTGTTTCTGATCATTTTGAAATTTTCTTCCTCTTCTCTGTTTTTCATGGAGTTGATCTCCTCTTTTCTGGTTCCTGTCGATCTGGTTCCTTAGAAGTACTTGCACTAATGGTAGTAACTGTCTCCTTATGCTGGTCTGTCACTAGCTTGCTCAGCATCCTGTGAATGTGGCGATTCTTGTTTCTTCGCTGTGTAGGAGTGAGAGTAGCTCTCCTTACTCCCTGAACCTCTTTGGGCATGGTGCTGACAAGCCTGCCCTCTATTGTAGTAACCACAGACTTGATTTTCTTGTCTGCTCCAGTCATCTGAGTGGTGTTTACTTTCCTTTTCTTACTGGTAGCCTACTGACTCAGGCCTCCTAATTTCATCATTGACTGGCTGCGGAACTCTTCCCGGTCAATTGGGGTCCAATCAGCCTTCTCGTGCTGTAGCCCGACCGGTGTGAAATCTGACTTGATCTCGATTACGGCCCCATCCTTCATTTTCTCTTCATTGAGTGCTAGACTTACGCCATTCTTGAACTTCAGAATCAACCGCCCGTTCGACCTTTCCCTACAAAAATAAGGAAAGGATCAGGGGTTGTATCAAGAACGAGAACAATAAGAAAATTTATTCATTAATGAAAATTTTTAGTTTTTATATTTCGTTTGAGTTTTAATAAGATATGAAAAGATAAGGGAAAATCAGGAATGAGATTGATTTAAAAGGAAGGATCAAATTTATTATTATGATGATTTCTTTCACATATATATATTTACAAAAATTTTATGCATAATTTTTTTTCTTATCAAATTTTGGGTTCAGACCCAGTTACAAGTGTTCACTCTACCTGTGCTTCTAGGAACGAGACTTTATTTTTAAAGTTCATTCTCTGAAACATCAGGTTGCATAATACTTCTTCAAATATCGTCCATTGATTGGAAGCATAGATCATTCTCCACGGCAATTCACAAGTTGGTAGGAACCTTCTGAGTAGACTGTCTCGACCACGAATGACCCCTCCCAAGTCAGTTCAAATTTACTTCCTATCTTGTAGTGTGCAAGAATAGGTCTCTTGAGAACTAGAACCAAGTCACCGACTTTGAATGTCCTTGGGCGGACCAGTTTATCGTGGGCCTGGATCTTCTTGGCTTAATACAATTCCAGATTCTGCTGTACTGAAAGTCGTTTCCCTTCCAAGCTTTCCAGTTCTTCTAATCATAGTTCGACATTAACTTTTGTAGTGATCTTGTTTGCAACTGCAATCTTGAGAGACAGAAGCTGGACCACCATGGGTAAAACTACTTCAGACCCGTACACTAGAGCGTAGGGTGTAGATTGAGTAGGAGTTCTGAATGTCGTTCTGTAGGCCCATAAGGCTTCTAACAACTTCTCGTGCTAATTTCTTTTGTTTTAGTCCAAAGTTTTCTTTAAGATTTGGACTAGAGTTTTATTAAAAGCCTCGGCCAAGCCGTTTGCTCTTGGGTAGTAGATCATCGAGTAGCTCCAGTCAATCCTGTGCCTTATGACAAAACTGTTGATCTTTGTACTTTTGAATGCTGACCTGTTATTTGAAACAATTCTGTGTGGCACCCAAAAACAGTAGACGATTTGATTTCTGAAAAACTGTAGCATGTGATGTGCCTTCACTTCTCTGAGCGATAGTGCTTTTGCCAACTTGGAAAAGTAATCTGTAGCTGCAAGAATAAAGTGATGTCCTCTTAAGGAAGACAGTTTTATCAGACCCACAAGGTCTATGCCCCAACACTCAAATGGCCACGATGTGATTGTCGGATGTAGCACATTTGGAGGTTGACGTAGAACAACTCCATGCACTTGACACTGGTGACAAATTTTGGCAACCTTCATGCAGTCGGTCATCATCGAGGGCCAGAATTACCCTAGTCTTTTAATTTTTATTTTCATCTTTAGACCTAACTGATGATAACCACAAAGTCTCGAGTGTACCTCTTTAACAATTTCATGAGCCTCAGACCCACTCAGGCACCTTAGCCACATCTGATCGAAAGACCTTCTGTATAAGGTATTAATTATTAATGCGTAAGACAGTTCTTTTCTTAATTTGATGGTCTAATGACTTATCGTTCGGCAATTTTCCTATTTGAAAGTAGTCCATTAATGGCTGTCACCAATCTTCTGCAGTTTCTATTACTGCTGCAACTATTTCTTCCTCTTTTTCTGATTGGTGTATTGCATCCATGTCGAGCTGTGATAGGACCTGTTGCCCCTGAACTGACATTTCAACTGATTCATCTTGTAAGTAGGCAAACTCTTTTGCAAGGCAGGATAACGCATCTGTGAGAGCATTTTCTCTTATGGGAATCTTGTATATTGTTGCATTCGAAATCTACTTCAGCAACCTCATTGCACACTGAAAGTACTGCTCAAGTCTTGGTTTCAGAATCTTGTACCGTCCTGCGACCTGTTGTATGATCAACTGTAAATCACCGTAGATTTTGATGTTGGTTATCCATATTTGAATGGCTAATTCCAGTCCAGTTACAAGGGCTTCATATTCTACTTCGTTGTTCGTACACGGTTCTGTTAAATGGTAGGAGTATCTTAACATCCCCCGCTCTAGTGTTATAAATATTAGTCTGATTCCTGCCTTACCGGGCACTATCGTCTGCAATTCTTTGTCTCTCTATGCTGATGATGCACTGTCGAACTACAGTTCCCAACTTTGATCATCGGGGTCTTCTAAGCTCATTATCTGTTCATTTGGAAAGTCGTCATTGAGAGGTGATTTTGCTGGTAAAGGGTGTGCTGCGAGGAAGTCTGCTGGGACTTGTCCCTATACGGCACGAAGATGAACAAAAGTTATATCGAATTGTAATAGTATCATTGATCACCTGGCAAGTCAGCTGGAAAGCGTCGGGTGAGTCATCAAGTATTGCAACTGATTAAACTTCGAGATAAGGTTGACCTTATGAGAAAGCATGTAATGCCTGAGCTTTTGAGCAGCGAAGACCAGGGCCAAATAATACTTCTCAATCGAAGGATACTTTACCTCCGTTGGAGTTAAACGACGACTCAAGTACTAGAGAGAAATTTCTTTACCTTCGTCATTGATGTGGGCCAGCAGGGCTCTGAGCGAATCGTCTAAAGCTGCGGGATAAAGTATCAACAATCGACCCGAGACTGGGGCTGCTAAGACAGGAGGTGTCATTAAATACTGTTTAATGTTCTCGAAGGCCCGCTGACATTATTCTTCTCTAACAAATTTGACGTCCTTTTTAACTAATGTCGAGAAGGGCTGAGACCTACCAGACAAATTAGAAATAAAGCGTCAAAGATATGCCAACTTCCCTTGAAAGGATCATAGTTGTTTCAAAGTTTTGGGAGGAAACATTTCTAAGAAACTTTAATCTTCTTCCGGATCAATTTCAATCCTGTGATGCCAAACAAGAAATCCTAAGAATTTCCCATAGGTGACGCCGAAGGCGCATTTCAAGGGATTCATCTTAAGGTTAAATTGTCTTAATCGCTCAAAAACAATTCTAATATCTTACAGGTGATCTTCTTTCAGTTTGCTCTTGATGACCACATCATCTACTTAGCACTTGACTTGGTTGTGAATGAGATCATCAAAGATCTTCATCATTGCTCTTTGGTAAGTTGCTCTTGTGTTCTTCAATCCGAAAGGCATTTCTGTGTAGCAGTATACTCCGATTGGCGTTTTGGAGGCTGTGAGCTTCTCATGTTCTGGTGCCATCTATATCTGATTGTATCCTGATCATCCATCCATGAAAGAGAAGATATCCTGTATTGAAGTGATTTCGATCATCAACTCTGGAATCGGTAGTGGGAATTCATCCTTTGGGCATGCTTTGTTTAAATCTTTGAAATCCACACAGATTCTGATCTGACCATTCTTCTTTCTGATTGGTACCACATTGGCTAACCAAGTTAGATATTGTTCTTCATGGACAAATTTATCGTCGATGAGCTTCTTAACTTCAGCTATAACTTGTCGTTCAATCTCTAGACGCATTTTTTTCAGAGCTTGTCTGACTTAGACGGCAGTGTGATCAACTCCTAGCTTGTGAATTGCAATCTCTGGAGCTAATCCAGGCATTTCATCATAACTTCAAGCAAAATAGTCCTTGAATTCTATTAGTAGCTTGATCATTTTTTCGGAGACTTCTTTATTGAGTAAGGAGCTAACAAAGGTCGGCCTAGGCTCTTCGCTAGTACCTAAGTTAACTTCCATTAACTCGTCTATTATAGATTTAATTTCTTCTTCAAATTCTGGTGGAGCGTCTCTGACTGGTAGATCTTCAAGATCATCTGAAGCTTCCAAGCAGTCTTCATTAGGCTTATGAGTGACAACCAAGCAAAATTTTGTATCATTAGCTGGTGCTACTGTGTCGAATTCGAGATCCTGCTTTGAATTGGGAGGTCGACTGGTATTATTCCATAAACTTTTAAAGTGTTGAGATTGATCATTTGTCCATTGTTTAGGTAAGATACCACGCTGCATTAAGTTTTGAACACAGGGAGAATACCACTTAAAAGGCAATTCCATTAATTCGAAGGAAGCAACATCTTCAAATTTTATAAAATTTTCAATTTTGGAAGAAGAAGCACCAATGTAGAACTTGATCGGCTTAGCACTGCCACCATGTACTTCCTTGACCACCATACCTTCAACTTTACTTGGATAGATCAGGGTTAGGGTCATAGTATGTACATAGTGGTTTATCTTCTCGTACATTGATTTGTATTCGTCGTTCTTTTCGTCTTCGAGAGAGATCTTGTAATGGGGTTTCTTTTGATTTATCTTCATTGCTTCCTTCTTGATTTCTTCTACTTCAGAATTGCTTTCCCAATCAACATCGATGACCGGTTTCTTCTGTTCAATTTTTCCACCGTTTCTTCCTCGACCTCATCCCCGGCCTCGATCTCGGGTGTGAGTTCTGGAGAAAGCTTCACCATCTCGTCGTAAGCGAGAGGTGAGTAACAGTTGAACTAGAATGTTAGGTTCTTCGTTGTCTCAAACTTCTTTTTCTTCATTTGGTATGGCATTTCTTGAAAAGATTGTCTTCTTCGGAGGAGCGTAATAGGCTGCATCTTCGTGAATTTCGATTTCGTGTACGGAGAACAGTTACAAGTCACCTTTGATACACTGTTCTTCCCCTCCTTCATAATACTTTATGCACTGGTGTAGAGACGACGGTACCATTCAATTTTCATGGATCCACGGTTGACCCAGTAGAGAGTTGAACGATGTCTCAGAATCAATTATGTGGAATTTTACGGTTATCTTTGCTAAATTACCGATTTTCATTGATAGTGTTATCGATCCAAGGGCGCTATCTCCTTTTTGATTGAAACCTCTTAGTAACATTCTATCTTTTTCGAGATCGCGGGCATCAATTTCCAAATATGCTAATGTTTGAAGGTTCATTATGTTGATCGATGCTCCCGGATCAACTAACACCACAGAGAGCGTGAACATTCTGATTCTGATTGAAATGTACAGTGGTCGGTTGTGATCAGCAGTTTCGAGCAGTAAATCATTGTCCATGAAGGTAACACCGCGCTGTCCTTTCAACGAGCAAACCTTGTCTAAGGAATTACCGGCCATTTGAGCTAAGAAAATTTCTGGATCAAGTAAGGCGTCAATCAGAGTTTCCCTCATCTCCTTTAACAGGATCAGAGTGTCGTAGATGCTTAGTTCGGCTGGTAGCTTCCTAAGATGGGCTAGCACATTATAATCCACTTTGTTACTAGGTTATTCAATTTCTTCCCGAATGAGCAATTCCTCTGCTGTGGTTAGCTCTTCCTGAGTAACCACCTGCTTTCCTTTATCCTTCAGTCCCGCTCTCGGAGGTAGAACTTTTTTGCTTCTTAGATTGACTTCTGTTATTTCTTCTGAATCTGGTACTGGATCTGCCAGTGTATTTTCTTGAATTAGAACGACTGGCTCTTCTGGAGTTGCTTCGGAATATGACAGCTCTAATTCTATTGTGATTGGATCCCATCGGAATTCACAAATGGACTCGTCACTTCTTGGGCTTTAATAGTCATTATTGTGGATGTCTTCTCCTTCGTCACCGTCGTCGAGGCTTTGTATGATTTCAGAATTGTTATTCGTATCAAAATTGAGATCCAGATTATGTTGGTTGTCGTTAGTTACGTAATCATTAGAAACAGTCAAAACGTAGCCAACACCAAAACTCTTATCATTATAAGATCCCGCCGAGGCGAGAAAATAATCATAGAGAGTCAGAGGTCTGAGAGATTTCTCCCCCGAATTTGAAACAACCATCCTAGAAAAAGCAGCCCCTAGTCTACCCTTTGGAGCCTCGGTCTTCTCTACTTCCACGATCTTCTCCTCCTTCTAGGGTGGTTCTTCAATGCAATCGATAGTGACGGCTTGCAGAGCTTTGAACATTGAGCTGAAGCACACACCTAAGCGGTTTGGATGTGATCCAAAATTTTCTTTGAAGACTTCATCCAAATAGTACTCCATCCATCGTCATCATGTACAGGTCTATCGAAATAGTAGGATCCGTTGAAATAACATTGACGGAACCTCCTTTTTGGTGCTCCTTCATGTATTCCTTCGAGATCGTTATGTTCCCTTTCCGAAGGTTATCCTCGAGCTAATTCTTGAAGGTGAAGCAGTCTTCTATCTTGTGTCCCAGCATCATATGGTAGGGGCAGTAATTCATATGATCCTTCTTATCGACTTCCTCAGGCCTCTTGGGCTCTGGCAGCTAAAAATTGGGCGTCGTAATTAAAAAGTGAAACATCTTTGCTACCGCTTCAGTCTTGAAAGGATACTCCTTATTCAAAAGCTCCTTCAGGGCCTGTGGTGGGCGAGGCGGTGGTTGATCATGCTGCCGTGACTGATAACTCGATCGAGGCTGCTGATAGCTCTGCTGAGGTTGTTGATAAGTCTGTTGCGGTGGTTGATAGCTTGGTTGTGGCCGCTCTGGCTGTATCTGCACTAGTTGCTTACCTTTATCCACTGCTGCGATGATTCCTGATTTCATCTCAAATGCTTTGACTGGCTGGGCCGCTTTGGCAGTATCTGCACTGGCTGCTTACCTTTATCCACTGCCGCGACGATTCCTGATTTTTTCTCAATTGCTTTCTCTAGCTTCTGCTTATCATCCTTATCGACGAAAGTCAGCTGTTTTGCCTCCTCTTGCAAGCTCTCGGTCTTGCTAAGCAACTTCTCGAAATTCTTAATTGTTAATCCTTTAAGGAGAAGTGCTATCGGGCCTTGGATACTCTTCAACAAGATACCGACAGCATGCTGCTCCTGATGTTGTGGTTCACACTTCATGTTTAAGTTACTCCATCAAAGTGTGTAATCCACCAAGGTTTCATTCAGTTTCTGTTGCTCCACCACTAGATCACTGATAGTGATGTAGTGCTGAGCCCCAGCAAACCGTTTAACAAAAAGGTTCTCCAATTCTGAAAAGGTCTTGACTGAACTGTTTGGCAATTCTGCATACCAATCGAAGGCAATCCCTGACAAGCTGCTGACGAACTGATGAAAAAGCAAAGCGTCACTCTCATCGACATTGCAGCAACTAGCATGAAAATGTGCCACTTGCTGCCGGGAGTTTCCCGTACCGTCGAAGGTCTTAAACAGAGGTGGTACGAAGCCCTTCGGGTATTGGACGGCATCAAATTTCTTAAGGTAAGGTGTACCCGTCTGGGCTGAATCCTTCTTTGACTGTTCACCTCCGTTGATGGATGTAATTTCTTTTCCTCCATCTGTAATGTGAATGATCTCCAGGGGTGTTTGCTTTTGAGGCAGAGGCTGACTCTGGTGTGTGGCTTGGGCAGCTACCATCTCCTTCATCTTCTTCTCCATTCGGTAGATCGTATCGTCCTTTTCCTGCAGACGTAGTTTCAGTGCTTCTGGATCGTCTCCCTATGAAGTTGACGGAGCTCCCTGCAAAGCTGAATTTTGACCAAAGAAATATATATTGAGAATTTCATACTGATTTTACATTAATTTTGATGATATTGCACTTTAAAGAAATGTATTTTCTATGTTTTGTTGCAGGAATGAATATTAATAGACAATGGAGCAAGAAGATGTGAAAAGGAGGGAATCTTGATCAAAAAGGACCAAAAGAGACAAATTGATCTTGACCGCCAACGGCACCACCGATGACGCATTTTTCCAGAGAATACAAAAAATATTATAAAGGAACCCACCGACGGCGAGATCGAGCCCGCCGACAGCGAGCCTTAGCAGTTGGCCGAAGATCTAGAAGCTTGCCAATGGCGCCAACGAGCCCGCCGATGACGAGAAGGTCGGTTCAGACAAAGATTCATCGAATGTGGACGCATTTTGAAGAGATGCTTAAGAAACCTTTGGAAATTTTTCTATCTCTTTAAAAATAGATGAATTTAGGCTTAAGGTGTGTGTGTGTCCTCTCCTCCTCCATGTGCAATCCTTGTCGTGGCTGAACCTCCTCCATGCGCCTAAGTAAGGTGTGGCTTCTTCTTCTCCTTGTAAAGGGTGCCATGAGAGAATCTCTGGCCTCAAATCCCATCCATGGCAGTCCTAGTTTTCTTTTATTGTGCTTTGTCTCTTTTTCCTACCATTGAGATGATTTCAATCACTTCAAGACTAGTTTAGGGCTTCTTCTTCCTTGAACCCATGGTCATTCCCATGGGTAAGATTTATGCACTTTATTCCTCCTCCTTAGGTTATAAATTAACCACTTTTTCCTCTTTTTGGGGTTGGCCAAAAATTACAAGGACAAGGGGGGTGTTGCCATTCTTTACTCTAATCTAAAGCCTAGGTACAGATTTTACATTTTTGAGCTATGTATCTTCTTCCACTTTAATTCCCCTAAAGTTTGGATGTTTTGTTTTATGCATTTGGGAGAGGTTTTCACTCCCATGATTTCACTTTTAATTTCTTTATGATGGTGGATTTCATGGTGAGATTTAGATATCATGCTTGAATCTTATGGATTTCTCACATAGCAAAGTTCTAAATTTTTTCCTACATGTGAATGGCTTTGAATTTATGGCTTTAGGCTACTTTCAACATGCCAAAATTTGGCGTTCACATACCTCTTTATTGTGGTTTGCTTTAATTTTTTTTAAAGCATGAGAATTTAACTTTTTGTAAAGGCTTAGCAATTTTACATAGTTTGAAGCCTTTTGTTTACATGTAAAGGTTTAGCAATTTTACGTACTTTGAAGCCTTTTTATTTACAAGCAAAGGTTTATAAATTTTCACATGCATTGAAGCTTATGTGTGGTTTTGGAGTAGTCTTCATGTGGTTAGTTCTCTTTTCAGCTTATGGTGGAATCTTGAGATGAAGACATGCTCTATACTTTTTACATTAAGTTTTGAATTGGAGGCCTTACATAGCTGTTGACCTCATTTTTGATGAGGTCTTCTCTTCTTCTTTTTAGTGCTTAGGATCTAGCCTTATGCTTTTCCTTTGACTATCTTAGTGGACAAGAATTGGGACCCACCTTTTAGAAATTCAAACCACTTCTAAACTCCCTTCAAACTCCACAAACTTGACTATAGACCCCTAATCACCTAGATGGTTGAAATCAAATGTGGAAGTTTAAAGGATGAGTTCCTATAGGACTCTTTGGCCTTAGGATCGCCTCCAGGTGGCCCGGTCCGGTGAAGGGGTTGACTTACACATACACTACACTCATACACTACGCTTTCACACACCTCCTAAAACCACACCCATACCTAACTTGACCTCCTAACTCATGTAGGTGATTCACATGGATGGTCCTTAACCCCTAAGCCCTTGGCTAAGAGGGTTAGGAACAACATGGTGAATGCCTCAAATGAGTCCCTTCATGGATCATATGGGCTTAATATGGCTTCATGGCTCAACCAAAATGATTCCATGTCACTTAAATTTGATTAATCTTCATTTTTTCAAAATTTCAGTTTTTGGCCCCCGGGACCCGGACCCTCCTAACCTACCAAAAGCCCTGAATAGCTCAAAATCTCCAAAATTCCTAAATCACCCAAAATTCTTCAAAATTGATCTTAAACATTTTCATACCACTCAAATTGATCATTTACAGCAAAAAATACAAAAAATTCCAAGAAAACCTTCAAATACCCTCCAAATACCCAAAATACCCCTCTTGACCCAAAATCCCAAAAATTCAGAAAATTCCCAGAAAATTCTAGAAAATTCCAAATATTTCCAATTTCATTTTGTTCAACTACACCATGAGCCAATTTTGTCAATTTACCCCACTTTTGTCAAAACCCCCAATTTGACCTATTTTAACCCAAAGTGAATCCAATGTCAAACCAAACCTATCCAATTGACCCAAATTCTGGTCCAATTCAATTCTAAACTTCAATTCAACATTCCCAACACTAATCTAGACCAAATCCAAGTCCAATTTGATTGACATTTGGGTCCAATTTCACTTTTGGCCTTAAAGCCCAATTTGGACCCATGACCCAAACTTAACCCAAACTCACCCAATTCAACTCCAATTAACCCCAAATCTTTTCTAAATCTTCCTTAACATTCCCACAAACAAAACACTAACATGATTTGCCCAACATTTAGACCGAAACCCCACTCAAATTCAACCCAAAGCTAAAAGGCCCATTTTTGACCTAAACCCAAACCTAACCCAAATGAGCCCAAACCCCAAAATCAAAGCCCAACCAAAGTCAGAACCTCTTTGAAATACTCCCATAAATATTTCTCAACATTAATTTTACATCAATTTTAACCCTAGCCCAACATTGGCCCAAGTTAGCCCAATTTGACCTACATAGGCCCACTTACCAAATAAATCCAAATTCAAAACCAATTCAACCCCAAATCACACCAAATTGACTCCAAGCCCTTCATAGAACATCCCTAAACCAATTATGACATTTATTTGACAAAGTCCTTCACAAAATCTTCACCCAAATGCCCATCCTAAAATCAAAAAGCCCATTCCCCTTAAACTTCCCTAAAAGCCCACTTCCTTCAAATTCAAAAGCCCAAATTCATCTAAAGCCCACATGGCACTTCCCCTCATCATCCATTTAATCAAAATTGCCCCTAAGTTTCAAAATCATCAATTAAACAATTCCAAATCAAGCCCCATACAAATTCCCATCAAAATATCAAAATTTTCTTAAATCCCTTTTTATGAAATTGACCCAAGCTTTTCCCAAGCCAAATGGAGCCAAGGATGAGCCATTCACAAGCCATATGGAGCCATGAAAGTTTGGCATGTGACCATTCCATTAATGGCAAGAAGAGGGGATTCTTTCCTAATCCTTCATTAAGCATTTTTACCTTAAGCATGTCACACTCTAAACCATGCTTTGCCACCTAATCCTTGATGGAGACTCCACCACACATGGGAGATTGACCCACCTGACCTCCTCAGCCCAAAACCAGGTCTTGGGGAGGTGTACCCAACCCATTTCGCACGGGTTGACCATTTTAAGCCAAAATGACCCCTTCCCCTTTCTACTTTGATTCAATCACTTTACACATGTCAAACCTCAATCGAATGCACCAAATCCCAGCCCCGACCCACCCGAACAAGATGGTGACCAATGCCCAGCCGGCCGACCACTGAGCCGCCGGAAAACACCATGGCCGAGACCTCGGGAGGAGCCAAACTTTGGAATTCCACCTCGCCGAGCCGCCCCATGCCCAATGGCCACCATGATCGTTCTTCCCATGACCAGAGCAGCCTAATCCCATCCCTCGGCCATCCCTGGGAGGCTCTCCAGCCACCTCTATTTAAACCCGACCCCCTCACGGCCATGAGAAGAGAGTTGCACAAACCTTGCTGAAACTCTGTCAAAATTGTTCCAAACACTTCTCCACCCTTAGAGCAGTTGATCCCCAGTGTCAATTTGCCCTAATCCCCACTGATAAAACTCAATTTCTCAACTGAAATTCCACCCAAAACCAGGACACTTCTCCATAGTGAGCCAATCCCCAAATTGATTGGTTCTACACCTTCACCAGACCAAGGGAAGGTGTCCACCAGCAAAAGCACCATCTCCAGAGCCACCCAGTTGCTCCAGCCTCCAAGCTTTGTGATCGGCCGTGGTCGAAATCCAACCTAGCACAATTCACCGTGACCAGAAGACTTCATCCGGAGCTTGCTAGGATCCAATCGAAGGTGCAACAACTCTCGCATCGAAGCCACACTTCTCCGAGCAAAGGTATGAGCTAATTCTTCATCCCGAGCTTCCGGAGATTCTCCATTTCAAATGCTTTAATTTCAATGCATGATAACCGTATAGATGTGTTCGTCTCTTCAAGACGAATCCATTGAGCATAAGAACATGAAAATCCATTGAGTATCGAGTGAGATATTAGAGATTTAGTGTGGACGGCTCTCGGGTGAGGACACTCGGGGATGATGAACGGATGTTGTCCATTTAATACACGCGCGAACGGACGGCCAGGATCGCGTCGGATCAGTAGACGGAACGATACAGCGGGCCCCGGGAGCGCTGAGTCAGATGGCGGCGTCGAATGGGAGCGCGCCACGCGGCGTTTCGGAGCCGCCGAGGTTGACGCGGCGCCGCGTGGATAAATAGAAAATTAGGGTTTTTTCTGATTTATTTAATTCCCTAAACTTCAAAAATTCATAACTTTGTGTAGAAAAATCAGAAAAATAAAATAAAAATACCCTCTTGCTCAGTGAACAGAGGAGAATAATGTGAAAAAGAAATCATTTAATTTCATCAAGTATTTTATTTTTTATAATTTATTTACTCTCTGTGCACTTTTAATTCTCCATGCATGTACACAATTCACCATGGCATGAGACCATAGGGCTTTTGAAGCCTCTGAATTTGGGAACATTCCCTGAATTTTCCAAAGTCAGAGGCCATCCCTATGAAGAGTTATTTATTTTTCAAGTTCATGTTACTGTTTTGAGTATTTTAATTCCAATAAATATCATGTTGTGAAATAAATTCTAGGAAAATTTGGTGATGTTCCTTATGACCAGAAGACCCTAGAAAAAATAGGTTTTGAGTTAGTTCATTTAAAACAACCCTAATTGGCTTAAACACTCAAAATAGGTCTCTAATTAATTAAAGCTAACCATACATTAAATTGACTTCAAATCAATTCTCCATTGACCTTTAGGATCAGAGGAATCCACCATAAAAATTTGAGGTCAATTGGACTTGGTTAGCCCTATTAATTGGGTTGATTAA